>CAWUFW010002165.1:0-1200000 GCA_963921515.1 Calotriton arnoldi
GGGGGGTAGTATTCCAAGATGTTTGACACCAAACACGACATGTTTCCGTGCAGTCATCCCAAAGTTAGCATTTAACGCGAGGTTATAATGCGCTTAAGAGTATATGGTCAGGCTGCACTACAAACAGCATCAGAGAAGGGTCTCCGAACGCTGCAGAGGGGCCCTGCTCATGCAGGGGTACCCTCTCACATAGGAACCACGCACTCTGCCTCCAGGATTGATAAGGCCTGCCATAGGAGTGACTTATAGGTTTATATGTGTGTATGTATGTAGTGATATAGGTAGCCTATATCACAGTAAGGGGTGCATGCACCACCTTACCCAGGCTGCAGTAGCAGACCTGTGGTGTCATTTTGGATGGCCTTCCAGGGGTGGCACAATACATGCTGCAGCCCCTGGTAGGCCTCTGAGGTACCTATGCCCTGGGTACATAGTATACCATATACTAGGGACTTATAAGGGCACTCCAGATTCCAATCAGAGATGTGCCTAAGGCACATGGAAACCATTTTAGAGAGGAAGCAGCTAGGCTGGGGTTCTGATTAGCAGGGCCCCAGCCAGACTAAAGTCGAAAAACAGTGAAGCATCAGCAAAAAGTGGGGGTACCCATGTGAAGCAGATCCTACTCTCCTACACAACCCCCCCAAACGTAGGGACATTAAACTAACCTTGCCCAGTTAAGTCTTCATGTTCTAAGTGGAAGTACCTAGAGAGTCCATCTGCATTGGCATGGTTACTCCCAGGTCTATGTTCCACTGTGAAGTCCATCCCCTGTAGGGAAATGGACCACCTAAGCAGTTTGGGGTTTTCACCCTTCATTTGTTTTAGCCATAAGAGGGGCTTATGGTCTGTTTGAACAAGGAAGTGAGTACCAAACAAGTATGGCCTCAACTTCTTCAGAGCCCAGACCACAGCAAAGGCCTCCCTCTCAATGGCTGACCAACGTTTCTCTCTAGGGGTCAGCCTTCTGCTAATAAAAGCTACTGGCTGATCCTGACCTTCATCATTCAATTGTGACAGTACAGCCCCTACCCCCAATTCAGATGCATCTGTTTGGACAATGAACTTCTTGGAGTAATCAGGACTCTGTAGAATGGGAGCAGTGCACATGGCCTGCTTTAGGTCATCAAATGCCTTTTGACAGCTAACTGTCCACTGAACCTTTTTGGGCATTTTCTTGGAAGTTAAGTCATTCAGGGTGTCACTATTGATCCATACCCCTTGACAAATCTCCTATAGTACCCAGTCAGGCCTAAAAGGCTCTCACCTGAGTCTGGGTAGTTGGAGCAGTCCAGTCCATGATGGTCTGGATCTTGCTCTGCAGTGGTTGAACCTGGCCTCCACCCACAAGGTGGCCCAGGTACACAACCTGACTCTGCCCTATCTGGCACTTGGTGGCCTTGATAGTCAGGCCTGCTTTCTGCAGGGCCTGCAAAACATTTCTGAGGTGGACCAGGTGATCCTCCCAGGTGGAGCTAAAGACAGCAATATCATCTAGATATGCTGCACTATAGGCTTCCAGACCTGTAAGGACTGTATTCACCAGCCTCTGAAAAGTGGCAGGTGCATTCTTCAGACCAAAGGGCATCACCACAAATTGATAATGCCCACTAGGGGTTGAGAATGCTGTCTTTGGCTTTGCATCATCAGCTAGTCTGATCTGCCAGTAGCCAGCTGTCAGGTCAAATGTGCTTAGATACTTGGCTGAGGCCAAAGTGTCTATTAGCTCATCTGCCCTAGGTATTGGATGGGCATCAGTCCTAGTGACTGCATTGAGACCCCTGTAGTCCACACAAAAGCTCATCTCTCTCTTCCCACCATTGGTGTGAGGTTTTGGCACAAGGACCACTGGACTAGCCCAAGGGCTATCTGAAGGTTCAATAACTCCCAAATCCAACATCTTCTGGACTTCTGTCCTGATACAGTCCCTGACATGGTCAGGTTGCCTATAAATCTTATTTTTAATAGGCAGACTGTCCCCAGTGTCCACTTCATGAGTGCACCAGGTGGTCTGACTGGGTGTCAGTGAGAATATGTGCCTGAACTGATTGAGCACCTGTCTGCAATCAGTTTGCTGCTGGGCAGTGAGGCTGCCTGCCAAGGCTACACCATCCACTGACCCATCATCAGGGTTCTGTGAGAGCAGGTCAGGGAGTGGATCACTCTCTTCCTCCTGTCCCTCATCAGTAGCCATGAGCAAGCCCATGTCTGCCCTGTCCACATATGGTTTTAACCTGTTGACATGGAGAACCCTGTGGGGACTCCTGGGTGTTCCTAGGTCGACTAAATAGGTAACCTCACCCTTCTGTTCAACAATGGTATGGGGTCCACTCCATTTGTCTTGGAGAGCTGCTGGGGCCACTGGCTCCAACACCCACACCTTCTGTCCTGGCTGGTAAACAGTCAGTACAGCCTTTTGGTCATGCCAGGCTTTTGAAGTTCCTGGCTAGCCTCAAGGTTTTTAGTTGCCTTTTCCATGTACTCAGCCATCCTGGAGCGGAGACCAAGTACATAGTCCACTATGTCTTGCTTTGGGGGCTTGAGAGGTAACTCCCATCCTTCCTTCACCAAGCACAATGGACCCCTGACAGGGTGACCAAACAAAAGTTCAAAAGGGCTGTAGCCAACCCCTTTTGAGGCACCTCCCTGTATGCAAATAAAAGGCAGGGCAAGAGTATGTCCCATCTTCGCCTAAGCTTTTCTGGGAGCCCTTTAATCATGCCCTTCAAGGTTTTGTTGAATCTCTCAACTAAACCATTGCATTGTGGGTGATAGGGTGTGGTGAACTTGTAAGTCACTCCACACTCCTTCCACATTGCTTTCAAGTATCCAGACATAAAGTTAGCACCCCTGTCTGATACAACCTCCTTAGGGAAGCCCACTCTTGAGAAAATTCCCAGGAGGGCTCTTGCCACCACAGGTGCTGTAGTGGTCCTAAGGGGAATAACCTCTGGGTACCTGGTGGCATGATCCACTACCACCAGGATAAACCTGTGCCCAGATGCTGTTTGGGGATCCATGGGACCAACAATGTCAATCCCCACCCTTTCAAAGGGAACCCCACCACAGGTAGTGGTATCAGGGGGCCTTTGTAGTGCCACCTGCCTTGCCACTGGCCTGGCAGGTTACAGAGGAGCGACAAAACTCCTTGGTGTCTTCAGACATGTGGGGCCAGTGAAAGTGAGGGACAATTCTGTCCCAAGTCTTGTTCTGGCCCAGGTGACCTGCTAAGGGAATGTCATGGGCTAGGGTCAATAGGAAGCCCCTGAACTTCAGAGGTATAACCAACCTCCTGGTGGCACCAGGCTTGGGGTCTCTACACTCTGAGTACAAGAGTCCATCATCCCAATACACTGTATGGGGACCACTAGCTTTCCCAGCAGCCTCAGCAGCAGCTTGCTGTCTGAGGGGTTCAAGAGAGGGGCAGCTCTGCTGCTCCTGGCTCAGATCTGCCCTGGAAGGGCCCCCTGTCCCCAAGAACTCAACCTGGTCAGGTTCAAGCTCCTCTGGGACAGTTCCTTCCTCAGGACTGAGATCATCCCCCTCAAGAGACTGATCTTCCTTCTGAGCCAAGGGGAAGGCACTGCCTTTACCCTACTACTCCTCTTCTTGGAGGGCCCTTGGTCCATTATTCCAGAATCCAAGGCCTGTTCAGTGTTAGACATTTTGGCTTGTGACCTGGTCACAGCAAACACATCTGCAGGGATGCCCAGCATTTCTGCAGGGGTCCTGAGCTCCACTTCTGCCCAAGCTGAAGTTTCTAAATCATTGCCAAGCAAGCATTCAACGGGTAGGTCTGCACTTACCACAACCTTCTTAAGGCCAGTTACCCCTCCCCAGGAGAAGTTAACAACTGCCAGAGTATGGTCTGTTCTGACATTGCTAGCATTGGTCACTTGGTACATTTCACCAAGTATAATCTGCAAAGGATTCACAAGGTCTTGTGTCACCATGGTGACACTTGCCCCTGTGTCCCTAAATGCCAATGCCTCTTTTCTATTGATTAAGGGCTGTTGCCTGTACTTGCCCAGATTACTGGGACTCACAGAGGAGGTCACATCCATGCCTCCATCACAGACTAGGACAGCCTGAGTGAGTTCTCTGACTAGGTCGGAGCTCATCTCCTTACCCAGGGTCAACCCTACTAAACCCTTGGCTTGTGTAGTCCCACCACCAATTGTAACTGCACTAGGGGGAGTAGGTGCCTTAGGGGCATTGGTGGGGGCTGGAGTAGAGTCTTTGGACTTGGTGCAATCACTGGTCCAGTGGGTCTTTTGCTTACAGACCTTGCACCATGGTTTCTTTTGGCCTCTTCCCTTGTTAGACTGTGAATCCCCACCTGAAGAAGATTTTTGGGGGCCTTGTGAAAACTTCTGGTCTTTACCCTTCTCCCCACCCTTATCAGAGTTTTTAGAATCTTGCTTCTTAGGGTCACCACCTTGGTTCTGTACCTTCTGCCTCACCCTGGTTCTGACCCATTTGTCTGCCTTCTTTCCCAATTCTTGGGGAGAGGTCAGATCAGAGTCCACCAGGTGCTGATGCAACAGCTGATTTTGACAATTATTAAGGATCTGCTCCCTCATGATAAGATTGTACAATCCTGTGAAGTCACATACCTTACTGCCCAATAACCAACCTTCCAGAGCCTTGGCAGAACAATCAACAAAGTCCACCCAGTCTTGAGTCTGTGCCTTTTGGGTATCTCAGAACTTTAACCTGTATTGTTCAGTGGTTAGGCCAAACCCATCAATCAGAGCACTCTTTAAGACTGTGTATTTATCAGCATCCTCCTCTTTAACAGTGAGGAGCTTATCTCTACCTTTGTCTGCAAAGGAGAGCCACAAGATTTCTGCCCACTGCTCCTGAGAGACCCTCTGTACTTTACAGGCCCTCTCCAGTGCAGTTATCCATTTGTGGATGTCATCCCCACTCTGGTAGGGAGGGACAATCTTGCTCAGGTTTCTATGGTCATAAGACCTTTCCTTATCTCTGGGGAAATTGCTGCCACCATGGGACTCTAGTCCCATCTTTTTCTCTCTTTGTAGAGATCTAGGGACTCCCTGTCTATAGCCAACTGCTGTTTTCTGAGTTCAAGCTGGGCTTGCTCATACTCAATCAGTCTCTTTCTCCTGTCATGAGAGGATTCTCTCCTATGAGAGGAGACAGAGGTCCCTATTGAGGTGTCAGAGTGGTTAGACTCCTGAGAAGGAGATCTAGACCTTCTGGGCACACTCATAATTCTTCCTGGGGGACAAAGGGGAGGTCATTCTGATCCTCCTCCTCCTCCACAGGAGGAATTGGGTTCTCCAGGTCAAGGTCATTTTCACCTTCCTGGCCAGTTTCAGAGGGGGGCCTGGGTTTCTTCACCCCTGACCCCTTCCTCATCTTCTGCCCCACCCTCTCTGCCTACCCCTTCAGACCCTAGGGGCCTGCTGAGATCATCAGCTAGTAGCACCTCCCTGAGGTGTTGGGTGCTGGCACTTTTGCCTGCCTTCAGCTTCCTAGTATTGCATAATGCTCTCAATTCCAAGAATGGGAGTTTATCATACTTGGAGGGAAGAAGCCCACTGGCTTCTGGCAAGGACTCACTGGGTCCTGGCTTTGAAGACATTACTAGTGAGGTGTGGTGTATGCACTACCTACTCTAGTGTGGCCTACTAAACTCTCTTGAGTTGTAGAAAGGGTGTGCTATCCCTTAACACACAACTCTAAGTTCAGTAGAACTTACTGTATACTAAGCTTGATTTATATGTACCTTAGGTACCCTTAGTGGTTTTCAGTTGATCAATTCAATTGAGATTATCTGGTAAAACAATAGCAAGCTGGAATTCCACCGCTGCCACCAATGTGAGAAGTTGGCCTGGCATATGCTGTCCACTAATTATAGTGGGCACCTTGCACCAGTCCAAACAACCCCATATTGGAAATAGGTTAAAGACAACCTTTATTGAAAGCTATCCTAGTGGTAGCTATGGAGAGCAGCCTTCAGGCTAAGTCTTGAAGGAATGTAAAGCAGCTTGTTTTACCAGTCTATAATCTCTTGAGTGACCAAATGAAAGAGGACCACACCAGGTATATATTCAAAATATATGTATTTATTGCTAAACACACCCCTCTAGTCTCTTTATGAGGCTAGAGTTCGAAGTACATAAGTTATAAGTTAGTTATCTACAGTAATAGCACAAATACACGTTTGAGCCCTAGGGGCGTTCCAAACCATATACCAATAAAGTGGTATAAGAACCACGACTGAGCTAGACACAGGGCCTAGAGCCTGTAGAAGTGCTTGGACCACAAGGAACCACCCAAGGTAGTGACACAGGGGACCCACGGGGGCGCGTGCAGTGTGAGAACACAGCCGCGAATCGCCGTTGACTTCTATGGGGAAAGTCGCGGTTGGAAGTTTAAAGAAAAGGGACACTTAGAGGAGGACTTGGAGCAAACCCTTTTAGAACTAGGCTGTTCTAGTGTCAATACCCATGGGAGCACCGGAGTACTCGAGTTACCTCACCCAGGGGAGCCGGGTGCATAGGTGTCTTTCGGGGTCGGGTTTCGTCGTCGTTTTCAATGGCGATCTGCTGCAATGTGCTGCTGGCGGCCAAGTCGAAAGTGTTCGGGTGGATCCAAAGGTGGATCGAAGATCTGAAGAACCTGAAAGCAGAGGGGACAGAGTCTGGGTCACTAGCCAGTGACCAGGAAGGCGATGAGCAGATGCCCACCGATGTCGAGTGCTTCAGGTAGGTTGACGTCGTCTTGACTCTTCAGCCACGAGGTCCAGGAGGCGTCGACGACAACCAGGAGCTGGATTCGAGCTCTACCACGACGTCTGTCGATTGCAGGGGTGTCGGCGACCGGATTGGACCCAACAAGCCTTGGCAACAGCAAGTCTCGTGGAAATGGAAGAAGGACGATGGTGCAGACCAGTAAGGTCTGTGGGACTCACCCAGCAAGGGTAAGTCAGGGCACACCTGAAGCAACCAGGGAGCCCAAGCAGAAGAAGATTGGCCTTCGGGAGGGCCTACTAGCCAACGGACTAGCAACTGCGAAGGAGCCTCAAGTGGACGCACTTGGAGCTGGCTCACAGGACACTCGTGGAATGGAGGCCAGTGATCTTCGGTGCAGTCAGTGCTGGAGGCTGGGGCTACTCGGAGCTCAAAGCACAACTTCGTGGGAGACCCAGAAGAGGATGCACTTGCAAATGCGATCAGTGTCCAGGGGTCACGGTTCCACGTTATCCACGACAGCTACGGGCCTCAGCTTTGCTGGGGACTCAGGGCAGCCTTGGGGAAGTCTGGAAATCTACCTCTGGTGATGCAAAGACTTCGGCGTCCGGCGGGAGCTTCAGCGATGCAGACTGGACAATTGCTTCTTTGGTGCCTGCCAAGCAGGGGAGTCACTCCTTGACCCCAAGGGAGATTCTTCAGTCCTCTAATCTTGAAGTAGAGCGTCGAAGGTCCAGGATTCTGTGTCAGAGTTTCGTCCAGGTAAATCTAAAGTCCTAAGGACTGGGGTCCCATACTTATACCAAGTTAGGGGGTTGGACATACTCTGGGGACCCACCTATGGGAGGGTCAGGGCAGAGGGGTGGTTACACCCCTTTCCCTTTGTCCAGTTTCGCACCAGAGCAGGGGCTGGCAGGCCCTGAGCCGGTTTGAACTGGGGTATGCACAGGGACACCAAATGTGCCCCCGGTGCAGGACTTCAAAGCACCAGAGAGTGCTCCCGCCCAGCCCCAATACACACTATCCTGTCTGGGGAGGGGGTTACACCTCCCTGGGACAGGAAACCTATTGTCCAGGCCTCCCCTGCCGGAGTTTCGGTCAGCAGCAGGAGGCCAGACTCGTGTCTGTGGCAGCGGCATCCATTTTGTGATGCCAGGGCTTGGAAAGAAGTTACCGGGCAGGCCGGTGTGTACATGTCTCTCCCTCTAGAAGGGTAGAATGCTACCCCCGCCGCCAGAACTGGCGGGGGGGTAATATTCCAAGATGTTTGACACCAAACACAACATGTTTCCGTGCAGCCATCCCAAAGTTAGCATTTAACGCGAGGTTATAATGCGCTTAAGAGTATTTGGTCAGGCTGCACTACAAACAGCATCAGAGAAGGGTCTCCGAATGCTGCAGAGGGGCCCTGCTCATGCAGGGGCACCCTCTCACATAGGAACCACGCACTCTGCCTCCAGGATTGATAAGGCCTGCCATAGGAGTGACTTATAGGTTTATATGTGTGTATGTATGTAGTGATATAGGTAGCCTATATCACAGTAAGGGGTGCATGCACCACCTTACCCAGGCTGCAGTAGCAGACCTGTGGTGTCATTTTGGATGGCCTTCCAGGGGTGGCACAATACATGCTGCAGCCCCTGGTAGGCCTCTGAGGTACCTATGCCCTGGGTACATAGTATACCATATACTAGGGACTTATAAGGGCACTCCAGATTCCGATCAGAGATGTGCCTAAGGCACATGGAAACCATTTTAGAGAGGAAGCAGCTAGGCTGGGGTTCTGATTAGCAGGGCCCCAGCCAGACTAAAGTCGAAAAACAGTGAAGCATCAGCAAAAAGTGGGGGTACCCATGTGAAGCAGATGCTACTCTCCTACAACGAGTGCAGAAAGAGACAACAGGGGTGCAGAAAGAAGCAAATGAGGTGCAGAAAGAGGCAACAGACGTGCAGAAAGGGGGAACAGAGGTGCAGAAAAAAGCAAGAAAAGTGCAGAAAGAGGCAAAAGAGGTACATAAAGAGACAACAGGGGTGCAGAAAGAAGCAAGACAGGTGCAGAAAGAAGCATGGAAAGTGCAGAATGAAGCAACAGGGGTGCAGAAAGAGGCAAGAGAAGTGTAGAAAGGAGCAAGTGAGGTGCAGAAAGAGTCAACAGAGGTGCAAAAAGAAGCAAGAGAGGGGCAGAAACAGGTAAGAGAAGTGCACAAAGAGGCATGAGAATTTCTGAAAGAAGCAACAGAGGTGTAGAAAGAAGCAAGAAAAGTGCAGAAAGAGGCAAGTGAGATGCAAAAACAGGCAGGAAAGGTACAGAAAGAGGGAAGACGAGTGCTGAAAGAGACAAAATGGGTGCACAAAGAAGCAAATGAGGTGCAGAAAGAGGCAACAGACGTGCAGAAAGAGGGAAGAGAGGTGCAGAAAAAGGAAAGGAAAGTGCAGAAAGAGGCAAAAGAGGTACATAAAGAGACAACAGGGGTGCAGAAAGAAGCAAGACAGGTGCAGAAAGAAGCATGGAAAGTGCAGAATGAAGCAACAGGGGTGCAGAAAGAGGCAAGAGAAGTGCAGAAACAGGTAAGAGAAGTGCACAAAGAGGCAAGAGAATTGCTGAAAGAAGCAACAGAGGTGTAGAAAGAAGCAAGAAAAGTGCAGAAAGAGGCAAGTGAGATGCAAAAACAGGCAAGAAAGGTACAGAAAGAGGGAAGACGAGTGCAGAAAGAGACAACAGGGGTGCAGAAAGAAGCACATGAGGTGCAGAAAGAGGCAGCAGGCGTGCAGAAAGAGGGAAGAGAGGTGCACAAAAAAGGCAAGAAAAGTGCAGAAAGAGGCAAAAAGAGGTGCAGAAAGAGACAACAGGAGTGCAGAAAGAAGCAAGACAGGTGCAGAAAGAAGCATGGAAAGCGCAGAATGAAGCAACAGGGGTGCAGAAGGAGGCAAGAGAAGTGTAGAAAGGAGCAAGTGAGGTGCAAAAAGAGCCAACAGAGGTGCAACAAGAGGCAAGAGAAGTTCAGAAACAGGTAAGAGAAGTGCACAAAGAGGCATGAGAATTGCTGAAAGAAGCAACAAGGGTGTAGAAAAAAGCAAGAAAAGTGCAGAAAGAGGCAAGTGAGATGCAA
This sequence comes from Calotriton arnoldi, assembly GCA_963921515.1. NCBI lineage: Eukaryota > Metazoa > Chordata > Amphibia > Caudata > Salamandridae > Calotriton > Calotriton arnoldi. Next base: position 9,833 of record CAWUFW010002165.1, read on the forward strand.
AAACAGGCAGGAAAGGTACAGAAAGAGGGAATACGAGTGCAGAAAGAGACAACAGGGGTGCACAAATAAGCACATGAGGTGCAGTAAGAGGCAACAGGCGTGCAGATAGAGGGAAGAGAGGTGCAGAAAAAGGCAAGAAAAGTGCAGAAAGAGGCAAAAGAGGTACTTAAAGAGACAACAGGGGTGAAGAAAGAAGCAAGACAGGTGCAGAAAGAAGCATGGAAAGTGCAGAATGAAGCAACAGGGGTGCACAAAGAGGCAAGAGAATTGCTGAAAGAAGCAACAGAGGTGTAGAAAGAAGCAAGAAAAGTGCAAAAAGAGGCAAGTGAGATGCACAAACAGGCAGGAAAGGTACAGAAAGAGGGACGACAAGTGCAGAAAGAGACAACAGGGGTGCAGAAAGAAGCAAATGAGGTGCAGAAAGAGGCAACAGACGTGCAGAAAGAGGGAAGAGAGTTGCAGAAAAAGGAAAGAAAAGTAAAGAACGAAGCAAAAGAGGTACATAAAGAGACAACAGGGGTGCAGAAAGAAGCTAGACAGGTGCAGAAAGAAGCATGGAAAGTGCAGAATGAAGCAACAGGTGTGCAGAAAGAGGCAAGAGAAGTGTAGAAAGGAGCAAGTGAGGTGCAGAAAGAGCCAACAGAGGTGCAAAAAGAGGCAAGAGAGGTGCAGAAACAGGCAAGAGAAGTGCACAAAGAGGCAGGAGAATTGCTGAAAGAAGCAACAGGGGTGTAGAAAGAAGCAAGAAAAGTGCAGAAAGAGGCAAGTGAGATGCACAAACAGGCAGGAAAGGTACAGAAAGAGGGAAGACGAGTGCAGAAAGAGACAACAGGGGTGCAGAAAGAAGCAAATGAGGTGCAGAAAGAGGCAACAGACGTGCACAAATAGGGAAGAGAGGTGCAGAAAAAGCCAAGAAAAGAGCAGAAAGAGGCAAAAGAGGTACATAAAGAGGCAACAGGGGTGCAGAAAGAAGCAAGACAGGTGCAGAAAGAAGCATGGAAAGTGCAGAATGAAGCAACACGGGTGCAGAAAGAGGCAAGAGAAGTGCAGAAACAGGCAAGAGAAGTGCACAAAGAGGCAAGAGAATTGCTGAAAGAAGCAACATTGGTGTAGAAAGAACCAAGAAAAGTGCAGAAAGAGGCAAGTGAGATGCAAAAACAGGCAGGAAAGGTACAGAAAGAGGGAAGACGAGTGCATAAAGAGACAACAGGGGTGCAGAAAGAAGCAAATGAGTTGCAGAAAGAGGCAACAGACGTGCAGAAAGAGGGAAGAGAGGTGCAGAAAAAGGCAAGAAAAGTGCAGAAAGAGGCAAAAGAGATACATAAAAAGACAACAAGGGTGCAGAAAGAAGCAAGACAGGTGCAGAAAGAAGCATGGAAAGTGCAGAATGAAGCAACAGGGGTGCAGAAAGAGGCAAGAGAAGTGTAGATAGGAGCAAGTGAGGTGCAGAAAGAGCCAACAAAGGTGCAAAAAGAGGCAAGAGAGGTGCAGAAACAGGCAAGAGAAGTGCACAAAGAGGCAATAGAATTGCTGAAAGAAGCAAATGAGTTGCAGAAAGAGGCAACAGACGTGCAGAAAGAGGGAAGAGAGGTGCAGAAAAAGGCAAGAAAAGTGCAGAAAGAGGCAAAAGAGGTACATAAAAAGAAAACAGGGGTGCAGAAAGAAGCAAGACAGGTGCAGAAAGAAGCATGGAAAGTGCAGAAGGAAGCAACAGGGGTGCAGAAAGAGGCAAGAGAAGTGTAGAAAGGAGCAAGTGAGGTGCAGAAAGAGCCAACAGATGTGCAAAAAGAGGCAAGAGAGGTGCAGAAACAGGCAAGAGAAGTGCACAAAGAGGCAATAGAATTGCTGAAAGAAGCGACAGGGGTGTAGAAAAAGCAAGAAAAGTGCAGAAGAGGCAAGTGAGATGCAAAAACAGGCAAGAAAGGTACAGAAAGAGGGAAGACTAGTGCAGAAATAGACAACAGGGGTGCAGAAAAAAGCACATGAGGTGCAGAAAGAGGCAACAGACGTGCAGAAAGAGGGAAGAGAGGTGCAGAAAAAGGCAAGAAAAGTGCAGAAAGAGGCAAAAGCCGTTTTCTGCATATTTATAATTTAGAAAAAGCACTTTACGAGCGTAGAGGGAGAAAGGGTAGGATAAAAGGGAAAAAGATCTGGGGCCCGTTCACAGATTGGATTACTCCATTTATCCAGGAAGAATGAAATATTTGGCTATGAATTTTTATTGTATATAGCTTGGTCTCCAATGTAATGTCTTAGCTCTTTAAAACTATTTATTGCCTGTATTTAGATTCTATGCTGCTTTGGGCTCTTTGTTATGGTCTTGTTGATAATGGTCCTTATTAGCTATTTATAGATTTACATTATTTGTACTATAAACTTTGTGATTTTATTCTTCAGCTGTATATGAAATCAATAATAATAAAAAATAAAAATAAATAAAAAAAGAGGCAAAAGAGGTACATAAAGAGACAACAGGGGTGCAGAAAGAAGCAAGAAAAGTGCAGAAAGAGGCAAGTGAGATGCAAAAACAGGCAAGAAAGGTACAGAAAGAGGGAAGACGAGTGCAGAAAGAGACAACAGGGGTGCAGAAAGAAGCAAATGAGGTGCAGAAAGAGGCAACAGACGTGCAGAAAGATGGAAGAGAGGTGCAGAAAAAGGCAAGAAAAGTGCAGAAAGAGGCAGAAGAGGTACATAAAGAGACAACAGGGGTGCAGAAAGAAGCAAGACAGGTGCAGAAAGAAGCATGGAAAGTGCAGAATGAAGCAACAGGGGTGCAGAAAGAGGCAAGAGAAGTGTAGAAAGGAGCAAGTGAGGTGCACAAAGAGGCAAGGGAATTGCTGAAAGAAGCAACAGAGGTGTAGAAAGAAGCAAGAAAAGTGCAGAAAGAGGCAAGTGAGATGCAAAAACAGGTAGGAAAGGTACAGAAAGAGGGAAAACGAGTGCTGAAAGAGACAACAGGGGTGCACAAAGAAGCAAATGAGGTGCAGAAAAAAGCAACAGACGTGCAGAAAGAGGGAAGAGAGGTGCAGAAAATGGCAAGAAAAGTGCAGAAAGAGGCAAAAGAGGTACATAAAGAGACAACAGGGGTGCAGAAAGAAGCAAGACAGGTGCAGAAAGAAGCATGGAAAGTGCAGAATGAAGCAACAGGGGTGCAGAAAGAGGCAAGAGAAGTGTAGAAAGGAGCAAGTGAGGTGCAGAAAGAGCCAACAGAGGTGCAAAAAGAGGCAAGAGAGGTGCAGAAACAGGTAAGAGAAGTGCACAAAGAGGCAAGAGAATTGCTGAAAGAAGCAACAGAGGTGTAGAAAGAAGCAAGAAAAGTGCAGAAAAGGCAAGTGAGATGCAAAAACAGGCAGGAAAGGTACGGAAAGAGGGAAGACGAGTGCAAAAAGAGACAACAGGGGTGCAGAAAGAAGCACATGAGGTGCAGAAAGAGGCAACAGACGTGCAGAAAGAGCAAAGAGAGGAGCAGAAAAAGGCAAGAAAAGTGCAGAAAGAGGCAAAAGAGGTACATAAAGAGACAACAGGGGTGCAGAAAGAAGCAAGACAGGTGCAGAAAGAAGCATGGAAAGTGCAGAATGAAGCAACAGGGGTGCAGAAAGAGTCAAGAGAAGTGCAGAAACAGGCAGGAGAAGTGCACAAAGAGGCAAGAGAATTGCTGAAAGAAGCAACAGAGGTGTAGAAAGAAGCAAGAAGAGTGCAGAAAGAAGCAAGTGAGATGCAAAAACAGGCAGGAAAGGTACAGAAAGAGGGAAGACGAGGGCAGAAAGAGACAACAGGGGTGCAGACAGAAGCAAATGAGGTGCAGAAAGAGGCAACAGACATGCAGAAAGAGGGAAGAGAGGTGCATAAAGTACATGAGATTTGCAGAATGAGGTCAAGAGAAATGCAGAAAAAGAAAGAAACGTGCAGAAAGAAGCAACAAAAATGCAGAAAGAGGCAAGAGAGGCGCAGAGGGAAGCAAGAGTGGCTTGCACACCATTAGTACCAATTTAACACCCACATTTAGCAATAAGTAACAGGTGACCATTCTAGGTTTGCAAAGGGCCTTCCACCATGCTGTAACACTTGTCGCTGCATTTTTGGTAACGTTTGACCCGTTTCAGCTAGAAACAAGCCTTTTTTTGTTCAAATCTGCAGATTAGGGTGCAGATGATGAATTATGTGGCTAATGCAGAAAATGTATAATTGTGCGAAAGTCGGTGCAGCCAAACAGTCACATAATTCCAGTGGCCCTGCTCATACCTCTGACTAGGTCCACAAGTGCTCCTCAGTGATTCCATCGTTTTTTGTCTCACTGAGTTCATAGTTAAGCTTCTATGGAAATGAGGAAGACTAAACCTGAGGATACCACTCCACAACACAGACTACAATACCACATAATTACTCTCCAAAACACATAATCCCACTCTACATAATTCCTATACATTAAATACCACATACTTTCTATCCACATAATTTCACTGCACAACATATCACATAATTCCACTATACACAACGTACATCCACTCCACTCCAAAAAACATTAGTAAAAAACTTTTGCATTTACAACGCCAAAAGCTCTAATTCTCACAAATGCGAAACGTATTACATTGCAAACACTTTTTAGGTCTCGCCTGGCGTTGCAGCGCAAAGCGCTGTTCGCTGGGCGAGAGATTTTATAGGAGAGTAGATTTGAGAAGGGGACAAGAAGCCCCGCCCCTCATTTTCATTGGCTGGCGTCACCGTTTATGCTAAACTGTGGCCTGCCATTGGAAAAGAGGGTTTTTTGGTGACGCCCTTTCGCCTTTTCGTCCGTCCGATCCAGACTGGCTCGTCTGCTTTGCGGCTGTCGCAAAGCACTTTCTTATCTTTATGGGGCCATGTGTTTCTAATTAGCGTGGAGGAGCAGCACTGCCCCCGACCTCTCAAAGGAAAAAAATCTTGGTTTCGTCAAGATTTTTTTCCTTTGAGAGGTCGGGGGCAGTGCGCGCCTCCACGCTAATTAGAAACACATGGCCCCATAAAGATAAGAGATCGATGCTTGTTAACGGAAAGTTGAAGAATTACGATATCCTTTTACAAATTATTTTGTCATTTAAGAAAGCACAGACTGTACACACTGAATATAATTTCAGCTGTGGCTATATACATATATGCCAAAAAAGGCGTGCGCGGAGGGATGAGATATTTTCATGTTTTTTTTATTGTCAATCGAAGATTTAGTGGCAAACTTTAACAGGTTGTTTATTGTTTTTTAAATTATTATTTTATTATGAAATAGAGGAATGTTTCCAAACGAACACGCTGATAGGTTGATCAACCGGAATAGCCAACATACGATTAATTCGATTACCTCCAATGAGTAGACACGTGTGCTTGAAGCGGCAAATTACAACCTTCGGCCCACGGGTGTCGGATCGGTTTTCAGTCTCGACCACATGAATCAAAATTGAGCACAATAACGGATTCAAAGAGACACAACTTCTTTTAAAGAAATAGGAAGTGCCCCCAATCTTCCCGAAACGGACCCAGTTTTGTAAACACGATGTGTGTGGTACAAGTTAAAGAAAGTGGGAACGCCCGTTCTTACCTTTATTTCAATTTCCTATAGTGTGAACTTGGCCCGAGGTCACTGGAGCAATTTACAGGAGTCACAGGCTAGATACATAGATGTATAGGGAATGAGACATTACTAAATTTGGCCAGAATCACAGGGTGTTGTGCCGATGCCGGTATTTAAACCTAGTTCCCCTGTTCCAAAGTCGATACCGCTAGCTGCTAGGTTGTTGTATATGGCTTCAGTGAGCTGTAAAACGGGTTGCTTGGATTTTGGAATGCTCCGTTGGGGGGAGCATGGTGTTTGTGCATTGTGGGGGCTGTTTGCACATGCCTGGAGCTAATTACAGGCCGTGGCGGGCATGTCCAGCCTGAGATACCAGCAACAGGGTAGCATCTGTCTGTCCCAGGGCAGCACTCCGTGACTCATTTTCACAAACTTGAAGGAAAATCCAAGGAGCAACACACGGTCGTTAAGGAGAGTGGTCGGGACGAGACAGATGCACCGCCCTCTCTGCGGGGGGCGAACACGTACATTAGCATCTGCTCTAGCAACATCCCCAATCACTAATCCTTTTTGGGTTCAGGAGTTGCGTGCTGTGAGAAGTTGGCCTGGTATATGCTGTTCACTAGTTAAAGTGGGCACCTTGCACCAGTACAATTCGACTCTTATGGTAGGTAGGTTTAAGACAACCTTTATAGAAAGCTATCCTAGTGGTAGCTGTGGAGAGCAGCCTTCAGGCTAAGTCTTGGAGGAATGTAAAGCAGCTTGTTTTACCACACAATCTCTTGAATCACCAAATGAAAAGACACCACACAGGTACATATATCAAATATATATGTATTTATTACTAAACAACTCTCTACTAATCTCTTGTGAGATTAGAAGACAGGAACATATGCATAAATCAACGTTTCACAATAAATTAAGCACAAATATGGCTGGGGCCCTAGGGGCGTACCAGACCATATACTAAAAAAGAGACTTAAGAACAACGACTTGCAAAGAGACAAGGCCCAGGGCCTTCAGAAGTGCTGGGGCCTCACAAAACCACCCAAGGCAGGTAAGTAAAGGACCCACGGGGGACGCGTGCAGTGCGTGAACACAGGCGCGGATCGCCATAGACTTCAATGGGGCAAGTCGCTGTTGGAAATTAAGAGTTTAAGGGCACTTCGGGAGTAGCTACAAGCAAGTCACTTACTGGGTAAGTAGTTCTAAGGCCAACACCCACAGGAGCACCGTAGTGCTGGAGTTACCTCACCCAGGGAAGCCGGGTGCATAGGTGTCCTTTGGTGTCGGGTTGCGGCGTCGTTTTCAATGGGAGCCAATGAAGACTTGCTGCTTGTGAAGACAGAAGAAGTGTCCGGTGGAATCCAAGCCTGGATTCGGAAGAAGGAAGACCTGAAAGCAGAGGGGACAGTGTTCAAAGTCACTGGGCAGTGACTCGGGGCAAGGAAGATGAATGCCCACTGTCGTCGACAGATTCAGGTCGTTCACGGGTGTCTAGACTCTTCGGCCACGAGGTCCAGGAGGCGTCGAGGACAACCAGGAGCTGGATTCAGCGTGTCCCACAAAGTCTGCAGCTGACTGCGGTGTCGGCGACCCGATTGGAGCCAACAAGCCTTGGTAGCAGCAAGTCTTGTGGAAAGCGTAAAAAGTCAATGGTGCAGACCAGCAAGGTCTGGGGAACTCACCCAGCAAGGGTAAATCAGGGCAGGCCTGGAGCAACCAGGGGAGCCCTTTGGTTCTGTAGAAAAGTCTTCAGGGGACCCACAAGCCGGCTAGCAAGGGATCGCAAAGACGCCTCGGGAGGATTCCTTCAACAGGGGCCTACGGTCACTCGGGATGGGGTAGGTCTCTGATCTTCGGAGGGATTCCTGCTAGAGGCTGGGTCCACACGTGGTCCAAAGCACAGGTTCGTAGAACGTCGTGAAGGGGTTGTACCTGACAATAGTGCACGTACCCAGGGACTGCGGTTCCTCATCACTCGTGGGGTCCACTGGCCTCAGCTTCGCTGAGGACTCACGATGGCCTTGGAGAAGTCAGGAAATCTTCTTCCTGGGCTGCAGGGACTTCAGGCTCTGGCGGGAGCGGCGTAGTTTTCAACCATCGTTGTAGTTTTTGGTGCCTGCCAAGCAGGGGAGTCACTCCTTGACTCCAAGGGAGATTCTTCAGTCTTCCAGAGGTAGTGGAACGTCGAAGGTCCAGGATTCTTCTTCAGAGTGTCATCCAGGGATATCTAGTTTGCAATGGCAAGGGTTCCCTACCTTATACTAAAAAGGAAGGGAGGGACTAGCTCTAAGACCCCACCTATGGGAGGGTCAGGGGAGTGGGTGGCAACACCCACTTCCCTTTGTCCAGTTTCGCACCAGAGCAGGGGCAGGTAGCCCCTGAGCCGGTTTGAACTGGGGTATGCTCAGAGGAGCCTTCTGCTCCCCCAGTGCAGGACTTCAAAGCACTCTAGGAGTGCACCCACCCAGCCCCAATACACTAAACCCTGTCTGGGAGGTGGTCACACCTCCCTGTGACAGGATACCTATTGTTGGGCTTCCTCCACTGCGAGTTTCGGTCATCAACAGGAGGGCAGCCCAGTGTCTGTGACTGGTGGCATCCATTTTGTGATGCCAGGGCTCTTCAGGATTCTACCGCGTTTCCACAGTAGGTACATGTCTATCCCTCTAGAAGGGTGGAATGCTACCCCTGCCGCCAGAACTGGCGGGGGGGTAATATTCCAAGATGTTTGACACCAAACACGACATGTTTCTGTGCAGCCATCCCAAAGTTAGCATTTAACGCGAGGTTATAATGCGCTTAAGACTATTTGGTCAGGCTGCACTACAAACAGCATCAGAGAAGGGTCTCCGAAGGCTGCAGAGGGGCTCTGCTCATGCAGGGGCACCCTCTCACATAGGACCCAAGCACTCTGCCTTCAGGATTGGTAAGGCCTGCCATAGGAGTGACTTATAGGTTTATATGTGTGTATCTATGTAGTGATATAGGTAGCCTATACCACAGTAAGGGGTGCATGCACCACCTTACCCAGGCTGCAGTAGCAGACCTGTGGTGTCAGATTTAGTCTCCTTCCCAGGGGTGGCATAATACATGCTTCAGCCCCTGGTAGGCCTGTGAAGTACCTATGCCCTTGGCACCTAAGGTACCATATACTAGGGACTCATAAGGTACCACAGTATCCAATCACTAGTGCACCTAGAGTGCACTCCAAGTCGTTTAGAGAGAACAGAGAGGCTGGGGCCCTGATTGGCAGGGTCCCAGCCTGACTATAGCCAGAAACCAGTGTAAACATCAGAAAAAAAGTGGGGGCAACATAAGAGGCAGATCCTACTCTCCTACACAACCCCCCCCCCAAACGCAGGGACACTAAACTAACCTTAACCAGTTGAGTCTTCGTGCTCTAAGTGGAAATACCTTGAGAGTCCATCTGCATTGGCATGTTGGGTCCCAGGCCTATGTTCCACTGTATAGTCCATCCCCTGTAGGGAAATGGACCACCTCAAAAGTTTTGGGTTTTCACCTTTCATCTGTTTAAGCCATAGGAGTGGCTTGTGGTCAGTCTGAACTATGAAGTGAGTGCCAAACAAGTATGGCCTTAGCTTCTTCAGGGCCCACACCACAGCAAAGGCCTCCCTCTCTATAGCTGACCAACGTTTCTCTCTAGGGGTCAGCCTCCTGCTCATAAAAGCTACTGGCTGGTCTTGACCTTCATCATTCAGTTGAGACAGTACAGCTCCCACACCCAGCTCAGAAGCATCTGTTTGGACAATGAACTTTTTGGTGTAGTCTGGACTCTGTAAGATGGGGGCAGTGCACATGGCCTGCTTTAGGTCTTCAAATGCCTTCTGACAGCTAGCTGTCCACTGAACCTTTTTGGCATTTTCTTTGAGGTCAGATCATTCAAGGGGGTCACTATAGATCCATATCCCTTCACAAACCTCCTATAGTACCCAGTCAGGCCTAAGAAGGCTCTCACCTGTGTCTGGGTGGTTGGAGCAACCCATTCCATTATGGTTTGGATTTTGCTCTGTAAAGGCTGAACCTGGCCTCCACCCACAAGGTGGCCCAGGTATACAACCTGACTCTGCCCTATCTGGCCCTTAGTGGCCTTGATAATGAGGCCTGCTTTCTGCAGAGCCTCCAAAACATTTCTGAGGTGGACCAGGTGATCCTGCCAGGAGGAACTAAAGACAGCAATATCATCTAGATAAGCTGAGCAATAAGTTTCCATCCCTGCCAGAACTTTGTTCACCAACCTCTGAAAAGTGTCAGGTGCATTTTTCAATCCAAAGGGCCTGGGGGGTGAGGCTCCGATGGGGCTGGGGCGCATGGGCAGAGGAAATATCGCGAGGCGACTTCCTGGGGGCGATGCTGCGGTTGATGATTAGGCGCTCAGGAAAAGCAAAGCCGGAAGCGCACTCCACTGTTTCGGTTTGTTTCAGATTACAGCCCATGTTTTGGCGCTTCTCAGCCTCCCACGTACATTGCCAGTAAGGTGAGGAGAAACCTGGAAAGATGAACAGGAAGCTCGGTGTGCGAGTGCACATACTGCTGAGAGCTGCGGCAGACTCACCCAGCGGCTCATCATTCCAAGGTATAAAACACGGAAAGAGTGCCGCGGAGCTGGGAACCGCCTCTCGGACAACACTATTTAATGCAGGCGTCTAAATCTGAAAGTATGGGAAGCAAGCAGGCTGCCGACTGACAAACTTACACAATATGCTGAACTGCTTTAAGGCGACGAGGCTGAGCTCCCGGACAGTCCTTTCTCTCTTGCCTCTTAAAACAAGCATTTGCAATGCAATAGGTCTCGCATTTACGCGAGTTTGAGCTATTGACATTGCAAATGATAATGCCTTTTATTTTTGTTTTCGTTTTTAAAACATAAATAAAAGGCATAGTCATTTACAATGCCAATAGCTTAAAGTCGGGTAAATGCGAGACCTATTGCATTGCAAATGCTTGTTTAACTAGTAGTCGCGTTTGCAGAGTGGTGGAGAAAGGGTGCTGGGCCTTTGACCAGAGCTCAGGAATTCCGGTGCGTAGGGCTTACAGGAGGTACCAGTAGGGCTTCTTGGCCCCCGAAGTCCCTCAGGAGTAAATTGGACTTCATCCCCCATCCCGTAGTCTGCCAGGAGGTGCGTTTGCAGAATGGTGGAGAAAGGGGGGCATGGCCTCCGAAGACGTCTTAGCAATCCCACTGTGCGGGACACACTGGAGGTAACAAGAGGGTAGTTGGCCCCCAAGGACATCCTTGGGGGCCAACTACCCCTCCTATTACCTCCAGTAAGTCCCACACAGCAGCATTGCTAAGTTCGAAGAGCAGGCCACGCCCCTCTTCCCACCACTCTACAAACGCGCTCCCTGGCGCGCTCTTGGATGGGGATTGAAGTCCCCTTCCCTGCTGGGGGTCCTTTAGGGGCCAACTAGCCTACCTCTTACCTCCAGTAAGCCCCACACAGTGAGATTGCTGAGAGGTGGACAAAGGCCACGCCCCCTTTCTCCACCACTCTGCAAACGCGCCCCCTGGTGCGTTCTAAGTTGGGGGATTAAGTCCCCTTGAATACTGTGGGTCCCTGGGGGCCAACTAGCCCACCAGGTACCTCCAGTAAGCACCACACAGCTGGATTGCAGAGAGGTGGTCCGAGGCCACGCTCCCTTTTTACACCATGCTGCAAACGCGGCTTCTGGCACACTGCTGCTCGGAGGATGAAGTCCACTTGTGTCCTGACGTCCTCAGGACACAAGAGGACCTCATCGCCCCACCAGCAGTGCACCAGAAGCCGCATTTGCAGAGTGGTGTAAAAAGGGGCATGGCCTCGGACAACCTCTCTGCAATGCAGCTCTGTGGTGCTTACTGGAGGTACCTGGTGGGCCAGTTGGCCCCCAAGGACCCTCAGGATTGAAGGGGACTAAATCCCCCAATTTACAACGCCCCAGGGGGCGGTTTGCACACTTGTTATATCAGGCCCCGCCCGCTCCCTGCACCACTGTGCAAACGTGCCCCCTGGCGCGTTGTAACTTGGGGGATTAAGTCCCCTTTAATCTTGAGGGTCCCTGGGGGCCAACTAGCCCCCAGGGCTATTATATATGAATATATATATATATGAAAAGGGATTTGCTGTGTTTGTTCTTGAAATGAAATGAAATTTGTACTTGTAAAGCGCACTTATACCCCCAAAGGGGTGTCCTGGCGCTGTACGCATACCGCTGTGGAACCCTTCCTGGCTTTTCCCTGTGAAATGTCCACTCCTGGGCACCCCCAGGGTGAAGCCAGGCATCCCAGCGCTGTTGGGGCCGTTGTGGAGATTAAGCAAGCTATTGCCCAGAGTTGCAGAGTGGGACCCATGATTAGAATAGGCACCGAGGCGAGAATTATCAGGTCCGAGGAAATTAAGCCCAAGACCCGCCGAGGCGGGAATTGAACCCTGGTCCCGGGCCAGATCTCTGTTCTTCAGTCCATACCATCAAACAGTCCCCGAAGATCACAGGCAAGGCAGCACTTTTCCTCAGCAAAGAGTTTCAGGCAAGTTCAAGTCGCTTTGGCATTTATCATTTTTATTTTTTCAGGTATTTTGTCTTCATTTGGTTTCAAAAGTGCAAAGTGCAAGATATCAGGTGCATCAGGAAACAAACAGAACGACCTACGCGTTTCGGCCAAAGGCCTTCGTCTGGGTCATGTGATCAAAGGTGCAAGGTGTTTAAAAAGAGGTTGGTTGACCCGCCCTTTCTTACAAAAAAAACGTCCCAACTTGCTTTCAGCTTTTAAAGGGAACCGTAAATTTAAGGCATATGACAGCTTGCATATAGTGACAAAAATATTTTGCTGAGCTCAACAGTTCATGAGATAATATATGGTCAATGCTCTAATATCATGTAGTTAGCGGATGTAGTCAAATGTTGGTGAAGTACCTGCACAAAGATGTGATTCACTAAACAAAGTTGTCTGATCACTGGCTTTACGATAAAATATCAAAAGAAGTTAAAATCAAACAAACAGTGCTATAATGAGTAATCACATTATTACATCCCACCAGCTAATTCATATCCCACCATGTGTCATTATTGAGATTTCATACCACAACTCCAGACAGTGTTTAAGTTATAAAAAATATATATAAATATATATGAAAAAATATATAGTGATCTGCTCAAAATCATGGTGAAGTACCTGATTTGATACGAATATTTTCCATATTACATAAATTGCCAAGTTGAGGTTCTAATTAGAATTTCATTTTGAGCTCATAGTTCAAATTAAATATTTTCATTAAATGCAATCACTGATTTTAAACGATATAACAAGTACAGAGATGATCAAAGAAATATATGTGATGAATAGGACTTGTTCTTAAGAGTCACTATTAATTCTAAAAGACAAGAGGTCAAGATATGTGTAATCCAGCGAAATCTAAAACATTGGAGATTAATTGTTCTTTTGATTCTGCTGATCCCAATTGTAATTATAGAAAGTTATGCAGTTCAGCATCTGCATTGAGTCCCCACGGCATTTCCGTCCCCTTTAGAATGATCCATTTGGATTCTGCTTGTCTCAATAGGCGATTCCAATCACCTCCTCTAATATTAAAGGGAATATGTTCTATTCCATAGAATCTCAAATTGTCAAAAACACCTTCATGTGTATTCCAGATGTGTTTAGCGATGGCATATGCAAAGTCCTTATTTTTGATTGCCCTCAAGTGTTGAAGAATGCGAAGCTTCAATTTATTTGCTGTACTTCCTATATATTCTTTTCCACATTCGCATTTTAGGGCATAAACAACATGGGTGGTTTCGCATGTTATTCTCTCTTTGATATTTTTCTGTTCACCCAGCTGAATATCAATCTTTTGTTGATTTAAGCCATATTTACAGGCCTTGCATTTAGGACACTTAAAGAATCCTTTTGCTTTCAGCCACTGCATTTTGCTGCCACCTTGATCTGCTCTTTGGTAGTGGCTGTGTGTTAAGATGTCTCCGAGAGATGGTGCCTTTTTGCATGTTATGTTGAGATGATCCGATGTCACTCCTTTTAGATCCTCATCTCTCCTCAGAATTTTCCAATGGTGTTGGAGAGCATTTCTTATGGTTTTACTGGCAGAATTATACTGTGTAATGTATCTTACTTTATTAGTTTGAGGATCATTATCTGGTTCTGTAGTTGTTTCTTTGGGGTGTAGTAAGGTCTCTCTTTTCCTTTTCAAGGTTCTAGATTTCGCATTATCTAGTACTGCGATGTGATATCCTCTCTTCACGAATCTGGTATACATGAGGTCTAACTGTGTGAGGAATTCTGTTTCTTCTGAGCAGTTCCTACGCGCTCTTAAAAATTCGCCATATGGAACACTCCATTTTAGACATCTGGGGTGCGCACTGTTTGCTGACAAAATACTGTTGAATGCTGTGGCTTTGCGATACAGAGTGGTGCATATCTTCTGATCTTTTATATAGATATGTATGTCTGAATAGTCGATCTCTGTTTTGTTGACATTGTAAGTGAACTGAAGCTGAAAACTGTTTTTATTGAGATTCTTGAGGAAGGTGTTCAGTTTCTCTGTATTTCCCTCCCATATTAAAAACAGGTCGTCTATATAACGTACCCAAAGCACGATATTCTCCACCACTTGTTTGTTTTCGTCAGACCAGATCTGTTCTGCCTCCCACATGCCCATGGTAAGGTTCGCATATGTGGGCGCGAAAGAAGTCCCCATCCCTGTACCCCTACTTTGTCTATAGACTTTTTTGTCAAAGATAAAATTATTGTTCGTGAGGCAAAAGTGTAACATTTCCAGTAACATATTTGTTTGTTGTAAGACATTTAAAGATCTTGATCGAAGTAAGGATTCACAGGCTTTGGTTCCATCTTCAAGCCTGATCGAAATATACAATGATACCACATCTATGGTTATCATTGCGTAATCCTCCTTCCAAGGTATGTTGGCAATCCTATTCAAAAATCCATGGAGTCTCTGATATACGATGGTAGATTTTGTACATAAGGAGATAAGAAAATGTCCAAAAATCTTGAAGTATTTTCTAAGAGTGAACCACAGGAACTGACAATTGGACGTCCTGGGGGATTATCTATATTTTTATGTACCTTTGGTAGTACATATATGGTTGGTAATACCAGGTGTTTTGTCATAAGATAGTCCAACTCGTTCTCATCTAATAAGCCATCTTGGTGCCAATCTTGTAGCATCTTGTGGAATTTGATTTTGATTAATGGTGTGGGATCTTCTTTTAGTCTTTCATAGTTCGATGGATCATTCAATTGCCGTTTGATTTCCAGATGATATTTTTGGACATCCATGACTACGATGTTTCCTCCTTTGTCGGAGGGTTTTATCACAATATTATCGTCTGATCTTAAGTCTTTTAGTGCCCATCATGAGACATGTTTTCGGTTTTCTTATGGTTCTTTTTCTTTTCTTTTATATATATGGTCCGTAACTCTTCTGTCATGAGTTCTTGAAAATATATATATATACACAAATATTACCTACTGGCAGTCGCCAGTAGGTAGTTATAGTTAGGACCTAGTTTCCGTAGGAAAAGCGTTTTTGATTTGCCAATATCTTTGGCGTCGTTTGAAGAATCTTCGTGAAATTTTCAAAACTAATAGGGCGGTCAGGTCAGCTGCTGTGTTGAAAGTTTTGGGGTGATTCGTCAAGAGGGGGTTGAGAAATAGGGGGTCCCAAAATACATTTTCTCCATGTTAATTTCCATAGGAAACTTTAGACACGGCTACAGCCCAAACAGCTGAACGGAATTACACCAAATTTGGCAAAAAGGAAGCTCTTGGATCAGAAAGCACTCATTTTGTTAAATGGTGTTAATCCATTCAGTAGTTTCTGAGAAATTTAAACATTTCTCAGATATACAACTGGGGACGCAGAGGATCTGCAAACTCTACCAATCTCATGACTGCAATCTGATTGGCTGCCAACACTTCAATCCAGGAAGTGTTGGCAGCCATCTTGTGAATCGGTTGAACCGAGTCACAAGAAAAAAGGTAAAAAAAAAAAGTGAAAAAACAAGAAAAGGGGTCAGGATAGAAACACCCTGACCCCCTAGGCCTGCTCAGGGGGTCCTATATGGACCCCCAGGGCCAAAAAAAGCATTTTTATTTTATTTTCAGCACGATTCACGGTGGATCTGCGAATCTGGATATAAAAAACGAATCGCGGGCTCCCGCACTTCACTTTCTTTAAACCTATAGGTGGGCATGGTCCCGGGGGTAACGATCAAATGAGATGCTGGTACCCACACGGGCCCCCACATCCCCAGGGACCGTCACCTCCCCGGGGCTTATACATTCAATGCGGGGGCTACGAGGCCTCCCCGCAGCCCAGGGGACCGCCACCTCCCCTGGGCTATATTGTGAAAAGAAGCATGGGGGGCTCTTGACCCCCCCAAGCAGCCTCTCAGACCGCCCAGCAGGCAGGGAAACAGAGGAAACCTCTGCTTCCAGCAAGCAAGAGCATTTTGTCAGCTCTTGCTTGCTGGAAGTGGAGTGTTCGCTTTGACTTGGCAAGAGCTGTCAAAGTGCCTGTCAAGTCACATCAAACAACTTTGTCTCTGGGGTGGGCACCCCAGGACATAGCTGGAGCCAGCCCTGGGGGTGGCAGTCCACAGGACCATATATGCCTGCTGGAGGGGGGTCACATGGCCCCACTTCTTTTGCAGGTCACGGGCCAGCCTGGGGAGGTGGTGGTCCCTTGGCCCATATATGACCCTGATGGGGGGCCGCGAGGCCCCCTTCCCACTTTTTAGAGCTATTTGCCCCGGGGAGGAAGTGGTCCCCGAGTGGGTTCTCAAGGCCCCCATTACTGTTAATTTAGCCCCTGGGATGTGGTGGTCTCCAGGACCAGGGGGTCAGCGAGGCCCCCCATTTCTTTGTGTGTAGCCCTGGGGAGGTGGAAGCCCCCCCCGGCCGATGGGGTCCGGATAGCCCCACCGCATTAATAAAACTAAGCCTCGGGGAAGTGGTAGTCCCCATGGCATAATTAAGCCCATGGAGGGGGCACCAGGGCCCCCCCAATAAATAAAAAAAGCCTTCATGCACCTAGGACCTTGCCCAAGCCCGCACTTGTTTTTAAAAAAAATTGTTGCTGCGAATTCATGAATTTCACGAATTTCCAGCAAGTTAAAAAAAGGCTTGGGGGTCAGGGTATTCCTACCCTGCCTTTCCTTTTTTTAACATTTTTTGGGGAACTTGGCTGAAGCCGAGTCCCAAAATGACTGCCAACACTTCCTGGTTAAAGTGGTGGCAGCCAATCAAAGCTCTGCATTTCCCTGCATGAGCTTGTTAATATTTGCAAAGTCGCTGCGATCTTAGATATCTTATTTTTTTCCCTTTTCTCAACAACTACTGAACGGATTACACCAGATAACTGAAAGCATGATCTGCAAACCAAAATCTACCTTCCTGCCAAATTTGGTGTAATTTCATATAGCGGTTTGGGCTGTAGTCGTGTCTAAAATTCCTATGGGAATTAACATGGGAAATGCACAATTAATGACCCCCCTTTTTCTTGCCCCCGCTTGATGGATCACCGCGAAAGTTTCCATTTACAACAAGAATCACAGTAGCATCTTTCTGGAACATTTTGTGAAGATTCGTCAAACATAGCTAAAGATAGAGGCAACTCAAAAATGCTTTTCCTATGGAAACATGGTCCTAACCATAACTACCTATTGGCAACTGCCAGTGGGTAAAAAAGAAATTACAAATATATATATATTCATTGAAAAAACCATAGGTTTCAGGGACGTTATAGTTAGAAATTAGCATTTAAAAACCTTAGAAATTCACTGAAAAAACCATAGGTTTCAGGGCGTTATAGTTTGTTGGAGATTTCACTTGTACAAAACCATAGAAATTCGGCCGTTATAGTTAGTTCAGCTAACTATAACTCGCGCCCCCGCAATGCACTGCTGATGACGTCACATATTACATCACTCATGACATGCTCAGTGACATCACTGATGACATCACTGATGACATCTCAAATGACATCACTGATGACATCACTGATGACATCATCCACGTGATCATCTGATGCACCTCCTCATACCCTAATAAAATTTCTAAGGTTTTTTAAATGCTAATTTCTAATTATAACGTCCCTGAAACCTATGGTTTTTTCAGTGAATTTCAAAGGTTTTTTAAATGAAAATTTCTAACTATAACGTCTCTGAAACCTATGGTTTTTTCAGTGAATTTCAAAGGTTTTTTAAATGCTAATTTCTAACTATGCCTACAAAGGTAGGACATGTGAAGAAAGAAGAAGAAAAGCGCAGAAAGAAGCAAGACAAATGCAGAAAGAGGCAACAGAAATCCAGAAAGACGAAGAAAAGTGCAGGAAGAAGAAGAGATGTGCAGAAACCTGTGCCCCCAACTTTTTGCTGATGGGTACTGGTGGTAACTGACTCTGACTAGCCAGGCCTAGAGCCAGTGCTATGCTAAAAGACACTTAGAATACAGTGAAAACACCTACATACACTAGGGAACACTATGCGTTGGGGTACCCCTGTGATTAGCATGACCTCCTCTGTCTTTGCCATGAGTTAATGCCTGGGTCATTGCATGAGTACATGAGTAGTGACTGGATGATTAGAGTGCTACAAGGAGAGTGCATGGTGATTTTATAAGTGCTTGGGTTTTGGCGCAGTGATTGGATAAGCACATAAGATTGGCTGGGTGATTGAAGGACTGCATAGACAGTACCAGGGAGATTACTGGACTGCATAGGTAGTCCTCAAGGTATTGCAGCAGTGCATGTGTTAGTGACTGGGTCATTGCATGAGTACATGGGTACTGAGTGGATAATTAGAGTACTGCACAAGGAGAGTGCGTGGTGAATTTATAAGTGCTTGGGTATTGGAGGAGTGTTTGGATTAGTACATGGTAGTGGCTGGGTGACTGGAGGAGTGCACAGGGAGTGACAGTGTGATTGCGGGACTGCATGGGTACTACCTGGGGAATTGAAAGAGCAAATGAGAAGTGTGTAAGTGGGTAGAGGACTGTATGGGTAGGGCATATGGGATTGTAACAGTGATCAGTTAGTGCCTGGATCATTGCATGAGTACATAGCTACTGACTGAAAGATTAGAATACTGCAAGGAGAGTGCCTGAGTGAATTTATAAGTGCTTGGGTATTGGTGGAGTGTTTGGATTAGTACATGGTAGTGGCTGGGTGACTGTAAGACTGCATGGGGAGTGACAGGGTGATTGCTGGACTGCATGGGTACTACCAGGGGAATTGAAGGAGCGAATGAGAAGTGTGTAGGTGGTTAGAGGACTGCATGGGTAGAACACAAGGATTATAGCAGTGCATGCGTTACTGCCTGGATCATTGCATGACTACATGGATAGTGACTGGATGATTAGAGTACTACGAGGAGAGTGCATGGTGAATTCATAAGTGCTTGGGTTTTGGCGCAGTGATTGGATAAGGACATAGGACTGGCTGGGTGATTGGAGGGCTGCATAGGTAGTACCAGGGAGATTACTGGACTGCATAGGTAGTAGTCAATGGATTGCAGCAGTGCATGTGTTAGTGACTGGGTCATTGCATGAGTACATGGGTAGTGACTGGATGATTAGAGTACTGCAAGGACAGTGCATGGTGATTTTATAACTGCTTGGGTTTTGGCAGAGTGATTTGATAAGTACATAGTGCTGGCTGGGTGATTGGAGGAGTGCATGGGTAGTGACAGAGGGATTTCTGAAGTGCATGGGTACTACCTGGGTAATTCGAGGAGTGAATCAGTGTGTAGGTGGTTAGAGGTCTCCATGTGAAGTGCTTAGGGGATTGTAGCAGTGCATGTGTTAGTGCCTGGGCCATTCCATGAGTACATGGGTACTGACTGGAAGATTAGAGTACTGCAAGGAGAGTGCATGGTGAATTAAGTGCTTGGGTTTTGGTGGAGTGATTGGATAAGTACATGGTGCTGGCTGGGTGATTGAAGGAGTGCATGGGTACTGACAGGGCGATGGCTGGACTGCATGGGTAGTGCTCAGGGTATTGTAGCAGTGCATGTGTTAGTGCATGGGTCATTGCATGAGTGCATGGGTACTGACTGGATGATTAGAGTACTGCAAGGAGAGTGCATGGTGAATTTATAAGTGCTTGGGTTTTGGCGGAGTGATTGGATGAGTACACACATGTCACATCAGTCCCGCCCCCTCCCTTCACCACTGTGCAAACGTGCCCCCTGGCAGGTTTTAAGTTGGGGGATTAATTCTACTTGAATCCTGAGGGTCCCTGGGGGCCAACTAGCCCACCAGGTACCTCCAGTAAGCGCCACAGAGCTGCGTTGCAGAGAGGTGGTCCGAGGCCACGCCACTTTTTACACCTCTCTGTAACGCAGCTCTGTGGCACTTACTGCAGGTACCTGGTGGGCTAGTTGGACCCAAGGGACCCTCAGGATTCAAGGGGACTTAATACCCCAACTTACAATGTGCCAGAGGGCCCGTTTGCACAGTGGTCAAGGGACGGGGTGGGGCCTGATGTGACAAGTGTGCAAACGCGCCCCGTGGCGCGTTTTAAGTTGGGGAATTAAGTCCCCTTGAATCCTGAGGGTCCCTGGGGCCCAACTAGCCCACCAGGTATCTCCAGTAAGCGCCACAGAGCTGTGTGGCAGAGAGGTGTAAAAAGGGGCGTGCCCTCGGACCACCTCTCTGCAACGCAGCCCTGTGGCGCTTACTGGAGGTACCTGTTGGGCTAGTTGCCCCCAGGGACCCTCAGGATTCAAGGGGACTTAATCCCCCAACTTAAAACACGCCACAGGACGTGTTTGCACACATGTCCCATCAGGCCCCGCCCCCTCCCTTCACCACTGTGCAAACGCACCCCTTGGCGCGTTTTAAGTTGGGGGATTAAGTCCCCTTGAATCCTGAGGGTCCCTGGGGCCCAACTAGCCCACCAGGTACGTCCAGTAAGCGCCACAGAGCTGCGTTGCAGAGAGGTGTAAAAAGGGGCGTGGCCTCGGACCACCTCTCTGCAACACAGCCCTGTGGTGCTTACTGGAGGTACCTGGTGGGCTAGTTGGCCCCCAGGGACCCTCAGGATTGAAGGGGAATTAATTCCCCAACTTAAAACGCGCCACAGTGCATGTTTTTACACACATATCACATCAGGCTCCGCCCTCTCCCTTCACCACTGTGCAAAGGCGCCAGTGACTCGTTTTAAGTTGGGGGATTAAGTCCCCTTAACTCCTGAGGGTCCCTGGGGTCTAACTAGCCCACCAGGTATCTCCAGTAAGTGCCACAGAGCTGCGTTGCAGAGAGGTGTATAAAGGGGCGTGGCCTCGGACCACCTCTCTGCAACGCAGCCCTGTGGCGCTTACTGGAGGTACCTATTGGGCTTGTTGCCTCCCAGGGACCATCAGGATTGAAGGGGAATTAATCCCCCAACTTAAAATGCGCCACGGGGCGCGTTTGCACAGTGGTGCAGGGAGGGGGCGGGGCCTGATGTGACAAGTGTGCAAACGCGCCCTGTGGCGCGTTTTAAGTTGGGAGATTACGCTTACTGGAGGTACCTTGTGGGCTAGTAGGCCCCCAGGGACCCTCAGGATTCAAGGGGACTTAATCCCCCAACTTAAAATGCGCCACAGGGCGCGTTTGCACACTTGTCACATCAGGCCACGCCCCCTCCGTGCACCACTGTGCAAACGCACCCCGTGGCATGTTTTAAGTTGGGGGATTAAGTCCCCTTGAGTCCTGAGGGTGCCTGGGGGCCAACTAGCCCACCAGCTACCTCCTGTAAGCGCCACAGAGCTGCGTTGCAGAGTGGTGTAAAAAGGGGGCGTGGCCTTGGACCACCTCTCTGCAACGCAGCTCCCTGGTGCTTACTGGAGGTACCTGGTGGGCTAGTTGGCCCCCAGGGACCCCCAGTATTTAAGGGGAATTAATTTCCCAACTTACAACGCGCCACGGGACGCGTTTGCAGAGTGCTGCAGGGAGGGTGCGGGGCTTTTTTTTCCTTTTTTTTTCAGAAGGGGGCTGTGTGGCCCCCCTTATTTTCCCTTTTTTGTGGCCCTGGGGACCCCATCCCCCAGGGCCTGACCCCTATTTTTAATTTTTTTTAGAAAAAAACGGGAAGGGGTCCGCGTGGCTCCCCTCCCTGAGGCCGATTTCTCCCCGGGGACCCCATCCCCCAGGGCATGGCCATATATATATATTTTTTTTAATTTAGAAAGGAGGGGGGCCGCGTGGCCCCCTCCTGAGGTCTCTGTTAGCCCCGGGGACCCCATCCCCCAGGGCTCTGCCTCATTTTTTTTATATTTTATTGGGGAGGGGGGCCGCGTGGCCCCCCTCCCAAGCCACTCCTGGCCCCCCGGGGGCCACCCCACGCTTTTTAATTTTTTTTATTATTAAACAGTCCCGGGGAGGTGGCGGTCCCCGGGGCTGCGGGGGGGCTGCGTGCCCCCCCGCAACTCATAAATCTTGCCCCGGGGAGGTGGCGGTCCCGGGGCAGCGTGGGAGGATTGGGGCCCCCCACGCATTTTTTCAGTGCCCCGGGACCTGGCCCACCCGGGGGCTTAAATACAACGAAGCGCGGGAGCCCGCGCTTCGTTTTTTTATTTATTTTTCGTCCGGATTCGTGCACCCAGCGCGAATTTGGTCGATTTGTTTTTTAAAAAAATGCTATTTTTGGCCCTGGGGGTCCTTGTGGGACCCCCTGACCAGGCCTAGGGGGTCAGGGTGTTTCTATCCAGCCCCCTTTTCTTTTTTTTCACCTTTGTTTTTCTGTTTTCTTGTGACTCGGTTCTAACGAGTCACAAGATGGCTGCCAACACTTCCTGGTTTGGAGTGTTGACAGCCAATTAGAATAAAGCTCGTGGTCGGGAGGGTCCGCGGATCCACCGCGCCTCTAGATATCGAAACTTTTATTTTTTGATTTTCTCAGCAACTACTGAACGAATTTACACCATATAAAAAAAGGGCTCTTTCTGAACCAAGGGCTACCTTTTTGCCAAATTTGGTGTAATTCCGTTCAGCAGTTCGAGCTGTAGCCGTGTCTAAAGTTTCCAATGGGAAATTGATTTTCCGACCTCTTTTTTTTTAATTTCTCAGGAACTACTGAACGGATTTACACCATTTAACAAAAAGGGCTCTTTCTGAACCAAGGGCTACCTTTTTGCCAAATTTGGTGTAATTCCGTTCCGCAGTTCGAGCTGTAGCCGTGACTAAAGTTTCCTATGGAAAATAACATGGAGAAAACACGTTTTGGGACCCCCCTTTTTTCTCGGCCCCCGCTTGGCGAATCACCCCGAAACTTTCAAGACAGGAACTGACCAGAGCGCCCCACTAGTTTTGAAAATTTTGCGAAGATTCGTCATCCGGTGCCAAAGTTATTGGGAAAAGAAAACACGCTTTTCCTATGGAAACTAGGTCCTAACTATAACTATCTACTGGCGACCGCCAGTAGATAATATATATATATATATATATATATATATATATATATATATATATATATATATATATATATTTTTTTTTTCCAACAAAGAACGCGGCACTCCAGAACTGGTTTTTAACACAATTTATTCTTGGCAACTGCTCAGACCAACGCGTTTCAGCCCTCTCACGGCTTTTCTCACGGTTAGTGAGTCCTAGGTTTATTACACTTATTTATACCCACATATAGCCTTAATGAGGCATTGTGGGATCTGTAGTGTATTAGCTACAAAACTTTATTAACAATAAAAAAGGTGAACATACGAACTTTGCATTTTATGTCAGGTTCAGTGATCCAATTACTATATCTATTTAAAATACTCATAAGTCGAGCGCTATCTATGACATTTACACTTTATGATTTTGTTAATTTATAACATTTCTAGATCTAGTACCACGTCATGTATCACTTTATAATGGTGACCATATTATGCACATAAATCATTAGGAATAGTTCCTGCAACATTATTTCTAAAAATCATTTGATATAATATTATAATCAATGTGCATAAAATCATAGAATGCAGACAATTCAAGTTATTGGTATAGTACCATAAAACATTCATTTAGCTTTTTCTGTTCTCTTCCAACTATCAGTTTTTGCATCTTTTATCCTAGATGTATAAAAAGTTCCTCGTCATTGTTAATGCCCCTAGGAGCCTTAGTTCTTAATCTAACAATGTAACGTGATTCAGTTTGCCTTAATCCTTTGATCCGATCTCGACCACGTTCTCCCACTGGTATCATATGGATTCCATAATAGCACATCTTTTTCCAATCTCCGTTCTGGCATTGCTGCATGTGCTTAGCTGTAGCATATGTCATATCTTTGTTCTTTACTGCACGTATGTGCTCAAGGATCCGTTTTTGAGCATACATGTGGTGCTTCCGATGTATTTCATTCCACAGTCACACTCAATAATGTAGATTACAAAGCGAGATATACATGATATACTTTGATCAATGTTCGTCGATTTTCCATTTGTTTCCATGATTGCTCGCATATTTTTGCCAATTTTACAAGCCTTGCATGTGTTACATTTTTAAAACCTTTTTGTTGGTCCAATAGCCAATTTGTTTTGGGTTTTTCTTGAAAATGACTTGGGATAAGCATGTCTTTTAACGACCTTGTTTTTCTATAAGTTACCACTGGTTTCTTCCCCAAGATTTTTCAATATCTGGATCTCCAGAAATAAGGTGCCAGTATTTTTTGATTTTATTAAGTATCATCCCACTTTCCTTACTATATGTGGTAATGAATCTCGGCGCCAGTTGTTTATTGCATTCTTCTTTCTCAATTTTGGGAATTAATGTCTCTGTTCTTGGTTTTTGGTCAACCTTTTTCTTACATTTTTTCAGAGTTCTTTCACTATATCCTCGTGCCTTCATTCTTACCATGGTTTCTTGTATTTTGTTCTCAGCATCTTCTTCCATAGAGCAATTACGTTTCATCCGTATAAATTCTCCGTACGGAATACTGTTCTTCAAGGGAGTTGGGTGGAAACTTGTTCCATGCAGGACACTAGTGGTTGCAGTCTCTTTCCTAAATAGGGTAGTGTGTATCTGTTCATTCTCAATAAAAACTTTAATGTCCAAAAATGCAATTTCTTTCTTGCTGATTGTATATGTGAAGGAAAGCCCAATATCATTGTTGGACAATATCTCATAGTATTCTTTAAAATCCTCCTCTGTACCATTCCAAATTAAAAATAAGTCATCGATGTACCGGACCCATAGAACAGTCTGTTCCAGTGCATCTTGATTGTCCGTTGTGAGAAGTTGGCCTGGCATATGCTGTCCACTAATTATAGTGGGCACCTTGCACCAGTCCAAACAACCCCTTATTGGAGATAGGTTAAAGACAACCTTATTGAAAGCTATCCTAGTGGTAGCTATGGAGATCAGCCTTCAGGCTAAGTCTTGAAGGAATGTAAAGCAGCTTGTTTTACCAGTCTATAATCTCTTGAGTGACCAAATGAAAGAGCACCACACCAGGTATATATTCAAAATATATGTATTTATTAGCTAAACACACCCCTCTAGTCTCTTTATGAGGCTAGAGTTCAAGTACACAAGTTATAAGTTATTTAAACACAGTAATAGCACAAATACACGTTTGGGCCCCAGGGGCGTACCAAACCATATACCAATAAAGTGGCATAAGAACCACGACTGAACTAGACACTAGGCCTAGAGCCTCTAGAAGTGCTTGGACCACAAGGAACCACCCAAGGTAGTGACACAGGGGACCCACGGGGACGTGTGCAGTGTAAATACACAACCGCGAGACGCCGTTAACTTCTATGGAGAAAGTCGCGATCAGGAAATTAAAGAAAAGGGACACTTAAAGGAGGACTTGGAGCAAACCCTTTGAGAACTAGGTCGTTCTAGAGTCTCTACCCACGGGAGCACCGGAGTACTCTTGTTACCTCACCCAGGGAAGCCGGGTGCATAGGTGCCTTTCGGGGTCGGGTTTCGCTCGTCGATTTGAATGGCGATCAGCTGCAAAGTGCTGCTGGCGACCAAGTGGAAAATGTCCGGGTGGATCCAAGAGTGGATCGGAGATCTGAAGAACCTGAAAGCAGAGGGGACAGAGTCTGGGTCACTAGCCAGTGACCAGGAAGGCGATGAGCAGATGCCCACCGATGTCGAGTGCTTCAGGTTGGTTGACGGTCGTCTTGACTATTCAGCCACGAGGTCCAGGAAGCGTTGTCGGCAACCAGGAGCAGGATTCGGGCTGGTACACGATGTCTGTCGAGTGCTGAGGTGTCGGCGACCGGATTGGACCCAACAAGCCTTGGCAACGGCAAGTCTCGATGTAGATGAAGAATGACGATGATGCAGACCAGCAAGGTCTGAGGAACTCACCCAGCAAGGGTAAGTGAGGGAAAGCCTGGAGCAACCAGGGAGCCCAAGAAGAAAAGGATTGGCCTTCATGAAGGGCTACTAGCCAACGGGCTAGCGACCGAGAAGGAGCCTCGAGATGGTGCACGTGGAGCTGGCTCACAGGACACTCGTGGAGTGGAGGCCAGTGATCTTTGGTGCAGTTGGTGCTGGAGGCTAGGGCTACTTGGAGCCCAAAGCACGACTTCGTGGGAGACCCAGAAGAGGATGCACTAGCAAATGCGTGCGGTGTCCAGGGGTCACAGTTCCACATTTCCCACAACAGCTACGGGCCTCAGCTTTGCTGGGGACTCAGGGCAGCCTCGGGGAAGTCTGGAAATCCAACTCTGGTGATGCAAAGACTTCGGCGTCTGACGGGAGCTTAGGCGATGCAGACCGGACAATTGCTTCTTTGGTGCCTGCCAAGCAGGGGAGTCACTCCTTGACCCCAAGGGAGATTCTTCTGTCCTCTAATCTTGTAGTAGAGCGTCGAAGGTCCAGGATTCAGTGTCAGAGTTTCGTCCAGGGATAATCTAAAGTCCTAAGGACTGGGTTCCTCTACTTATACTAAGTTTAGGGGTTGGACTTACTCTGTGGCCGCACCTATGGGTGGGTCAGGGCAGAGGGGTGGCTTCACCCCTTTCCCTTTGTCCAGTTCGCGCCAAAGCAGGGGCTGCAAGCCCCTGATCCGGTTTGAACTGGGGTATGCACAGGGACACCAAGTGTGCCCCCAGTGCAGGACTTCAAAGCACCCGAAAGTGCTCCCGCCCAGCCCCAATACACACTATCCTGTCTGGGGAGGTGGTCACACCTCCCTGGGACAGGAAACCTATTGTCCAGGCCTCCCCTGCCGGAGTTTCGTCCAGCAGCAGGAGGCCAGACTTGTGTCTGTGGCAGCCGCATCCATTTTATGATGCCAGGGCTTTAGAAAGAAGTTACCGGCCAGGCCAGGGTTAACATGTCTCTCCCTCTAGAAGGGTGGAATGCTACCCCCGCCGCCAGAATTGGTGGGGGGGTAGTATTCCAAGATGTTTGACACCAAACACGACATGTTTCGGTGCAGCCATTCCAAAGTTAGCATTTAACGCGAGGTTATAATGCGCTTAAGAGTATATGGTCAGGCTGCACTACAAACAGCATCAGAGAAGGGTCTCCGAATGCTGCAGAGGGGCCCTGCTCATGCAGGGGCACCCTCTCACATAGGAACCACGCACTCTGCCTTCAGGATTGATAAGGCCTGCCATAGGAGTGACTTATAGGTTTATATGTGTGTATGTATATAGTGATATAGGTAGCCTATATCACAGTAAGGGGTGCATGCACCACCTTACCCAGGCTGCAGTAGCAGACCTGTGGTGTCAGTTTGGATGGCCTTCCAGGGGTGCCACAATACATGCTGCAGCCCCTGGTAGGCCTCTGAGGTACCTATGCCCTGGGTACATAGTATACCATATACTAGGGACTTATAAGGGCACTCCAGATTCCAATCAGAGATGTGCCTAAGGCACATGGAAACCATTTTACAGAGAAAGCAGATAGACTGGGGCCCTGAATAGCAGGATCCCAGTCCAACTAAGTCATAAACCAGCAAAACACCAGAAAAAAGTGGGGGCAACCATATAGTCAGATTCCACCTTCCTACATAACCCCCCAAACGAAAGGAGATAAGGCTAACCTTGGCCAGTTGAGCCTTTATTGACTAAGTGGCCATATAAGGAAGCACCTGCACTAGCATGGTTGCCCCCTGTCTTATGGTCCACTAAGCAATCCCTCACCCTAAGGGTATGAGAGGGTCTCCACCATGGGGAATCACTACCTGTGGTGTGCTTAGGTAAAGTACAAGGCTGGTGAGGTGTCTGAGTAGGGTTTGAGGCCCTAGGAATGTTGGTCTCAGCTTCCTCAGATCACTGGTCACCATGTATGCCTGTCTTTCCATGACTGAGTTGCACTTTGCTCTAAGGGTCAACCTTTGGCTGCCTACAGCTGGGGTTTGGGTCCCTTTGGATGGAACACTGGAGGGACATGGCAGGTTTGGAACCTTCTGGTCCCAGGTTTGTCCTTGCCTACCAGAGTCCTTCTGGGGGAGGTCCCTACATAAAGGTATGGGGGATCCCTCAGTGTGTAGAGGAGTTTTCACCTGGCTAGGGCTACTAGCCTGGGTGCCCCTAATCTGCTGATGGGGGGTTCCTCTGGACAGGGGGCCCTGGGGGTCCACTGACCTCCCTGACCTCTGCAGCCCTGGGCTGACTGAGGCAGGGTAGAGAGGGGCAGGTTACCTGCTCCAGACTGGGTACCACCTTGGAAGGGTCCTCTGCCATCAGGGGGTGGCCAGGCCAGGCCTGACTACCTCTGTGGCAGTTCCTTCACTAGGGGTAGGGTCAGTTCCCTGAGGAGGCTGACTCTTACCTACTGTCTGGGGGAAGAAGACTTTTCTTCAACCCTTGTGCTCTCTGTTGGGGGAGAGGGGCCATTCTTTCAGGCTCCATCTCTCCAAATTCTTGGGCTGGGGCTGTGGCCATCACAGCCCCACTAACCTTTACAGGGACACCCAACATCCTGAGATGGGTTTGGTGTTCAACTTCAGCCCAGGCTGAAATTTCCAGATCATTGCCCATCAGGCAATCTACAGGTAAGGTTGGGGACACTGCCACTCTTTTGGGCCTGTGACCCCCTCCCAGCTGAGATTGACTATGGCCATGGGGTGATCTGTTCTGACACCATCAATGTTGGTCACCTGGTATTTAAACTCAGGTAAAAGCTGGTGAGGGGGGACTAGTTTCCCTGCCACCATGGTGACACTAGCCCCTGTGTCCCTAACTGCCACAGCTTTCTGACCATTAATTATTGGCTCCAATCTGTACCTGCCCAATGCTGTGGGACCCATGGTAAAGGTGGCAAATCCTATACCACCATCAGAGTCAGAGGAGTCTGTTGAGGGGTCCCTGTCTAAACTAGGGCCCACCTCTGTTCCTCTTGCAAAAGCACCTAACTTTTTGGGTGCACTACTCCCAACTGGAGGATTACTACTGGTAGTACCAGGAGGGGTGGTAGTAGTTGTGGGAGGAACATGTTCTTTATTGCCAATCATGGGGCAACTGGGATCAGTTTTCCAGTGCCCAGGCTTTTTACAGACATGGCAATTTGGTTTCTTTTCAGGAGAAGAAGGAGTTTGGGACCCACCCCAGAAGAGGAATTTTGGGGCCCTGTAGGGGACTTATCCTTAGATTTATCCCCACCTTTCTCTTGGGACTTAGTAGAATCTTTCTTCTGGTCACCACCCTGATTTTTAGTTTTTACTCTGGTTCTGACCCATTTGTCTGCCTTCTTTCCCAATTCTTGGGGAGAGGTCAGATCAGAGTCCACCAGATACTGGTGCAAAAGCTGGTTTTGACAATTATTAAGGATCTGCTCCCTCATAATCAAATTGTACAATCCTAAAAAGTCCTGCACTTTGTTGCCATGTATCCAACCTTCCAGAGCCTTAGTAGCACAATCTACAAAATCAACCCAGTCTTGAGTCTGAGCTTTTTGGGTGTCTCTGAACTTCAACCTATACTGTTCAGTGGTTAGGCCAAACCCATCTATCAGAGCACTCTTCAAGACTGTGTAATTGTCAGCATCCTCTTCTCTTACAGTGAGGAGCTTGTCTCTACCTTTGTCTGCAAAGGAGAGCCACAAGATTGCTGCCCACTGCTTCTGGGGGACCCTCTGAACTTTACAGGCCCTCTCCAGTGCAGTTATCCATTTGTGGATGTCATCCCCACTCTGGTAGGGAGGGACAATCTTGTTTAGGTTTCTATGGTCATAAGACCTTTCCCTATCTTTAGGGACATTGCTGCCACCATGGGACTCTAGTCCCAACTTTTTCTCTCTCTGTAGAGATCTAGGGACTCCTGTCTATAGCCAGTTGCTGTTTTCTGAGTTCAAGCTGAGCTTCCTCATATTGAATCAGCCTCTTTCTCCTCTCATGAGAGGATTCCCTCCTATGAGAGGAGACAGAGGTCCCTATTGAGGTGCCAGAGTGGTTAGACTCCTGAGAAGGAGACCTAGACCTTCTGGGCACACTCATAATCCTTCCTGGGGGTCAAAGTGGGGATCATTCTGATCTTCCTCCTCATCTTCCACAGGAGGGATTGGGTTATCCAGGTCAGGGTCATTGTCACCCTCCTGGTCAGTTCCAGAGGGGGGGCTGGGGGTATTGCTACCCCTGGCCCCATCCTCATCTTCTGCCCCACTCTCTGCTCCTACCCCTTCAGTCCCTAAGGGCCTGCTGAGATCATAAGCCTCCAACATCTCTCTAAGATGTTGGGTGGTGAGACTTTGTCCTGTCTTCAGTTTCCTCAAGTTACATAATGCTCTCAATTCCAAGAATGGGAGGGTATCATACTTGGAGGAAGAAGCCCAGGGGCTTCTGGCAAGGACTCACTGGGTCCTGGCTTTGAAGACATCACTAGTGAGGTGTGGTGTATGCACTACCTACTCTAGTGTGGCCTACTAAACTCTCTTGAGTTGTAGAAAGGGTGTGCTATCCCTTAACACACAACTCTAAGTTCAGTAGAACTTACTGTATTCTAAGCTTAATTTATATGTACCTTAGGTACCTTTAGTGGTTTTCAGTTGATCAATTCAATTGAGATTATCTGGTAAAACAATAGCAAGCTGGAATCCCACACGCTGCACACCAATGTGAGAAGTTGGCCTGGCACATGCTGTCCACTAATTATAGTGGGCACCTTGCACCAGTCCAAACAACCCCTTATTGGAGATAGGTTAAAGACAACCTTATTGAAAGCTATCCTAGTGGTAGCTATGGAGAGCAGCCTTCAGGCTAAGTCTTGAAGGAATGTAAAGCAGCTTGTTTTACCAGTCTATAATCTCTTGAGTGACCAAATGAAAGAGCACCACACCAGGTATATATTCAAAATATATGTATTTATTGCTAAACACACCCCTCTAGTCTCTTTATGAGGCTAGAGTTCGAAGTACACAAGTTATAAGTTATTTAAACACAGTAATAGCACAAATACACGTTTGGGCCCCAGGGCGTACCAAACCATATACCAATAAAGTGGTATAAGAACCACGACTGAACTAGACACTAGGCCTAGAGCCTCTAGAAGTGCTTGGACCACAAGGAACCACCCAAGGTAGTGACACAGGGGACCCACGGGGGACGCGTGCAGTGTAAATACACAACCGCGAGACGCCGTTAACTTCTATGGAGAAAGTCGCGATCAGGAAATTAAAGAAAAGGGACACTTAAAGGAGGACTTGGAGCAAACCCTTTGAGAACTAGGTCGTTCTAGAGTCTCTACCCACGGGAGCACCGGAGTACTCTTGTTACCTCACCCAGGGAAGCCGGGTGCATAGGTGCCTTTCGGGGTCGGGTTTCGTCGTCGATTTGAATGGCGATCTGCTGCAAAGTGCTGCTGGCGACCAAGTGGAAAGTGTCCGGGTGGATCCAAGAGTGGATCGGAGATCTGAAGAACCTGAAAGCAGAGGGGACAGAGTCTGGGTCACTAGCCAGTGACCAGGAAGGCGATGAGCAGATGCCCACCGATGTCGAGTGCTTCAGGTAGGTTGACATTCGTCTTGACTCTTCAGCCACGAGGTCCAGGAGGCGTTGTCGGCAACCAGGAGCAGGATTCGGGCTGGTACACGATGTCTGTCGAGTGCTGAGGTGTCGGCGACCGGATTGGACCCAACAAGCCTTGGCAACGGCAAGTCTCGATGTAGATGAAGAATGACAATGATGCAGACCAGCAAGGTCTGAGGAACTCACCCAGCAAGGGTAAGTGAGGGCAAGCCTGGAGCAACCAGGGAGCCCAAGAAGAAAAGGATTGGCCTTCGTGAAGGGCTACTAGCCAACGGGCTAGCGACTGCGAAGGAGCCTCGAGATGGTGCACGTGGAGCTGGCTCACAGGACACTCGTGGAGTGGAGGCCAGTGATCTTCGGTGCAGTTGGTGCTGGTGGCTAGGGCTACTCGGAGCCCAAAGCACGACTTCATGGGAGACCCAGAAGAGGATGCACTAGCAAATGCGTGCAGTGTCCAGGGGTCACGGTTCCACGTTACCCACAACAGCTACGGGCCTCAGCTTTGCTGGGGACTCAGGGCAGCCTCGGGGAAGTCTGGAAATCCACCTCTGGTGATGCAAAGACTTCGGCGTCCGACGGGAGCTTAGGCGATGCAGACCGGACAATTGCTTCTTTGGTGCCTGCAAGCAGGGGAGTCACTCCTTGACCCCAAGGGAGATTCTTCTGTCCTCTAATCTTGTAGTAGAGCGTCGAAGGTCCAGGATTCAGTGTCAGAGTTTCGTCCAGGGATAATCTAAAGTCCTAAGGAGTGGGTTCCTCTACTTATACTAAGTTTAGGGGTTGGACTTACTCTGTGGCTCCACCTATGGGTGGGTCAGGGCAGAGGGGTGGCTACACCCCTTTCCCTTTGTCCAGTTCGTGACAAAGCAGGGGCTGCAAGCCCCTGATCCGGTTTGAACTGGGGTATGCACAGGGACACCAAGTGTGCCCCCAGTGCAGGACTTCAAAGCACCCGAAAGTGCTCCCGCCCAGCCCCAATACACACTATCCTGTCTGGGGAGTTGGTCACACCTCCCTAGGACAGGAAACCTATTGTCCAGGCCTCCCCTGCCGGAGTTTCGTCCAGCAGCAGGAGGCCAGACTTGTGTCTGTGGCAGCAGCATCCATTTTGTGATGCCAGGGCTTTAGAAAGAAGTTACCGGCCAGGCCAGGTTTAACATGTCTCTCCCTCTAGAACGGTGGAATGCTACCCCCGCCGCCAGAATTGGCGGGGGGGTAGTATTCCAAGATCTTTGACACCAAACATGACATGTTTCGGTGCAGCCATTCCAAAGTTAGCATTTAACGCGAGGTTATAATGCACTTAAGAGTATATGGTCAGGCTGCACTACAAACAGCATCAGAGAAGGGTCTCCGAACACTGCAGAGGGGCCCTGCTCATGCAGGGGCATCCTCTCACATAGGAACCACGCACTCTGCCTTCAGGATTGATAAGGCCTGCCATAGGAGTGACTTATAGGTTTATATGTGTGTATGTATATAGTGATATAGGTAGCCTATATCACAGTAAGGGGTGCATGCACCACCTTACCCAGGCTGCAGTAGCAGACCTGTGGTGTCAGTTTGGATGGCCTTCCAGGGGTGGCACAATACATGCTGCAGCCCCTGGTAGGCCTCTGAGGTACCTATGCCCTGGGTACATAGTATACCATATACTAGGGACTTATAAGGGCACTCCAGATTCCAATCAGAGATGTGCCTAAGGCACATGGAAACCATTTTACAGAGAAAGCAGATAGACTGGGGCCCTGAATACCAGGATCCCAGTCCAACTAAGTCATAAACCAGCAAAACACCAGAAAAAAAGTGGGGGCAACCATATAGTCAGATTCCACCTTCCTACATCCGTACACCATGCGATTGTTTTCTCCCACCATCCCATGACTGTATTCGCGTAATTTGGTGAAAATGAGATGCCCATGGCAGTGCCGCACAGTTGTTTAAAGAGCTCTTTATTGAATAAAAATATATTGTTTGTGAGGCAGATCTCAATCATCTTCAATAGCATTTGTGTGTGCTTTAAGTCCATGATGCTTCGTTGTCTTAAAAAATAGTTGCAAGCTTTTATTCCCACATCATGCCTAATGGAGGTGTATAAAGATACCACATCTATTGTCACCATAAGATATTGGTGGTTCCATGTAATTCCATTCAAAGTGCTGAGGAAATTGCCCGTGTCTTTTATATACGAGCTCATACTTTGAGCTATAGGTGCCAAAAATTTGTCGACATATTGTGATAAATTTTCATATAATGAGTCACACGAGGAGACAATGGGTCTCCCGGTGGGTGTTGAAGAGTCTTATGGATTTTCGGTAGAAAATATATCGTTGGTATTTGAGGAAATCTTTGATGAGAAATTTAAATTCGTCATTGCTAATGAGATTTTCACTATGCCATTGCTGTAATTGTGTATTCAATTCCAAAGTCATTTTATTAATGGGATTATTTTTCATCTTGCAATAGTTGGTGGTGTCATTTAACTGTCTCATTGCCTCTTTGACGTAATCTTGTGTGTTCATCAGAACAATATTTCCACCCTTATCGGCTGGTTTTATTGTAATCTCATCATTTTCAATCAATTTTTGAATTGCTTCCCTTTCTCTATTTGTTAAGTTTTCCCTTTGTTTTCGATTCCTAATTTTTGGCAGTTTTTCCAGCTCTTCAATTATTGCATCGGAAAATAAATCAAACTTATTCCCAGGAGACAAAGATGGATAATATTTGGATTTTTTCTTCAATCCACTTTCAGGTCTCCTATCTGTTTCAATATCCAGGTGTGCTAATATTTGTTCCTCTGACATATTCTCTTCGTCCAAGTCATATAATAGATCAAACATTGTTTTTAGATCACTCATCTGATCTATCGTAATTGTGGGTTCAGTGGATATTTGTTCGACCGAGTTGTCTTTATTACTTTCACTATGCTTTGAGGCATGTATTTTTGCAAGTTTTAGCTTCCTTATATACTTATAGAGGTCAATCCTGACCTGTGTATAATTGAAATGACTCTCCGGACAGAAGGTTAGTCCTTTATTTAATACAGTTGTTTCTTCTTGTGTCAATTCATATTTTGAAAGATTCACAATTAAATTGGTATCCACTACTTCCGGTTGCGTAGTGGGTACTGTCTTCTTTCGCTTTGCCCTTCTGGTTTTTCTTTTACTTGTGAGACACTCCCTCCTTCTTTTCCTCGACCTCGGTTCATACTTCTTCCACGTCCTCTGCCCCTTGTTAATGTTTTGTCCAAATTCATTAGACGTATTTCTTCTAAAAAAGGAAGAAATACGTCTAATGAATTTAATTGTGAATCTTTCAAAATATGAATTGACACAAGAAGAAACAACTGTATTAAATAAAGGACTAACCTTCTGTCCGGAGAGTCATTTCAATTATACAATTATACACAGGTCAGGATTGACCTCTATAAGTATATAAGGAAGCTAAAACTTGCAAAAATACATGCCTCAAAGCATAGTGAAAGTAATAAAGACAACTCAGTCGAACAAATATCCACTGAACCCACAATTACGATAGATCAGATGAGTGATCTAAAAACAATGTTTGATCTATTATATGACTTGGACGAAGAGAATATGTCAGAGGAACAAATATTAGCACACCTGGATATTGAAACAGATAGGAGACCTGAAAGTGGATTGAAGAAAAATCCAAATATTATCCATCTTTGTCTCCTGGGAATAAGTTTGATTTATTTTCCGATGCAATAATTGAAGAGCTGGCAAAACTGCCAAAAATTAGGAATCGAAAACAAAGGGAAAACTTAACAAATAGAGAAAGGGAAGCAATTCAAAAATTGATTGAAAATGATGAGATTACAATAAAACCAGCCGATAAGGGTGGGAAATATTGTTCTGATGAACACACAAGATTACGTCAAAGAGGCAATGAGACAGTTAAATGACACCACCAACTATTGCAAGATGAAAAATAATCCCATTAATAAAATGACTTTGGAATTGAATACACAATTACAGCAATGGCATAGTGAAAATCTCATTAGCAATGACGAATTTAAATTTCTCATCAAAGATTTCCCTCAAATACCAACGATATATTTTCTACCGAAAATCCATAAGACTCTTCAACACCCACCGGGGAGACCCATTGTCTCCTCGTGTGACTCATTATATGAAAATTTATCACAATATGTCGACACATTTTTGGCACCTATAGCTCAAAGTATGAGCTCGTATATAAAAGACACAGGCGATTTCCTCAGAACTTTGAATGGAATTACATGGAACCACCAATATCTTATGGTGACAATAGATGTGGTATCTTTATACACCTCCATTAGGCATGATGTGGGAATAAAAGCTTGCAACTATTTTTTAAGACAACGAAGCATCATGGACTTAAAGCACACACAAATGCTATTGAAGATGATTGAGATCTGCCTCACAAACAATATATTTTTATTCAATAAAGAGCTCTTTAAACAACAGTGCGGCACTGCCATGGGCATCTCATTTTCACCAAATTACGCGAATACAGTCATGGGATGGTGGGAGAAAACAATCGCATGGTGTACGGACAATCAAGATGCACTGGAATAGACTGTTCTATGGGTCCGGTACATCGATGACTTATTTTTAATTTGGAATGGTACAGAGGAGGATTTTAAAGAATACTATGAGATATTGTCCAACAATGATATTGGGCTTTCCTTCACGTATACAATCAGCAAGAAAGAAATTGCATTTTTGGACATTAAAGTTTTTATTGAGAATGAACAGATACACACTACCCTATTTAGGAAAGAGACTGCAACCACTAGTGTCCTGCATGGAACAAGTTTCCACCCAACTCCCTTGAAGAACAGTATTCCGTACGGAGAATTTATACGGATGAAACTTAATTGCTCTAAGGAAGAAGATGCTGAGAACAAAATACAAGAAACCATGGTAAGAATGAAGGCACGAGGATATAGTGAAAGAACTCTGAAAAAATGTAAGAAAAAGGTTGACCAAAAACCAAGAACAGAGACATTAATTCCCAAAATTGAGAAAGAAGAATGCAATAAACAACTGGCGCTCGAGATTGATTACCACATATAGTAAGGAAAGTGGGATGATACTTAATAAAATCAAAAAATACTGGCACCTTATTTCTGGAGATCCAGATATTGGAAAAATCTTGGGGAAGAAACCAGTGGTAACTTATAGAAAAACAAGGTCGTTAAAAGACATGCTTATCCCAAGTCATTTTCAAGAAAAACCCAAAACAAATTGGCTATTGGACCAACAAAAAGGTTTTAAAAAATGTAACACATGCAAGGCTTGTAAAATTGGCAAAAATATGCGAGCAATCATGGAAACAAATGGAAAATCGACGAACATTGATCAAAGTATATCATGTATATCTCGCTTTGTAATCTACATTATTGAGTGTGACTGTGGAATGAAATACATCGGAAGCACCACATGTATGCTCAAAAAACGGATCCTTGAGCACATACGTGCAGTAAAGAACAAAGATATGACATATGCTACAGCTAAGCACATGCAGCAATGCCAGAACGGAGATTGGAAAAAGATGTGCTATTATGGAATCCATATGATACCAGTGGGAGAACGTGGTGGAGATCGGATCAAAGGATTAAGGCAAACTGAATCACGTTACATTGTTAGATTAAGAACTAAGGCTCCTAGGGGCATTAACAATGACGAGGAACTTTTTATACATCTAGGATAAAAGATGCAAAAAACTGATAGTTGGAAGAGAACAGAAAAAGCTAAATGAATGTTTTATGGTACTATACCAATAACTTGAATTGTCTGCATTCTATGATTTTATGCACATTGATTATAATATTATATCAAATGATTTTTTAGAAATAATGTTGCAGGAACTATTCCTAATGATTTATGTGCATAATATGGTCACCATTATAAAGTGATACATGACGTGGTACTAGATCTAGAAATGTTATAAATTAACAAAATCATAAAGTGTAAATGTCATAGATAGCGCTCGACTTATGAGTATTTTAAATAGATATAGTAATTGGATCACTGAACCTGACATAAAATGCAAAGTTCGTATGTTCACCTTTTTTATTGTTAATAAAGTTTTGTAGCTAATACACTACAGATCCCACAATGCCTCATTAAGGCTATATGTGGGTATAAATAAGTGTAATAAACCTAGGACTCACTAACCGTGAGAAAAGCCGTGAGAGGGCTGAAACGCGTTGGTCTGAGCAGTTGCCAAGAATAAATTGTGTTAAAAACCAGTTCTGGAGTGCCGCGTTCTTTGTTGGAAAAATTGTTTTGGGCCAGGATCCGGCCCCCTTGCAGAGCACCAGCTGGTGAGCGCGCCGAACTAAAGGATCACTTTGGAGGCTATATATATATATATATATATATATATGTAC
The DNA here is from genome assembly GCA_963921515.1 of Calotriton arnoldi. NCBI lineage: Eukaryota > Metazoa > Chordata > Amphibia > Caudata > Salamandridae > Calotriton > Calotriton arnoldi. The sequence goes on from CAWUFW010002165.1 coordinate 47,730, forward strand.
AAAGAAGGTTGCCCAAGTAGAGAAGCCACACTCGAGAGGGTTAACACACACTTGCTGCCGGTGGTAGTGCGACAGCGTGGCCCACACCAGCCCTCTGACTTGCCAAACGCGTTTCGGGCGTAAGTCCCGCCCTTGTTCACTGGCTGCACAAAAGGAGAACAAGGCTTCATTACACGCACCTGTTTTTATTGCAAGTTAACAAGTCCCGCCCATATGGGCTGTGGCAAGGCATACTGGTAGTTGAAGTGCCTGCCCACAAACATTGCAAGGTGCCAAACCCCAGTGGGTGTCTTGATGCTCCCAATGTTCAAATGTCTACCCCAGTGGGTGGATTGGTATGACCACAACGCCGTCGCATATCCAATATATACCGGCAGCTCAGGCCCCTCTCGCTCAAATCACCGCTCTGGTTGCTGAGCAGTGTCGATCCGCCAGAAGCAGCGGCGGGGCTTCCCAGCGACCGGTCGAGCCGCATAAAATGTACAAAGAAGGTTGCCCAAGTAGAGAAGCCACACTCGAGAGGGTTAACACACACTTGCTGCCGGTGGTAGTGCGACAGTGTGGCCCACACCAGCCCTCTGACTTGCCAAACGCGTTTCGGGCGTAAGTCCCGCCCTTGTTCACTGGCTGCACAAAAGGAGAACAAGGCTTCATTACACGCACCTGTTTTTATTGCAAGTTAACAAGTCCCGCCCATATGGGCTGTGGCAAGGCATACTGGTAGTTGAAGTGCCTGCCCACAAACATTGCAAGGTGCCAAACCCCAGTGGGTGTCTTGATGCTCCCAATGTTCAAATGTCTACCCCAGTGGGTGGATTGGTATGACCACAACGCCATCGCATATCCAATATATACCGGCAGCTCAGGCCCCTCTCGCTCAAATCACCGCTCTGGTTGCTGAGCAGTGTCGATCCGCCAGAAGCAGCGGCGGGGCTTCCCAGCGACCGGTCGATCCGCATAAAATGTACAAAGAAGGTTGCCCAAGTAGAGAAGCCACACTCGAGAGGGTTAACACACACTTGCTTCCGGTGGTAGTGCGACAGCGTGGCCCACACCAGCCCTCTGACTTGCCAAACGCGTTTCGGGCGTAAGTCCCGCCCTTGTTCACTGGCTGCACAAAAGGAGAACAAGGCTTCATTACACGCACCTGTTTTTATTGCAAGTTAACAAGTCCCGCCCATATGGGCTGTGGCAAGGCATACTGGTAGTTGAAGTGCCTGCCCACAAACATTGCAAGGTGCCAAACCCCAGTGGGTGTCTTGATGCTCCCAATGTTCAAATGTCTACCCCAGTGGGTGGATTGGTATGACCACAACGCCGTCGCATATCCAATATATACCGGCAGCTCAGGCCCCTCTCGCTCAAATCACCGCTCTGGTTGCTGAGCAGTGTCGATCCGCCAGAAGCAGCGGCGGGGCTTCCCAGCGACCGGTCGAGCCGCATAAAATGTACAAAGAAGGTTGCCCAAGTAGAGAAGCCACACTCGAGAGGGTTAACACACACTTGCTGCCGGTGGTAGTGCGACAGCGTGGGCAACCTTCTTTGCTGTGCAAGCGAAACGCGTAACCCTGGAATAAACCATCTACTGGTGTAAGCAAACCTCCGAGTGATCGCTTGATTTGCACAGAAATATATATATATATATATATATATATATATATATATACACATGTAAAGCGTGTAAACATAGTCATAATTGCAGGAGTTTTAAGACCCAAGATGGGAAGGACAGACAGATTTGTAAGTTCTTCACCTGTACCACTGAGTTTGCAATTTACATTCTGGAGTTCCCATGTGGCCTCGGATACGTAGGCAGTACGAAACTGCAATTAAAGAAGCGTATCTTAGAGCACCAAAGGGCCATAACCATTCTGGATTTCAGTTATCCTGTGGCTAGACACTTTTACAATACACACAATAGTGACAACAGACCTCTAAAATTATTTGGAATAGATCGTATCATGAAACAGATACAGGGAGGTGACAGAGAAAAACAGCGGTGCATCCTCGAATCACGATATATAATTGATCTGCATACCAGGATGCTATGTGGCATGAATAGGTAGGAGGAATTGGCAACACATATAGGAATGTAATTGGCTGTCTCTCCGGTAACCTATGTATTATTAATATTCTGTATGAGCTTTTAATGAGAAGTTTGGGTTTTGCTTTTATGTTGTTGTTTTTTCCCGTAATCTATTGCTCCAAGACACTTGAATCACACCACATTTAATTATGATCTGAATCTGATATTAAGGGGCACTTGCCCAATTATTTAGATAATTCATTGGGGCACTTGCCCGGCAGTGATAATTGACAGATAGTATTGTTATGAAGATGAATTAACATCCATGACATTTATTGGGGCATTTGTCACATATTTGATAAATTAATATATGGTGAATCAATATATATGATGATAGTATAACGAATCAGATCAATTTCTTGATTTTATAGAGACATGGATAGACGAGTATCAATCATATATACTGTCTCAAGAACATATCATTTGTGGTTATAATTTTGTCAATTGATGCACTTTTTATAGGGTGAAACAAATGAAATTGTTAGTTACCCATGACCCCATTAATTGTAAATCTAATGGACGTTTTGGATAGATGTTGAAAACAAAAGTCGATGTCATGAAATGTTGAGTCTTCCTACTTTGGGGTCGATTATGATGTCATCTGGAAACTCTTTCGACCAAATTAGTTTCGGAATTGTTTCTGACTGAATCGGGTTCTGCGAGTCCTACTGAACGATTACGATGGTTCCGGACATTGTTCGGTTGGACTCACATTGACTTCAATGGAAGACTGAGTTCCGAACGAGAACACAGGCTTCCATTGACAAAAGGGGTGGTTGGAGAAAACCTTGCACCCTGTGGCGGGCACTCCATGGTGCCTGCTACACTGTGCATGCATGGGAAGGGGGGACCCATGGGTACCCCCACAGGCTCGATTAAGAAGGCCCCGGGTGAAGGGGGGGCTGCTACAGTCCCCCAAAGTCAGATTCCGACAGCCGATCAGTGTTGGCACAACCAATTTGGAAAGGCTGTCCGAATCTGACATCCTAATTGCTTGGCTGGAAACGCGGTCCATAGACCACTATGATTCGGCTCCGACCGACTCAGTTACTCCCAATGCCTTTCGGAGCCGATTCGAACAGGTGGAACATATTTCCAGCCATCGTAATCGGTCATTGGGAAAAGTGTCCAAGTTGGTCAGAAAGGCGGGTTCCGAATCGGATTCGGACAATTCGAATGCTGTTCGGAGCCTTTCTGGACAACATCGTAATCGACCCCTATGTCTATTGTCCTCCAAAGAGACAGTAATTTTGCTAAACAATGCGAATCAATAGTAACATGTCTGTATGTTTTGCAATAATTATTCAACTGAGAATTAATCATGTTGAGAAAATGCAGAGACTTTGGGATGGACCGTTACGAGATACACGTTTCCTCTATGTCCATAAGGATCTCAGACGTATTTATTGAGTACCTTGGGTTTCACACGCTAACTTGACAAAGACCGTCCTGTACATATGCATTTATATATATATATATATATATATATATATATATATATATATATATATATTATCTACTGGCGGTCGCCAGTAGATAGTTATAGTTAGGACCTATTTTCCAAAGGAAATCCGCAACATTCTATTTGAAATAACGTTGGCGCCGGTTGACGAATGTTCGCGAACATTTCCAACTTGTTGGGGCGCTCCGGTCTGCTCCTATCCTGAAAGTCTCGGGGTGATTCGTCAAGCGGGGGCCGAGAAAAAATGGGGGTCCCAAAACGTGTTTTCCCCATTCATTTTTCCATAGGAACCTTTCATCGCAGCTACAGCCCGAACTGCTGAACGGAATTACACCAAATTTAGCAAAGAGGTAGCCCTTGGTTCAGTGTCGTTCCTTTTGCTTAAATGGTGTAAATCCGTTCAGTAGTTCCTGAGAAAATCAAAAGTAAAATCACATATATATCTGGGCGGAGCCTAACCACACATGTCATTGTGAGATCTGATTGGCTGTCAGCACTTCATCCTGGAATTGCTGGCAGCCATCTTGGGACCAATATAAATAATAGTACCCCATTGAAATGCATTGTAGTGAATCAAAGATTTTGAGGGTAACAAAAAGGAGAACTATAAAGGGTGATAACAGACTTTAGTTACATTAGAATTCATTTGTTGATGGTACCATACTAATTTCAGGAATTGTGGTGTGTTCTAAGGTGATTTTACCCTGTGAAAAACCTTCTGCTGGGATATCATGAATCATGTTTGAGAGAAAACTATTTTCACATGCTTGTCCCATAGAGTTTTGGAAGGTGCTCCAGAAGCTAAAATGAGAGCATATTTTCTGTAAATTCACATTATCTTTCTCAGTCATGTGAGAATGAAGTCTGACATTCTCAGTAAAACATGTACATCCAACAAGGGCAGAGACTGTCAGTTGATTCCTTTGTGTTCTACTGCAGCTTCCCAGAGTGTTCTAAAGAACAACTAGAGTGCTAACAGCCTTACTTATGACAAAAGTATGGCACACCTGAAGCCATCTTGATTGGAATAAACTGGTAACACTTAAAACATTTAATTTAAAAAGGAACAAAATGATGGGGTTCATTTTGTCATAGAAATTATGGTTAGTGCTGTAGAAAGAAAAATTAGGACATGTTTCAAGTGTGATCTCAAATATCTTCCTGTTATATTTCAACAGGAGCAGCCTGCCAGTTGATGCCTTTGTGTTCTACTGCAGCTTCCCAGAGTGTTCTAAAGAACAACTAGAGCGCTAACAGCCTTACTTATGACAAAAGTATGGCACACCTGAAGCCATCTTGATTGGAATAAACCGGTAACACTTAAAACATTTAATTTAAAAAGGAACAAAATGAGGGGTTCTTTTTGAAATAGAAATTATGGTTAGTGCTGCAGAAAGAAAAATTAGGGCATGTTTTAAGTGAGATCTCAAATCCTCTTCTATTTCATTAGAAAATTCTGACATGCAGACTGAAACAATCACTTTCAATACCAGCAGCAGACTTCCAGTTAACTCCCTGGTGAGCAGTAGCTTTACTACAGTGATCTAATGAGCAACTAGAGTGCTAACATTCTGAATTTATGGCAAATGTGAGACACATCTGAATGCCTTCTTGATGGAATCAAAGTAAAAAACTGAAAGCATTTCCTACTGAGGAGACTGCAGTAAATGAGGAAATTAGGAAACTTCATAACAAAGAAGTCTTCCAAGATGGCCACCAGTGAAAAAGAGCCCAAATGTAGCAGAAATATTACCCAGATGTAGCCCACATATAGCCCAATGACAAAAGTGTGCAAAACACTTTTTATTTTTAGTTTTTTTGCAGTTTTATGTAGTGCAGACTGGTCAGGTATTGGAGTGTTGCATCTTAAAACATGACCCCCCTACACTACAAAAACACCACTGCACTACCCTAAACCCTAAAACACTACCCCCAGCACGACCCCCTACACTACACAAGCACCACTGCACTATCCTAAACCCTAAAACACTACCCCCAGCATGACCCCCTACACTACACAAACACCACTGCACTACCCTAAAACACTACCCCCAGCACGACCCAAACACCACTGCACTAACCTAAATCCTAAAACACTACCCCCAGCACGACCCCCTACACTACCCAAACACCACTGCACTACCCTAAAACATGACCCCCTACACTACACAAACACCACTGCACTACCCTAAACCCTAAAACACTACCCCCAGCACGACCCCCTACACTACACAAGCACCACTGCACTACCCTAAACCCTAAAACACTACCCCCAGCATGACCCCCTACACTACACAAATACCACTGCACTACCCTAAACCCTAAAACACTACCCGCAGCACGACCCCATACACTACCCAAACACCACTGCACTAACCTAAATCCTAAAACACTACCCCCAGCACGACCCCTACACTACCCAAACACCACTGCACTACCCTAAAACATGACCCCTAAACTACACAAACACCACTGCACTACCCTAAACCCTAAAACACTACCGCCAGCACGACCCCCTACACTACACAAGCACCACTGCACTACCCTAAACCCTAAAACACTACCCCCAGCACGACCCCTACACTGCCCGAACACCACTGCACTGCCCTAAACCCTGAAACACCAGCTCCTGCACGACCCCTACACTGCCCGAACACCACTGCACTGCCCTAAACCCTGACACACCACCCCTAGCACGATCCCCTACACTGCCCGAACACCACTGCACTGCCCTAAACCCTGAGACACCACCCCCTGCAGGACCCCCTACACTGCCCGAACACCACTGCACTGCCCTAAACCCTGAAACACCACCCCCAGCACGACCCCCTACACTGCCCGAACACCACTGCACTGCCCTAAACCCTGAAACACTACCCCCAGCAAGACCCCCTACACTGCCCGAACACCACTGCACTGCCCTAAACCCTGAAACATCACCCCCAGCAAGACCCCCTACACTGCCCAAACACCACTGCCCTAAACCCTGAAACACCAGCTCCTGCACGACCTCCTACACTGCCCGAACACCACTGCACTGCCCTAAACCCTGACACACCACCCCTAGCACGATCCCCTACACTGCCCGAACACCACTGCACTGCCCTAAACCCTGAAACACCACCCCCTTCACGACCCCCTACACTGCCCGAACACCACTGCACTGCCCTAAACCCTGAAACACCACCCCCTCACGACCCCCTCCACTGCCCGAACACCACTGCACTGCCCTAAACCCTGAAACACTACCCCCAGCAAGACCCCCTACACTGCCCGAACACCTCTGCACTGCCCTAAACCCTGAAACATCACCCCCAGCATGACCCCCTACACTGCCCGAACACCACTGCTCTGCCCAAAACCCTGAAACACCAGCCCCAGCACAACCCCCTACACTGCCCGAACACCACTGCACTGCCCTAAACCTTGAAACACCAGCCACAGCACGACGCCCTACACTGCCCGAACACCACTGCACTACCCTAAACCCTGAAACACCACCCCCAGCACGACCCCCTACACTGCCCGAACACCACTGCACTGCCCTAAACCCTGAAACACCACCCCCTGCACGACCCCCTACACTGCCCCAACACCACTGCACTGCCCTAAACCCTGAAACACCACCCCCAGCACGACCCCTACACTGCCCTAAACCCTGAAACACCACCCCCTGCACGACCCCCTACACTGCCCGAACACTACTGCACTGCCCTAAACCCTGAAACACCACCCCCAGCACGACCCCCTAAACTGCACGAACACCACTGCACTGCCCTAAACCCTGAAACACTACCCCCAGGCAAGACACCCTACACTGCCCTAAACCCTGAAACATCACCCCCAGCAAGACCCTCTACACTGCCCGAACACCACTGCACTGCCCTAAACCCTGAAACACCACCCCCAGCACGACCCCCTAAACTGCACGAACACCACTGCACTGCCCTAAACCCTGAAACACTACCCCCAGCAAGACACCCTACACTGCCCTAAACCCTGAAACACCACCACCTGCACGACCCCCTACACTGCCCGAACACTACTGCACTGCCCTAAACCCTGAAACACCACCCCCAGCACGACCCCCTAAACTGCACGAACACCACTGCACTGCCCTAAACCCTGAAACACCACCCCCAGCACGACCCCCTACACTGCCCGAACACCACTGCTCTGCCCAAAACCCTGAAACACCAGCCCCAGCACGACTCCTTACACTGCCCAAACACCACTGCACTGCCCTAAACCCTGAAACACCAGCCCCAGCACGACCCCCTACACTGCCCGAACACCACTGCACGGCCCTAAACCCTGAAACACCACCCCCAGCACGACCCCCTACACTGCCCGAACACCACTGCACTGCCCTAAACCCTGAAACACCAGCCCCAGAACAACCCCGTACACTGCCCAAACACCACTGCACTGCCCTAAACCCTGAAACACCAGCCCCAGCACGACCGCCTACACTGCCCGAACACCACTGCACTGCCCTAAACCCTCAAACACCAGCCCCAGCACGACCCCCTACACTGCCGAACACCACTGCACTGCCCTAAACCCTGAAACACCAGCCCCAGCAAGACCCCCTACACTGCCCGAACACCACTGCACTACCCTAAACGCTGAAACACCACCCCCAGCAAGACCCCCTACACTGCCCGAAAACCACTGCACTAAGCCCTGAAACACCACCCCCAGCAAGACCACCTACACTGGCCGAACACCACTGCTCTGCCCTAAACCCTGAAACACCACCCCCTGCACGACCCCCTACACTGCCCAAACACCACTGCACTGCCCTAAACCCTGAAACACCACCCCCTGCACGACCCCCTACACTGCCGAACACCACTGCACTGCCCTAAACCCTGAAACACCACCCCCTGCATGACCCCCTACACTGCCGGAACACCACTGCACTGCCCTAAACCCTGAAACACCACCCCCAGCATGACCCCCTACACTGCCCGAACACCACTGCACTGCCCTAAACCCTGAAACATCACCCCCAGCAAGACCCCTAAACTGCCTGAACACCACTGCCCTAAACCCTGAAACACCAACCCCAGCAAGACCCCCTACACTGCCCGAACACCACTGCACTGCCCTAAACCCTGAAACACCACCTCCAGCACAACCCCCTACACTGCCTGAACACCATTGCTCTGCCCTAAACCCTGAAACACTAGCCCCAGCACGACCCCCTACACTGCCCGAACACCACTGCACTGCCCTAAACCCTGAAACACCACCCCCAGCACGACCCCCTACACTGCCCGAACACCACTGCACTGCCCTAAACCCTGAAACACCACCCCCTGCACGACCCCCTACACTGCCCGAACACCACTGCACTGCCCTAAACCCTGAAACACCAGCCCCAGCAAGACCCCCTACACTGCCCGAACACCACTGCACTGCCCTAAACCCTGAAACACCAGCACCAGCATGACCCCCTACACTTCCCGAACACCACTTAACTGCCCTAAACCCTGAAACACCAGTCCCAGCACAACCACCTACACTGCCCGAACACCACTGCACTGCCCTAAACCCTGAAACACCAGCCCCAGCATGACCCCCTACACTGCCCGAACACCACTGCACTGCCCTAAACACTGAAACACCAGCCCCAGCACGACCCCCTACACTGCCCGAACACCACTGTACTGCCCTAAACCCTGAAACACCAGCCCCAGCACGACCCCCTACACTGCCCGAACACCACTGCCCTGCCCTAAACCCTGAAACACCACCCCCAGCACGACCCCCTACACTGCCCGAACACCACTTCACTGCCCTAAACCCTGAAACACCAGCCCCAGCACGACCCCGTACACTGCCCGAACACCACTGCACTGCCCTAAACCCTGAAACACCAGCCCCAGCAGGACCGCCTACACTGCCCGAAAACCACTGCACTGCCCTAAACCTTGAAACACCAGCCCCAGCACGACCCCCTACACTGCCCGAACACCACTGCACTGCCCTAAACCCTCAAACACCAGCCCCAGCACGACCCCCTACACTGCCCGAACACCACTGCACTGCCCTAAACCCTGAAACACCAGCCCCAGCAAGACCCCCTACACTGCCCGAACACCACTGCACTAAGCCCTGAAACACCACCCCCAGCAAGACCACCTACACTGGCCAAACACCACTGCACTGCTCTAAACCCTGAAACACCACCCCCTGCACGACCCCCTACACTGCCCAAACACCACTGCACTGCCCTAAACTCTGAAACACCACCCCCTGCACGACCCCCTACACTGCCCGAACACCACTGCACTGCCCTAAACCCTGAAGCACCACCCCTCAGCACGACACCCTACACTGCCCGAACACCACTGCACTGCCCTAAACCCTGAAACACCACCCCGAGCACGACCCCCTACACTGCCCGAACACCACTGCACTGCCGTAAACCCTGAAACATCACCCCCAGCAAGACCCCTACACTGCCTGAACACCACTGCCCTAAACCCTGAAACACCACCCCAGCAAGACCCCCAACACTGCCCGAACACCACTGCACTGCCCTAAACCCTGAAACACCACCTCCAGCACAACCCCCTACACTGCCTGAACACCATTGCTCTGCCCTAAACCCTGAAACACTAGCCCCAGCATGACCCCCTACACTGCCCGAACACCACTGCACTGCCCTAAACCTTGAAACACCACCCCAGCACGACCCCCTACACTGCCCGAACACCACTGCACTGCCCTAGACTCTGAAACACCAGCCCCAGCAAGACCCCCTACACTGCCCGAACACCACTGCACTGCCCTAAACCCTGAAACACCACCCCAGCACGACCCCCTACACTGCCCGAACACCACTGCACTGCCCTAGACTCTGAAACACCAGCCCCAGCAAGACCCCCTACACTGCCCGAACACCACTGCACTGCCCTAAACCCTGAAACACCAGCCCCAGCACGACCACCTACACTGCCCGAACACCACTGCACTGCCCTAAACCCTGAAACACCAGCCCCAGCACGACCCCTACACTGCCCGAACACCACTGCACTGCCCTAAACCCTGAAACACCAGCCCCAGCACGACCCCTACACTGCCCGAACACCACTGTACTGCCCTAAACCCTGAAACACCAGCCCCAGCACGACCCCCTACACTGCCCGAACACCACTGCACTGCCCTAAACCCTGAAACGCCACCCCCTGCACGACCCCCTACACTGCCTGAACACCACTGCACTGCCCTAAACCCTGAAACACCACCCCCTGCACCACCCCCTACACTGCCCGAACACCACTGCACTGCCCTAAACCCTGAAACACCACCCCCTGCACCGCCCCCTACACTGCCCGAACACCACTGCACTGCCCTAAACCCTGAAACACAACCCCCAGCACGACCCCCTTTACTGCTCAAACACCACTGCACTGCCCCAAACCCTGAAACACCACCCCCAGCACGACCCCCTACACTGCCCGAACACCACTGCCCTAAACCCTGAAACACCACCCCCTGCACGATCCCTATACTGCCCGAACACCACTGCACTGCCCTAAACCCTGAAACACCACCCCCTGCACGACCCCCTACACTTCCCGAACACCACTGCACTGCCCTAAACCCTGAAACACCACCCCCAGCATGACCCCCTACACTACCCGAACACCGCTGCACTGCCCTAAACCCTAAAACACTCTCCCCAGCACGACCCCCTACACTACCCAAACACCACTGCACTGCCCTAAACCCTAAAACACTATCCCTCGCATGACCCCCTACACTACCCAAACACCACTGCACTGCCCTAAACCCTAGAACACTACCCCCAGCACGACCCCCTACACTACCCGAACACCACTGCACTACCCTAAACCCTAAAATACTCCCCCAGCATGACCCCCTACACTACCCGAACACCACTGCACTGCCCTAAACCCTAAAACACTCCCCCAGCACGACCCCCTACACTATCCGAACACCACTGCACTGCACTGCCCTAAACCGTAAAACACTCCCCCAGCATGACCCCTACACTACCCGAACACCGCTGCACTGCCCTAAACCCTAAAACACTCTCCCCAGCACGACGCCCTACACTACCCAAACACCACTGCACTGCCCTAAACCCTAAAACACTATCCCTCGCATGACCCCCTACACTACCCAAACACCAATGCACTACCCTAATCCCTAAAACACTACCCCCTGCACGACCCCCTACACTACCCAAAGACCACTGCACTACCCTAAACCCTAAAACACGACCTCCTACACTACACAAACACCACTGCACTACCCTAAACCCTAAAACACTACCCCCTACACTACACAAACACCACTGCACTACCCTAAACACTAAAAAACTACCCCCAGCACGAACCCCTACACTACCCAAACACCACTGCACTACCCTAAACCCTAAAACACTACCCCCAGCAGTACCCCTACACTACCCAAACACCATTGCACTACCCTAAACCCTAAAACACTACCCCCAGCAGTACCCCTACACTACCCAAACACCATTGCACTACCCTAAACCCTAAAACACTACCCCCAGCAGTACCCCCTACACTACCCAAACACCACTGCACTACCCTAAACCACTATCCACAGCACGACCCCCTACACTCCCAATCACCACTGCACTACCCTAAACCCTAAAACACTCCCCCCAGCATGACTCCCTACACTACCCAAACACCACTGCACTACCCTAAACCCTAAATCTACCCCCAGCATGACCCCCTACACTACACAAACACCACTGCACTACCCTAAACCCTAAAACACTACCCCCAGCACGACCCTCTTCACTACCTAAACACAACTGCACAATTTGTTACAGGCGTTGCAACGCAGGCCTGTGGTGCTTACTGGAAGTACCTGGTGGGCTAGTTGGGCCCCAGGGACCCTCAGGATTCAAGGTGACCTAATCCCCCAACCTAAAACGCGCCACGGGGCGCGTTTGCACAGTGGTGAAGGGAGGGGCGGGGCCTCAGGTGACATGTGCGCAAACACGCCCTGTGGTGCGTTTTAAGTTGGGGAATTAATTCCCTTTGAATCCTGAGGGTCCCTGGGGGCCAACTAGCCCACCAGGTACCTTCAGTAAGCACAACAGAGTTGCGTTGCAGAGAGGTGAAAAAACGTGCGTGGCCTCGGAACGCCTCTCTGCAACTCAGCTCTGTGGTCCTAACTGTAGGTACCTGGGGGGCTAGTTGGGCCCCAGGGACCCTCAGGATTCAAGGGGACTTAATCCCGCAACTTAAAACGCGCCAAATGCTGCGTTTGCACACATGTCACCTCAGGCCCCCCCTCCCTTCAACACTGTGCAAACGTGCCCCGTAGCGCGTTTTAAGAGGTAGTTTTAATACCCCTGCCCAATTATGTACTAGGGACTTACAGAGGAGGTCATGCTAATCACAGGGGTACCCCAACGCATAGTGTTCCCTAGTGTATGTAGGTGTTTTCACTGTATTCTAAGTGTCTTTTAGCATAGCACTGGCTCTGGTTAGTCAGAGTCAGTTACCACCAGTACCCGTCTGAAAAAGTTGTGGGCACAGGATGATTTTGCAACAAGGACTCTTTCTGCGCCTCTGTTGGTTCTTTCTGCACATCTTTTGCTTCTTCCTGCACTTTTCTTCGACTTTGTGGACTTCTGTTGCTTCTTTCTGTGCGTTTTTTCTTCTTTCTTCACATGTCCTACCTCTGTAGGCATAGTTAGAAACTAGCATTTAAAAAACCTTTGAAATTTACTTAAAAAACCATAGGTTTCAGGCACGTTATAGTTAGAAATTAGCATTTAAAAAACCTTTGAAATTCACTGAAAAAACCATAGGTTTCAGACACTTTATAGTTAGAAATTAGCATTTAAAAAACCTTTGAAATTCACTGAAAAAACCATAGGTTTTAGGGACAGTTATAGTTAGTTGGACATTGCACTCGTACAAAACCCGTGAAATTCCCCCGTTATAGTTAGTTCAGCTAACTATAACTCGCGCCCCTGCAATGCACTGCTGATGACGTCACATATTACATCACTCATGACATGGTCAGTGACATCACTGATGACATCTCAAATGACATCCCTGATGACATCACTGATGACATCATCCAGTGACTGTGTGTTTCTGTAAAGTTTAAATATGTTTAATATATATAGGGAAAGGCGTATTGAAGAATGAGTGGGTGTATAAGTGTCTGAATGGATGATTTAGTACGTGCGTGACTGACTCTACAAGTGAGTGATTAAACGTATCTTACTGAATGCATGGGTTAGTGACTAAACTGTGTGAATGTCTGTATCCGTCTGTCTTTTGGTGTGTAAGCGGATGCATGGATTTACGAATAGCCACATGAGTGTCTATATGGGTTATTGATTGGTTCTCTGAGTATCTGTATGGGTGCCTGAGTGTTTGTGTGGGTGGGGTGTGTGTGACTCTGTACATAGATGTGTGAGTGGGTGATTCACTGGGTGCATGATTTCAAGAGTGCATCTGTGATGGACTGCTTGGGTGGGTGAGTGTGTGTATGGGTGTGTTAGTGAGTGAATGTATATCTCAGTGGTACATGTGCGAGTAACTACATATGTAAAAGGCAGTATATATGTGTGTTAGAGTATTTAAATGGCTAAAAGTGAGAGTGTGTGATTGTGAGAGTGGCTGTATGGATGCGTGTGTGCTTGTATCAGTTATTGTATAAGAGCGTAAGAATGTGCTAGTATTTGTATGAGTAAGTGAACTGGTGTGTGTATAACTGTATAGGTGAGTAAATGGGTGTGTGATTAATTTTTGCATGACTGACTAGGTGTGTGAGTACCTCTATGGATGAGTGGCGGTGTGTGAGTGTTTATATAGGTGTATGAGTGCATATGATAGTCCTGTACTGAGTGACTGTAAGTATGAGTGACTGTACGGGTGAGTGAGTAGATGTGTGTGTGTAGACCTAAGAATAAGTGAGTGGGTATGTAGTTGTTGGTATTGGAGTGTGTATGGTTTTGAGAATGGCAGTCTGTAATTTAGAGTGGGTGTATCAAAAGTTATATTAGGGTGTGAGAAGATGCATGAAATTATCACATGGATGATGTCATCAGTGATGTCATTTGAGATGTCATCAGTGATGTCATCAGTGATGTCACTGACCATGTCATGAGTGATGTAATATGTGACGTCATCAGCAGTGCATTGCGGGGGCGCGAGTTATAGTTAGCTGAACTAACTATAACGGGGGAATTTCACGGGTTTTGTACGAGTGCAATGTCCAACTAACTATAACTGTCCCTAAAACCTATGGTTTTTTCAGTGAATATATATATATATATATTGCAGAAAGCTTCCGACCCACAATATCCACCCACAAAGGCTTCGCGCCGAAAGGCGTAGACGCTCTTTTACCGATTGTTTATCTTGATGGAATAAACTACATCCTGATTTACGCAAGCCCTGCTGAGTGCCGTTCCTTCCTGGTGGATATTGTGGGTCGGAAGCTTTCTGCAATAATTACACGCTTGGGCGCAGGCGTTTTTCGGCACCCCCGACGATCTGGCTGCACATCGCCTAACGCGAAGCTTGGAAATATATATATATATATATATATATATATATATATATATCCAAACGAAGATTGCTCACACAATGAAGACACCACTCGCGATGTAACACTTCACCTTTTATTGTTTGGCAGGCAGCAGCAGAAACAGGTACGGCCTCCCAGCGTGAAATCTGCCATTCGCCATACGCGTTTCAGGATAGTCCCCTTGATCACTGGCTTGGCTTACGGTGAAAAACAGCTCTGCAAATCATCTCGCACCTGCAATTGTTTTTAAAGTCCCGCCCCCAGGGGCGTGTGCATCAGTGCACTCTGGGTTTTGTAGTTCACATGAGTATTTCCATAGTGGTGCTGCTGTCTATATTCCTCCAATCCATCAGGTCGCTGTTTTGGACGCAACTGGCATGCTGCATGTCTCGTGCCACACCAAACCGGCAACATCGCTCCTTTTATGCGCTTGGAAATGACAGCGCAAGGACCCGCTTGAGTTGCAGTGGGGTATCTTCGTGGCCAGAGCAGGCCACTTAATATCCAAACGAAGATTGCTCACACAATGAAGACACCACTCGCGATGTAACACTTCACCTTTTATTGTTTGGCAGACAGCAGCAGAAACAGGTACGGCCTCCCAGCGTGAAATCTGCCATACGCGTTTCAGGATAGTCCCCTTGATCACTGGCTTGGCTTACGGTGAAAAACAGCTCTGCAAATCATCTCGCACCTGCAATTGTTTTTAAAGTCCCGCCCCCAGGGGCGTGTGCATCAGTGCACTCTGGGTTTTGTAGTTCACATGAGTATTTCCATAGTGGTGCTGCTGTCTATATTCCTCCAATCCATCAGGTCGCTGTTTTGGACGCAACTGGCATGCTGCATGTCTCGTGCCACACCAAACCGGCAACATCGCTCCTTTTATGCGCTTGGAAATGACAGCGCAAGGACCCGCTTGAGTTGCAGTGGGGTATCTTCGTGGCCAGAGCAGGCCACTTAATATCCAAACGAAGATTGCTCACACAATGAAGAACCCAGAGTGCACTGATGCACACGCCCCTGGGGGCGGGACTTTAAAAACAATTGCAGGTGCGAGATGATTTGCAGAGCTGTTTTTCACCGTAAGCCAAGCCAGTGATCAAGGGGACAATCCTGAAACGCGTATGGCGAATGGCAGATTTCACGCTGGGAGGCCGTACCTGTTTCTGCTGCTGCCTGCCAAACAATAAAAGGTGAAGTGTTGCATCGCGAGTGGTGTCTTCATTGTGTGAGCAATCTTCGTTTGGATATTAAGTGGCCTGCTCTGGCCACGAAGATACCCCACTGCAACTCAAGCGGGTCCTTGCGCTGTCATTTCCAAGCGCATAAAAGGAGCAATGTTGCCGGTTTGGTGTGGCACGAGACATGCAGCATGCCAGTTGCGTCCAAAACAGCGACCTGATGGATTGGAGGAATAAAGACAGCAGCACCACTATGGAAATACTCATGTGAACTACAAAACCCAGAGTGCACTGATGCACACGCCCCTGGGGGCGGGACTTTAAAAACAATTGCAGGTGCGAGATGATTTGCAGAGCTGTTTTTCACCGTAAGCCAAGCCAGTGATCAAGGGGACTATCCTGAAAGCGCGTATGGCGAATGGCAGATTTCACGCTGGGAGGCCGTACCTGTTTCTGCTGCTGCCTGCCAAACAATAAAAGGTGAAGTGTTACATCGCGAGTGGTGTCTTCATTGGGTGAGCAATCTTCGTTTGGATATTAAGTGGTCTGCTCTGGCCACGAAGATACCCCACTGCAACTCAAGCGGGTCCTTGCGCTGTCATTTCCAAGCGCATAAAAGGAGCGATGTTTCCGGTTTGGTGTGGCACGAGACATGCAGCATGCCAGTTGCATCCAAAACAGCGACCTGATGGATTGGAGGAATATAGACAGCAGCACCACTATGGAAATACTCATGTGAACTACAAAACCCAGAGTGCACTGATGCACACGCCCCTGGGGGCGGGACTTTAAAAACAATTGCAGGTGCGAGATGATTTGCAGAGCTGTTTTTCACCGTAAGCCAAGCCAGTGATCAAGGGGACTATCCTGAAACGCGTATGGCGAATGGCAGATTTCACGCTGGGAGGCCGTACCTGTTTCTGCTGCTGCCTGCCAAACAATAAAAGGTGAAGTGTTACATCGCGAGTGGTGTCTTCATTGGGTGAGCAATCTTCGTTTGGATATTAAGTGGTCTGCTCTGGCCACGAAGATACCCCACTGCAACTCAAGTGGGTCCTTGCGCTGTCATTTCCAAGCGCATAAAAGGAGCGATGTTTCCGGTTTGGTGTGGCACGAGACATGCAGCATGCCAGTTGCGTCCAAAACAGCGACCTGATGGATTGGAGGAATATAGACAGCAGCACCACTATGGAAATACTCATGTGAACTACAAAACCCAGAGTGCACTGATGCACACGCCCCTGGGGCGGGACTTTAAAAACAATTGCAGGTGCGAGATGATTTGCAGAGCTGTTTTTCACCGTAAGCCAAGCCAGTGATCAAGGGGACTATCCTGAAACGCGTATGGCGAATGGCAGATTTCACGCTGGGAGGCCGTACCTGTTTCTGCTGCTGCCTGCCAAACAATAAAAGGTGAAGTGTTACATCGCGAGTGGTGTCTTCATTGTGTGAGCAATCTTCGTTTGGATATATATATATATATATATATATATATATATATATATATATATATATATATATATATATATATATATTACCTACTGGTGGTCGCCAGTAGGTAGTTATAGTTAGGACCTCGTTGCTATTCAAAAAGCGTTTTTGATTTGCCAATAACTTTGACGTTGTTTGACGAATCTTCGCGAAATTTTCAAAACTAATGGCCCGCTCCGGTCAGCTCCTGTTTTGAAAGTTTCGGGGTGATTCGTCAAGTGGGGCCCGAGAAAAAAGGGGGGTCCCAAAACACGTTTTCTCCATGTTAATTTCCATAGGAACTTTAGACACGGCTACAGCCCGAACTGCTGAACGGAATTACACCAAATTTGGCAAAAAGGTAGGTCTTGGTCCAGAATGCGACCTTTTTTTTAAATGGTGTAAATCCGTTCAGTAGTTCCTGAGAAATTAAAAAAGAAAACTTTCGATATCTGAGCACCAAGGAGGAGTCGCGACTCCTCCCGAGCACGAGCTTCACTCTGCAAACCAGGAAGTGTTGGCAGCCATCTTGTGACTCGGTAACCGAGTCACAAGAAAAGAGTTTTAAAAAAACAAGAAAAGGGGGCAGGGTACAAACACCCTGACCCCCTAGGCCTGCTCAGGGCCCAAAAAAGCATTTTTTTAAATAAAAATCATCCGAATTCGCGATGGGTGTGCGAATCCGGACGAAAAAATTTTAAAAAATGAAGCGTGGGCTCCCGCGCTTCATTTTATATAAGCCCCCAGGTGGGCCAGGTCCCGGGGGCGATGCGTAATTAATTTGCGGGGGCCCGCAGCCCCGGGGACCACCACCTCCCTGGGGCTTATTTAATTGTATGCGGGGGCCTGCGGCCCCACCGCAGCCCCGGGGACCACCACCTCCCCAGGGCTTTAAAAATAAATGCGTGGGGGGGTCCCAACCCCCCCACGCTGCCCCGGGGACCGCCACCTCCCTGGGGCTTATTTAATTGTATGCAGGGGGCACGCGGGCCCCCGCAGCCCCGGGGACTGCCACCTCCCCGGGGCTCTATTTATTTATTTTTTTAAAGATGTGCAGGGGGCAAGAGCCCCCCCACATGCCCCAGGGACCACCACCTCCCCGGGGCACATACTCATTTCAATGTGGGGGTCCATAGCGGACATCCGGCTCCGGGGACCACCACCTCCCCGGGGCTTTGAGATGCTGGGAGGGGGGCCACGCGGCCCCACTCCTGGAGCCCTTGATGGCCCTGGGGACCGCCACCCCCCAGGGCCGGCTCCTGCAATGTCCCGGGGAGCCCACATTGCTGTTTGCTATGGCAGGGCGGGAGCAGGCTCCCGCCCTGTCATAGCAAACTCCTGCTTGGTTTTGGAGGCGAGAGCAGGAAACCTGCTCTCGCTTCCAAAACCAAAGCAGATTGCTTTTGCACAAGGGGAGCTGCATGTCAGCAGCTGCCTTTGTACAAAAGCCATGCCGGCACCCGCCGGAGGTGGGGAGCCGGCAGGACCGTGGGGGCATTGGGGCTCCCCCCACGGTCCCCAAAGGAGAGGCCAAGCCCCGGGGATGGGGTCCCCGGGGTCAAAAATGGCCCGGGAGGGTGGGCCACGCGGACCCCTCCAATAAAAATCAAATCAAATTAAGGAATTGGGCACACCCCGGGGGATGGGGTCCCTGGGGCCAAAAATGGCCCGGGAGGGGGGCCACACGGCCCCCCTCTCTATAAAAAATAAAATAAAGAATTGGGCATGCCCCGGGGGTTGGGGTCCCCGGGGCCAAAAGTGGCCCAGGGAAGGGGGGCCACTCGGCCCCCTCCCCTTTAATTTACATATTATTTTTTGTTAAATCTGGAAGGCCGGCACGGGTGTTGGGGTCCCCGGGGCCATAACTGTCCTCTGGAGGGGGGCCACTCGGCCCCCCTCTAAAAAAACCAAAAAGGCTGCCAGGCCCCGGGGGATGGGGTCCCCGGGGCCCAAAGTGGCCCAGGGAAGGGGAGTCACGTGGCCCCCCTCCCTTAAAAGAAGAAATTTAATAAAAAGAAAAAAGAAACCAGCAACTCGCCGGAGGCCCTGCCCCCTCCCTGCATGACTCTGCAAACGCCCCCTGGCACCTTCTAAGTTGGGGGATTAAGTCCCCTTGAATATTGAGGGTCCCTGGGGGCCAACTAGCCCACCAGGTACCTCCAGTAAGCGCCACACAGCTGGATTGCAGAGAGGTGGTCCGAGGCCACGCCCCTTTTTACACCACTCTGCAAACGCAGCTCCTGGCACGCTGCTGGTGGGGTAATGAGGTCCTCTTGTGTCCTGAGGACCTCAGGACACAAGTGGACTTCATCCCCCGAGCATCAGTGCGCCAAGAGCTGCGTTTGCAGAGTGGTGAAAAAAGGGGATGTGGCCTCGGACCACCTCTCTGCAAACCAGCTATGTGGCACTTACTGGAGGTACCTGGTGGGCTAGTTGGCCCGCAGGGACCCTCAGTATTCATGGGGACTTAATTTCCCAACTTACAACGCGCCAGGGGGCGCATTTGCAGAATGGTGGGGAAAGGGAGCGTGGCCATTGTACACCTCTCAGCAATCCCACTGTGTGGGGCTTACTGGAGGTAAGAGGTAGGCTAGTTGGCCCCTAAAGGATCCCCAGCAGCAAAGGGGACTTCAATCCCCATCCAAGAGCGCACCAGGGAGCGCGTTTGCAGAGTGGTGGGCAAAGGGGGCGTGGCCTGCTATGAGAACTTAGCAATCCTGCTGTGTGGGACTTACTGGAGATAATAGGAGGGGTAGTTGGCCCCCAAGGTTGTCCATGGGGGTCAACTACCCCTCTTCTTACCTCCAGTAAGTCCCACACAGTGGGATTGCTAAGACGTCTTCGGAGGACATGCCCCCCTTTCTCCACCACTCTGTAAACGAGCCTCCTGGCAGACTACGGGATGGGGGATGAAGTCCAATTTACTCCTGAGGGACTTTGGGTGCCAATAAGCCCTTCTAATACCTCCTCTAAGTGCTATGCAGCGGAATTCCTGAGCGCTGGTCTGAGGCCCAGCACCCTTTTTCCACCACTCTGCAAACGTGACTACTACTTAAAGAAGCATCTTTCTGCACCTCTGACTTAGAGGTAGTTTTAATCCCCCTGCCCTATTATGTACTAGGGCCTTACAGAGGAGGTCATGCCAATCACAGGGGCACTCCAACGCATAGTGTTCCCTAGTGTATGTAGGTGTTTTCACTGTATTCTAAGTGTCTTTTAGCATTGCACTGGCTCTAGGCCTGGTTAGTCAGAGTACCACCAGTACCCGTCAGCAAAAAGTTGGGGGCACAGGATGACTTTGCAACAAGGCTTCTTTCTGCTCCTCTGTTGGTTCTTTGTGCACATCTTTTGCTTCTTTCTGCACCTTTCTTCATCTTTTTGGACTTCTGTTACCTCTTTCTGCATTTCTCTTGCTTCTTTCTGCACATTTCTTCCTCTTTCTGCACATGTCCTACCTCTGTAGGCATAGTTAGAAATTAGCATTTAAAAAACCTTTGAAATTCACTGAAAAAACCATAGGTTTCAGGGACGTTATAGTTAGAAATTAGCATTTAAAAAACCTTAGAAATTCACTGAAAAAACAACAGGTTTCAGGGACGTTATAGTTAGTTGGACATTTCACTTGTACAACACCAGAGAAATTCGGCCGTTATAGTTAGTTCAGCTGACTATAACTCGTGCCCCCGCAATGCACTGCTGATGACGTCACATATTACATAATTCATGACATGGTCAGTGACATCACTGATGACATCACTGATGATATCTCAAATGACATCACTGATGACATCATCCACGTGATAATCTGATGCACCTCTTCATACCCTAATATAACCTTTGATACACCCACTCTAAAATACAGACTACCATTTTCGAAACCATAGACACACCAATACCAGTTACTACATACCCACACACTGATTCCTAGGTCTACACACACATCCACTCATTCACCCATACAGTCACTCAAACATGCAGTCAACCATCAATACAGCACTATCATATGCACTCATATACCTATACAGACACTCACACACCGCCCCTCATCCATAGAGTTACTCACACACCTAGTCAGTCATGCAAATAATCAATCACACTCCCATTTACTCACCTATACAGTTATACACACACCACCTCAATTATTCAAACATATACTAACACATACTTACACTCTTATACAATAAGTAATACAAGCACTCATTCATACAACCACTCTCACAATCACTCACTCTCACATATAGTCATTTATATACTCTAACACTCACATATACTGCCTTTCACATATGTAGTTACTCACACATATACCACTGAGACATCTAAACACTCACCAACACACCCATACATACACTCACCCACCCATACAGCCCTTCACAGATGTACTCTTGAACCCATACACCCAGTGAATCACCCACTCACACATCTATGCACAAAAACACACACCCCCACCCACCCACACAGACACTCAGGCACCCATACTGATACTCAGACAACCATTTAATAACCCATATAGACACTCATGTAGCTACTCATCAACCCATGCAGCCGCTTGCATACCAACTGACAGACTAATACAGACATTCACACAGTTTAGTCACTAACCCATGCATTCAGTAAGACACGATTAATCACTCACTTATACAGTCAGTCGCGCACCTACTAAATCATCCATTCAGACACTTATACACCCACTCATTCTTCAATACACCGTGGCATATATATATATATAAATCACATGTAAACTTTACAGAAACACATAGTCACTGGATGATGTCATCAGTGATGTCATCAGTGATGTCATTTGAGATGTCATCAGTGATGTCACTGACCATGTCATGAATGATGTAATATGTGACGTCATCAGCAGTGCTTTGCGGGGCGCAAGTTATAGTTAGCTGAACTAACTATAACGGCCGAATTTCTCTGGTTTTGTACAAGTGAAATGTCCAACTAACTATAACGTCCCTGAAACCTGTGGTTTTTTCAGTGAATATATATATATATATATATATATATATATATATATATATTCGATGAAAAAACCCAGGGGCGCTATAGTTAGTTGGACATTTCACTCGTACAAAACCATAGAAATTCCCCGTTATAGTTAGTTCAGCTAACTATAACTCGCGCACCCACAATGCACTGCTGATGACGTCACATATTACATCACTCATGACATGGTCAGTGACATCACTCATGACATCACTGATGACA
This sequence comes from Calotriton arnoldi, assembly GCA_963921515.1. Classification (NCBI taxonomy): domain Eukaryota; kingdom Metazoa; phylum Chordata; class Amphibia; order Caudata; family Salamandridae; genus Calotriton; species Calotriton arnoldi. The sequence goes on from CAWUFW010002165.1 coordinate 70,714, forward strand.
TCTCAAATGACATACCTGATGACATCACTGATGACATCATCCTTGTGATAGAGTGGCAGACCTCCTCTCACCCTAATATAACCTTTGATACACACACTCAAAAATACAAACTAACATTTTCAAAACAATGGACATACCAATACCAGTTACAACACACCTATTCAGTAATTCCAAGATCTACACACACATCCACTCATTCACCAACAGTCCCTATACAGTCACTCATACATGTACTCACTCATCATATGTACTCATACACCTATACATCCTGTTACACACCGCCACTCATCCATAGAGTTACTCACACACATAGTCACACATGCAAACAAAGTATCAAACATCCATTTACTTGCATATACAGTTATACACACACTACCACACTTACTTCTACAGAAACTTACACATACTTACTTTCTTAAACAATCACTTATAGAAACACCTACTTATTTGTACAGGAACTCTTCCAATCTCTCACTCTCACATATACTCACTTATATACACCAATACTCACATATACTAGTTTAAAACACATGTAGTTACTCATAAAGACACTATTGAGACAGTCATTTACTCACTAACACACTCATACACATACTCATCCACCTATACAGTCCTGCACACATGCTGTCTTCAACACATACAAACAGTGAGTCACTCATTCATGCATCTATGCACTAAGTAATACCCCCACCGAACCATACAGACACTCAGACACTCATACTGATACTCAAAAAACCAACTAATAACCCATATAGACACTCATGTAGCTACTCACCAACCCATGCAGCCACTTATACACAAAGTGAGAGACTGATACAGATATTTTCATATTTAAACATTACTCACTAACCCATGTATTCACTAAGATACACTTAGTCAGTTATACAATCAATTTTACAAAAAAATCATCCATTTAGACACTTATATACCCATTTATTCTTCCATCGACCTTGAGATATACATATATAAAACATATTTAATTTTCAGAAAAACACACATTCACTGGATGATGTCATCAGTGATGTCATCAGTGATGTCATTTGAGATGTCATCAGTGATGTCATGAGTGATGTCACTGACCATGTCATGAGTGATGTAATATGTGACGTCATCAGCAGTGCATTACGGGCGCGCGAGTTATAGTTAGCTGAACTAACTATAACGGGGGAATTTCTATGGTTTTGTACGAGTGAAATGTCCAACTAACTATAACGCCCCTGAAACCTATGGTTTTTTCAGTGAATTTCTAAGGTTTTTAAATGCTAATTTCTAACTATAACGTGCCTGAAACCTATGGTTTTTTCAGTGAATTTCTAAGGTTTTTTAAATGCTAATTTCTAACTATAACGTGCCTGAAACCTATGGTTTTTTCAGTGAACTATATATATATTTATTATACTATGTATACATGTGAAAATGTCTCGGTCCCCTGTTTGCCTCGGTGGCACGGAAAAAATGGGTGGAACTGACGTCAGCACGCCGACGAGGTCCTCTTATGGCTCCGATGACGTCATACGGTGTCGCGAGCGGAGCCGTGCTATTATGACGTCCTCGTTGACGTGGGAGAGCTAGGAAAGAATTTCCGTGGAATGCTGGTGCAGGGGATATTCACCTAAGTGTTCAGGCTAGTCCTTTGGGAGCAACTGTTTATGTTGCCACTCCAGAAACCGAAACCAGTGATCCGAGGGCAGAGGCCCTGCAGATGGCACACGAGGTGGGGTGCCCAGTCGTGTGCACCGGTGGGGCAGCGAAGTGACAAGCACCACAACCCACAAAAAGGTAACGAGGGCACTGAATAACACAGGATCTTCTCTTTGTATCTGGCAGGAACAACGAAGTTAAAATGCCCTAGTACCAAAATGTAGAATTAGTGCTACAACGGTCTTCAAGAGGACCTGCGATGCCGCTTCTGCCTCCCGTACCCTGGAGGTGGCACATGGGTCACGCGGTACGGTCATACTGCGGTGGGACGCACACTCGTTGACCTCTCATGGCACTGCTCCACACTTCAGGGAGGACGCTTTCCATTAGCTATGTTTTCTGATGACATGTCGTGCCGGCCCCGTCCAACAACAGAACTCCTTTAGATCCAAACAGACTCTTCCACTCTCTCACCGGAAGTGAAACCAGGCCACGCGGACACTTTCACAATACAACAGCCGGGAATGCACTTTCGGTAAAAAACCACATTCCTTCCTCCTAATTAATCAAATAAACGTCTCACTGAAGAACAGGGGCCAGCTTCGATCGGTAAACAGCCGTTACAACGACTTTTTACTTTGCGATACCATTACAACGCATGCATTACCACGCATGCGTTGTACATCACGAAGTCATTACTACGCATTTTTTAGAATGCATGGTCATTTACCACGCATGCCTTTACAACAAATTTTGTTGTAAAGGTATGTATGGTAAATGACCATGCGTTCTAAAAACATGTAGACGATCCATGTCGTTGTAAGGAAACAGAGGCTGTTCCGTTTCCTCACAACGACGTGCACCGCCCCTCAGAGACGACGTGAAGCAGGAACCACGAGGAGAGAGGAACCACGAGGAGTGAGAGGTAAGGGGGATTGGGCATGGGGTGGGGGTTTCTTTTCTAGGGTTTAGGGTAGTGCAGTGGTGTTTGGGTGGTGTAGGGGTCGTGCTGGGGGTAGTGTTTTAGGGTTTAGGGTAGTGCAGTGGTGTTTGGGTAGTGTAGGGGGTCGTGCTGGGGGTAGTGTTTTAGGGTTTAGGGTAGTGCAGTAGTGTAGAGGGTCGTGCTGGGGGTAGTGTTTTAGGGTTTAGGGTAGTGCAGTGGTGTATGGGTAGTGTAGGGGTCGTGCTGGGGTAGTGTTTTAGGGTTTAGGGTAGTGCAGTGGTGTTTGAGTAGTGTAGGGGGTCATGCTGGTGGTAGTGTTTTAGGGTTTAGGGTAGTGCAGTGGTGTTTGTGTAGTGTAGGGGGTCATGCTGGGGGTAGTGTTTTATGGTTTAGGGTAGTGCAGTGGTGTTTGGGTAGTGTAGGGGGTCGTGCTGGGGGTAGATTTAGGGTTTAGGGTAGTGCAGTGGTGTTTGGGTAGTGTAGGGAGTCGTGCTGGGGGTAGTGTTTTAGGGTTTAGGGTAGTGCAGTGGTGTTTGTGTAGTGTAGGGGGTTGTGCTGGGGGTAGTGTTTTAGGGTTTATGTTAGTGCAGTGGTGTTTGGGTAGTGTAGGGGGTAGTGCTGGGGTAGTGTTTTAGGGTTTAGGGTAGTGCAGTGGTGTTTGTGTAGTGTAGGGGTTCAGTGCTGGGGGTAGTGTTTTAGGGTTTAGGGTATGGCAGTGGTGTTTGGGTAGTGTAGGGGGTCGTGCTGGGGGTCGATTTAGGGTTTAGGGTAGTGCAGTGGTGTTTGTGTTGTGAGGGGGTCATGCTGGGGGTAGTGTTTTAGGGTTTAGAGTAATGCAGTGGTGTTTGTATAGTGTAGGGGGTTTAGGGTAGTGCAGTGGTGTTTGTGTAGTGTAGGGGTCATGCTGGGGGTAGTGTTTTAGGGTTTAGGGTAGTGCAGTGGTGTTTGTGTAGTGTAGGGGGTAGTGTTTTAGGGTTTAGGGTAGTGCAGTGGTGTTTGTGTATTGTAGGGGGTCATGCTGTGGGTAGTGTTTTAGGGTTTAGGGTAGTGCAGTTGTGTCTGCGTAGTGTAGGGGGTCGTGTTTTAGGGTATAGGGTAGTGCAGTTGTGTTTGGGTAGTGTAGGGGGTCATGCTGGGGCTAGTGTTTTAGGGTTTAGGGTAGTGCAGTGGTGTTTGGGTAGTGTAGGGGGTCATGCTGGGGGTAGTGTTTTAGGGTTTAGGGTAGTGCAGTGGTGTTTGTGTAGTGTGGGAGGTCATGCTGGGGGTAGATTTAGGGTTTAGTGTAGTGCAGTGGTGTTTGGGTAGTGTAGGGAGTCGTGCTGGGGGTAGTGTTTTAGGGTTTAGGGTAGTGCAGTTGTGTTTGTGTAGTGTAGGGGGTCGTGTTTTAGGGTATAGGGTAGTGCAATGGTGTTTGTGTAGTATAGGGGGTCGTGTTTTAGGGTTTAGGGTCGTGCAGTGGTGTTTGGGTAGTGTAGGGGGTCGTGCTGGGGGTAGTGTTTTTGAGTTTAGGGTAGTGCAGTTGTGTTTGGGTAGTGAAGGGGGTCGTGCTGGGGTTAGTGTTTTAGGGTTTAGGGTAGTGCAGTGGTGTTTGGGTAGTGAAGGGGGTCGTGCTGGGGGTAGTGTTTTAGGGTTTAGGGTAGTGCAGTGGTGTTTGTGTAGTGTAGGGGTCATGCTGGGGGTAGATTTAGGGTTTAGGGTAGTGCAGTGGTGTTTGTGTAGTGTAGGGGGTCGTGCTGGGGGTAGTGTTTTAGGGTTTAAGGCAGTGCAGTGGTGTTTGTGTAGTGAAGGGGTCATGCTGGGGGTAGTGTTTTAGGGTTTAGGGTAGTGCAGTGGTGTTTGTGTAGTGTAGGGGGTTGTGCTGTGGGTAGATTTAGGGTTTAGGGTAGTGCAGTGGTGTTTGGGTAGTGTAGGGAGTCGTGCTGGTGGTAGTGTTTTAGGGTTTAGGGTAGTGCAGTTATGTTTGGGTAGTGTAGGGTGTCGTGCTGGGGGTAGTGTTTTAGGGTTTAGGGTAGTGCAGTGGTGTTTGGGTAGTGGAGGGGGTAGTGTTTTAGGGTTTAGGGTAGTGCGCCCAACCAGCCACAATATCCGTGGACAAAGGGGATCCTGACTCTTTGGAACGCTCCGTCAATTGAATAATTTGGGTCAAGGGCCCTACCACGTCCAAGACCTATCAATTCCTTTCTTGGGATCCCTCATATACTTGGAGAAAAAGGTACATAGTTTCTCATCAATTTCAGGCGTGTGTGCCACCTTCCCCTTCAGTGAGGGCCTGGGGCATTCTCCCTCATCCTATTCCTGACCTCCCTTTCAAGGGGTTGATGGATTTTCCCCACCACATACTCTGCCACTTTGGCGTCAGGTGTCCACTCCGCTGACCTAGGATGGTAAATTTGGGTAGGCTCGAACATGTCCGAGTGGACCCCGTCCCCAACCGGGGACTGAGAGGAGTGGGACTCTGGATGCCAGGGACGCCCCGAGTCCTTATCCTCATCGGAGGAGAAATCGTCCTCCGATACACCCTCTCCCTCTAAGGGAAACCCGCCGTCGGGGTCTACAATAGTGGTGACAGTGTCGCAATTTTCTCCGGGCCCCTCCTCCTCCCGGCAGGGTGCATGTTTTAGCGTTCGCGCACTCTTGAGGAAGGTCTCCGTAAGTTTATCAAATCCTTCCAAGTGCCCCGCGTTATGCTTAACGGCCCTTTTATTCCCCATTTGGGAGCTACTGGGACCCGCCACCACCAGATCTGGGTCACTGAACACCCCAGGGATGCTTTTCGCCAGCTTATCAACCTGATCCCTAAGAGGAGCCAGCGCCCTAGAAATAGCCAGAGAGAGGGCTTGGTCCACTGCTGGAGGGAGAAGTTGGGGGCCATTCCTCCTCCACTTCCTGGTAGGAGGAGTAAAAATGGTCTTCTGGAGAAGACATGATAGCAGAGGGTGTGAGCACAGAACAAATGCCCTTAAAATCCTTAAGGCAGCCCCCTCGCCGGTGCTCCAACAGCTGGGCTTTCCCGAAGCTGTTATAAGAATAGACTGAGGCGCAATACCAATTACCACCACCAGGTGGCGCTGGTCACTAACGTGGCCGTGTGGGGAAATCACCGCGTAGCGGTGTCAAAATTAGGCGAGGGTTGGTCGGGAATCAAGCGGACACTAAAGGAGTGACCGGATTCCCAAACGCGCGTAAAGACCAGCGGGAGCGCTCGACGGAGCTGCCTCGCTCGGACCAGACGCGCCTGACAGGATCTCACCGCGCGCAGAGCACACAGCGGGAGAAACTGCGAGGGGAGAACGCGCTCGGGCAAGAGCCTGCTGCGCAGGGAATATGAAACAATACCAAGGCAATAATGCTAATAACGTGCACAAGAAACCGCTATACAAACAGCAACAACGTCAGATTAAGCCAAGAATGTAAGGAATGCACTTAACTGACGAGCAGTGAAGAAAGAGGAAGCGGAAGGGACGTCACGATATTATATACGATGGACTGTGATATGATTGGACTATAGTTGCCTTGGAGACTACCCCCTAATGGTTCATGGGTTGTGTAGTCTTTTGTTTAATGATTGTTGTGTTACGTTTTCTTTGAACTGCTATGCAAATAAAGTGAGGAAAGATATGCATAATCCTCGCCTCCGTCCTGCCATAGAATTCATTAAACTTTATTTGATCTGATTTAGAAACATAGATCATAAAAGTGTACATAAAAACAGTAAATCCTCTTTCCTAATACAATACAGTGAGAATTAATTAAAACCAGTAGGTAAAAACGGGTGTTACAAAGCCCGGTTCAGAGCAACTTCAGGTTAACAGAATCGTAAAGGTCAATGTTTCGCAAGATCAATCTCATGTACTTCGTGCAAAATACGCAATAAGGGGTCCAAGTAAGATGTAACGCTCCAATACCTGACCAGTTTGCACTATATAAAACTGCAGAAAAACTAAAAATAAAAAGTGTTTTGCACACTTCTGTCATTGGGCTATATGTGGGCTACATCTGGGTGATATTTGTGCTACATTTGGGCTCTTTTTTCTCTGGTGGCCATCTTGGGAGACTTATTTGTTATGAAGTTTCCTAATTTCGTCATTTACTGCAGTCTCCTCAGTAGGAAATGCTTTCAGTTTTTTACTTTGATTCCATCAAGAAGGCATTCAGATGTGTCACACATTTGCCATAAATTCAGAATGTTAGCACTCTAGTTGTTCATTAGATCACTGTAGTAAAGCTACTGCTCACCAGGGAGTTAACTGGAAGTCTACTGCTGGTATTGAAAGTGATTGTTTCAGTCTGCATGTCAGAATTTTCTAATGAAATAGAAGAGGATTTGAGATCTCACTTAAAACATGCCCTAAATTTTCTTTCTGCAGCACTAACCATAATTTCTATGGCAAAATGAACCCCCTCATTTTGTTCCTTTTTAAATTAAATGTTTTAAGTGTTACCAGTTTATTCCAATCAAGATGGCTTCAGGTGTGCCATACTTTTGTCATAAGTAAGACTGTTAGCGCTCTAGTTGTTCTTTAGAACACTCTGGGAAGCTGCAGTAGAACACAAAGGCATCAACTGACAGGCTGCTCCTGTTGAAATATAACAGGAAGATATTTGAGATCACACTTGAAACATGTCCTAATTTTTCTTTCTACAGCACTAACCATAATTTCTATGACAAAATGAACCCCATCATTTTGTTCCTTTTTAAATTAAATGTTTTAAGTGTTACCAGTTTATTCCAATCAAGATGGCTTCAGGTGTGCCATACTTTTGTCATAAGTAAGGCTGTTAGCACTCTAGTTGTTCTTTAGAACACTCTGGGAAGCTGCAGTAGAACACAAAGGAATCAACTGACAGTCTCTGCCCTTGTTGGATGTACATGTTTTACTGAGAATGTCAGACTTCATTCTCACATGACTGAGAAAGATAATGTGAATTTACAGAAAATATGCTCTCATTTTAGCTTCTGGAGCACCTTCCAAAACTGTATGGGACAAGCATGTGAAAATAGTTTTCTCTCAAACATGATTCATGATATCCCAGCAGAAGGTTTTTCACAGGGTAAAATCACCTTAGAACACACCACAATTCCTGAAATTAGTATGGTACCATCAACAAATGAATTCTAATGTAACTAAAGTCTGTTATCACCCTTTATAGTTCTCCTTTTGGTAACCCTCAAAATCTTCGATTCACTACAATGCATTTCAATGGGGTACTATCATGTATATTGGTCCCAAGATGGCTGCCAGCAATTCCAGGATGAAGTGCTGACAGCCAATCAGATCTCACGATGACATGTGTGGTTAGGCTCCGCCCAGATATATATGTGTTTTTACTTTTGATTTTCTCAGGAACTACTGAACGGATTTACACCATTTAACAAAAAGGGTTCTTTCTGAACCAAGAACTACCTCTTTGCCAAATTTGGTGTAATTCCGTTCAGCAGTTCGAGCTGTAGCCTTGCATAAAGTTTCCTATGGGAAATTGATTTTTTGACTCTTATTTTTTGAATTTCTCCGCAACTACTGAACGGATTTACACCATTTAAAAAAAGGTCGCTTTCTGAACCAAGCGCTACCTTTTTGCCAAATTTGGTGTCATTCCGTTCAGGAGTTCGGGCTGTAGCTGTGTCTAAAATTTCCTATGGGAATTAACATGGAGAAAACACGTTTTGGGACCCACCTTTTTTCTAGGCCCCCGCTTGCCGAATCACCACGAAACTTTCAAGATAGGAGCAGACCAGAGCGCCCCAAGAGTTTTGAAAATTTCGCAAAGATTCATCAACCGGCGCCAAAGTTATTGGAAATAGAATGTTGCGAATTTCCTATGGAAAATAGGTCCTAACTATAACTATCTACTGGCGACCGCCAGTAGATAATATATATATATATATATATATATATATATATATATATATATATATATATATATATATTCACTTAAAAAACCATAGGTTTTAGGGACAGTTATAGTTAGTTGGACATTTCACTCGTACAAAACCATAGAAATTCCCCCGTTATAGTTAGTTCAGCTAACTATAACTTGCGGCCCCGCAATGCACTGCTGATGACGTCACATATTACATCACTCATGACATGGTCAGTGACATCACTGATGACATCACTGATGACATCTCAAATGACATCACTGATGACATCATCCAGTGAGTGTGTGTTTCTTTAAAGTTTAAATATGTTTAATATATATAGGGAAAGGCGTATTGAAGAATGAGTGGGTGTATAAGTGTCTGTATGGATGATTTAGTAGGTGCGTGACTAACTCTATAAGTGAGTGATTAAACGTATCTTACTGAATGCATGGGTTAGTGACTAAACTGGGTGAATGTCTGTATCCGTCTGTCTATTGCTGTGTAAGTGGCTGCATGGGTTTGTGAATAGCTACATGAGTGTCTATATGAGTTATTGATTAGTTGTCTGAGTATCTGTATGGGTGCCTGAGTGTTTGTGTGGGTGGGGTGTGTGCGACTCTGTGCATAGATGTGTGAGTGGGTGATTCACTGGGTGGATGGTTTCAAGAGTGCATCTGTGATAGACTGTATGGGTGGGTAAGTGTGTGTAAGAGTGTGTTTGTGAGTGAATGTATGTCCCAGTGGTACATGTGTGAGTAACTACATATGTGAAAGGCAGTATATATGTGTGTTGGAGTATATAAATAGCTATAAGCAAGAGTGTGTGATTGTGAGAGTGACTGTATGGATGAGTGTGTGCTTGTATCAGTGATTGTATAAGAGCGTAAGAATGTGCTAGTATTTGTATGAGTAAGTGAGCTGGTGTGTGTATAACTGTATAGGTGAGTAAATGGCAGTGTGTTTAATTATTTGCATGACTGACTAGGTGTGTGAGTACCTCTATGGATGAGTGGCGGTGTTTGAGTGTCTATATAGGAGTATGAGTGCATATGATAGTCCTGTACTGAGTGACTGTAAGTATGAGTGACTGTACGGGTGAGTGAGTGGATGTGTGTGTAGACCTAAGAATCAGTGAGTGGGTATGTAGTTATTGGTGTTGGAGTGTCTATGGTTTTGCGAATGGCAGTCTGTAATTTAGAGTGGGTGTATCAAAGGTTATATCAGGGTGTGAGGAGGTGCATCAGATTATCACGTGGATGATGTCATCAGTGATGTCATCAGTGATGTCATTTGAGATGTCATCAGTGATGTCATCAGTGATGTCACTGACCATGTCATGAGTGATGTAATATGTGACGTCATCAGCAGTGCATTGCGGGGCGCGAGTTATAGTTAGCTGAACTAACTATAACGGGGGAATTTCTATGGTTTTGTACGAGTGAAATGTCCAACTAACTATAACTGTCCCTAAAACCTATGGTTTTTTAAGTGAATTTCAAAGGTTTTTTAAATGCTAATTTCTAACTATAACGTGCCTGAAACCTATGGTTTTTTCAGTGAATTTCAAAGGTTTTTTAAATGCTAATTCCTAACTATAACATGTCTGAAACTTATGGTTTTTTTCAGTGAATTTCAAAGGTTTTGTAAATAACAATTTTTAAATGTATTAATTGTTATATTTATTTTTTTGATACTGATTTACTACATTTTTTTAAACTATTTTTACATATTTTATTTTTTAAATTACATTGTAATTACATTATACATTACATTACAAAATATACTTTCTCAGAATGAATTACTTTAGTTTAAATACTTTGCAAATAGGCAATAGACTTTTAAGTATAGTAGTTACAGTTGTTGCAATGGGCAACACAATTTCAAACACAATGCAACATTGAGCTCAATGTGAATTTCTAGTTAAATGCAATTAGTTACTTTATGGATTACTTTTTCTAACCACAGGACTGGATCCTAGATTCAGTCCTGGGACATCTCCTGTAAACAGTTGAGTAAAAGCGTTTTGGTTACAGTAGTGATTTTTAAGGAATATTATTGTATTTTAAAAGTTGACACTTAGAAACTTTTTTACATAGAATCACCAATGTTATCATATGGGAGGAAATTCACTTAGCAGGTAAGTGGTGTTATCGTTACTTTTTCTTACTCAGGGGTGGATCCTGTATCCAGCACTGGTGCATCTCCTGTAAACAGTTGAAAGAATGCGTTTAAGTCATACAGGCGATTTTTAAGGAATATTTGTAGTTTGTGAAAATCAACACTGAAACTTTTCTGCTGAAAACCAGACAATGGATTCCTATGGAAGGAAATACAAGTTACTGGTAAGTACGGTTAAAATTACTTTTCAGGATCAGTACTGGGCTGAAAGATGCAGCACTGAGGTCTCTCCTGATAACAGGTGAGTAAATCGGAATTCGTATTTTGGCTGATTTTTTAGGAATATTTGTATGTTTCAAAAATCGACACTTAGAAACTTTTTCAGCAAAAAGCAGGCAATGATATCCTATGGAAGGAAATTCAAGTTACTGGTAAGTACGGTTAAAATTACTTTTCAGGATCAGTACTGGGCTGAAAGATGCAGCACTGAGGTCTCTCCTGATAACAGGTGAGTAAATCGGAATTCGTAGTTCGGCTGATTTTAGAGGAATATTTGTACGTTTCAAAAATCGACACAGAAACTTTTTCAGCAAAAAGCAGACAATGATATCCTATGGAAGGAAATTCAAGTTACTGGTAAGTACGGTTAAAATTACTTTTCAGGATCAGTACTGGGCTGAAAGATGCAGCACTGAGGTCTCTCCTGATAACAGGTGAGTAAATCGGAATTTGTATTTCGGCTGATTTTAGAGGAATATTATAAAGTTCCAAAACTCCACACTTAGAAGAATTTCCAAGTGAAACCAGTCAATGTTAGCCTATGGAAGGAAATTCAAGTTACTGGTAAGTACGGTTAAAATTACTTTTCAGGATCAGTACTGGGCTGAAAGATGCAGCACTGAGGTCTCTCCTGATAACAGGTGAGTAAATAGGAATTCGTAGTTCGGCTGATTTTAGAGGAATATTTGCACAATGGTGAAGGGAGGGGGCGGGGCCTGAGGTGACATCTGTGCAAACGCGCCCCGTGGCGCGTTTTAAGTTGGGGATTAAGTCCCCTTGAATCATGAGGGTCCCTGGGGTCCAACTAGTCCACCCTGTACCTCCAGTATGCGCCAGGGAGCTGCGTTGCAGAGAGGTGTTCAGAGGCCATGCCCCTTTTTGCACCTCTCTGCAATGCAGCTCTGTGGCGCTTTCTGGACGTACCTGTTGGGCTAGTTGGCCCCAGGGACCCTCAGGATTGAAGGGGATTTAATTCGCCATCTTAAAACGCGCCACGGGGCCTGTTTGCACACATGTCACCTGAAGCCCCGCCCCCTCCCTTCACCACTGTGCAAACGCGCCCTGTGGCGCGTTTTAAGCTGGGGGATTAAGTCCCCTTGAATCCTGAGGGTCCCTGGAGTCCAACTAGCCCACCATGTACTTCTAAAAGCGCCACAGAGCTGCGTTGCAGAGAGGTGTAAAAGGGGCGTGGCCTCTGTACACCTCTCTGCAACGCAGCCCCTGGCGCATACTGGAGGTTCCTGGTGGGCTAGTTGGCCTCCAGGGACCCCCAGTATTCAAGGAGAATTACTTCCCCTTCTTAAAACGCGCCAGGGGGCACATTTGCAGAGTACTGCAGGGAGGGGGCGGGCCTCCGGCACGATGCTGGTCGTTTTGAATGGGAGGGGGCTGCGTGGCCCCCTTCCCTTGGCCACTTTGGCCCCGGGGACCCCATCCCCCGGGGCCTGTGCATTTTATTTTATTTTTTAATTCCCAAAAAAAAACGAAACGGGGGCCGCGTGGCCCCCCTTCCCTGGGCCTGTATTGACCCCGGGGACCCCATCCCCGGGGCATGCCCTCGATTTTTTAAAAATTATTTTGGAGGGGGCTGCGTGGCCTCCTCCTCAGGCCATTTAAGGCCCCGGGACCCCATCCCCGGGGCCGGCCTTGCCCTTTTTAAAAAAAAAAATAATTATTTGGGAGGGGGCTGCGTGGCCCCTCCTGGGCCACTTATGGCCCCGGGACCCCATCCCCGGGGCCTGGCTCTCTTTGAGACTGTGGGGGGTCCCCAATCCCCCACAGTCCCAGCCGGCTCCCGGCCTCCTGCGCGAAGCCGGCATTAGCTTTTCCACATGGGGAGCAGCTAACATGCTGCTCCCCATGTGGAAAGCAATTGGTTTGCATTTTGAAAGAGAGAGCAGGTTTCCTGCTCTCTCTTTCAAAATGCAAACAAGTTTGCTATGACAGGACGGGAGCCGCGAGGCTCCCGTCCTGTCATAGCAAACTACAGTGTCCCGGGGTAGGCACCCCGGGACACTGCAGGAGCCGGCCCTGGGGGTGGTGGTCCCCAGGGCCATCAAGGAGCTCCAGGAGGGGCCGTGCGGCCCCCTCCCAACCATTTCACAGCCCCGGGAGGTGGTGGTCCCGGGGCTTTGGGTCCGTAACGGACCCCCATATTCAAATCTTTAGTGCCCCGGGGAGGTGGCAATCCCCGGGGCATGTGGGGGGGCTGGAGCCCCCCCCACACAGGTTAAAAATTTTTTTTAAAAGAAGCGGGGTGGCGGTCCCTAAGGCTGCGGGAGGGCAAAGAGCCCTCCCGCACCATTATTTTCTAAAGCCCCGGGGGTGGCGGTCCCCGGGCTTGGGGCCTTAGAGGCCCCCACATTAAATCTAAACCCCCCACCATGCCCCCATGACTTGGCCCACCCGGGGGCAAATAAACATCAAAGCGCGGGAGACCGCGCTTCGATTTTTTTTTCCGGCAGGATTTTTTTTTTTTTTTTAAATGCTTTTTTCTGCCCAGGGGGTCCTTGTGGGACCCCCTGAGCAGACCTAGGGGGTCAGGGTGTTTCTACCCTGCCCCCTTTGTGCGTTTGCACACTTGCGATTTTTTTTTTTCTCGGCGGGATTCGCGCACCCTAAGCGCATCCCGCCGATTTTTAAAAAAAAAATGCTTTTTTCTGCCCAGGGGGTCCTTGTGGGGTCCCCCTGAGCAGACCTAGGGGGTCAGGGTGTTTCTACCCTGCCCCCTTTTTGCGCTTTGCGCACTTGTTTCTGTCCCTCGGTTCTACCGAGGGACAAAATGGCTGCCAACACTTCCTGATTTGGAGTGTTGACAGCCAATTAGCATGCAGCTCGTGATCAGGAGGGTGCGCGAATCCGACGCGGCCATAGATATATATGTGATTTTCATTTTGATTTTCACAGGAACTACTGAACGGATTTACACCATTTAACAAAAGGGTTCTTTCTGAACCAAGAACTACCTCTTTGCCAAATTTGGTGTAATTCCGTTCAGCAGTTCGGGCTGTAGCCGTGTCTAAAGTTTCCTATGGGAAAATGAATGGGGAAAACACGTTTTGGGACCCCCCTTTTTTCTCGGCCCCCGCTTGACGAATCACCCTGAGACTTTCAGGGTAGGAGCGGACCGGAGCGGGCCATAAAGTTTGAAAATTTCGCGAAGATTCGTCAACCGACACAAGAGTTATTTCAAATAGAATGTCGCGGATTTCCTATGGAAAATAGGTCCTAACTATAACTATCTACTGGCGACCGCCAGTAGATAATATATATATATATATACATACACATTTATATATATATATATTTATGCTTTCGTAGTAATACATTTAAAAAATAAATATTTTTATCAATTGTTACAATATACATATATATATATATATATATGTAAACACAAATACATATATTTATGTGTTTGTATGTCTATATAAGTATATATTTATTTATAGTATTTAAAATTAGTGCAATTTATTTAATTTACATTATATTCAATTTATATTTTAAAATATTTAACATTCACTGTTTAAACTCTATTCTTATTAAAAAATCAACATTTTTGTATATTTTTGGGCGATATTAGTGCTAACAATATTTGTTTTCGATATTTTGGTGCTTCCATTATAAGTATAGAAGCACAATATTGTGGTAAACGATATTTTTGACACAATATTTTTGTCAACAATATGGTTTACAACAATATTGTATCAGTGATCCCCTTAGAGAGCACTAGAGGAAGAGAAAGAGGAGGGGAGGAAGGAGCAGAGGAGGATCCATTAGCAGAAATGAACACGATGGCAAACAGAGGATAACTCCCAAATTAGCCAATCTCTAAATAACCCCCCTGGGTTTCCGGGGAGTTGCTGACAGATTATTTTTATTACTAGCCATGACTTCCCGTTAAGCTCATGCTCTTTGTGTAGGTGAATAGTAGTATGAGTATAAAGTACCATTGAACAGATGCCTGGTTCTGGTGGCTCCTTGGGGCTTTCCATTACAAACAATACAACCAGTGTTAAGCCTGCAATGAGAACATAAATCTAAAGGCTATGCTTTGGCGCGCAAAGCACTTTTACTAACACGTAAAGGGACCTAAATGAAATTTACTGTTTGAGGTGGGTTTCCTGCGCTTATGATTTCATTAAACATCCAAAGACAGGCCTTCCGGAGAGGTCCAGCAGACCAGATGGCAATGAAAAGATAAAAGAAAAGTTTGATAAAAGAAAAGTGTAGTACATGTTCTTAGTCTAGTGTTTCTCAGAACGTACAGTCTCCATAAGAATGTACCTGCATTCCTATTCTATGTTTCCTCTTGGATAAGCGTTCTGTTCCAAAGCAGTTACTCTCTTGACTTCTGCTTGGAAGAGTCCGCTCTCGTCTCTCTCTGCACTTCAATAAAGGATCTCCTGATCTACTCACTGCGTCCGCCTCATCCTTCTACTACAACTTGGCGATGACCTCCTGCGAACCCCTGCGTGCAGATCAGCTTCATTTTCCCTGGCTTCGGGACCAGTCCAGAGCACCGTGCAGAGCGCAGAGTCCACAGCGAGAGCGGACAGCAGCTGCAGCACTTCAAGGTGGGTTTCCTGTCTTCGCTGTGTACCAGGCCTATTTCGTGGAAGCACTCTTCTTCTGCGAGATCCACCCAATGACGTATAAGCCCAGCCGTTGCCCTGTGACGTGTACTCCTCTCTGCAGCGTCAGCGTCTCCATAGCAATGCTGACACTCGTCCTAGGAACAGTTTCCTAGCAACGCCACCTCAACTTAATTCTCGCCGCACCGACGCACTTCACGTTTGTGTGTCTCTCCGCAACGCAAAATGTTAGCACGCACTACGCCGTGACATCACACGTCAGCGTGAGCACGTCGGCGGCAATTTTCCTTGGCTTTTTCACTTTAGTTCCCACGGCAACCCGATGCACTTCGAGTCGGACACAATCGAGAGCGCAGAAATTGCCCGATGCCTCCAGCAAAGCAACCTCCCATGGCGATATACACGCCTGCTGTATACCGCTCTGCTCCTGTGATCCTCCGCATCACTTAAAGGTATTTCAAGCATTTTGTTTTTTTTATCCCACGGCGATATACACGCCCGTTGTATTCCGCGTTGCTCCTGTGACAGCTCACATCTTTAAAAGCATTTTTTTTCTTTTTTTCTTCATGCAAAATTGCGGCTCCACCCCTAGCACTTCCTAACTTTACGTACCGGCTATGACCTTTCTCCTTTTATCCCGCCTTGAAATGAAATGAAATTTGTACTTGTAAAGCGCACTTATACCCCCAAAGGGGTGTCCTGGCACTGTACGCATACCGCTGTGGAACCCTTCCTGGCTTTTCCCTGTGAAATGTCCACTCCTGGGCACCCCCAGGGTGAAGCCAGGCATCCCAGCGCTGTTGGGGCCGTTGTGGAGATTAAGCAAGCTATTGCCCAGAGTTGCAGAGTGGGACCCATGATTAGAATAGGCACCGAGGCGAGAATTATCAGGTCCGAGGAAATGGAGCCCAAGACCCGCCGAGGCGGGAATTGAACCCTGGTCCCGGGCCAGATCTCTGCATCAGGGTCTGCCGCTCTAACCATTGAGCCACACTTCTCCACCAATCACTAGCCACAGCCAGTTGTTCTCCTCTTCATCTTCTCTCCACTTCTTTCTCATCATGGCATCTGCTCAGATTTCGGTTGTTCTACCCCCTAATTTTTTGGCACAACCCGGTCCACCTAGTATCCCTTGGGAGGATTGGATCCTTATGTTTGAAAATTATTTGGATGCTCTTGATGGACCAGACGTTTCTGCCAAGAGGAAGAAAGTTCTCCTTTTAAGCACATTAGGCACAAATTTTTCGCTATCTTCCCCAAGCACTCCAAGCTAACGGCCAAGCTATGCCTGATGAGTACAAAGAGGCCATTTGTAGATTGGAAGTGAGATACGCCAAAGAGGAGAACCTTGTAATGAACAGATACAATTTTTACACTCAACACCAGAAAACAGGAGAAACTATTGATAAATTCATTTCCAGACTCAGAGAAATGTCCATCAAATGCAAATTTGGAGCAATGACAGACGAACTGATAAGAGACCAGCTTATCGTCCAATGCAACAATAAAAAGATCCAGGAGCGACTCTGGGCGGCAAAAACCCTAACCTTAAGACTGCCATAGACTTAGCCAAAGTTGTAGAACAATCCGAAGGCTGCATGAAAGAACTAGAAAAGAGAAATCTAAGTCATAATGTTAATGAAATTTCTTTACAGGAGTCTCGTGACATTGACCGGGGTGATGATGAACCAAGCGTCATTGCCGCCGTTAAAAACAGAGGGAAATTTCTGAAGAAACCTTTTAACCCCAAGTCTTTTAGTGTCAAAATGTGTAATAGGTGTGGCAGCAATGCACACACCTCAGACTCGAAATTTTGTTTTGCTTCCAAGCAGGAATGTCGCAAATGTGATCGTATGGGCCATTATGCCCATGTATGTAGAAGCAAATTTCGCCCTAGTATAGCTAGTGTACAAGACGCTGGGAAAGATGATGAGATTGATGGCGATAAAATTTTGGTAATTGAATCTAGCGAAGTCTCTGTTGAGGAAGACAAAAGGAAAAATAGACCTAAGGCTATTTTTTCCACTGACAGATGCGATGTATCTCTGATGGTCGACACTGGGTCAAAATTCACTATCATCCCTAAATGTCTCTTCTATGAGAAGTGGGGTAACAAACAGCTTCTTCCGAAAGACATTTCCCCAGGTGGCTATCAGGGCGAGTCCATAGACATCCTAGGCTACTTTGAAGCACACATTACCTTCTCTCATAGGGATATTCAGGGCAAAGTTTATGTAGCAGAACAGGGCCCAGCTATTCTTGGGTGGGTACACCAGTATGACTTGTGCATCATAGTCAACCCAAGGGCACCCACACAAGTCATGGTCATTGAGGACGAAGTTCTAGACAGTATTCTCAAAGGAGCAGACAACGTTTTCAGGGAGGAGCTTGGCCAGCTCAAGGGGTATGCTCATCGCATTTTACTCAAAAAGGATTCCATACCAGTCCAACACAAGGTCAGACGAGTGCCCATTGTAGTGAAAGAAGAGGTAAAAGTTTTGATTAAAGAAATGCTCACTGCAGGAGTCATTGAGCCAGTGGAGGCATCCCCATGGATTTCTCCCGTCGTCATTACTAGAAAGGCTGATGGCAAGTTGAGATTCTGTGTCGACTTGAGGTCATTGAACCAGTGCGTTGTAGCTGACACTTTTCCCCTCCCTAACATTACAGAACTAGTTACCACTCTCAAGGGCGCCAAGGTCTTCTCCAAGCTCGATCTAAAGAGCGCATACCACCAAATAAACTTACACAGAGACTCTAAGCACCTCGCTGCATTTATTACCCCAGAGGGCACATTCCAGTTCACATGTTTGACTTTTGGGCTAAAGTCAGCTGCCAATGTTTTCCAACGCATGGTCAGTGACATTTTCAAAGGTGTAGACAACACTATTTATTTTCAGGACAACATCTTAATTTATGGCCAATCTGTAGAGAAACACAACAATGTCCTCAGAATTGTACTAGAAAGGCTGTCCAAAGTGGGGCTTACTCTTCGCAAAGACAAATGTAAATTTCTCGTAGACCAGATCGAATACCTTGGTTATACCATCAGTGCCTTGGGTGTTAAACCAAAGAGAAACTTGTGTACTGCCATAGACTTAGCCCCACCCCCGCTGACAAAGACCAACTTCGATAATTTATGGGCCTTATAGAGTATTACTCACAATTTGTAAAAAAAATTCTCTGACAAAACTGCATGTTTGAGATCTCTGCTCAAGAAAGGTGTGAGTTTTATTTGGAATACACAACACCAAGAATGTTTTAACCACATCAAGAAAGAGATTTGTGATGCCAATGTTCTGTCTCCCTTTGATGTCAATTGTAAATCCATTCTCACGGTGGATGCTAGCGCCACCGGGTTGGGGGCAATGTTATCACAGTGTAAATCCGGGTCCGAAAGGACAGTAGCTTTTTCCTCTAGGACATTGACTGATGCAGAAAAGAACTATTCTGTTATGGAGAGGGAGTCACTCGCTGCGTCATGGGCCGCGGAATACTTTCGGACTTATTTGTGGGGCACCAAATTTCTTCTCAGAACTGATCATAAGCCTCTAATCAAAGTCCTTTCCCCTGGTGGTACTGGAAAAGGGTCTGCGAGACTCGCTAAATTAGCATCGAAACTCCAAGAATTCCAATATCAGGTGGAGTATAGTCAAGGCTGGAGGAATGTCCAAGCTGACTGCCTTTCCAGGATGTCAGTCGCTTGGCGATCTGTTACTGACTCTGGTACCTCTGAGCTTAATGAGGATATTGTGGTGGCCTCCATAGAGGACGCTGTCTTTGTGGGGGAAGGTGTGTTTGCTGCCAATGATTGGGAGCGTGAAATGGTGAATGATCACACACTACAGGAAGTTGTCAAACTATTAAAGTCCAGTCCCAGAAGGGAAAGTTGTCTCCCAGTCTCAGTCCGCCCCTATGCAAAAATCCTAGATGAATTGTCACTAGGCAGGGGTAACATTTTAGTCAAAGGTGAGAAGTTCATTCCCCCATTTGGTATCAGGAGGAAGCTCTTAGTCTTAGCTCACGAAGGTCATCTCGGCCAGACCATCACGCATCGCCGCCTTAAAAATCACTTCTGGTGGCCTGGCCTAGATGCCCAAGTCATAGATTGGGTAGAAAACTGCCCTGTTTGCAAGGAGGGTGAGAAGAGGCTTAAGGTGGGTTGCAGGTCCAACAGCATACACATTGAGAACCCCGGCTTGCCTTGGCACAGCGTCTGCCTAGATTTCATTGGCCCCATGGGTGAGCTACACGAGAAAGATAGGTTTGGCATCGTAGTGGTAGATGTTTTCTCCAAATGGCTTGTGGTTGAGTTTACTAATGATGTCACTACCGAGAGTACCATCAAGTTCTTGGGTAAATTGTTCAGGGACGAGGGCATACTCTCCGTCCTCATTATGGACAATGGCACTCAATTAGTGTCAAGAGAGATGCAAACCTTCTTGAGGAGTTGTGGGGTCTCCCACCACCGCACCTCTCTTTATAACCCTCAAGGGAACGGTTTGTGTGAGAGGGCTAATAAGGTGGTGAAAGGGATCATCCAGATGGCCTCTGACAATGGTTTGGTTGTGCGCAAGATGGTGAATGAAATGCTTTGGGCTTATCGGACCACTCCCCTTGTTAATGGCGAAAAGTCCCCTTTTGAGTTAATGAGGGGCAGGACCCCTGGCTCAAAACTGGTTCCCTCATGGATGAAACAGCTAGTCACTTTACATGGGGTTCAGTCTACACCACAAAAGTATTTGGATGTTCCTTGTCGTTTCAACGTAGGTGACCAAGTCAAGATCAAAAGAGGCAGAGTTTGGAGAGGTCTTTCAAAGTTTAAAGGACCCTTCACTGTCAAAAAAGTTCTTGATCACTGTGTCATTTTAAACAATGGTGAGTGTTGGAACTTCAGACGAGTGGCTCTCTATCAAAGAGGCAGTGTTAAGCATGTAAGTTCACTGAGCAGTAGTGGCTATGTCTTGGCTCAGGATCCCGAGGATGTCTCTCTTCCAGGGCTGCCTTGTACGGCTCTTGGAGGGGGCGATTCTCTCATTCCGGTGGCTTCTTCCTCAGGCGCTTTGCCTTTTCTCCAAAACCGTGACTCTTTGTCAAGCTCTGAGGGCCCTGTTCTTCCCGCTCCCTCAGGTGCCGCAAGCCACCTACGTATCTCAAGGACTTTGTCTGCTAGTTTTTTGGTTTTTTTTAGTTTTCTTTCCTTCCCCTCCTATTTTCACTTTGCCTTTGTTATTTTACCTTTGGAAAGGGAGAAGATGTGTAGTACATGTTCTTAGTCTAGTGTTTCTCAGAACATACAGTCTCCATAAGAATGTACCTGCATTCCTATTCTATGTTTCCTCTTGGATAAGCGTTCTGTTCCAAAGCATTTACTCTCTTGACTTCTGCTTGGAAGAATCCGCTCTCGTCTCTCTCTGCACTTCAATAAAGGATCTCCTGATCTACTCACTGCGTCCGCCTCATCCTCCTACTACAAAAAGCTTGATTAAGGCAAAGGTGATAGGAACACTTTGGCCAGTGTCCCAACTTTCACCTGGTTGGCATGTGAACCAGCGCAGCAGGCCGTGCCCTTGCAACACCTTTAGTAGAATTATGTAGACATTTTGTTTTGGGGGAGGGGGGGGGAGTTTTATATAGCGCAAACTTGACCCGAAGGTAACAGAGAGGTTTACATGAACACCAGTTGCGTTACAGAAGGACACATTCATTTTTTTTGTAGGCACGAGGAGATTAAGTGATTTGCCCAGAATCACAGGATGTTGAGCATCCCTGCTGAGACTCCAATCCAGTTCCCTAGCTTGAAGGTCGACTGCTTTAGCCGTAAGGCCACATCCTCTCCCCTTAAGGCTAAATAGCCCTTGTGTGAGGGACTAAGCCTGTTACCCTGGCAACGGGATGCAGAGTGTGAACCAGTCAGTAGAGGAATGAAAAAGAGGAGCCCAGCGGTGCATCCATCTAGGTTACATGCTCTCCATGTGGGGGCGCAGATTCTGTCGTCCTGGTATAGAGAGCATAAACTCCCCAGAAGGCAAAAGAGAAAGAGGCTCCCAATGAAAGCCAACAGTGCAAGGAGCTTCTTAAAAGAATTTCAAACATAATCAAAAAATAAATGAATGTGGACAGACCCACAGCAGGAGAACTTGCAGATGCTCTCAAAACCAAAGTGCAAAGGAAAATTGGCCGTTAACTATTTATATCTTAGAACCAGAGCTGCTTGAAGAATAATATAGTAGTGGGCTATTGTGGCGGAAACATTTTCACTATTTATGTCTAAAAGAAGATTTGGAATAAAACTAAAACCTCAAAATGGGACATTGACAACCTCAGCATAGACAAAACCCCATTGAAGAACTATAACACAGGAATGATGAGCACATAGTCTAAATTGATCTAATGTTAAGGTAACCACTGGTCACTGTGCAGTATTTTGGAAACTTCATGAGCTCTTTGAACAGTTTGACATAGACCCCAGAGGGCTTACAGAACTATTTATTTTGCCCATTTAATGCCCTTCCCTAGTAACAATGTTTTAGTTACTCATTGCGTTTATGTTTTTGCTACCTTGTGTTTTTCCACTTTATTGTGTGGTACAGTGTATGATCTGCTGTATCAAAAGGCTAACATCGAAAAGTATTTTCTAAGCTTTTTAAACTTGAAACTTGATATGAAACATTTGGCACATGTTGAGTTTTTTTCCTAAGTTTTAGTTTTTGCCTTTTTTCAATTCTTCTTCTTGTGCGAATTCATTACCTTAAAACTGCTTTAAACAGTGTGTGTGTGTGTGTGTGTGTATTATGTGAGTGTGTGTTTGTGCAGTGAGTGCTTGTGTACACATGCAGGCTTGTGTATTTGTGGTGTGTGAATTTGTGTGTGTGTGTGTTTTGGGTTGCTCTTCCTCTTTATGCCATTCCACCATTGAGGAGCACCTTTTTTTCAGATTACTACCAATATGATTGCAATGGTGTCTTCAAGGAGCCACGTCACTCTTTTCCTGCTTAAGTCTAGATTATCTCTCCCTGTTAACAGGACTCAAGAAACAACCTCACACATTGGTTGAAAAGGCGGACAAATCAGTAAAACTTTTTTTAATTAGTAGGAATGGTGACCAACTTAAGGCATAGCTATAGAACGACTTTCGGTTTATGTGATGGGTTGGAGTCGTCTACTGAGGCTCTATTGGCAGTCATCCTGACCCATAGGTTAATTGAGGGTGAAAGAAATAATATGATAATGGATCGTTAATTATCCATGTGTGACTTCGCAACCTTGACTCCGATTTATGCTTTGTGATTGCACATTTCCCAATCATGTGGGAGTGTATACCCAATAGAAAGGTTTACATTGATTAGTATCACCTACTTTCTCTCGAGATTGATGTGGTCCCTTTTTCTGTTTCTTGGCCAGTTACAATGATGTCTTGTGATTCTGTGTCAATTGACCACCTTTTTCATATGATCTATACAAGTGCTACCCACACTACACTGCCACTGTTTTTAATTTACTGTTTTCCAGTACCAATAGCCGAGTTGGCCATGGGGTAACATTTATTTATTTATTTAGGAGTTTATAAAGCGCACAGCTACCCCCAACGGGGGTGTCCCTGCGGTAATGCAGACAGCAGATGAAAGGTGCAGAGTGGGGAACTAGGGGTTGGTAAAAAACCAGGTCTTTAAGGCACGTCGAAAGATGGGTTCTGACTAAGAAGAGTGGAGAGAGAGTGGCAGGGCATTCCAGATTCTGGAGGTAATGACCGCAAAGGCTCTGCCACCCATTCTGGTCCTACGAAAACGAGGGGTAGCAAGGAGATGAAGATGATTGGATCTGAGAGTCCGACTGTGTTGATAGTGTTTGAGTCTGGCTCTCAGGTAGGCAGGGCCATGTCCCCGAAAAGCTCTGAAAGCCATAATGAGAGCCTTGAATTCAACACGTTTAATCACCGGTAACCAGTGGAGCTTCCTCAGGTGGGGGGTGATCGAGTGTCGGAAAGGGATTTTACAGATCACTCTGGCTGTAGCGTTTTGTACAACCTGTAGACGCCTAATCAGATAGGCAGGCGCCCCCAGGTAAAGACTGTTGGCGTAATCCAGATGGGATGTGATTAAAGCATGGATTACCATCCTGCGGGACTCCAGAGGAAGGAAGTGAAGGAATTTACGCAACATGCGGAGCTTCCCAAAACAAGAGGAGGACACCTGTCTAATTTGAGTTTTGCAGGACAGTTCATTGTCAAACTGGAAGCCGAGGTTCCTCGCTGAGTCAACAGGCTTGGGGGGTGGATTCATCTCAGGCGGCCACCATAAAGTCGGGGGGGGGGGGTTTGATTGA
Organism: Calotriton arnoldi; assembly: GCA_963921515.1. NCBI lineage: Eukaryota > Metazoa > Chordata > Amphibia > Caudata > Salamandridae > Calotriton > Calotriton arnoldi. The sequence goes on from CAWUFW010002165.1 coordinate 94,475, forward strand.
AGAAGAGTACCTCGGTTTTATCCGAATTAAGCTTGAGAGTGTTAAGTGACATCCACACCGAGATGTTACTCAGGCAGTGTCTAAAGTTAGAGAATGCAGCTTCGGAATATTCTTCAAAAGAAAACACCAGTTGGGTGTCGTCAGCGTAGGAAATCACCCTCACCCCACAGGATTCGACCAACGCAGCAAGGGGTGATAGATAGACGTTAAAAAGGAGAGGACTCAAGGCAGAGCCTTGGGGGACCCCACCGAGCAGGGGTTTCTCGTCAGAGACGAAAGGATGGAGAAAAACTTGTTGAGTCCGGTTTCCCAGGTAGGACCGGATCCAGGACAGGGGCGTGCCCTGAATACCCATGTTGTTTAATCTATCCAAAAGGATAGAATGGGAAACCGTGTCAAACGCCGCGGACAGGTCAAGCAGTACTAACATGGCTGCTTTGCCTGAATCGACGCTCTCACGGATGCTCTCAGAGACTTCGAGAAGGGCGGTCTCAGTACTATAGTCAGATCTGAAGCCGGACTGAGAGTCATGGAAGTGATTACGGGATTCCAGGTGGTTAGAGAGTTGTTCCTGAACTATTTTTTCAAGAATTTTTGCTGGCGCCGGTAAGAGGGAAATAGGTCTGTAATTTTTAAAAACAGTGGGGTCGGCATCAGGTTTTTTAAGAATCGGCACTAGGAGAGCCTGTTTCCAGACAGCGGGGAAGGTGCCGGCGCACAGAGAGGCATTCCAGATTTGATTCAATGAGGTGTTGATGAGGGGTGCCAGAAGTTTGAGAAACTGAGCCGGACAGGGGTCGTTGGGAGAGCCAGATTTACATGTTAAGAGTTTTTGAAGAGAGGCAACGGGAGAGATAGAATGGAAAGAGGTCAGAGCGTCATTGCTGACCAACCTGACAGCAGGATCTGGATTAGGTTGTGGGGGGGCAAAGGTAGAATAGATATCAAGAATTTTATCCTGAAAAAAATCGGATAACCCTTTGCACAAGTTCGAGGTAGGGGGGACTACATTAGTGGAGACGGCAGGCTTGGAAAAATCTTGTACAATTTTAAAGAGGGTTTTAGCCGAATTACCTGCAGAGTAGATTTTATTGATAAAATACTCTCTCATGGTAGTACGTTTAAGTTTATGGAAGTTTTTTAGGGCAGCTTTATATACTGATTTAGCCGTGAGATCGTAAGATAATCTCCAGATGCGCTCCAGTTTTTTGCAGTGGCTTTTCTCCACACGGAGCTCGGGGGAGAACCAGGGGGCTGAAGGTTTCGGTCTAGACGAATTAGTGGGTTTGAGGGGGGCAACGGTATCTAGAGCAGAGGTAAGCCAACTGTTAAAGTTAACTGAGTCTGAGTCCGGGTCACCTGACAGTTGGAGGTGAGTAGAGGAAAGTGCAGAAGTCATACTATTGCTCGTGACGTTGCACCATTTCCTTCTATTTTCCAAGCTATGGGGGGGTCTGGTAAACCGAGAAGGTAGTGATAGGCTGAAAGGAATTAGGAAATGGTCAGACCAGGTAAGTGGTGAGGTGGGGGCTGTTTTCAGATTGGGGTTGTTGGTGAAGATCAGGTCTAACGTGTGACCATCAGAATGCGTGGGGCCATTAACAAACTGGGTCAGATTGAGGCCTTCCAGGGTGTCGATAGGTTGACGGGCTTTGGTGCAGTTGATATCGTCCGTATGAACGTTAAAGTCTCCTAAAATTGTAAAATTGGCGTGTTTAAGCGAGAGGTCTGCCGCTGCATTATAAAGTTCTAGCAGGTGATTGGGAGGGGAGTTAGGGGGTCTGTAGACCAGGATTTCGGCCATAACGATATTAGGGACCGACGTAATGCAAAAGTACATGGCTTCTAGGGGCCCCAGATTAATTAATTTCCTGTAAGATATTTCCCAACTAGTGCGAAAAACCACCGCCACTCCTCCCCCCGATTTATTATCAGCCCTATTGACACCCAGAATCCGATAGCCAGCTGGAATGGCTAGGGTGAGGTCGGGGTTAGAGCTGTCTTTGTGGCTATAGAGAGGTAAAAACGTATCTCCTCCAAAAAGTAAATAATTCCCCATTTTTTGTCTGGTTCTGTTAACCATTTTGTATGTTATCGAATGTTAAGGGGGCAAATTGTTAATGTGCCTTGGGATACTCCATGTGCAACCTATCTGTAGAAGGTGATCTTTATATATTTTTTCTGTATATTTTCTCTTTCTTTTTCAGATGGAGATGGTGTATAAATCACCCATCATTTCCGTGACTACATTTAAACAGGGCCAGTATAGCCATCTGATTAATTTTATTTTATTAATGTATGCAGAGTGACTTGAACTGTTTTCTGGTCCTGAAGAATGCCTAAGAACTCCGGTTGGAGTCTAGCAAAGGCAGAAACATGTTGACCACTTAGGGGGTATATCTGCACTGAACCCCCAGTCCTCTCGTTTTTTAATCCTATCCAAGGGTACTACCGCATAAAGATATTGGGCCCCTGAGATAGTTTTAACTATTCACTTGTTTTGGTTTTGCACTCTGCCCCTCACTCATTCACGTTGCTTAGTGGCATCCCCCATTTAAAACACCTCAGCTCCTCTCCACCTACTCAATTTGGTGGGGAGTCGTAGCCCACATCTGGGACCCTGCGGGCCTGATGTGAGGAGGGAGCCCTATGATGAAGCATGTCACCTTCGGGTGAGTGAGGGTTCTCGTCCTTATAAAGGATCACTTTTTCTCTCTTTTAATACACAACCCCCGGTTTAAGTAGAGCGTATCTTTTGTGAGTTTCATAGCTAGTAGTGAAACTATTGCTGCTGTCATCTTCCGTTATCTGCAGGCCACTAGTTGGAATCCCGGCAATGTGAACTCAGTCATCCATTTTCCTGAGGTTGGTGAATTGAGTACCACTATATTGAGTAATAATAATGGCTGCTATTCACATCATCTAGAATTGGGAAAGGTGTGGCATGGAATGTTGTTTTTATAAAAACATTTTTAATTACTCACTCATTTGCACAGTGCAGAGTCTGAGTTAAAGGAGCTCTTTAAAGTCCCTCATTACAAGTCAGGCAGAGTGAAATTCTAGTGTGAAATTCCACTGCTCCAGTTCAAGAATGGGCCAGTGTTTTCACACATGATCTTCCCATGTGTGGGAACACTGTACCCCATTTTACTGGCCGGAAAAACAGCTGGCAAAATTGTTTTAAGCTGCAGCTGCAACAGCTGCCAGGTGTCGTCCCCTGTCTTCACCCAACCTCCTTCTCTGGGAAGCAGGAAGTATGCAGTACTCCACCCTGTCAGAACACTTTTTACCTCCCTCCCTCCCTCCCCACCCCGCTTCCTCTAGCCCTACTATGCACAGTAGTCCCTGCTCCGATTTGCCACCTGAACAGATTAGATGCTAAATGTGAGTGTTAAAACCCATTAAATTGAAATCTCCTTGTGTTTTTATGTACAGTACAAATGGGTTCACTCAGCTAGTCACCGTTAAATGGGGTTTAACTCGTAATTACAAAATTGCAAGATACTGAAGGGGTGTGAGGCACAGTACTGGTAATTAGGGCACAGAGTTTGCACCCCGCCAGTACCGTACAACTCATAAAGTGGGCCTAAGTGTGCTTTTGTATGGGAAATTAATGGAGAATCAAACCTCAGGCAAAAAAGCAAGGTTAACCTGTGAAGGGACAGGAGTTGTAGATGCCACAGATATACGAGTAAAGGGTGGAATATGAGAGGAAATAATCTACATCACAACTTCTTTTTCCATTACCATGTCTAATACTAACTTCATTATTAGCTCATTGACTGTTACCTTAACATTACGGGGCTGAATTTTAGGTCGAGCCTAGGCAGCGCACATGCGCTGTCTGCAAGATGTGGTGTAAGGACAATATAGGCTTAAACCACGCCCATCGATTGCTATTCGTTCTTTGTTGTGCCATTCAGAAATGCTGGCTTTTTACTGGTGGATTGCTAAAGTCCCTCCTTTAGGTGCTTGGTTGACACCCAGGTGATTTCACTAAGTGATGCTTTTGTTTGACCATCGCAACGTGTTCACGCTTTCTCCTGGCACAGCGTGCGATGGCCCCTCCTCCCGTCGCAGCCTAGTCCATGGCAAGACACTCACGGTTCCTCCTGGTTGGCCACCACCTCTCTGTCTCCTCCTCCTCCCTCTGCTGCCTCAGGCTGTCTCTGTTTCTTCCCTCTGTGTCTCTGCCCCCTTACTGTCTCCCGTTCCTTCATCTCTTAAAGGCAGACCTGCCTCAGAAGTTCACCGCTCCTCCCCTACTGGCTCTTTCGGTGCTGGCGTCTTTCTTCCGCCAGTTATGATGCCCCCCATTTCAGCACAACATATTGTCAACTCTGAAACTTGTAGGCAGTGTGAACATTGGAGTTGCATATCCAGGAGCTCGGAAGAGGTCACGTGGGGAATAACTAAAGTGGCAGAGCTCACTAGCCATGTATTCAAGCTCCCTCTACAAGGCAGCGGGTGCACTTACCTGCCATGGTCACTGCCCGCCTCAGTGCATACCGGCAGACCCTTAGCCTGCTGTTGGCAGTGCCTCGCCTGACAGAGCCACTGTTCACATTCCCTCAGGGGTGCTGCTTAGCCTCTAGCAGCAGTGCGCGATATCCGCTCTAGTGCCTTACTCTCCTGGTGGCCATATGCAGTCAGCTGCCCCCGTATCCCTCACTGCCAATGTGGCATCAGAGTCTGCGGTGCGTATCTACCCCTACCGGGGGCAATAACCAGGCCTGCACGGGAAGCAACACTTTCATGGGCTGCCATGGTGCACGTACACACAGGCTGTGGTAACGCTGTTAAACATTGCTCTCTCACATAAGTCTGTGTTTACTTGCAGAAACCCACGTACTGCAGAGTGGGACCAGTTAAGTTGTATGTGAAGTGAGGGAATGTCATCAAATGTAACACTGACACCAGAGTTTTAATACACAGAGGCATAGCTTTGCCACACCACAATAAAGTCAGTCAAAGAACCAGCTCTGTTATGCAGGAGGAGCCTCAAGGCCCCCGCAGTCACAGCTGGCTCCCACCTCCTGCGAGAGCCGGCATTGCTGCTGCATGGAGGGAGCTGCTGAAAAGGCAGCTACCTCCATGCAGGAGCAATTGTTTAATCTCCTTCTTTACCCGCATGTCTGCGGGCAGGGAAAGAGATGAAACCTCCGCTTTAAGCGGGCGCGAGCACTTTGACAGCTCCTGCCCGCTGGAAGCGGAGTGTTTGCTTTAGCTTGGTGGGAGCTATAAGCTCCCGCCAAGCTAAAGCAAACAGCTATATCCCAGGGGTGGGCACCCCGAGACATAGCAGGAGCCGGCCCTGGGGGGTGGCGGTCCCAAGGGCCATGTATGGCTCCAGGAGGGGGGGGGGGCAGCGCGGCCCCCTTACTTTGACTTTCAAGGGCCAACCCCAGTAAGGTTATGGTCCCCGGGGCTCAGTGGGGTCTGCGAGCCCCCCCCCCATTTCTTTGTATTTTGCCTCGGGGAGGTGGTGGTCCCCGGGGCCTGAAACCACCCAAGGAGCAGGGGTCTGTACAGCCCCCTTCCAAATTTAAATTAAAGCCCTGGGGAGTGGTGGCCCCTGGGGCTCAAAAGAGCCAGGCTTCATTGCCGAAACGTGTAACGTAGAAGCAGATTAAATATTTCTGAACTGCAATTTGGATGCGTGTCCTGAGAGTGCATTATTTCGCAACGCAAAGAAACTTTATGGAATATATATATATATATTGAGCACTATTCCTATATTTCGCTGGAACATGCTCGTTTTCCAATCGCATGGCATGTGCCAAACAGGTTAGTTGTTGGAGCAATGAGAATGGACATCTGTACCCCAGTCTCTGCTGTCATTAATAATAACTATCAAATAAATGAAAATATTTTGTGCCATATCAAGAAAAGGGAGAGAATGAGTTCTGATTGGCTGCACTGCATATGATTTCTCCGCCTTTATCATTCTTAAGTATTGTATCTGATCTGAAAAGCTGAGTATAGCAATAATAAAATGCTCTGCGCTTCATGTTTCAACGAGCACTCATTTAATTAGAGAACAGGGAGTACATCAAAAGTGGCGAGACTTTGCTAAAAGCCAAGCCTAAAGGTTTATTAGTGTAAATGCTTCAACGCCTCATGCGGAATAGTAAGCGCTATATAAATACAATTTCAATACAATACACTCAGTTCAGTTCAATGTGACCCAATAAAGACATGCAGCATCACACGCCACATACAACAGCATGCAACATGTTCCTTATACTTTTCTGTTTTTTCCCTCTTATATATCTGCCTCCAATCCATGCCCTTGTTTTGCACCACAAGACATTGCAATAGCACATTTTAGTCAAGGCATGGTTGTCCACACGCCTTCCACTGCTTGTTGTGTTTTTTCATCACTCGGAGATTATATGAACGTTTGTAATTTTAATTTCTCTTCTAACTTCAGCAGACCCCTTGGAACAGCTTTGACAAATGGTGATTGTCAATATTTTGAGAGTATATTTATGATGAAAAATGGCTCCAGCAAACTTGCAATCAAACATATGGAACAATATGCATGCATCGAGTAGACAAATCAGAAGCCAGTGGTGGTTGGAATTGCTTTTGCGTTGCAAAGCAGTGTGCGCTCGTAGGTGTAATATGATTACTCGTCGCTGTTGTCTCACAGAGCATCCTTGTAAGCATTACTGAGTAATGGCTTTGTGCAATAGAAGTTGGAAAAGTAAAATATATTGTTCCATCTGCTTAAATATTGGTATAGATGAATGTTATCTGTCAATATGAGAGGGTCAGGGATTGAGAGGCCAGTGCAAAAATGTAGATATATTTACATTTATCTGTGCAAACAATTAGATATATTTGTAGCCTTTGTATTTTTATGCATTTCCTAAATTCGTTGAAGGCAGCAGCAGGTTAATGTGCAATCCGACAGTGTCATTATTACTCCAGTAGTAATACTACCCGGTATTACCCTGGACATTATAAGAAAGGTTCAAATGTGTGCGTCAGCCGTACTGTGCTCTTGCTAGATGAAACAGCGCTGACAAGAAAATCTAAATCCATGCTACCAGCAAAGTATCAGTCCTGCCAAATGCCACGCTTCAGGGGTTAGACTAACGCATTTTAGCACTGGTGTCTGCATCACTGTATTAATATGCATTTGTCATGGAAACTACAGCTCCAGTGGCCAACCTTAGAATGTGCGACTAGGCGCTGCATTCATATAAGGCAGTCAGCGTGCTTTGGCTTTCTCTGCTACAATGCTGCTCCCCAGGTGCAATTATCAGCCTCAGCTCTTCACTGACTCAGTCGAGCCGGTAGGGGTGAGCGTTTCTGTGCTAGTAAATAGTAAATTGCTTCAAGTTTGGGTTTGCAGTAAATTAATTACTGGTCGGCCTCTCTGGGTCACATGGATCTGGCATCAGTCTAATTGAAAACAAAAGTATCCAGGACTCAGCCTCACACAGATCTGGTTCCTTGTTTTCCGGCACGTTTCACCTAATGATTGGCCGAGGCAAGTAATATTTAGGGTTTTCCAGTTCTGTCTGCCGTACCCACCCAACATGGTGGCTCAGTGCAACCCCTAGGCTGTGTGGCACTGGTGCATGTGGTCATGCTGGCGGACAGCAGAGGTGGAACAGAAGCTTTTCTTCAACAGCTGCCAGAAATAGTTTCCCTTCTCTCCAGCCAACCCCTGTGTACCCTGGGACATACATCGGGCTGCTGTATGTTGTTGACTTAAAAGTCAACAAATTGCAGGCTCAACCTGCTCTCGGGCCTTCAGTCATATGTGTGGGGTCCCTTTACTCCAGTCTGTTGCTAGCTTAAGTCCTGAGGGAGAAATCTTCACCCCAACCTCGCCCAGCAGCTCCCAGACGACAACAGCCTCCTCTCGGACACAGCCTTCTTCCTTATCCCACTGAAGACCATACCTTCTCCAAAAATCTTCGAGAATGTTTTTAAGTCCGAAGGAAACTCTTAAACCAGTTCGAACCTGGTACCTGTAGCCAATCCGCGCTCCATCGTGGTTGGCCTTTACTTTGATTTTGTTCTGGTCTCATATGACCAGATACCTGCAGTTGACTATTTGTTCTATGTGACATTATTTTTCATTAAAAATACTAAAAATTCATAATCCCTGTTCACTGATTAGTTAGTTTTGGTGTCATTTTATTTATCAAAATTTACTATTTTTCTAAATTGGTTTGGGATTTTTTGTGTTGTGTTTTCACTTTATTATTGCTTGTGTGCTGCATAAATGCTTTTCACATTGCCTTTAAGTTAAGCCTGAATGCTTTTGTGCCAAGCTACCAGGTGGTTACATAAAGGTTAATTTAGTGACTTGTGTGGGTCACCCTGACAAGGATTATGGTTGTTGTCTGAGTGGGTCTTCCACCCCCCTCAACCAATAACCCAATTTCTTACAGCCAGTCTGCCTTCTGCTGCTACAGGTCTCCTCCAGTAGGCATGAATGGCAGTGAGACCATGAGTCCATCCGACCCTGACCAGACGCGCAAGAAAATGGCCAGCAGTGCTGCAGGCACGAGAGCACGACCGTCAAGGGAAGCATGTAGTGAGCATAACAGTGGTCCCCAGCATGCCCCCAGTTCCAATCTGCTCTCTGCTGGCTCAGCCTCTGCTTGTCCTGGCAGTAATTTCTGGTAGGCACAGCTGAGTCCGGCAGCAGAGCAATAAACTGAGTTCAATGGGGGCAGTGTCAGAGTGTGGGCAGGTCAAAGACAGGACTAAAAAGGACAAAATTGTTCTTTCTGTATTTTGTTGGTCTGTCACCCTTTGGTAACTGTTTTTAAAATAACACACACATCTTTAATGAAAGATGATAAATGCAAGTTCAAGTAATCGGTAGTAAATGCACTCTTTTACATTTTGAAACCTCAATTAGGTAAGGCTATCATTCTGCAGGTATCTGTGTGTGTGTGTGTGTGTTTAACCAGAGAGAAACAGAATTGAATACTGGTTGGCGCATTGGGACATGTCACACACACCAGTACATGTCCTAACGTTCACATACACTGCACCCTGCCCACAGGGGTACCTTGGGCCTACCATAGGGGTGCCTGACATGTAAGAAAAGGGAAGGTTAGGGCCTGGCAAGTGGATCCACATGCCAGGTCGACATGGCAGTTTAAAACTGCGTGCAGACACTGCAGTGGCAGGTCTGAGATACCTTTTCAGGGCTACTCATGTGGATGGCACAATCAGTGCTGCACGGCCACTAGTATCATTTGATTTACAGGCCCTGGCACACTCAGTGCACTTTACTAGGGTCTTACCAGTAAATCGAATATGCCAATCATGGATAGCCACTGTAACAATCTACACAGGGAGCACTTGCACTTTGACACTGATCAGCAGTGGTTCAGCACAGCATAAAAAATACAGGAGGTAGAGGCATAACATCAGGAGAAACCACTCCAAAGATGCCAAGTCTACCACAAATTATATGCCCATAAAATAACATAAATATATTTGTCTGTTCATTTTTTATTTTAATGTTTCCAAAATTTATCATGCACAAACAAATTAATGAACAGTATTACATATCTGTGCATAAAATCTTAATACAACTAATTCAACCAGAATACAATTTAAGAGAAAACTCAGTAAATAATACTGTGTAAAAAGAAGCTGAAAAGAAAACAATGGTGAGCAAAGCGACTAGACAATTTACCCAGCACACTGGTGCTACACCAGAGAATGAACATTCAAGGTCTTTTTCTTTCAGAAACTGAGTTTCTAGCAGCAAGGTGGACCTAGAAGGACACTTTTTGGATAATAATAATAATAATATAAAAACAACTGTAATAATAATAATAATAATAATAATAATAATAATAATAGGCTTTGGGTCAGCCTTCAACAATCATTATTCTGCTGAAGTGTCATTCACATTTCACATCAGCCCAGAGGACAACATACATGCAGTGGTGCAACTGGTCAGTGCAAATTAGTCTAGCTTTTGGAAGTGTCATGTTTAAAAGCTTTATTAAAGAATTATAAAAAAAATACATAGATCAGCAATACAGAATAAACATATTGAAGAAAGAATATCAAAAAGTGGCTAAATTGAGAACCAAAGAAGAAAGCTATTTTTGGTTTTTCAGGGAATAAAGGAAAGGGAGGGGAAGGGAGAAGGGGAGGGTGGGGGAAGAGGATATTTGCAACTTTACAAAATTAAATAATAAAATAATGCATATTTACATAGGGATGCAAGTAGTATTATTAGTATACTTAATAAAATACAATAAACCGAGAAAGGTAAGGAACAATAACCAGAGAAAATGTACATTCAAGGAGGTTTAACATTTTCAGAATGGGAACGAGAATTATCTGCTAAAACAAGATTATCCAAGTATTGAGTCAGGGGTAACCAAAAAGGTCTCTATTAGCTTTTGGGCTGCAGGAGGAGGCGAAAGCAATATCAAGACGATGGAAGTGGCAGAGACTATTCCACCAGTGTTGAAGAGAAAGCTTTGTAAGGGTTTTCCAGTTAAGAGCGATGTGTTGAAAGGCTAGTGCAAGCATAAGGTCGAAAAGACCATGTGTGTATGGGGGAAGATTTAAGGAGTCACATAGACTACCGGAGAAAAGAAGAGGGAGAGAATAAGGGGTGGTAATGGTGAAAATACGGGAAGTGTAGGACCAAACTTTTCCCCAAAAAGAGAGACCGAAGGGCAAAGAAAGAGAAGATGTAAAAGATCAGCAGTAGAAGCACCACAGGTCCAGCAGCTAGTATCAGTGGAATGGGAAAATTTAGCAATAGATATAGGGGTAAAATAAAGTCTGTGATAGAGGAAAAACATAGATTGAGTGAGAGAGGCAGAACGAGAGATTTTGAGAGAGCGGGACCAAAGTTTGTCCCAGAAGATGATAGACCATTCACAACCCAGGTCAGCTTCCCATGAAAGTTCCAATTTAGTTTTAGTACGATCTGGATTAGGAGCTGAATAATATTTATAAATGAGAGAAGCTTTAGGTAGGGATAGAAGGATCGTATGAAGGGAGCTTAAAGTAGAAGTAGGAAGAGAAGAGGGGAGAGAATAGAAAGTGTCAAGAATGACCGACATCAGAGTGGTGAATTTCTGTAGGAAGGAGCGAGGACAATGAAATGAAGCTTGAAATTGGGGGAAAGAGCATGGAGATGAGCCATCAAAAAGATGTTTAACCCAAATTATGCCCTTTGATCTCCAAGATTTCCAGAAGATGGATCTGTTATTAATAGTAATAATGGAGTTATGCCAAATTGGAGATTCTAAAAAGGATTCTCTTGAAATGCAATCTGGTTGTGTCAAGGGTCTTAGTAGGGTACAAGTATGTTTGAATAAAGGCATAGAAATATGAGGAGATTTAGCAGAGAAGGCCAAAACTTCCCTTATGGTGAATGGTAATAATAGAGCACGCTCAATAGTAAGCCAAAGGGAGTGAAAGAAGAGGGGTTGGAAAGAAGCCATCTTGAGGCCTGACGGAGACAAAATGATTTATGGTATAGGCGAAAGTCAGGAAAATTCACCCCTCCATTAGATCTTGTCTTACGAAGAAAGGATAAGGAGATCCTGGCTTTTTTATTGTTCCAGAGGAATTTAGAGAGGCGAGAATCTATACGTTTAAAATAGGAGACTGGAACATGGACGGGAAGCATGGAAAGAGAGTAAATTAGAATAGGGAGATCATCATCTTAATGGAATCCAATCGACCCCACCAAGAGAGAAACAAAGGATTCCAAGAGGAAAGTAGATTGTCAATCCGAGAGAAAACCGCCTTCATATTCAATTTAACAGTAGCGGTGATGGAGTTCGAGAACCATACACCTAAATATTTTATTTTGGAGCTATTCCATGCAAATCCAGTGGCAGAAAAAGACTGAGGAAGACAAAATTTGGTAAGGGGGAGAATTTCTGTTTTATCTGAATTGATTTTATAACCAGAGACAAGAGAGAAGGAAGAAAATTCATGTAATAGAGAAGGAATAGAGATTTCTGGAGCGGAGACAAAAAGCAGGATGGCATCTGCGTAAGCTGAGAGCTTTAGATGTTGGTCACCGTAAGGGAAGCCAGATATAGAGTCATTGTTGCGTATTGAGGATAAGAAGGGCTCAAGAGCTAAGACAAAGAGAAGAGGAGAAAGAGGGCAGCCTTGGCGGACTCCGCTGGAGAGGAAAGTAGGAAGAGATACCGCCATTAACCAATACAGAGGCTCTGGGAGCTGAGTATAATAAAGAAATAAGTGAAATAAAGTGAGGACCAAAACCATGCCATTTTAGGGATGCAAAAAGGAAGGACCAGTCAACTCTATCAAATGCTTTTTCCGCATCGACAGAAATGGCCGCCAGAGATGTAGAGAGAGAAGGGATTTTGTTTAAGACATTAAGAAAAAGTCGGGAATTATCTGATGTCAATCTACCCTTAACGAAGCCACATTGTTCTTTTCCCACTAGATGAGGCATAAGCGGATCTAAACGTAAGGCAAGAGTTTTGGCAAAGAGCTTATAATCTACATTAACCAAGGAAATTGGACGGTAATTTTTACAGAACATAGGGTCTCGGCCTTCTTTGTGTATCAGACAAATAGTGGCTTCTTGAAAAGTACCCTCCGTCTTGCCGGAGAGGTAGAATGAGTGAAACAGGGTTAATAGTTTAGGAAGTAATAGGTTAGAAAAGTGTAAGTAAAATTCGACTGTGAAGCCATCCGGACCAGGAGTTTTCCCTTTTTTTAAAGTGGCTAATGCAGCGGATAATTCATTAAGGGATAGATGGGCCTCAAGGTCAGAGAGGTTAAGGTGAACATTAGACGGCGTTGGAAGTTTGTCAAGATAAGACTGAATAAGAGAACTAGAAGGAGGAGATTCTGGGGTATAAAGGTCTTTATAGAAGTTTTTAAATTCGGTAAGAATGTCTTGGTCTTTATGAACGAGAGAGCCATCTGAGGAATAAATGGAATCAATCGAAGTACGTTCTTTACGGGCTTTGAGATAATTTGCCAAAAGTTTTCCTGCTTTATTTCTACCCCCGTAGTAACGAGCACTAGTGCGCAGAAGTATTGAAGATGCATTGTCAGTCGTAGATTTATTAAAGGCCAGTTTAGCGCGCACCAGAGCCGGTAAGACCGATTCTGCCGGTGAAGTATAGAACTTATGCTCTAGATCTTTAATATGTGCCAATGTGGTCTTACGTTGCTGAAGAAAGCGTTTCTTCTTTTTTGAAACAAAATCTATAATAAAACCTCTTGCGGTTGCCTTAAAGGAGTCCCATAAAATATGAGGTGAGGAAACGGAGTCTTTATTTAGGGCAAAGAATTCATTGGTAAAGATAGTGAAAGTGGAAGAGAAAAGAGGGTCAAGAAGGAGGGAGTTGTTAAAACGCCAGCGGGAAGACCTGGGTTGTGGAGGGAGTAAATCCAGATCGGTTACAATTGGGGCATGATCAGAGATGACAATAGGTTCGATAGAAGAGGAAAGCAAGTTCTGAGATAAAGATTGAGAGAGAAAAATATAGTCCAGACGAGAAAGAGAGTTATGAGGAGGAGAAAAAAAGAAAAATCAAGAGCATCGGGATGGGAAAGCCTCCAAGAGTCCACAAGGTGTGTTTGAGAGATAGTGTCGAGAAAATGTTTATGGGTTTTATGAGGAGTGAAGCGCACCTGGGACTGACGGTCAAGAAAAGGATCCATGACTTGATTGCAATCACCTCCTAAGATAAAAAGATCATCTCTGAATTGAATACATTTCTGTGTAATTAAAGGCCAAAAGGAACAATCAGGATGGGTAGGGCCATAGATATTAAAAACAGTCAACGAAATATTATTAATTGACAATTGAGCCAACAACCATCTGCCTTCTGAATCCGTTTCCTGTGACATAACTTTACAGTTCAATTTCTTGTGGCATAAAATCACAACCCCATTTTTCTTGTTAGAGGTAGGGGAGACTAAAACTGAGCCCACCCATCCCTTCTTCAATTTTAACGCCTCAGCTTCGGTAAGGTGGGTTTCTTGCAAAAGAACTAAGTCAGGGTTATAAGAGGCAAGATGGGATAAAATTCTCTGTCTTTTGATTGGATTAACAAAACCTTTCACATTCCAAGAAATAACTCTGAATGTAACAACATTTGAAGTATATAAAGAATACAAATATGCAACGATAAACCACTGGAGTAAAGGACAAAAGAGAAGATGAACAGGAAAAAGAAATCCCAATGGGTAAATAGAAAAGAGCAGTGCAAAGAGTAGAAATAAAAAGGAGAAGTAAGAAGGGGGAAAGAGGGAGGTAAAGAAGAAAAGACAGTACATGTCAAAATAAAATGACAACTGTAATACGTACCTTAAGGGGTAAGAAGAAAACGAAAGGCGGCAAGGGACATTGGAGACAGCACACCCAACGGGGAGCAACACAACACACCAGGACATCAATGTGAGAAAATACAAACGGGAGCGGGCATGTAGAGGAAGAATAACATCTAACAAAGTAAATTATATCTGCAAATGGAGACAAAGAAATATATGAGAAATAAGAGAACAAACAATTCCATACAATGATGTGATAGAGTTACATAATCAGGTATAGAATAAGAAGGGAAGAAGAGTAATGATATACAACAAGGAAGAAAGGCGCGGTGGAAGAATGAGAGACTGATACATAAATAGAAAAGATGAAAAGAGAGGAGAGGGAAGAAGGGAAGCATAGAATGAAACATGAAGCAGAGAAAGATATATATAGTCTGAAGAGATTACGGTGACCTGTAAAAGAAAGGAGGTTAGAGCAATAACTGCAATATATTAGGATTATAAAGGGAAAACAAAACTCAAGTTCCAGAGGAGCAAGGAGCAGTTTCCATCGACGTAGCAGAACATGACTGGATAAATCTGCGAAGGTCAGCAGGGTCTTCAAAGGTAGAAGTCTTATTGAGATAGGTAACCTTAAATAAGCAAGGGTGGAATAGGCCATATCGTGCACCCAAGGAGCGAAGAGCAGGACGAAGATCCAAAAATTCCTTACGGCGTTTGGCAGTCAATGTAGAGACATCCTGGGAGATAAATACTTTGGTACCTAGCCATGAGAGGTTCTTTTTGGCTTTGGCAGCATTAAGTACCAACAGAAGGTCAGTGAACTGCAAAAACAGTATTATAACCCCACGAGGATTTGAAGGAGCAGATGTCGATGAGAGACGAGGGCCCAGTCTATGAGCACGCTGAATGTTCAATTTAGTCGTAGGTGGGAGATCTAAAAACTGTGGTAGAAAAGATGCAAAGTATGTGACAGGATCGTCACCCTCAAGGCCTTCAGGAAGGCCATAAACGCGTAGGTTATTGCGTCTATTTCTGTTCTCCAAATCTTCGGTAACCTTCTTTAGTTGTGAAACTTCCTTCTCCAACAAGGAAACCTTTGAAGTTGAGGCCTGCACGTCATCAAGGTGTTGTTCCACCACAGTGATACGGGACTCCATAGAAGACCACTTGTCATCCAACGATTGCAGCCTGGAATTTGTTTCTTCAATAAATGGGCGAAGGGAGCGCAACTCCTCCCATACCATGTCTAAAGAGACCGGAGAGGAAGACTTGGGTGGAGATGGAGAATCCTGCTTGGGTCTCTTGTTGGTAGTTGAGGGTAATAATAATTTGGATGTCATGGTGATAGTATTTTCTGTGAGGGAGGAACAGTTCTCCCGTGACGAAAGATCCGATAAACAGGAGAATTTGTTGAAGGTTGGAACGCTTGCACCCTGGTGGCAGGAGTAGAAAGACGCACCTCTACTGCTTTGTTAGGATGGAGTAGGCGCCTACTTCTACCCATGAAGCGTGGTAAAAATAATGAGGAGAAACCAGGGTGATGCGTAGAAGAAAATTCACAGTATCTCAAAAGAGTTCCCCCTCAAAAGCAAGCTTCAGGGAAAGAAAATAACTATACTGCGTAGTAATCATCCAGATAAAAAGAAGAAACTGCCAATAAAGTCAATACATATTAATGTGTGAGGAAGAAAGACGAGAGAAAAGGCCATACAAAATGGTGGTCATCTCCAATAGGAAAGAGTCACCTGTATAAAATCAGTCCAGAAATTTTTCAGCCTCCATGAAAAAAGCATATGGTCTGAAAGCGCCCATCCTCCGATTTAAAATTCTGTCATCCTTTCTCTGAAACGAGGTGTAGAACCGCTTTAAATTCGCGGTAAAGGTCCGGCGCGAAGCGGAGCTCTAGCGTCGGGCGGCCATCTTAGGTCGCGATGCGCGCGCAATCCCTAGCTTTTGGAAGTGTTATTTACATTTTGACTCAGCCCAAAGGACGGCCATTCATAATTAGAGTGCAAGTCATGTTGAGTGACTGCTGTCTACTGTGTACTGTGGTGCTCCACATCTGGAAGAGCAAAGCACCAAAAGGCAAGGGAATCCCATCCCCTCTTTATTTTTTGTGTGCTGGCAGATACTACACACATGATAGAGGGAGTTGGTTGCCAGGGGATACGCGCTGGAGCAGCACTGCTGTCTGCATCCTCAAATTGCATATAAAGGAGTACCACTCCCCATCAGCACTGGGTTGCAAGAGCCAGACACCTTGGCAGTGCCCACTTCTATTGCCTCCACAAGCCCAAGCTGCAGAGCGGCAGATCATGCCATCTGTCCAAGCCCGGCAACCTTCAGAAATGCTACTGTAACTGCAGCCATCACTTCACGCGCTACACAAGCTACAGCCAACTCTGCGCTAAGACCAGACAATCCCCTGCTTCTTTACTGGTCATGTTCAATATGCCACTGAAGATGTTTTATTTGAGACTGCTTTCAGTTCAGCGATTTCATTAACAGCTGTCCACTCACTAAAATATAGTCAAAATAATATTGCCTACAAAAATATGGCCATCCTAATCCTAATTAACAAAAACAAAAATATTGATGACAAAAAAATCGCCCTAAAAGTACAAACCTTTTGTATTAAAACAGAAACACTTATTAGCGTCCATCAAAAAGATAATAACTGAAACAAATCCAAATTAAACAGACTAACCAAAAACTAACCAATAAAATAAGAATATAATTAACAAAACAGAATAAAAAGGACACAAAACGTCACTATATTTCACAGAAAAAAACAGCAGGAGAAGGTCACTCTGCCGGATTCCACAAGCGAAAGGAAGAAGGAAAACTGCAAACATTTTACCCACTACCTTCACCTAACATAATATAAAAACGAAAATGTATAAATAATTTACCATACTCTCTTTTTTTATGTATATCACAAGAATTGAACAGCAAAAACTTCCCACTCATTCATCTGGAAAGGAACGTTCAAAGTAAGTAATATAAACAAACTTATAAACATTAAATAACCCTTATATGTTAAAAATAAAACCCCACAGCTCCCAACACTAACCAAACATTTATATTTAAAATATAAGTAAAACAAACATTTTCCCCCAACAGAAAATAGGCCACGTGCCACATCTCCAGGGTTTTAACTTCAAACAGATACAAATGTATTGCAATTAAAATCTACAACACAGATGTAAGTATAAAATGTAAAACGATTGAAAGCACGTGTTCTTCATATTAGCAAAGTAGATTCAAGTTTCTAACATAATAGTTACCTTTCATAGAAAGAGCAACAAATATCACATCAAAGAAAGGCAAACCATTGCTGTCATACATGGGATACACTTATGCATCAAATGAGAAGAGGACTGACCCCACCTAATATGCACCTACAAAGATCTGATATAGGACTGCAGACTACTTTTAAAAGTGTTTTTTAATCACAAAGGAATCCGCACCTTAAGGTAGGCCGTGTTGGCCTGTTTCGCCACAGACGACCTGCAACTGAATTGCAGCTAAGTGAAGTTGCTCAGAATAGGGGAAAGGAAATGGTGCCACCACCAATTTAACCAGGGCGTCCCAATATTCCTAGGCCCCTTCGCCCCATAGACAACTGCATGTGACCAGCACTTCACTAATTTAAACAATAGCTGCTTTCAGATTGAACTAACAGGATCCTGTCATTGGAGCTTAGCTTCTCTGGTACATCTCGTCAGAAAGGCAACAACTGTACATCCAATTTACCACTACCTACCACTCTCTGTGAACAGTCTCGTAAGGTTTACACAGACACAGGGCCACTCACCCACTGAACAAACTGCCCAAACTGCACCTTGCTGCAAATAGGAATTTAAACATGGCACCTGGGCAGACAGGCCCTGTGCCCTGCTCTTGCTCCGCTTTTTTGCACATCGTCTTCTACAAGAATAATTTGCACATCCAACTTACCATTACTTGCCAAAACTTTGTAAATTTGCACAATAGTATCCAAAAGTTTACATAGGTAAGGGTCCGGCATCCACAGAACAAACTGCCCAGATCACAACCTGCCGCTAATAAGCTGATAACTTGGCACCCAGACAGACAAGCCCTGAGCCTGCTTATCCCCCCGAACTCAGACACTTGGAGGAAGAACTTACCTTTGTAGGGGGCTTTCTAAGCTAGGGGAATTAGTTCCAGTATGCACTTTTTTGGACTTTGGCAACCACTTGTGGTCTCCTTGCACAAAAGCGTGAATGCATTATTTTGCACATCTATTTTAAATTGCAGAGTTCTAACTCGATGTAATCACGGACAGTAGGAACTTCATCTATAAAACTATGTCATAACTTTTAAAACGTGCAAAAAGCTCATCTGCACAGGGCTTGATTTTGAAGAACGATGATTCGCAGCATTGGTACTGCATACATGGTAAATTGTGCCTATGGTGTATATGACACTGACTGCTATTGATGGTTTTTAATGTTCAATAGCACTTGTCATTTTTTTGTGTTTTTATTGCTTTGTAATGGTTTTAATTAATTATGCAATAATAATAAACTTGGAACCCTATTATAAATCACCTGCCTATGTACTCAATAGTAAAAGATTCCAAAAATAGCGACCCCATTACATAACCATTTGCTAATAAATTTAAAATTATAATTTTTTAAATCATTCCAAAAACCTATATAAACAAAAAACAAAACAAGACTTATAAATAAAAATAAATTATTTTAATATTCAATTAAAAATATATACAACACCCAAAAAACACAATATTAGTAATAATCACAACAGCGCACAAATTAAATCTCACTTAGAAAATAAAACAATTGCATTGTATTAAAAGCAAAGTACATATACTTATTAACATATAACATTTACCACCGTAAATAAATAGAAGTATCATATTTACAGTTGCTGTCAAAATTAAATACAGAAGAACCCCAAAATGAATGAAAAAATGAAAAGGCAAAAGGAAATCCACCTAAATAATCCATAGTCATGAGGAACTATATAAAAACTGAAACATTTAAAATAGAAACCACTCCAGGAAAATAGATAGTACAAATGAAATTAAAAAACAACATTATTTTAAACCAAACCAAAATTAGGGGCTGATTACGATGGCGGGCGGACTTGATCCGCCCGCCATCGTAGCGGTGTTTGGGACCGTCCGCCATGCATGCGGCGGTCCCGCCTACCCGATTAGGATGGGACCGCCACCGCTGCGGTCAGATTCCGCACCGTTAACATTGCAGCGGTGGCTGCTGACAACAGCACCGCCGCGATGTCGAAAAGAGCATGTTGTGCATTTCACTGCACTACGTGGCAGGCACTACACTGTGCCTGCCACATGGTGCAGTGAAATGCAGAGGGCTACCATGGGTACCCCCAGTGCACCCACACCTCCCCCAACACAAGGGGGCCCGCAACGAGCCCCAAACCCAATCCACGCCAGCCTTTCCATGGCGGCATTGCCGCCATGGAAAGCCGCCTGGCACGACATATCCTAATATGGTGGACGGTGCCTGCTAGGCACCGCCACCATATTAGTGGCCCTGCTCCGCCCACCAGACAATCGGTGCGATTGCCACCGGCGGAAAAGCGGTAGATGGACTTTGCGTCAGCCGCGATACCCACCGCCATCCTAATATGGCGGTGGGTAAATCTCAATGTGATGGCGGAACGATCGCCACCGCCGGCCCGGCGGTGGTGATCGTTCCGCCATCGTAATCAGCCCCTAAGTTCCTTAAAAAAAACACAGCAAACTGCACCAAACAATTTATTTCAATTTCTGAACCCC
This sequence comes from Calotriton arnoldi, assembly GCA_963921515.1. Classification (NCBI taxonomy): domain Eukaryota; kingdom Metazoa; phylum Chordata; class Amphibia; order Caudata; family Salamandridae; genus Calotriton; species Calotriton arnoldi. Next base: position 114,564 of record CAWUFW010002165.1, read on the forward strand.
TGAAAAGATGTCCCATTCACACTCTCACAAAGCCTAAATCCCAAATACATTGTAAATATTTCATTACCACTCTACAAACATAGTAAAACATATATCAATATCTAAAATAATACGCTACTATTACATAACTGAAGCTAGGCCTAACACATAATAGAACAAAACAAATAATAGAACCTACCAACAAACAATCTTAAAAATCAAAAGTAAAACACTGATCTACACTAACTACATCTAACAACATCCCCCACCCCTAAAACCCAAAAGAATTTTTTTTAAAGTTATCTTGTCTGTCAAACAGCAGCAGGTAAGCACAACTCAATCATAGAAAATCCACTTAAAAATGACAGCAATTCAACTACAAAGTAAGAAAGGTGGTTGCGGGGCGTGGCCAAGAGCGTCAAGATGGCGGTCGCACTTTAGAAGTGCTCCGGACCCCTCCGTCATCCGTTCCTGCATCCACTGCCATCGGAGAGCTCCTACCTTGTATCCAGCCTGCCTGCCTTTCCTCGGCCCCCGAGCCTTCCCTGGAAGTGGTGTGGGTGGCATCCAGGCGCCACAGGCAGCCCCGGCCGAGACCCAGGCCTCGTGGCGGTCCCAAGATGGCGGCTCCGCTCTGCCGATCTCCCGGCCCGAGCTGGGGCTCTGAGCTCCTGGTTTCCCCCTAGTGTGCTCCGGAGAGAGGGAGGCCCGGAGAATTGTCTGCGCCATTCCAGCTGGTGATTGTGTCGCCTCTCCCCTCTTGGCAACGAGGGATACCCAGCTGGGTGAGAGACGCTGGGAGAGCCTGGAGGGGTCCTGCCCGCCGCGCCTCCTGGGTCGGATCCTGAGTTGAGGCGGCACTGCGACCCGCGCTGCGACCCACACGATCGAAGAGTGATCGGCCGTCGCCGGACGGCGGAGAGGGACGAAGAGTGCTGGTTTCCCCCCCGATGCTCCCGTGCTGATCTGCCCTGGTGGGAGCCCCCAAGAATTGCCAGCCCTGTGATCTGGGCCTGTGATCGGCGGCCTAGTGGGACAATGAGCGCTGCTGTCAATCGGACGGCGGCAGCAGGGGCGTGTAATTCCACCACACGCGCCCCCCCTCCCCACACTGCTCCACGGGAGCCCGGATTGCTGCTGCGAAGGCCTCACACTGGACGCGGGCCCCCCCGGGAGGTGATTCCACACCGGGAGTGGCTGCGAGGCCTGGAGAAAGACGACTGCACGGCCGGACTACAGCCGGATGAGGTGAGGAGCTTGCGGGCCCGTTTGCTCCTGGGTGGTGGGGGAGTTCGGCCGTCATTCGGGCGGCAGGGAGGTTTCCCCCCCGCTACGTCCTGAGGATCCAGCTCTCCACTCCTTTGGCTGGCGGTAGGGTCCCGCCCTGTGGACATTGACCGGGGCGGCCCTCTGACCCGCTACACTCCCCAGTGCGATGCTGGTGTGTTGGGGGCGCCTCGGCCGTTGACTCGTCCGGCAGCGTTGTGTGGAGAGACTGCCTCCTATTTGTGGGTCACTGGGTGCCCGGCGGATGGAGCCTGTCCGAAATATCGGTCATCACACCGGGTGGCGGGCTGTAAGGGATCCTCTCGTTCTCCACCTCCTCTCCTGGCTGCCTGGCTCCCTACACACCTTGCGAGCTGCGCCCTGCTCCTCTTCCTCGCCGACCTTGTGTTCTGGCTTCGGTGCTGGCCCAGTCCGTCTGTGTGATTCCGCACATCTGCACCCATTCTGGGGACACGAGAAGGGCCTAAGGAAAGAAATTTCGGCCGTCGATCGGATGGCAGGGTTCGGAGTGGTGGGGCCCGCTCCCCTCATCCTCAACGTTCAATTTTCCCTCCTCCCGTCTGCGTACCAGAATCCCGCTTGGACCTCCTGCCTTGCTGGACGAAGGTCATGGGTAGGGACAGAGCACCGAGGACCCCCGCCACCCAGACAAAGATGGACCGATTTACTACCACGGACCCCGGGGTGGTTGGGGGAACCGCAGACAAGGAAGCCCCTCCTTCTGCAGACTTGTCCACTATCCTCCAGGCTATTCATGCCTCACAAACTTCAGTGGAGGGAAAGATTGCTGAAGTCCGGGTTGATGTGACCCTCATCCGCCAGGACTTTCGCAATGCCACGGCCCGGACTAAAGAAGCCGAATCCCGTATCTCCACTGTGGAGAATGAGGTCCAACAACTTAAAGACCAGGTTGTCCGCCTCCGGTCCCACACCCAAGAACTGCACCGGCGGGCCGAGGACGCTGAAAACAGGTCCCGTCGCAACAACCTTCACTTGGTGGGATTTCCGGAGGGTGTGGAGCAGGGCCGGGCGGCAGAGTTCGTGGAACGTTGGCTGCGCTCCTGGATGCCCGAGGGCTCCCTCTCCCCGTGGTTTGTGATTGAGCGAGCACACCGTTCACTCGCGCCCAGGCCGCCGCCAGGTGCGCCCCACAGACCGATAATACTGTGGATCCTTAATTTCAAAGATAGAGACTCTGTGCTGACCGAAGCCCGCAAGCAACAACATCTCAAGTATGAAAACCACACGATTATGATCTTCCCGGACTATACTCGTGAGGTACAGGGCCAACGCCGCTCATTTGGGGACGCCAAACATAAGTTGCGCGCTCTTAACATACAATACAGGCTCCTCTTCCCGGCCCGCCTAAGGGTTGTGTTCCAAAACAGAACTCTTTTCTTCGATTCCCCTGAAGAAGCCTGGACATGGGTGACAGAAGAACGCCCCTTAAAATCCACTGCACGCAATCCGTCTCCCGTAGCCGGTGCTGGAGGTGCCAGTCAGAATATCCCGGCCCCTCGGCCACAGCGTAACCGCTCCTGCAGGCGGCGGAGCCAGAGACGAGCCCGTTCGGACTCACCGTTGGGCCCTGCTCATCAGCCGACGTCCGAAACGCTCTCCGTTGGTCTCCTTGCGCTGCAACGCTCTGGTTCCTCGGGCCACTCAGACCCTGGGGGTGTCTCACCTCGCCCGTCACTGCTGGATCTACCTGACACAGATCTTTCTCGCAGCCCGACGCTCCTCACAGGTCCTGCTTGAACTCATCTTCGCCTTCCAGATGCACTTAAACCACCGGCTGGGCGCCGCACTTCCGCTAACTATTAACTTTATCTTCCGATGGACATTGTCACACACATCCTACTGAGAGGAGGGGTCCTCCACGATTCCCCATTCCCAAGCATTTTAGTTTGGTCTTCTAGTTTTTCACTGTTAGGGCGACAGATGCTTCCGTTCTCGAAGTATAGGGAGGGGGGAGGGAATTGGGTTGGGGAGGGGGGACTGTTGTCCCGGTTTGTTTTTGTTGTTTCGTTTGTTTACTGTACCAGTATGTACTTCCAGCTACACGATAAGCACGCAAGGCCCAACCTTGTAGAATTGCACCCACTACTTCGCGCACCTGCATTATTCTGCCCTCACTGGCCACTCATGCTAGGTGTCCTGCCACATGCCCGTTTTCCCTATGTCTGAAACCGTGCTGAGAAGCGTCGCTCCACATAATGTCTTGGAATGTTAACAGCTTGCTGGATAAGGTCAAGCGCACAGCGGTCCTGCGTTATGCTCAGCGTCACACTATAGATATCCTGTTGCTCCAAGAAACCCACCTGGTGGGCAATCATTGCCCTTTCCTGGCACGTTATGGCTATGGCGGAGTCTGGCACTCCGGCTTTAATCGGGGATCACGGGGGTGGCTGTCCTGGTGTGCCATGGTCTTCCATTCGTGGTGAGCAAGACAACCCATGACCCGAAGGGCTGTTTTCTCCTCTTGGAGGGGAGCCTTGGGGACCGGCCTCTGAACTTACTCGCTGTATACTCTCCCCCCTCCCTACTGACCTCCACGCTTCAACATCTCGCTACATTGGTCGCTGCCCTGCCCTTGGGGATGACCATCGTTGGGGGAGACTCCAATGCAGTCATGGACCCTGACCTTGACACTCCTACAGCGCCTTCCGCCTCCAGAGTCACTCAATCTACCCTCCTGTCGAACTGGGCTGCCACCCTGGGTCTCGGGGATGCCTGGAGGCTCTGGCATCCGACAACTCGACTCTAGACCCACACGTCAGCTTCCCATCACACGCACGCACGACTAGACTATGTTTTCCTGCCGGCCCTGGACTGTAGAACGATTCAAGACGTCACCATCCTCCCCAGAGCTCTATCGGACCACTCTCCAGTGGCGATGCGGGTGGGCAGTCTCCCGGCGTCCTCGCGCCCGATCTGGCGGCTGAACACCTGGTTCCTTCAAGACAAGGATTTCAGGGACCAAGTGGGGGACGAGCTCCGCCAATACTTTACCACTAATCACGGATCGGTTTCCTCTCCTGGCACCCTATGGGAAGCGGGTAAGTCCACCATCCGAGACTTTGCCAAGGGCCAACTCAAACTTAAACATACGAAGCAGGACTCCCACCTTACACTCCTGGAGGCCCAGGCTGCTCTAATTGATGCTCAGCCTCCGGAGGAGAGATCAGAGGCCCAGGACAGGAGACTAGCGTTTCTGAGAGATAAGATCAAGCAGACCTCCTTGGAGGCGGCCAAACTGCTGTGGAGGTCCTCAGTGGTGTGAGTATATGGATGAGGAGACAAAAACGGAAAACTCCTTCATCGCCTGGCTACTTACCCAATGGCCAACCATATCATTCCTGAGGTGATCGGCTCAGACGGAGTGACCCAGCGAGCCCCCGCTGCCGTGGCCCAATGCTTTGCCACTTATTACGCAACTCTCTACGCTGCACAGCCTCCTACTCTCTCGCTCCCGGAACTCCTCCAGTGCGAACGATTTTCCCTCCCGTGGCTTAGTGAGTCTAAGGCGGAGGCACTGGACCTTCCGGTCACCCCGGAGGAGATCAACGATGCCATATCACGTATGGCTGCGGGTAAGACACCAGGGTCGGACGGACTCCCACAGGAGTTCTACGCGTCCTATCGAGTCACGCTGATCCCTCACCTCTTAGAGGTGTATCAGGAGGCGTCTGATCAGAGCTCATTCCGTCCCGAGACGGATTTGGCCACTATTGTGGTGATCCCGAAGTCTCAGCCCCCCTCGTGGCACTGCCCCGATTACCGCCCTATCTCCCTCATTAACTCGGAGCTCAAAATATTCGCCTCCGTCCTAGCCAATCGCATACGGCGTATCTGGCCAAACTGGTCCACCCTGACTAGTGCGGGTTTATGCCCTCCCGGGGTACCCGGCACTGCCTCAGATGCCTCCACCTTGCCTTAGCGAACCGGCAACAGCTAACCCCATACCTATCCCTCCTTCTCGTAGATTTCGAGAAAGCATTCGACTCGGTGGACTGGCACTACCTAGAGGAGGTATTGATCGAAATGGGTTTTGGGGCCCCCTTCCGTGGCCTGGTTAAGACACTTTATTGCAAACCCAGGGCCCAGGTACTAGTCAACGGAGCCCTGTCGAACCCCTTCCCCATCAAAAGAGGCACGAGGCAAGGATGCCCCCTCTCACCCCTCCTATTCGCGTTGGCGATGGAGCCCTTTGCCTGTCATATACGGTCTGATCGGCTCCTCACGGGATGGAGATGGCCTGGCTTAGAGGAAGATAAGATCGCCCTTTATGCTGACGATGTTCTGCTGTTCCTAGCAGACCCGGCTCAGTCGGGGCCCCGATGCCTCCGAGCTCTGAGTCTCTTCGAACAAACCTCCGGTCTTCGGCTGAACTCGGCTAAGTCCGTTCTAGTTCCCCTTCACCTGTCGAGAGAGTGCTTTGACTGGCAGTCGTCGATGATGCCTCTTCGGCGGCAGTCCTTCAAGTATCTGGGAATTTGGGTGGCCCTCCTCCCTGACCTCGCTTGGTCACTCAACGTCACCCCATTGGTGAAGAAGGCCCGGGCTGACCTCCTCAAGTGGCAAACTTTGCCACTGAACCCTATGGGCAGAATAGCCCTATTCAAAATGATGGTCTTGCCCAGATTCCTTTACATGCTTCAGAATACCCACCTCTCCTTCTCACGGTCGTGGTTCCGAGAGCAGGACAGCATGGCCACCAAGTTCCTGTGGGGGGGCCGAAGGCCTCGACTGGCCCTCGCCCCGTGCCGGATCCCGCCATTTGACGGCGGTCTGGGGATGACGAATCTCTACCTTTATTTTCTAGCGACTCGGCTCCTCACCGTACATGACTGGTTCAACGGTGGCTGGTCTGACCCGGCATACCACTTGGAACTGCATATCTTGGGCCTATCTAACATCCAAGGGATGCTGTATGGGAGCACCATCCCCCAAACTCTACCCGAGGTCACCCGCGGGGTGCTTTTGGCCTGGCAAGCTTCTTTACGTCACACCCACTGGTCGGATAAACTGACCCAGCATTCCCCATTGTGGTGCGGCACATGGCTCCGGGAGGTCGCCAACCTCTCGGGCTTTAGAACGTGGGACCTCATTGGTGTCTCTCTATTGGGTGATGTCCGGGGTGAGAGTCACATACGCACCTTCCAAGAATTGCAAACTCGTTACTTCCTTCATGCTTCCCAGTTCTACCGATACTTGCAAATACGACATGCCCTCCACTCTCACATTTCAGATGGCACCTCCCTACCCGAGTATAGCCCGCCCGAAGCCCAGACCATGACCGGTAATTTAGGGAAGGGGGGAATCTCCCGCATCTATCGTTCCCTTATCAATAACACCCCTAACACACTATCACACCTCAGGGACAGATGGGAGGGTTGGCTTGGGTCTTTGGATGACGCCGATTGGAGGGACACATTGTTGGCTCCCAAAACAGTCACAGCCTCAGCAAGGCTTCGCCTGGTTCAAGTATACTACCTCCACACTGCCTATCTTACGCCGCTGCGTCTCCATCGAGTTGGGCTCCGACCTGATGCATCATGCCCCCGCTTCAGCCATATGCAAGCCGACTTTTATCACATGGTATGGGGTTGCTCCGCTATTGCATGCTACTGGGAGTCGGTGCCCGGGGAACTTGCTGAGGTTTTAGGCTTGGAGGTTCCTCTTAACCCAACAAATGTTCTGCTAGGTATCACTGAGGGGCTGGATGGTTCCAGAGCTGAAAAACTCTTTCTCAACACGGCACTGATGGTGGCTAAAAGAGACATTGCGGCCAACTGGCTGAGCTCAGCTGCCCCCACCATGACGCGCTGCCGTAGAGGGGTGGACTGGTGCACCGCCCAGGAGCGACCCCTGTATGAGGCAAGAGGCTGCCCAAAGAAATTCCGTAGAATGTGGGGCAAATGGGTTGGGGTGGTGGAAGACTAATACCTTCAATGTCTATTCGAGGTTTGGATTGGGTGCAACACTGTTTTTATTTCTGCTTCGCCTATCAGTTCCTTTATGTAGATGTAATGTCCCCCTTGTATTTGCCTTGCATGGCCAAATGTACGAACAGCTGGTATTGTTATTCCTTGTTGGCTTCTTATAAAATCAATAAATTTGGTTATCAAAAAAAGAAAGGTGGTTGCTAAATAACAATAACAAAAGTATATTTCTATAGAAAACAATAGAAATGTACTAAAAAGTTGTTTAAAACTGTTAAAATAGGTAATAACTGTAAAAATGTGCAAAAATATCAATGTATTAACAAAATAGAAATGTATATATGAAGTATAAATTAAATACTGCTTTAAAATATAAGGTTATTTTAGGTAGTACTACCCATTATACTAAAAATGTATTTTAAAAACATAAGAAAACAAGCTTCCATGTTTAAAAAATGTATATGTAATAAAATTGTTTACCATTTTTGTGAAATGTTTAAAAATGTATATCTCTTAAAACTTTAAAAAGTACAGTGCATGTATTAATTTACAAAAAAAGTTTAAAAAATGTTGTACAACAATAAGAAAAAATGTTTTTTTTGTTTGAAGAAAAAAGTATGTATGTAAAAATAAAAATAAAAAAAATTTAAAACCTTGGCGTATTGTTTACTATTATACAAAAATACAGCGTGTACAAAATGAAAAACTGCAAATAATTTGGGGAAAATGTTGGACACGAACAGGGTTAGATTACTATTCCCACTCTAATCTAAGTCATTTGGGGATGGTGTTAAACACCAAAGGGGTTAGATATACTATTTCCCCTCCAAACTTAACCATTTTGGGGAGTGTTGTACACTAAAGAGGTTAGATGTATAATTCCCACTCCAACTAAAACTTCAAGAGAGAGTTTTCTTCCACACAAGGAACAATCCTATATTGTCTAAAGAAATTTTAGATAACACCTTTCCTAAAAAAAGAAGATGGGAAAATCTAGACTGGGCTAAATAATTTTAGTTCGGTCTCTACCTTACTATTCCTGACTAAAGTGCTAAAGAGCTGCATGGAAGCACAACTCATTCTCTTCACAAAATAAAACAGTCTACTAGATGAACACCATCCAGGCTGCAGAGCAGAATGGAGCACTGAAAAAACTACTTTAAAAATAGTTGTTGGTGCTCTTCATATTTTAGAAAGGGTGAATCATGCCTCCTTATTCACTCCTACTTCTCAGCTGCCTTCAACAAAAATGAATGATGCATAGTTTCTACGGAAAGTCAGAAATGAAGTGGTATCAATAGCATAATGTTCAAATGGTTATGCTCATTCCTTGAAAACTATGGTCAGTAAATCAAAAGGCCACCTCTCTTTAAGATACATCAATGCTATGCGACGGGACTTCCTCAAGGTTCAACGTTCTCACATACACTGTTTAACCTACTTATAGAACCTCTCAACTACATTCTAAACTGCTCACATATCTTTTGCAATTTTTATGCTGGCAATGCTCTTTTTTATTTTAAAATGACCCCTCCAAAAGACTGAGGACTTAAATAAGGTTCTGATTGAATGACTCATCATCACCTGAAGTTAAACCTACCAAAAATAGATTTCTTCCCAAACTTACCTCTCCAGTGCTCCATAGCAATTTATAATTGGCTAAAAAGAGAGGACAATACTTAACAACAGCCTGAACATGATAGACTGCAGTATACTCTGGACTTCATGCTTGACAAGCACCCAAGCATGCAATCATACATCAATACACTGGCTAGAGGTATCAAACACCTAATCCCAGAGCAGGACTATAAACATGTAATTCACTCAATGCTATCTTCCAGATTGGGTCATGGTAATATCGTTCTACCCCTGGGTTTCCAAACTTTTCTTTCTGTGCTCAGTGCCACCCTACATGCAGCAGCCAGGCCATTCAAAATCTTAAGAAAGTTTGACCACATATCGCTGATTCTGATCTCATCAAAGTGAAGCAATTAGTACCTTTTAACTGACGTGCATTGCACACAAGGCATTTCATATGGGTATCTGGAAGTATCTCTCTAGGAAAACTGTGATTTTTGAAGGCCAATGCAAACTGAGGAGGTCCAAAAATCCTCCTAGTTAACCCCCCAGCCCTGAAGAATACAAAAACATTGAATCAAAACTTCTCAGGAATAGCTCCAAGTATTTGGAATACCTTCCTACCCAGCATTAGGACAAGTGTCATTTCTACCAATAAATGATATGAGTAAAGGTAGCAGTTAATGCAGCAACCCTGTCAATTGCATTGTAATAACCTATATTACAGTTGGGTGAATATTCTGTGCTGCAGTTTTGGATAATACGACTTCTCCCCTGTACTTAATTGTCACACAATATAATTTTCCTGTAATTAATACCTCCTACAGAAAGATGTATTTTATACTAAGTTACATGTGTATATGGCCTATGGTGAGGTTATGGTCTCCCTTATCCAGATGACCTTACACATAATTGAAATCAGTGTACCAGTACCTCTTATTGTTCCCCATTTGCGACTGTAGCATTTCGATTGTGTAAGGAATGGGAGTATTAGTTGAGGGAAGTCAGAATCAATCAATCAATCAATCATGTCACTTATAAAGCGCACTACATACCCGTGAGGGTCTCAAGGCGCTGGGGGAAGAGGGGGTGGTGCTGCTACTGATCGAAGAGTCAGGTCTTGAGGAGTCTTCTGAAGGCCAGTAGGTCTTGGGTCTGTCGGAGGTTGGTAGGGAGGGTGTTCCAGGTCTTGGCGGCAGGTGGGAGAAGGATCTGCCGCCGGCGGTCGTTTTCCGGATGCGGGGGACTGTGGCGAGGGCGAGGCTGGTCGAGCGGAGCTGGCGGGTGGGGGTGTAGAAGCTGAGTCGTCTGTTGAGGTAGGCTGGTCCGGAGTTGTGGAGTGCTTTGTGTGCGTGGGTGAGGAGCTTGAAGGTTATCCTCTTGTTGACAGGGAGCCAGTGCAGGTCTCTCAGGTGGGGTGTGATGTGGCTGCGTTGGGGGATGTCGAGGATAAGACGTGCAGAGGCGTTCTGGATGCGTTGCAGCCGTCTCAGGAGCTTAGCCGTCGTTCCTGCGTAGAGGGCGTTTCCGTAGTCCAGCCTGCAGGTGACGAGGGCCTGGGTGACTGTTTTTCTTGTTTCGGTGGGGATCCACTTGAAGATCCTGCGGAGCATTCGGAGGATGTTGAAGCAGGATGAGGAAACGAGCGTTGACCTGCTTACTCATGGAGAGGGTGGGGTCGAGGATGACCCCTAGGTTGCGTACGTGGTCGGTGGGTGGCGGGGCTGTTCCCAGTGATGTTGGCCACCAGGAGTCGTCCCAGGCTGAAGGGTTGGAACCAAGGATGAGGACCTCCGTCTTGTCCGAGTTCAGCTTCAGGCGGCTGGTCCTCATCCATTCGGCGACGGCCTTCATTCCTTCGTGGAGGTGGGCTTTGGCGGTGTGAGGGTCTTTGGTGAGGGAGAGGATCAGCTGGGTGTTGTCGGCGTAGGAGATGATGTTGAGGTTGTGCTGTCGGGCGACGTGGGCGAGGGGTGCCATGTAGATGTTGAACAGCGTTGGGCTGAGGGAGGAGCCTTGGGGTACGCCGCAGATGATCTTGGTGGCCTTGGATCGGAAGGGGCGAGGCGGACGCTTTGTGTTCTGCCGGAAAGGAAGGATGTGGTCCAGTCCAGGGCCTTCTCTTGGATCCCGGCGTCGTGAAGGCGTGTTCGTAGTGTGTGGTGGCAGACCGTGTCGAAGGCGGCTGATAGGTCCAGGAGGATGAGGGCTGCTGTTTCTCCGTTGTCTAGCAGGGTCCTGATGTCATCGGTGGCGGTGATGAGGGCGGTTTCGGTGCTGTGGTTGCTGCGGAAGCCGGACTGGGAAGGGTCCAGGATGTTGTTCTCCTCGAGGTAGCGGGTCAGTTGTTTGTTGACGATTTTCTCGGTGACCTTCGCGGGGAACGGGAGCAGAGAGATGGGTCGGAAGTTCTTGAGGTCCTTGGGGTCTGCCTTGGGTTTCTTGAGTAAGGCGGTGATCTCGGCGTGCTTCCAGCTTTCCGGGAAGGTTGCTGTCTCGAAAGAGATGTTGATTATTTTCCGGAGATGAGGCGCGATGGCTGTACTGGCTTTGTTGAAGATGTGGTGAGGGCACGGGTCTAGCGGTGAACCGGAGTGGATGGTGTTCATGATCTCGCTGGTGTCCTCGTCGTTGATGTTGGTCCAGGAGAGCAGGCGGTTGGTGGTTGTGGGGGCAGTGGTCTCGGTGGTTGCCGGGGCGGTCGTGGTGTTGAAGCTGTCGTGGATGTCAGCGATTTTGCGGTGGTAGAAGGTGGCCAGTGAGTCGCACAGGTCTCGCGACGGCTGGATGTCGTTGGTGTTGGAGCTGGGGTTGGAGAGTTCCTTCACGATGTTGAAGAGCTCTTTGCTGTTGTGTGCGTTGTTGTCTAGGCGGTCTTTGAGTGAGGCCCTTTGGCGGATCTGATGAGGTGATGGTGACTGCGGGTGGCGCTCTTGTGGGCGGCGTAGCTGTCCGCTGTCCGTTCGTGGAGCCAGATCTTCTCCAGTTTTCGGCATGTTCGTTTGGAGGCCTGGAGGTCTTCGGTGAACCAGGTGGCTTTCTTGCTGGTGTGGCTGTTGGGCGGATTCTTGAGCGGGGCGAGGGTGTTGGCGCAGTCGTCGATCCACTGTCTGAGGTTGCGGGCGGCGGTGTCGGGGTCGGAGGGTTCGGCGGGTGGGCTTAGGGCGAGGGTTGTGGTTAGCTGGTCTTCCGTGACTCTGCTCCAGCAGCGGCGAGGCATTTGTTCGGTGCGGTGGTGCGTGGTGGGCTTCCTGTAGGTGAAGTGGATGCAGTGGTGGTCAGTCCAGTGGGGTTCGGAGGTGTGGTTGAAGGAGACGTGTGGGCTTGCGGAAAAGATGGAGTCTAGCGTGTGGCCGGCGGCGTGGGTGGGTGTAGTCACGAGCTGTCTGAGTCCGAGGGTGGCGAGGTTGTCGATCAGGGTGGTGGAGTTGGTGTCCTTGTTGTTCTCGAGGTGGAAGTTCAGGTCCCCGAGGAGGATGTAGTCCGTGGAGGCGATGGCGTGTGTGCTGACGAAGTCAGCGATGGAATCGCTGAACTGTGGTCGGGGTCCGGGGGTCTGTAGATGAGGGTTCCTCTGAGGGTGGTGTTGGGATCGGTGTGGATCTGGAAGTGCATGTGTTCGGCGGTGCTGAGGGTGTCGTCGGTGTTGGTTGAGACTCTGAGGGTGTTCCTGTGGACGATGGCGATGCCTCCTCCGACTCCGTTAGTGCGGTCCCTGCGGGTGATCTTGTATCCGTCCGGGATGGCAATGGCGATGTCGGGGGCTGAAGCGGGATTCAGCCAGGTCTCCGTCAGGAATGCGACGTCTGGGGAGGTTGAGTCGAGAAGGTCCCAGAGTTCGATGGCGTGTTTGCGGGCGGAGCGGGTGTTGAGGAGGATGCATCTGAGGCAGTTGGGTTCTTTCCTGGGCGGTGGTTTGGCGGGGCGGGTGCTGGCGAAGCTGCAGTTCCGGCAGGTGAAGGGCCCTTGGGTGCGCTTCGGGGTGGCCTGGTAGCAGGCGTGATCTTTTCTGGGGTTGAGTGCGTGGAGGGTGCTGGCGTCGTATCGGCGTCTGTTGATGTGGCGGGCGCGGGGGATGCCCGGACCAGGGGTCTGGCGCTGGGCACGGTCACGGCGCGGACGGGCGCAGACGGGCTTGCCTTGGCGCGGCCGCCATAAATGGGGAGGTGGGAGGGAGGAGCAGGGAATGGGGCAGCGAATGGGCAGTGAGGGGCGGGTCCGCAGGCGCAGCGGCGGGAAACAGGCACAGAAGGGAAAACGAGCACAATCAGGGCATCAAGGGGGCACAGAAAGGAAAAAAAATGAGCACAATCAGGGGCAGCAAGGGGGCACAGAAAGGAAAAACGAGCACAATCAGGGGCAGCAAGGGGGCACAGAAAGGAAAAACGAGCACAATCAGGGGCAGCAAGGGGGCACAGAAAGGAAAAACGAGCACAATCAGGGGTAGCAAGGGGGGCACAGAAAGGAAAAACGAGCACAATCAGGGGCAGCAAGGGGGGCACAGAAAGGAAAAACGAGCACAATCAGGGGCAGCAAGGGGGCACAGAAAGGAAAAACGAGCACAATCAGGGGCAGCAAGGGGGCACAGAAAGGAAAAACGAGCACAATCAGGGGCAGCAAGGGGGCACAGAAAGGAAAAACGAGCACAATCAGGGGCAGCAGCAGGGCACACAGACGGAGCTGTGTGGTGGGGGAGCGACCTACCAGTCAAGGTCAGGGGTCGCTTCAAACCCTCTTCAAACAATAATCACATTGCTTGTCAGGGTGAATCACAAAAGTCGCTAAAGAAAGCTGTGCTCAACCCCTTGCACCTATGGCATAGAGAAGCTGGGCTTAACTTAGAGGCAATATGTGAAGTATTTATGCAATACTCAAGTAATAAAGTAGAAATACAAAACAAAAAAATAAAAAAACACTTTTTAAAAATAGAGATTATTTGAATAAATAAAATGACACCAATACAACAAAAATCGAATTATTAGATCCGTAGTCATGTTTTTTAAAAAGTTTTTAGTGGGACAAGTGTAAGATTTTAGACTGACCACGATGGAGTTTTCAGCCAGATCCAAGTACCAGGTGTGTCACCATCACAAAGTTACCTTCTCATTTAGAAACATTTATGGAGGAAGAAAGTCTTTAGGGTAGTCGGAAACTGACCGGCGCAAAGTCAACTTTAAGCCACAGTGCAAGGTCTTGGAGTCAATTGGATGCTAGTGAAGCCATCAATGAAGGTTGTCGGTGTTGCTTGGATGCTGCCCGATGTTCAGTTCCGTGGAGCCGTTGATCAGGTGATTCTTGCCATCAAGACCGGGGAAGCCATCAATCGGGTTGTCGGCGCTTGTCAGTATCGAGCTTTTAATTATGCAGGAAGAAGTACACTCCGAACACAGCTCAGGGTTCAGGACCTTGGAGAAATTACTTGGAGATCAGGAGTCACTCCCCAGAGGCTAGCAGAGTGGTCCAAGTAAGGTCCAGTTGGGACTGGACAGCTGGAAAGCAAGAAAAGGTCTCTGGAAGCTAGTTGTAGCCTGTAGTTCAAACATGAGGTCAGCCAACTGACCCTTGGAGTTGCTTCTGAGGTCCTGGGTTCATGACAAGCAGGCTCAGTCTTCCTTCATGTTCTTCAGACAGCAGGGCAGTCCTTCTTTTGATTCCTCTCAGCTCCAGAGCAGTGTTCTCAGAAGGGTAATAGGGATGCCACATTTATGCCCAGTGCCAACCTATGGGTAGGGGCAACTAGTGGCCACACCCTTACCAATGAGGTAAGGGTTCCCAAATGTAACTGTACCATCTTTTACAGCACTTACTGCATGTTTTACTGTAAACTATATCATAGTGCCCTTTTCTTCATATAGATTGCAGGACCATTCCTCCCTTAGTCAGAGTTCCCTGGGCCCACCCAGAAGAGGGGTTATGATAATGGGCAAACCCTCTCTGTGGTCAATCCAAAACAGTTCGGGGGTCGCTCCCCCTCCCACTGGGTTTGGAGCCAAGCTGACTATAGGGACAAAGGAAGAGGGCAGGCCTGGTGTTAGGTTCATCTGCTTGTGACAGGGTAGGCCGCCTTAAAGTGTAATGAGTCCTTGGACACAGCCCCCAGGCCATCCTGTAAAAAAAAAAGGCCAATACCTCCACACACACAAGTCCTCTGTCTGGGAGCAATTCACATCTCACCATTGAGGAGCCATCAGCAGGCAAGTGACAGTTGAACGTGGGAAAGAAATATCCCGGGTGTCAACCACTCAAATGCGGGAAAGGAAGCAATTCCTTTTTATTAAATAACCCTCACACACTCTAGTAGTGTCATGCTTCATCATCGGGTTCACCCTGACTCCTAAAGGTCAGGGTGGGCTCAACCATATTTCAGGGAGAACTTAGGAGAATAAGGCCAGGGGGTATAAAGATTAAAACTCCTCCCGCGGTTCCAGGTATCCCTTTATTAGCAGAACCGTGGGGGATATTAAAATAAGGAAAAAATATATATGTGGGTCGCCAGGAAATAATGGTCCTATGACCCTAGTGCCAACATGTTTCAGTCCTCCAAAAAAGGCCCATTCGGGTCCGGGACTTTCTTCAGGGCAAAAATATGTACCCTCCCTTGTTAGTTGGTGTAGCAATGTCCTATGTTGTTTTAGGTTGTAGAGGGCAGAAAGCTGCACCTATACTAAAAAGGAAACAGATCACTTATCTTTCCTCCTGTTCTGTAATGTTTTCACTCCATCTGTAAGAGAAACATATCAGAGAATTGGTTTTTGCACTTCATTTCCCCACGCATGTTGCGCTTTCATTACGCATACTTGCCATTCGGGATGGGTGTGAAAGTGCGATTGGATTCCGAAGTTATCGTAATCATAGTCATGCTTCGCAGTGAACATTCAGTTGAAGCATTTATCCATGTGTAGTGGTGATGTCAATCGCATACTGCCACTCAACCCAAAATAAAAGTGTAATAATACATATACGTGTCACATCCACCACGCATCCTGCCATCCATACCATATCGCTACTTTCGTAGTGCCCAAATTTCTCTCTGCCACACGCTTACCCATACGACAAAGAACATCTTACCCCATTATGGAGGTATAACTTGTCTCAAGAGATAGCGGCACAGTGTGGGGTAGCCTTGTAGTCAGACTCTAAAAGTCGAGTCCAGAATAAAGGGGAGACAAAATTGACAACAAACACTCACAGCATTAACGATCGGCACATTATCGTTTTTTGTTGTTCACGTACCGTATCTGTAATGTAAGCGTATTCCTGTCTTATACTCACTTCCTCAAAGGTCCTGCCCCGCTGCATCACCTATTTGGTCCGCGTCTCCCGGCATTTGCAATGTCAAGTGTCCGAGACCGGCTTTTACCAGCCATTTGGAGAGCATATCCGGATTTGCCGGCGGACATGACTCCACCCCCTGCGCTCCGTGATGAAGTCGTCCGAGTGAGTCGGACTGCACCGACCCGTCTGTATCATGGGAACTGTGGTTTCAGCCCCTCCCGTAATAGCGTCTGCCCGCGGCCACTAACTCACGCGGAAACACGCCCCTTAATGTTTTTGATTGACGTATGTTCTGATTATCGTAGCCTTAATTTTGAATAAATCCCCGTCTCACTGGCTGCCCCCAAAGCCTGTCATTTTCTTAATATGGGGGAACCATGTCTGTTGGTTGATTAGTTTAATCATGATATTAGTGTCTCATATGGAGATAAAATGTTTGAATTGGTCTGGTCATCTATCTCAAATTAATATTTCAAAGCAGTGTTCTCTAGGGCGGGCTAATCACTGTGGATTCTTTGTAGTACAATTGATTGTCTATTGGTATCCCACTTATAATCTACATGCCTCTCATTTGTATATATGCATTGCACATAGATACATGTACCCAGATGGTGTGATACATATTCATCTTTGGTTCAGTTGATTCCATGGAATGGAATCGTTCAGTCCTGTCAAATGGGTCTGCAGCCTATAGGCCCAGCGTTGCTCCCTTTCCAGTAATCTCTTTGCCACATTCTTGCTGCCATTTGTCCTTTCAATAATGGTCCATTTAAGGTCTTTATCTGTATGTCCTTTCTCAAGATAGTGGGCTGTCAGTTTAGTGGCTGAAATAGCTCGTCTAATTGTACTCCTGTGCTCGCTAATCCGCACTTTGGCCTTCCTGGTGGTCATGCCTATGTATTTAAGTTTACACGGGCATGTGATCCTGTGCACTATGTTGTCTGTGTTGCAGTTTGTATGATCCCGTTGTTCCCAGGGGTATGTAAGACTCAGATCTACATGTGAGGTGTGAGTGGTGAACTGACACACCACACATGAGCCACACGGGTAATGACCCTTAACCTGGGGTTGGTTCCAAAGGGTCACCTGTTTATTTTGTTTAGGTTTGTAGGAATCCGTGTGGACCAAAGTGTTCCTAAGGCTCTTGTTGCGCCTAAAGGAGAACATAGGTTTTTCAAATGTCAGTCGGTTCGAGGTCAAAATTTTCCATTTATTATTGATAATCTTCTTGATGGCATTGGAAGAGGAGTTATATGTAGTGACACATATGTGTGCCTTTGTTTCTGTCTTTGTGTTAGTTTTCAATAGGGCGGAGCGCAGTTTGTTCCGGGATCTCTTGCGAGCTTGGTCTATCACCTTCTTGGGGTATGCCTTCTCTTGTAACTTCTTTGTTAATCTGTCTGCCTCTTTGTTGTAACTATCGAGGTCCGAGCAGTTCCTCCGGATCCTAAGATATTGGCCGATCAGAAGATTCTCCCTCAATGACCGTGGGTGTGCGCTCTCAAAGTGTAAAAGGCTGTTACGGTCGGTAGGTTTGGTGTATAGGGTACTTTCCAATCTGCCGTCCCTTGCTATGATGTTGACATCAAGGAACAATATCACTTTATTGTGTGTTGTCATTGTGAATCGTAGGAAAGGGTTCAGATTGTTCATCCAATTTGCAAATTCCATTGTGCTTTCTTCATCTCCTTTCCAGACGATTAGGATGTCATCAATGTATCTGAGCCAACTTTGTATCTTGTTTGAGTATAGGTTGTTGGACCAGATGTGCTCGTCTTCCAAATTGCTCATATATAGGCATGCAATACTAGGAGCAAACGTGCTGCCCATGGAAGTTCTGTGGACTTGTAAGAAAAGTTGATCTTCGTACTTGAAAACGTTTTCAGTGAGGGCCAAATGCATCAGAGTTATGATCCATCTGATTGGGGCTTCCCATGGCCAGTCTTGAATCCGTAGTATGTTCTCAATCACGCGGAGACTTTCCTCTTGTGGGGTGCTGGTATATAGCGCCTCCACGTCAAGGCATATCATAGTGTTCCCTGCGGGATCGTACTGCAGTTCTGCCAGGAGATTCAGTAGGTGTTTGGTATCCCTGACATACGACTTTATCTTGGTGACCAAGGGACTCAGGAACCAATCTGTGTATTTAGACAGAGGTTCCAGAACCAACCCAATGCCCGACACAATGGGTCTGCCTGGGGGTGGCATCTTGCCCTTGTGGATCTTGGGTATTGTGTAAAACAGGGAGATCCTTGGTTTCTCTGTAATAAGGAAGTCTCTCTCATTCTTGGTGATCCAGTTGTTTTCCAAAGCCTCCATAGTCAATGTCAAGATGGTCTTCTTGAAGGCGTTCAGTAGGGTCCCTATGTATCTTCCTGTAGTGTCTCTCATCCGAGAGGAGAGTAAGACAGGCCCCTCTGTAGGTCTCCACATATTGTATCACAATTGCCCCTCCCTTATCGGCAGGCTTGATTATAATGTTGATTCTTGTGCCCAACTTTTATAAGAAATATTTTCAAAAACTATAACCATAATGACAGAACTCTTAGGAATTGGCTATTCCGATGATATGGCATCAGCGATTCTAGCATCATCCTCACTGTTGCCGGATACCAACATCACCCAAAGCCTAAACCAGTCCCAGAATTGGGATGAGTTGAAAGAACTGAAGAGAAACCAAATGAAGATTTTATTACATGGGGCGATTATGACTAAATATCTGCGGGGAAATGCAGCCCCGACAGGGTTACTCTTCACCAATGAACCTAGAATCTTTTTGGACGACTCAGTATTCAAGAAGGAATGGTCTTTAATTGCATGGCGTTGCATGCGCGATTGGTTGATTTTAATAATCAACACTGCTAAACGCCTCTCGGAGGTACTCCTTGTGAAGATCAAAACAAGTGAGGACGGATTGAATACACAGAATAAAATAACAGTCTACAAGAAGAAACTAGAAGAGGTTAATAAGGAGATCAATGAACATAAGGAATACCTAATGCAGAGCAAAATTAACAAACTGCAAAAAGATCTTAAAATGTTTTCCCATGAAAAAGTCTATCCCTATATAAGGGATGACTACAGTAAACAACAAGATACCAATACCGGTTCATCATACAGAAGCAACTCGGGGGCGTCAGAGTCAGATCAGGATGACTGGTCAAGTGATAACTCCTCCAGGAGTTGGAGAGGGAAACCAAGACGACAAAGAAGAGGAGGCTTTAACCAATCATACCCTCCACCATAGATGTACGCATGGCCCAACCCTTATGGTCCACAACAATTCCAGGGTCCTCTCCAGTACAACACAGTACCATACTTCCAGCCTAATCAAAATCAGCAGTATTTTTTAGGCCAGGGAGGGAGGAGAGGAAGACGCGGCAGAAGAGGAAACAGAAGAGTCCAGTGGGACGACGACCGGAGAGGAATGAACACAAGGAGTCAGACAAAGGATCAGCAGCCAGGCCCGAGTTTGATGTAGGTTATTCAAGCGGCAAAGACTCACAGCCTTTATACAGATAATGGCAGTAAATACTCGATCTCTGCTGATTTTCCTTATGAGACCAATGTGACCCGGCACATGTTCTGGGCTCTTCTTAAGAAATTAGACCTCTGATACAGCTTACTAAACCCGGTCACCATGATTGCTACAACTTACAGAAAAACAAAGGAGTTCACAGACCAATCAGACCTTGAATAATGGATTGAACACCTACATGGTGCATATGGAAACAAATACTATTGAACCTGAAGGATCATTCCCTCCAACTCGGGAGTCAGATTATAGATGCAGGGGGACTGATAAGCCTTGAGATAAGGATTCCCTCTCACTGGTCACTGCCAGAGACAAATCTTGCTTGCCGCTCAAATTATGACACCTCTTCAGCACGGATTGCTCCAACTTCCTACTCAATGAACACTCAACCTCTAAGTTATCATTTGGCATCATCGGGTATGGGTACACATGCAGGATGCCTGCATTACCCGATCCAAAGCTCAATACCTTTGTTTTGCTATTGTCTTGTTGGCCCCAATGCCATCTCTCTGTATAGAACCCCTTCTTCTCTGGGACCGCATACGATAAAGCACCCCCTTTTGTGCATCACCACTTTTGCTCCATTGCTTCTCTGGACTTAATTTAATACTCTCTTCTGTGCCCACAGTTTTTTGGACTACATTACCACCATGCCCATTACAGAGACAAAGATCTATCTATCTGGTCTCTCAACATTAACAGCCTGGTTCATTACATCAAGAGGAAGACGGTTCAGAATTAACTGACGTCGAAATGTCCCATTATAGGTCTTATTCAGGAGACCCATCTCACAAGCCTTGAATCTGCCAAGTTGAAGTGAGACAGGGCCGGCAAGATATTCTCCTCCTCTGATTTGTCATCTGTGCCTCCTCACTCTCAAGACACAACACCTGCCACTAGAAGAAATGGAGGTGTCATACTCCTCCATAGAAAATTGGCTGCGCAGGTCATATAGACCGGGACTGATGGGGTGGGCTGCTATTTTTTTGTAAAATAAAAAATACTGGGCATTGTTTTCACCATCGGATTTGTCTATGCCCCCAAATGGCTCCAAAAGCACATGGCATTCCTCAGTAATCAGGCTTCTTACAGAATTTGGCAAGACTGAACTCACAGTGGGCGGAGACTGAAACATGGTCCTTGATCCTTGGCTAGACAGATCAGGCACTTGTGGCACCCATGATGGATACATTCTCAAGGACATTATGGTTGAATATAGACTTCTGGATCCCTGTTGCCTACAACATCCCTCAGGGTAAGAGTACATGTGCCTGTCCCCCCCTGTGCACTGAACTGAATCAAAACTAGAGTTCTTCCTGCTCAACTCTCCCTAAAGTCAGCTCCAGTGCGATTGGTATAAACAGCCTCTTGTACCATTCTCCTTGTCTCACGCTCGATCTTCACCTGACTTGCCCCATTGCTCGAACATGGTGCCAGAATGTCTCTCAACTGAAATTTCCAGAGGAGAAGCGAAAACTTAACGACCTTCTCTGCAACTACTTACACAATCAACATATTTTCAGTTGACTCTCACAACTACTTTGGGTGGCGGGCAAAACCAACTTCAGGGGAAGACTCTTGAGAGACTCGAATATAGCACGCAAAGAGGTGAGATATAAACAAATAAGTTTCAAACCGACGTATGCACCCTTCAAGCAGCATACCACACCAAGCCAATGCCAGCTTTACTAAATGCATTGACGGGGAAAAAGCTGAAACTCATATCCCTTCTGATACAGGTGGCAGAATTAGGAGGACCATGTATGAACACTAGGAGAAGGTGGGACACCTCCTTGCATGGCAATTAAAGCAGAGAGAACCCCAATCAACAACCCCGACATACAAAAAACCTCTTGCACGCCTGTGTCGCATCTCACTGCCATTCTGAAAGAATTCACCATCTTCTACAATGCTCTTTACAACTCTGCCTGCCCAGCTTCAACATCCAGTGAAAACACCTTCATGAATGGTCTTAAGCAACCACTTCTGCCCCGGGACCTCCGATATAAATTTGATGTTGACACAATGTAGGATGAGATTGAAGAAGCTATAAAAATCCATGGCAACTGGCACAACCCAGGGGCAAGATGGTTTTCCATTGGAATTCTACAAAGTCATGCAACATCTGATCTTCCCTCTTCTATTGAGCATCTACCAGAATGCCGGGTAGACAGGCTCCTTGCATGCAGAATTCAATAGGGCACATATTTCCCTGATTCCTAAAACGGGAGAGATACCCTCTCCTGTGCCATATGTTGGCTGATTTTTCTCATTATTTGCAACATGAAAATTCTGACTAAGGTTCTGCCACCAGGCTCGTAAAGGTGATATATCTTCTGGTCCACAACAATCAGGTGAGATGTGCTCCCCATTGCTCCTTCAGGCATCAAATGTGTTCTCTTCTACATCTCATCTGGTTCACAAAGAGGGAAGTGGGGGAGAAACTACTACTCTCCTTTGTTGCCAGAAATGCATTTGACCACGTCGAATAGTTCTGCCTCTTCTGCACCATGGAGCACTTTGGCACAGGTGGGACCTTCCTCAAGATGATACTTTGGCTCTATACAAGCCCCTCTGCACATACTATCTGCAATGGCCTGGTCTCGAATGCCATACCAATCACCACAGGTATGAGACAAGGCTGTTCCCTCTGACTTCTACTACTAAGGGCCCTGGAACCACTGGCCACAGCAATACGCTCCACATGTGATATCTCTGGGATACTCTCTGCTGCTGGAGAATTTAAGATGCTATGCGATGATATCCTCCTGATACAGAAAAACCCAAAAGCTGAAATCTCGGCTTCTGCTCTGCACCATGAATGTCTTCTCCTCCTTCTCCTCCTTCTCAGGATACAAGATCAATTGGTACACAATCAGACGAGAGCTGGGAGACCTGCTGGTGAGATGGATACCGAACAGTCTTAAATAGTTGGGGATCCTTGTGAGTAAGAATTTCTCTGCTATGATGCGGGAAAATGTTGTCACCCTGCTCGAGAAAGGTAAAGTTTACTGATGTTCAATTATTTAAAATCATTCCATCTCAGCTGAGAAAGAGAAAGTGCGGGGGAGATAAAGGCAGAATAAAAACATACAATAGCAGAGAATGAT
The DNA here is from genome assembly GCA_963921515.1 of Calotriton arnoldi. Taxonomy (NCBI): domain Eukaryota; kingdom Metazoa; phylum Chordata; class Amphibia; order Caudata; family Salamandridae; genus Calotriton; species Calotriton arnoldi. The sequence continues at coordinate 137,273 of CAWUFW010002165.1, forward strand.
AAAAAACACTACAATGCGATTAAGGAATGTCCATACTGTTAAAGTGCGGACCGATGAGTCTAGTCCATTAAAATCCAAAGGTGCTTCGTGCTGCCAATAATAAAGCATAATTTGTTCCGCAACCAAGCTTGTCATTAATAGAGTGGTGATGAGCTGCTTTAAAATGCACACGGCTTCATAGTTCCTTATTGGTGGGGTGTGACTCTGAGGGGTATGATCCAAGGAGGTCAGGTGTGGATGCCCTGGATAATGAGGGCATTTTTTTATCGTCTATTGCTGCTTTCCTTCCTTCATGTGAACCAAGGCAATTACTGGTATTCCTAGCCTGCAACAGCCATCTTGGGCTTTTTTGGATTTCCTGTTACTGATTTCATAATCTTTATGATGCGCCCAGATAGCTGTCATGATTCTCCTTGTAGACAGGTTAGGGCAGCAACTGCACATGTCCTTACATTTAGCATTCAAAGTATTAGTCAGAGCCAATAGCGCCTAAAGGGCTTCAGAGCTTCACATATGCAGATTACGTGTGTTAAATATTTTTTCTGTTGTGCCACACCATCTGCATCATGCATCAACCTCCCCCTCCGTATGACCATACCAATGGGGGGATTAAGCCAAAACGCATTCTCATGAGGGCATACTTTGCGTGATATAGAGGCGGCGAGTGCAGGAAATCTGTTACGAGCCAGGAGAGTCGAGGTTCACGGCCCAGGAATGTATGATGATACAACGCATGCATTCACATCGCATGCTATTAGATCGCGGTTTTTACCACGCAAGTCGTTACAACGACTTTCGTTGGAGGGCGCTGGACTTAGGAGTAGTTTAATTTACTATGCCAACTCCAGCCTACGTACAGTAGGGAAGGTGTTGGATAGTAAATTAAACTATTTCTTGTCCTATACCGCCCTCCAACGCAAGTCGTTGTAGCGACTTGCGTTGTAAAGACTGCGATCTAATGGCATGCGATGTAATGCATGCGTAGTAAAGGTTGTTTCCCACGGCCCAGCTGCTATGTTGTTTGGATTTTAGATCCCGTAGGTTCTGCTCCGATGAGATTATCTTTTGTTGTTTTGTTAGCAATTTTGCCATGGTTCTTGGTGGTAAGTTGTTTTTTAGTAGATCTTCTGCACTGAAGGCCTTGATTGTGATTGCCAGGAGCAAACCCCGTGTTGAACCAGGGTACTGGAATTTCTCCCAGAGCAGATGTTTCATTGTGCCTATTGGCACCATTTGCAATGTTTGGCAATAAGTTATATATAAAGTTGGCCCTTAGGATCAGATCCTACTTTGGCAGCTTGAATTCTAGCCTTATTTGTGACTGGCTAGTACAATCTGGAAGGTCGAAGATGTGCCGATAGCTGATACATTGCTGTTAGTCTAACCGCTCATAGATGCTTTCCTTAAACACCATTGCACCATATGTCAATGCGTGCATCACCTTAGCCTCTATCACCGTTAGAAGAGCTTCTGTGTTTTGGAATGCATTGCTTCTTTTAAGTTGGCCCATCTTGCATGACAGGTGCTTTGCAGTCGTTTTCAAGGAGCCCAGCTGGGAATTCTCACCCCCTCTTTCATCCAGTGTGACATCAAGGTACTTAAAGATTGTTGTTCTTTCAAGTCTTGACCCACTGATGGACCAGGCACCCTTTTTATCAACTGTCTGCCAAAGATCATTGTTTCAGTCTATTTAGTCAGGCTAATGATCAATCAATCAATCAATCAATCATGTCACTTATAAAGCGCACTACATACCCGCGAGGGTCTCAAGGCGCTGGGGGAAGAGGGGGGTGGTGCTGCTACTGATCGAAGAGCCAGGTCTTGAGGAGTCTTCTGAAGGCCAGTAGGTCTTGGGTCTGTCGGAGGTTGGTGGGGAGGGTGTTCCAGGTCTTGGCGGCGAGGTGGGAGAAGGATCTGCCGCCGGCGGTCGTTTTCCGGAAGCGGGGACTGTGGCGAGGGCGAGGCTGGTCGAGCGGAGCTGGCGGGTGGGGGTGTAGAAGCTGAGTCGTCTGTTGAGGTAGGCTGGTCCGGAGTTGTGGAGTGCTTTGTGTGCGTGGGTGAGGAGCTTGAAGGTTATCCTCTTGTTGACAGGGAGCCAGTGCAGGTCTCTCAGGTGGGGTGTGATGTGGCTGCGTCGGGGGATGTCGAGGATAAGACGTGCAGAGGCGTTCTGGATGCGTTGCAGCCGTCTCAGGAGCTTAGCCGTCGTTCCTGCGTAGAGGGCGTTTCCGTAGTCCAGCCTGCTGGTGACGAGGGCCTGGGTGACTGTTTTTCTTGTTTCAGTGGGGATCCACTTGAAGATCCTGCGGAGCATTCGGAGGATGTTGAAGCAGGATGAGGAAACGGCGTTGACCTGCTTAGTCATGGAGAGGGTGGGGTCGAGGATGACCCCTAGGTTGCGTACGTGGTCGGTGGGTGGCGGGGCTGTTCCCAGTGATGTTGGCCACCAGGAGTCGTCCCAGGCTGAAGGGTTGGAACCAAGGATGAGGACCTCCGTCTTGTCCGAGTTCAGCTTCAGGCGGCTGGTCCTCATCCATTCGGCGACGGCCTTCATTCCTTCGTGGAGGTGGGCTTTGGCGGTGTGAGGGTCTTTGGTGAGGGAGAGGATCAGCTGGGTGTCGTCGGCGTAGGAGATGATGTTGAGGTTGTGCTGTCGGGCGACGTGGGCGAGGGGTGCCATGTAGATGTTGAACAGCGTTGGGCTGAGGGAGGAGCCTTGGGGTACGCCGCAGATGATCTTGGTGGCCTTGGATCGGAAGGGGGCGAGGCAGACGCTTTGTGTTCTGCCGGAAAGGAAGGATGTGGTCCAGTCCAGGGCCTTCTCTTGGATCCCGGCGTCGTGAAGGCGTGTTCGTAGTGTGTGGTGGCAGACCGTGTCGAAGGCGGCTGATAGGTCCAGGAGGATGAGGGCTGCTGTTTCTCTGTTGTCTAGCAGGGTCCTGATGTCATCGGTGGCGGCGATGAGGGCGGTTTCGGTGCTGTGGTTGCTGCGGAAGCCGTACTGGGAAGGGTCCAGGATGTTGTTCTCCTCGAGGTAGCAGGTCAGTTGTTTGTTGACGATTTTCTCGGTGACCTTCGCGGGAACGGGAGCAGAGAGATGGGTCGGAAGTTCTTGAGGTCCTTGGGGTCTGCCTTGGGTTTCTTGAGTAAGGCGGTGATCTCGGCGTGCTTCCAGCTTTCCGGGAAGGTTGCTGTCTCGAAGGAGATGTTGATTATTTTCCGGAGATGGGGCGCGATGGCTGTACTGGCTTTGTTGAAGATGTGGTGAGGGCACGGGTCTAGCGGTGAACCGGAGTGGATGGTGTTCATGATCTCGCTGGTGTCCTCGTCGTTGATGTTTGTCCAGGAGAGCAGGCGGTTGGTGGTTGTGGGGGCAGTGGTCTCGGTGGTTGCCGGGGCGGTCGTGGTGTTGAAGCTGTCGTGGATGTCGGCGATTTTGCGGTGGAAGAAGGTGGACAGTGAGTCGCACAGGTCTCGCGACGGCTGGATGTCGTTGGTGTTGGAGCTGGGGTTGGAGAGTTCCTTCACTATGTTGAAGAGCTCTTTGCTGTTGTGTGCGTTGTTGTCTAGGCGGTCTTTGAGTGAGGCCCTTTTGGCGGATCTGATGAGGTGATGGTGACTGCGGGTGGCGCTCTTGTGGGCGGCGTAGCTGTCCACTGTCCGTTCGTGGAGCCAGATCTTCTCCAGTTTTCGGCATGTTCGTTTGGAGGCCTGGAGGTCTTCGGTGAACCAGGTGGCTTTCTTGCTGGTGTGGCTGTTGGGCGGATTCTTGAGCGGGGCGAGGGTGTTGGCGCAGTCGTCGATCCACTGTCTGAGGTTGCGGGCGGCGGTGTCGGGGTCGGAGGGTTCGGCGGGTGGGCTCAGGGCGAGGGTTGTGGTTAGCTGGTCTTCCGTGACTCTGCTCCAGCAGCGGCGAGGCATTTGTTCGGTGCGGTGGTGCGTGGTGGGCTTCCTGTAGGTGAAGTGGATGCAGTGGTGGTCAGTCCAGTGGGGTTCGGAGGTGTGGTTGAAGGAGACGTGTGGGCTTGCGGAAAAGATGGAGTCGAGCGTGTGGCCGGCGGCGTGGGTGGGTGTAGTCACGAGCTGTCTGAGTCCGAGGGTGGCGAGGTTGTCGATCAGGGTGGTGGAGTTGGTGTCCTTGTTGTTCTCGAGGTGGAAGTTCAGGTCCCCGAGGAGGATGTAGTCCGTGGATGCGATGGCGTGTGTGCTGACGAAGTCAGCGATGGAATCGCTGAACTGTGGTCGGGGTCCGGGGGGTCTGTAGATGAGGGTTCCTCTGAGGGTGGTGTTGGGATCGGTGTGGATCTGGAAGTGCATGTGTTCGGCGGTGCTGAGGGTGTCGTCGGTGTTGGTTGAGACTCTGAGGGTGTTCCTGTGGAAGATGGCGATGCCTCCTCCGACTCCGTTGGTGCGGTCCCTGCGGGTGATCTTGTATCCGTCCGGGATGGCAATGGCGATGTTGGGGGCTGAAGCGGGATTCAGCCAGGTCTCCGTCAGGAATGCGACGTCTGGGGAGGTTGAGTCGAGAAGGTCCCAGAGTTCGATGGCGTGTTTGCGGGCGGAGCGGGTGTTGAGGAGGATGCATCTGAGGTAGTTGGGTTCTTTCCTGGGCGGTGGTTTGGCGGGGCGGGTGCTGGCGAAGCTGCAGTTCCGGCAGGTGAAGGGCCCTTGGGTGCGCTTCGGGATGGCCTGGTAGCAGGCGTGATCTTTTCCGGGGTTGAGTGCGTGGAGGGTGCTGGCGTCTTATCGGTGTCTGTTGATGTGGCGGGCGCGGGGATGCCCGGACCAGGGGTCTGGCGCTGGGCGCGGTCACGGCACGGACGGGCGCAGACGGGCTTGCCTAGGCGCGCTTCGGTGCGCCAGCGGCGCGCCCGCTGCGCACGTCCGCTGCGCGCCACGCACAGCGGCCGCCATAAATGGGGAGGGAGGAGCAGGGAATGGGGCAGCGAATGGGCAGTGAGGGGGCGGGGCCGCAGGCGCAGCGGCGGGAAACAGGCACAGAAGGGAAAACGAGCACAATCAGGGCATCAAGGGGGCACAGAAAGGAAAAAAACGAGCACAATGAGGGGCAGCAAGGGGGCACAGAAAGGAAAAACTAGCACAATGAGGGGCAGCAAGGGGGCACAGAAAGGAAAAACGAGCACAATCAGGGGCAGCAAGGGGGCACAGAAAGGAAAAACGAGCACAATCAGGGGCAGCAAGGGGGCACAGAAAGGAAAAAAAACGAGCACAATCAGGGGCAGCAAGGGGGCACAGAAAGGAAAAACTAGCACAATGAGGGGCAGCAAGGGGGCACAGAAAGGAAAAACGAGCACAATCAGGGGCAGCAAGGGGGGCACAGAAAGGAAAAAAACGAGCACAATCAGGGGCAGCAAGGGGGCACAGAAAGGAAAAACGAGCACAATCAGGGGCAGCAAGGGGGGCACAGAAAGGAAAAACAAGCACAATCAGGGGCAGCAAGGGGGCACAGAAAGGAAAAAACGAGCACAATCAGGGGCAGCAAGGGGGCACAGAAAGGAAAAACGAGCACAATCAGGTGCAGCAGCAGGGCACACAGACGGAGCTGTGTGGTGGGGGAGCGACCTACCAGTCAAGGTCAATATAATTTAATGCACAATAATGTTTAAGTGCATCCAATGATCTCTGAAGGCCAATTTAAGTGCTGTCAAGTACCACCATGTCATCTGCATATTGTAGAATTTGCATTTTCTGCTTTGCCAGGCGGAGCGGGCAGATCCTTGGGACTACCAGGTAGCTTTCCAGATCTGCCATATACAGGTTGAAGAGCAGAGGAGCTACAATACAGCACTGTTTCAGCCCTTTATTAGTTGAACTTTTTTCTGATGTTGCCCAATTTGCTGTTACTTTGACTCTGACACATGTTTTACTGCATAGTGATTCTATTGCCATTAAGGGATGTAGTGGTGTCTGCCACTTCTTTAACTTTCCCTATAGTCTGCCTCTAGGGATGTTACTGAATGCGTTGGTGAAGTCGATAAATGCTGCATTTAGCGAGAGGGCCTTTGGGCTCATTGCTTCGTCGACCAGGTAGGTAAGCGTCAAGAGATTATCCTCTATGTGGCTAGGTTTTTGGAAGCTGATCTAAACCATGGAATAATTTATTTTTTCTTTGGCCCATATTTCCCAGCTCTTCATACAGTAATTTAGCATAGCACTTCCCTTCAACATCCAATAGTGCTATCATTCAATAGTATGTGGCTGAAGATCTATTTCCCTTTTTGTATATAGGTACTAGGGTTTAGCCCCTCCAACTTTCTGGAACGGTTGCCATGTGATGACATTCAGAGAAAAGCTGATTAAGAAGGGCATCCAGAGGCTCAGGTCAGCTTTTAATAGGGCTGCAGGAAGGCCTTTGGGCCCAGGTGCCCCAGCAGATCTCATATTCCTTGAGGCCATTTCAACCTTTCTTGTGGGCAGCCATAAGTTGATACTGGTCGATGTTCTTGCAATGGCCCTTTCCCTCTCCCCATAGGGACCCTCTGGAGGACCATGTATGAGCTCCTGTAGAGGATTAAATTGGTGCCCTGTGGAGATCTCACAGGATAAGCTGAATGGGCTCTTATCTTCTGTGGGCAATGCCACATATTGGTAAACCAGCAGGTGGAATCAGCTTTTGAGCAAGTAGAGGTGGAGGAATAAAGCTGCTTTATGTGATCTGCCCATTGTTTTGCCAAGATATGGAAGGCTTCGTGGCTTTAGTGTTGGGAAGCTTATTCACTAGCCTCCAGAATTTCTTAGAGTCTTTTAGCTTTTATGCAGTGGGTAGTTTGGCCCATGTTAGATCGTTATTTGCCCGTTTGTTCACCCATAGCTGCCTCCTGTATGCTTGCTTTAATATTCATATTTTTTGTTGTGTTCTTTTTACTGCCCGGTTTTTGTACTTTAGGGCGCGGAGTGCTTCATTTAACTCCTTTCTTAAGCATTTTGTTTTCTGTCTCTCAGCATGTCCTCCTGTCTCCTGTTCGGGTCTTCTTTTAGGACTACTCCTAGGTTGTCTTTGAGTGATGTAATCAGGGAACACCAACTTGTTATTATCTCCTCTTCCCTCTTACCTTCATGAAGCCTTTCCATTCAACCTTCACATTGCTTATCTATTTAAGGGCTTTCTATCTGCCAGTTTATTCTTTTAATTGGGACTAATTCTTCTGGACAACCCAATGCCTTTGTTGCCTGGTGGATTCCTTGCGTACGATTAATGCATGGTCACTGGTTAATCTGGTGGTGATCTGAAATCCATCAATATCATGAAAGTGTTCTATGGAGGACTAGATATTGTCCAGGGTTGCAGATCTCAGGGTGGAGAAATTAGTATAAGCTGCAGGGGGATCAGATGTTACTGTGCTTGAGAAAACTAAACGGAACATTGCCAATTGGAAATCCCTCCAACTCTCTCTCTGGGGCAGGGCCCAAACAGTAAAGATAGCAATCGCTTCCTGTTTAAGCTATGTGTTTGGCATGTTACCAAGCAAGACCTCTGACCTCCTGGTCAGGGAACTCTGTTCTCCCCTCGAGCAGCTCCATCATTGAGCCGCTGCCCCCAACACCTCTCTGATCGCAGGTAGGTGTTCGAGGCCCTCCTCCAACCACAGGCTCTTGCCTGCGCCGCATCCCTGGTGGTCCAGTGGGAGAGCCTTGCTCTTCTGCTGGTCCACTCTGCCAGCCTCGTCTGTCTGCCTTTTGTCTGTCTGTCTCCTGCTTTTCTGCCCCATTTGTGTACTTCTGCCTTTCTGTGCCTCATTGTCTATTTGTGCTTTGTGCTTTTGCATCTATTTGGGCTTTTTGTGTCTATTTGTCTTGTATTGTGCCCTTTTTCTCTCTCCTGTTTGCTGTTTTCCCGCTGCTGATGCCCCTGCGGCCCCTTTTCCCCTGCCGGTTCCCACTCCCGCCTCCCAGCTGCGCTCCCTCCACCGTCCCCTAATTAATGGTGGCCACTGCACAACAGGTTGAGCAAGACCTCTGACCTGCTGGTCAGGGAACTTTGCTCTCCCCTCACACAGCTCCGTCGTTGCGCCGCTGCCCCCACACCTCTCTGATCGCAGGTAGATGTTCAAGGCCCTCCTCCACCCACAGGCTCTTGCCTGCGCCTCATCCCTGGTGGTCCAGTGGGAGAGCCTTGCTCTTCTGCTGGTCCGCTCTGCCAGCCTTGTCTGTCTGCCTTTTGTCTGTCTGCCTTTGTGTGTCTGTCCCCTGCTTTTCTGCCCCGTTTGTGAACTTCTGCCTTTCTGTGCCTCTTTGCCTATTTGTGCATTGTGCTTTTGCCTTTTTGTCTATTTGGGCTTTTTGTGTCTATTTGTCTCGTATTGTGCCCTTTTTCTCTCTCCTGTTTGCCGTTTTCCTGCCGCTGCTGCCCCCGCAGCCCCTCCCCTCCTGCTGGTTCCCACTCCCACCTCCTGGCTGCGCTCCCTCCCCGTCCCCTACTTAATGGCGGCCGCTATGTGACAGGTTGCGCAAGACCTCTGATCTCCTAGTCAGGGAACTCTGCTCTCCCCTCGTGCAGCTCTGTCATTGCGCCAATGCCCCCAGCACCTTTCTGATCGCAGGTAGGTTTTTGAGGCCCTCCTCCAGGCGCAGGCTCCTGCCTGCGCCTCATCCACTGGTGGTCCAGTGGGAGAACCTTGCTCTTCTGCTGGTTCGCTCTGCCAGCCTTGTCTGTCTGCCTTTTGTCTGTCTGCCTTGTCTGTCTGTCCTCTACTTTTCTACTCCGTTTGTGCACTTCTGCCTTTCTGTGCCTCTTTGTCTCTTTGTGCTTTTGCCTTTTTGTCTATTTGGGCTTTTTGTGTCTATTTGTCTCGTATTGTGCCCTTTTTCTCTTTCCTGTTTGCCATTTTCCCGCCGCTGCTGCCCCCGCGGCCCCTCCCCCAGCCGGTTCCCGTTCCCGCCTCCCAGCTGTGCTCCCTCCCCTGTCCCCTACTTAATGGTGGCCGCTGCGCGGCCGTGCTGCTGGCGCACCAAAGGAAAGACCATCTGCGCCCGTCCGCACCCGACCGTGACCAGCGCCAGGAACCCCGGTCTTCCGACCCACCAGCGCTATGACTCAGCAAACCTCCACGCACTCAACCCCGGAAGAAACAACATTTGCCAACTGTCGACGCTGAACACCACCCACGGCCAGTTCTCCTGCTGACACTGCCACCACACCTTTACCCACCTCCGGACCCGACCCACCGGGAACCATCACACCCAAACCCTGAGCTGCATCCTCCTCAACTTACACTCCCTGCACAGACATGCAGTAGAAATCTGGGACCTCCTTGACACCCTGTCGCCAGACGTCGCCTTCCTCACAGAAACCTGGACCAAAGACACCCCACGCCTGACATCGCTACCGCCATCCCAGACGGCTACAAGATCCAGAGGAAGGACCGCCTCAACCACTAGGGAGGAGGACTCGCCATTGTACACAAGAACTCCCTCCGACTCACCATATCCAGCACGAACGACTCCTCGTCCTCCACTAAACACCTCCATTTCCAGATCCAGAACAACCCTAAGCGGCACCCTCGCCTACAGACCTCCCGGACCACGCACCATGTTCGCCGCAACCATCACAGACCTCATCGCACCCCACGCCATCGCCTCCATGGACTACGTACTGCTCGGAGACCTGAATTTCCACTTCCCAACCTCAGCGACCCCAACTCCACCGCCCTCCTGGATAACCTCGCCAACATCGGACTGAAACAACTCATCACCACCCCCACCCACAAGGCAGGACACACCCTCGACCCCATCTTCGCAGGAGGAAACAACATCCACTTCATCCACACCATGCAACCCCTCTGGATGGACCACCACTGCGTACACTTCTCCTTCACAAAACCCACCGCACACAAACCTACACCAAGCCTCCATGCAGGAACTGGAGCAAGGTCACTAAAGAGCACCTCAACTCCACCCTCAACCAGGCTCCCCCTCCCACCACACCCAACGCCAACTCTGCAGCCAACGAACTTCACAGATGGATCACCGACTGCGCAGAAAAGCTCGCCCCCTCCGGATCTCAGACAGACAATGCCCCACGAAAGCCACCTGGTTCACCACCGACCTCCGAGAATCAAGATGCACCTGCAGACGTCTCAAGAAAGTATGGAGAAACAGCAAAACCCCGGAAGCATGGACCAGCTACAAGAAAACCATGACAGAATACCACCAACGCATCAGATCCACTAAAAGGAACTTCATCCAGGACAAGATCCTCGCCAACTCCAGCAACTCTAAGGAGCTCTTCAGCATCATGCAAGAATTCACCAAACCCCCGAGCCAGGCCTCAGACGTCACGTCCTCCCAGGACCTCTGCAACAAACTCGGCTCTGTCGTGTAGTTCCTATATTACCCATACAGGACCTGCGCGTTCGGATAACATAAACTGTGGGTTTGGTGGCAGACTAACTCTGAGCACCCCCACCGAGAATGTTAGCCTGTTTGCATAAGCTAGCTCACAGTGCCACTAGTGTCTCCTCTTATCCGGGAGAGAATAGTTTCTGGCAACCTTAGAACATGACAACCCTGATCCCTCAGGATCGTGGAAACAATGTACTACTTTTCGCTCAGTCTCTCGTGCTCACTTATCTCGTCTCAGAGATACACAGAATAAACAGCCTGGGCGTTTCAATAAGGGTTTATTGAACAGTCGTTATTCTTGTGTAGAATATATGAGCTGCAACAACCATTTGACAGTAGCATAGATATATGATTAGCAGTACTATGAATATAAATGGATAGTACAGTTCTACCATCTTGCACTACGCATGAATAAATACATGAATAGAAAATGCATTGATAAAAGAAAGCGCGTACTCCTACGATGCCTTTCTAGATGTACCTAAGTGTACCTAGCATGTGAGTAGGTGTGAAGCCAAGAATCCCTCTAGGATTTAGTCGAACCCCATTACCTGAAGTGAGAATGTAGGAGCCCCTCTTGGTCTCGAGCTGGACACCCCGCAAGGGATGTTCAGACCACTGTCAGCTGGAGCGTCTGCATGCAGGAGCCTCAGCGTCTCTGGTCAGTGTGTCGACCTGGAAGTCTCGGTTCCCTCTTATTAACATTAGCAAGAGGTGCTATATTTATATTGAAAGTATCTAGGGCTCCTTTGTCCCTTGTTGTATGTATTAGCCATTGTTGGATTTGAGGATGACGTATGGGATGAACCGTGTACATAGATATGGGGAGGAAGGTGGTGTAGCCCCAACCTGGTTTCTAAGAACCCTTATGAATATTCATTCATACTGTGTGAGTCTATTGATGGAGTTATAGGACTCTATTGTTTAGGAGAAACCCCCCTTCTGCACCCAGGACTAGAACTAGGTAAAGGTTCAATCCTAAAAGGCCCGTTACAGTGTAGTGTAGGGGAGGTAATGTAGGTGAAGGGGTATGATGTTACCCGGGCCTATATTAGGGTACCTATATGAAACATAACACCCACTCCTCTTCCGAACAGTCAACAATGATAAAAATACCAGTGGACTATTCTCTTTACTAGATAGTAGTGCATAGGACATTTTTCAATGAGCTTCGTTAAAATCTTGTTTTAAAATCATTTTAAAAACAGTTTAAAAAAGGGTCAAAATTAAAATTCTTACTACGAAAATTAGTTGTTTGGAATTGTCACTTAAGCCACACTCCTAATTGAGTTCGTATATATAAGTTGAATGTCTACAAGCGTCAAAAGGCCATGCTTTTCAGCGAGAAAGTGTCAATTTTTAGGAAGAGTTCCAAATTTAGTTAATTTTAGAGAAAATGAAAATCCGAATTCTTTCCCAGCACACGATGAGCCAATTACAGATTAAATGTCCTGGCTGGGAGACGCAACATCATCGCTGCTTGCTGCTGCAGGGGAGGGTCCTTGTAACACCTTGCAGAGTACGTCAATGGAGCACAGATGATATTCAGTACTGCCAATAGCTGGTGTAGAGAAAACAGAAAAGGCTTGGGTCCTAACACTATCCGGCCTGGACCACACCAATATTATACAACAAAACAGTGACCGGACAGATTATTCCAAATTACTCATATATGAACCTAGGCAGCAATTCTAAGTTCATGTGATTTATTTCACATCATTTGTAACTTGTTTTTACATATGTGAGTTAAGAACATTCATCGATGTCATAAGATGGAGAACACCTTATTTAGTATAACAAAATTAACAACTAACAGATTAAACATTACAACAAATACACATAAATGTTATACATGTAAGCTAACGTGAACGCCAGTATAGTTATCAGTGTCCTATACATGTCCTGCAAAGAACCAGTCCATATTTGATATATGGATCACAGGCGGACCATTGGTGGTTCCATTGGTCCTGCCTGTGTTAAGGGCAAAGGGCTACATAGTTTTTTAAGAGGGTCATCTGCTCATTGGGAACAAAATTAATTTAAACAGATTCCCATCCAGTGCCTCAAAAGAGTTCATACGTCTTTGCCCAGATGTCTGTCAACGCGTTTCAAACCCCTAATAGTTCTAGGGTTTTCCTCAGGACTTGGACTGTAAGTCAGTGACTGTTGTTATGGATGCCCAGACGCTTGTATGATGAGGCGTCAGTGGTGCATCTAATCATTGTAAGGCGGAAGCTTATACATATTTTCGGGATTGCATCCCATATCCATGTCCTCGTGTCACTAAAAGGCTGTGTTTGCATAGACCTTTTTATATTCAATAAGCAGAAATCCTGTAGTTCTTCAAGAAATGTCCGTGAAGCTCCGTCCTTATGTGCTTTTTTTGTAGTCGGATTAATTTGTCTGTAACATTTTGCTGCTTGGCAGCACTGCTCAATGTCACCGCAGAGAATAAAGAGGGGTCTGAGATCAGTTTTTGGATATGATCTTCACTAAATGACAGTGTATCTCTCTCTGACATCTTGTATGGCCAGGTGATGTAAGAAAAACCTGGGAACCGCTAAGTGAATATGAATGTCAGTGTATTCTAGGTTAGAAAGCCTTGTGGACCACTGTCCGCTCTACTAGCAGGGAAAACAGAAAAGGCTTGGGTCCTAACACTATCCGGCCTGGACCACACCAATATTATACAACAAAACAGTGACCGGACAGATTATTCCAAATTACTCATATATGAACCTAGGCAGCAATTCTAAGTTCATGTGATTTATTTCACATCATTTGTAGCTTGTTTTTACATATGTGAGTTAAGAACATTCATCAATGTCATAAGATGGAGAACACCTTATTTAGTATAACAAAATTAACAACATAACAGATTAAACATTACAACAAATACACATAAATGTTATACATGTAAGCTAACGTGAACGCCAGTACAGTTATCAGTGTCCTATACATGTCATGCAAAGAACCAGTCCATATTTGATATATAGATCACAGGCGGACCATTGGTGGTTCCATTGGTCCTGCCTGTGTTAAGGGCAAAGGGCTACACAGTTTTTTAAGAGGGTCATCTGTTCATTGGGAACAAAATTTCTTTAAACAGATTCCCATCCAGTGCCTCAAAAGAGTTCATACGTCTTTGCCCAGATGTCTGTCAACGCGTTTCAAACCCCTAATAGTTCTATGGTTTTCCTCAGGATTTGGACTGTAGGTCAGTGACTTTTGTTATGGATGCCCAGACGCTTGTATGATGAGGCGTCAGTGGTGCATCTAATCGTTGTAAGGCGGAAGCTTCTACATATTTTCGGGATTGCATCCCATATCCATGTCCTCGTGTCACTAGAAGGCTGTGTTTGCATAGACCTTTTTATATTCAATAAGCAGAAATCCTGTAGTTCTTCAAGAAATGTCCGTGAAGCTCCGTCCTTATGTGCTTTTTTTGTAGTCGGATTAATTTGTCTGTAACATTTTGCTGCTTGGCAGCACTGCTCAATGTCACCGCAGAGAATAAAGAGGGGTCTGAGATCAGTTTTTGGATATGATCTTCACTAAATGACAGTGTATCTCTCTCTGACATCTTGTATGGCCAGGTGATGTAAGAAAAACCTGGGAACCGCTAAGTGAATATGAATGTCAGTGTACTCTAGGTTAGAAAGCCTTGTGGACCATTGTCCGCTCTACTAGCAGGGAAAACAGAAAAGGCTTGGGTCCTAACACTATCCGGCCTGGACCACACCAATATTATACAACAAAACAGTGACCGGACAGATTATTCCAAATTACTCATATATGAACCTAGGCAGCAATTCTAAGTTCATGTGATTTATTTCACATCATTTGTAACTTGTTTTTACATATGTGAGTTAAGAACATTCATCGATGTCATAAGATGGAGAACACGTATAGGACACTGATAACTGCACTGGCGTTCACATTAGCTTACATGTATAACATTTATGTGTATTTGTTGTAATGTTTAATCTTTTATGTTGTTAATTTTGTTATACTAAATAAGGTGTTCTCCATCTTATGACATCGATGAATGTTCTTAACCAGACAGCTGGTGTAGAGGCAGCCGGTGCTGTAGTCGATACCTCGGTGCTAGTGGTGGAGCTAAAGCTTACCCCAGTTGTAAAAGGCACCTGCGGATTCTCGAGGAATGCAGCCATCAAGATGGGAATACGCTGGGGACATTGCCGAGTGTGGGCCCTCAAGGGTTCCAGCCGGGTATTCAAGTCTGCAGGCGTGTCCTTTGCAAGTGTCAGACAGAGGTCCAACACGCATTCTTCACCGCAAAACAGGCATCGAAGAACAGGTAGGATGCAGTCCATCCAGACTGGTCTAAATGTTAGGAACCAAGAGGCGCTTAGTTCCCTCAGGTGAGGTGTGCCCAGATGTTGTACCATGCTTTCACTGTATTTCCGCTCCAGGAGCGCTTTTGCCATCTCGTTGGTAATTGGGCCATCCATTGCGTAGCAGGTAAATGACAATCAGGATTCCCGCTATTGATAGCAGGATCAGAGGTAGACCTCCAAAAATGCTTCCAAATACGGCGTGTATAAAGTCCGGGATAACTCCGAGGATTGTCTGAAAGGTGCTAAGAAGTCCTGACCCTATGGTCTTAAATAGGTGTACAATACCACTCGTATCAGACATATTAAAGATACGACCCACCATTTCTGCTAAATGAATGGGGCAGTTTGTACGTATAAGTGCCTGTATCTCAGTCGAGGTCCTTGCGATTTGAAGATCAAAGGTCTCTCGAGCGGAGGTTAAGGGTACAGTTTGCTGTAAAAGCATGGCTTTCAGTCTGCTCAAAGTATCAAATTGTATAAAGGAAACATTCAATGAAGGCCATAACGGCGCCTCCTTGACTGTAGTTGTTGGGGGAAACAATACTTGCATACAGCAAGTAACCCTAGAGTTCACAGTGACCAGATAGGCAATACCCGGAAGCATACCACATCAACCTTGATCGTTCAGCATCAAGTAACTCCCATTTGAGAGCAGCTCGAATACCGGTTTGATCACGGCAGCTGGAGTCCCTTTCATGTGGCAGGACAAGTTTGCTATCGAACCATTACACGCTCCGTGCAATGAAATGTCCCGGCACATGAGAGAACTGCTCAAAGCGCTCTTGCAGTTTGTACCACTTAGAAATACTTCTCAATCCCCACTCCGGCATCGAAATCTATATGGTAAATCCCAGGATTCCTTAATGTATTCCTTACCCATTTTTTCATATTTGCCCGCCTGCCTTTGTTCAAGGCAATATTGAAACTGAAAAGTAGTGACCGGTAGAGCTATGTAGCCATTCAGTAGACGGAGCTTCCGCTACTGTAAATGGTAGTCGGTCCAGTTTTTCAATACGCAGAAATGTATATTTAGCTCCCCTTTGTGCCATTTCAACCTGTTTATCTGTTAGATTATATTCAGAAAACAGAGACGTACTGTTTATAAAACACCAGAGCACAAAGCATGCACGCAAAGATTGCAGCGTCCAGCTCAATAAATCGATAGAACGTAATTGAGATTGCCCGTGTTGTAGTATGGCCAAATCTTGTTCTAGGATATCTATCACAGAAGACACAATGTTGCCCAAAGAATATATTCTGGAGGACAAAGTTGTTAACCCATTGTCTACCACAGCCAACAATTTCTCTAAGTTAATACGGTCTATTTCCCGTATTCTCTCTGCGACCTCTTGTTGTGATATTTTCCAATTTTCATTATAGGCAGCATAAATGGCAGCATATATGAAACGTTTCTGATGTTGTTTCCTGGGACCTTGTAAAAAATCCCTAAGACCCATGTCTTGTGAGAGTAAGGCTAAGTGTTGTTTCACTTCTGTTAGTGTTGAGGTTTCTAGCCAATCAAGGCACAACTTCCCAACACTGTAGGATGTCACTACCCCTGGATGTTCTCTTTGTACATAACGTGTGTCTGGCCTGTGGATACTGTACCCTTCGGTAATACCCAAGAATCGTTTATGACATATGTTTGTGTCTAAGGGCCAAACCACCCATTTTTCCCAATTCGGGTCTGATCTATTGTACTGTAAAATGTCATCTACTGTTGCCCCTTCCTGTGAAGTCAAATTTTGCCACCCTCCCATCTGTGATGGTGTTGGGAATCGAGGTGTGTTCAGGTCCTTGATCTTGGCTAATCCAAGACAGGATGTCTGTTGCACAGTTTTGTTTAGAAATATCATCTGCTGTGGAATGAGGCATGCTCTAAATAGCGCTTCTGTTGCCTAGACTTTCCAGTCCCTAGAACCCCAGACTGATTTTAAGTCTATTGTGTCCTTCCATAGGTCAAAACCCTGTTCAGACAGTTGGGCAATAAAGGAAGCAGAGTAAATCTGTTTGGTGTTTGTCAACATAATTTTCAGTGCTGATGTTGGTGTAAGCTTATAATAGTATGAGGTCGGGTCAGTGGTGTTAAAACCTGAAAAATATGAAAAGTTCTGTGCAAATGTATGCGAACTACCTTTTGGTGGTGTAGGGCAATGTTCCCACTGATGGTACTCAAACACATTTCTAGGTGAAATAGATTTGTGCAGAAAATGATGACCATAATGTTGGTAACAGTACAAAGTGTCATAGTCTGAATTACTTTCTAACATTTCAGTGTTCGGAAATGCAGCAGTTTTTTCTAAATCAGACAACATGTTATTAACAGTTTCAGAGTCCCAATCATCAGAAAATGTACTGG
This sequence comes from Calotriton arnoldi, assembly GCA_963921515.1. Lineage (NCBI taxonomy): Eukaryota > Metazoa > Chordata > Amphibia > Caudata > Salamandridae > Calotriton > Calotriton arnoldi. The sequence goes on from CAWUFW010002165.1 coordinate 154,355, forward strand.
AGGTAATGATATCACTTAATGAAATTTTAAATAAATGAGAAATTTTTAAAAGTTCAGTCAGACCGAATATTTTGAAATCAACCTTGTCCCAAACTATACCATCCTGTATAGGAACCGCTGTGATGTTCACTGATAAGTCTCTCTGTTCATGATGAGATGATTGATGTGGTTTTAAAATCAAATTAACTTTTGGGGCTGTAGAGCTTTGCTGAAGATATCGTCCATTAATAAGCATGCTAAAAGTTATTACTAAGCCTAGCCAGAAAAGAAAAAATAGAATCCCAGTAATTACCCAATGTTCTAACCAAGGTGTTACTAGGTAAGTCTTTTTGAGAAAGTTCAGGAAGTTTTTGGCTTGCTGTTTACGTGATTTTTGGGCTGGAGTAGTTTCCGGTTCACTTGAATCCAAAGATAACGCATCAAAGTTCATGAAGTAGCCAGAAGCAGTTTGATCAATTGTACGAATTGTTTGGGATTTGTTGAAATCGCATTTTGCTCTTGTCGAGGCATGTTTACGTAGACGTCTGTATTTGGTCTGATTGCAACTTGAGTGTTGTTCTGAGTTTCATTTTGTAGATGAACTTCGGGTTCAAGGGGAACGAGTTCCATAGCATTGTTGCTTAGTTCTTCATTCCTCACAGGAGGCTCTTCAAACGTGATGAGTCTTTCTGTTTGAACTTCTTGGATTGTAGCTAGAGGAGGGCGTCTGCTACTGTGGAGTTCATGAGGCCTACTGTTCAGTATCGGCCACATAGTGTGGTTTGATTAAGTCGATTGAGACAAATCTTTTCTCCTTTTTCCCGGCAAGAGGCGGCAAAAGAACAGTTCGTGTTCCTTGAATTGCTAGGACAGGTACAGGCTTTCTGTATGATGGTCCAAATTATTTTTTGTCCGCTATTTTCTCTCTGACCAGATCCCCGATTTTTGGGATCCAGACAGGTCTTGCCGTGTTTGCCTTGACTTCCCCAGTGGCGGTCTGTTTCTGGATAACGTTGCTTTGTTGTGTCCTGGATTCATTTAGATCCTGTAAAACAGCCAAACGATCATGGATATCAAATGGTTTCTCATCCGCCACTGTGCCTTCATACTCAAGATCAGCTACCCACATTCTCGTCCCAAATAGGACCTCATATGGAGTGACATCCCCTAGAGAATTTCTTGGCTGGTTGTTAAGTGCTCTTTGTACCCCATAGAGGTGACTGACCCAACTACCGCCCTTGCCTAATACCCTAGCTGTTAAAGATTGCTTTAAGTCCCGGTTTTTCCTCTCCACAACCGAATTTCCCTCAGGATGGTACGGAGAGGAGTACCGCAGTGCAACGCCCATACTTTTCATGGCCTCTTTGTAAGCCCGAGAGCTAAACGCCGGGCCACAGTCAGAATGTAACGTGCCAACTGCGTATGTCCCGATAAAGACTCGCAAATCTTTTATAACAGTATGAGCGTCATCCGAGCGCTGAGGCCAAACCCATAGGAATCTTGAGCAGGAATCCACTGCAACCATGATATACCTGTAAGCCCCATCAGATTGTAAGGGGCTGCAGTGGTCCAGATACACGCATGCAAGAGGTTTGTCAGATATTAGTAATGGTGTCTGCGCCGGGCGTGTTCTGGTGGAGCCTTTCATCTGTTGGCAGATGTCGCATTTCAAGACAGAGGGGCATATTCACAAGAACGTGTGTTAAACATCACCAGAGTTCGCTAACGCAACTTTTCACATTGCAGCTTATCGCGGGAATATCACGCCGTGTCAACGTGGAATTCACAACACGGTGGTACCATGCGATAGTCCGCCTATAACGCGGCCAATTTCCACGAGACAACAATCTCGACGGAGATAAAAAAACGAACCACAACACAGAAAAACGTGTGATGAGCTCATTCGCGTAAGTAAATGGTCTTCTGAAAACCTGTGAAGTACTCGGTGCGGCTGTGTGTGTGCCCGGGAAGCTGTCTCAGCCCGGGCTGACACACACGACGTGGGGGCTGGGGTGTTTGCGGTGAGCATTCGTTGCAGCAATGGTAAATGAAGGCGGGGGAAGGTGAGTGGAGGATAAGAACCCTCCGTATGGTGTGACTGCAGAGTGATAATGGCCAGTCCTCCCTTGTCTACCGGAAATCCACACGGCCCCCACATGGGGGCTGGAAGGGCTGGGAGAAAAGATCATTGGCCAAGTCTCTGCACTGCAGTCAATTGCACCCCCATGTCCATCTACAGGACGTGCACTTCAGCCATGTGCGTGGGGATGTGCAGTAGGCTGGCACCCCCGCCTCCATGCAGCTGTCCCCCGGCAAGGCACCCTCCGGGGTCCTGCTCAGATGCTCACACCGGGGGGGGAGAGAAGGAAGAGGAGGGGGCCGCTGAGGCCAAACCAAGCACGACTCTCCAAGTCATGGGGGGTTGTTTGGTCAGTAAAATGGGGGCAGCCCCCCTACCTGCACTGCTCTAATGCCAGGAGTGATGCCAGCGTCCCCAGCTCTCGTGTCCCTTAGGGCCAGGCCCCTCACCACCACTCCTGGGATCTGCAGCTTAGGGCAAGGCCTGCTCCGCCTGGCTGCCGGTGTCAACCACAACTCCGATGCTGCAGCTCATGCATCTCCCAGGATCGGGCCTCCAGGTGTCTCTGTGCCCCTGTTTACTTGCCCTGCTCTGCAGCCGATGTTAGCCTGCACTGCAGGTAACATCTCCCCTGGGACCCAGCCTTAGGCGGCCTCTTCAGGGGCCACCATACCATGCGGGGCACACTCCGCTCGCCTACTTCAGCCAAGCCCTCAGCCCCCACTGCACATGGCATCCCACCCAGACATTGGTCTTGTGTCTCCACCAGCAGCCGGGGAAGAACGGGGGCACAAACCAGGCACCTGTGGGTCTTCCGGTGTGGCTCTTGGCTGTGTTCCCTTTCCTGCAGCAGGTAGTCATCCTGCTTAACACCAGCAAAAGGCAGGTGTAAAATCCCTTGTGCTAGCGCGGCTTATCACCTGTTTTTGTTTCGCTTCGCAGATCTGGCAGTTCGTTGTGAAAGTTGTGATGTGGTTTTTTCGTGTGTTTTTGCACGGGAACGCCTATTCTGCATCTCATTAGAGTTATTTGGTGGTGTCCACCGTGGAGATAAATTTTGGGGCAGTTATCACGGGAATACTGGTGTTGTCTGCAGTTTGCACCAGCTTGTGAATGTGGTGTTAATTCTATCACCACTTTTGATGCGTTAAAGTGGGGATAATTCGGAGTTAAATCCTTGTGAATATGCCCCATAGTCTTTAGTTTGCTTTGTTAGACTGGGCCACCAATAGCGCTGTTTCAACAATGAAATAGTCGCTTTAAAGCCTGTATGCGCAGAGCCCAAACCCTCGTGTGCTGCTAGTATTAAACCTTGCCTCCGATCCATATTTGGTATTACTCTGTCCCCCACTCCAGGAATCTGAGCATATGGAATGTTGTTTGCATATAACTTGTAGGAGTACTTGAGTGGAAATTTCTTTGGTAATGCACTGCTGTTTTTGCTTGAAGCAATAACAGCCACCATAATCTCACCGTCTATTCTCGTTTTTGAACGAGTGATTGCAGCTACGGAAGCCGTTCGCACAGCCCCCTTTGCGGCTTTGTCAGCCAATGAATTCCCTTCAAGGTGAATGCCATCACGCTGATGACTCAGTGTGTGTATCACGTGAGCCCTTGGTAGGTCGTTTTTCAACTCCACAACCTGTTCCCATAGCATTTTATGCTTAATTGTGCCACCTTTTGCATCTTTAAACCCGTTTACTTCCCAATGTTGTAAGTACTCATTGTATGACTGCACACAGTAAAAGGAATCACACACAATTAGTGTGGGGAATTCGTGATCCGTATTTACTAGTGCCAGTATCAGTGCTTTTAACTCTGCCAACTGAGCCGTGCAGTCTCCTAGAGATTGCGTTTTGGTGCAACTTGGATGGAACTTTCCATCCAGCATGCGACCTTTAACGATTGCACATGCTGCGCTGTATTGTTGCTTACTCCCTATGGCCGGTTGAGCAGATCCGTCAGTGTAAATAATATATTCAAACTGATCTAGAGGCAAAATCTCATTTGGTAGAGGATATTCTTGTTCGTATTGCAGGAATGCTTGTATTTTTAGACTTGGGTCAAATCTGTATTCAACATCCGTTGCAGTAAGAGAATTAGCCCATTGTATCCACCTCAGATGTAAAGCTTTTGCATTTGGAATGCTAGCCTTTGTAACAGCTTCTAAAGCTGGTACTGGGGTTACGACAATTATGCGTTTCCCCTGAGCCAGTGCTCTTTCTCTTGCTACAGCAGTCTGAACTGCTGTCAGGATTTTTTCTGTGGAAGTAAAACGCATTTCTGCATTTATATACAGGTGTGATTTGTATGCGATCGGTACTGTTTCGCCTTCATTGAAGGTTAAGTAAGTGTACCCGCATTGACCCGCTATTACACGGATCACCAAGTTGTGTGCGTTTACGCGTGTCTGTAAGTGTTTGGAAGCAATCATGTCTTCTTGTAATGAACGTAGGATATTTGAATGTTCCTGCGTCCAATGTCTGACTGAAAAGTCAGATTTTATTAATTCGTAGAAAGGTTTTACTTTTTCTGCGTAATCTAAAATGTATGTTCTGCCGAAATTTAGGAATCCCAGTATTGATTGTAACCCTGGGTGTAGTTCGCATAGTAGCGCTACGCGTAGCTACGCGAAGTGTACTTCGCACTACGCGAGCTACGCGTAGCTATGCGAATTGCGTAGTGCACTGTGCAAAATGCTGTTTGCACTGATTGCACAGTGCCGGATGCTTGTCCGCACTGTGCAATCAGTGCAAACCGCATCTTGCACAGTGCAAGCGGTTGTTTTCTGCCGCTCGAGTAGATTTCTACCGAGCTGCAGCTTTCAACGCGGACTGGTAGTTTCTCATCGCGAGCAGTCGCGAGCATACGCGACCACTCGCAATGAGAAACCTGACCTCCCGCGTTGAGAATCTCGCCGGAGGTTTATTTTCACACTCGCGATCGGCAACTTGATGTTGCTGATCGCGAACGAGGAAAAAGTCTCGCCGGGATGTCATTTTGCTTGCTCGCGGTCACCAACTTGACGTTGAGGACCGCGAGCAAGCAAAAAATGACCGTGTTTGCACTGTGCTACGTGCAATTTGCGTAGTGCGAAGTAGCGCAAACTTCGCAAACTACACGAGCGTAGCATAGTACTTCGCCCAGGGTTAATTGATTGTAGGTTTTTTAACAATTTTGGTGGTTGAAGCAGCGCACACTTTTCTAAAAAGTTAGCTGCCAGGCTTTTCCCTTCACTTGAAAGCTCGTATCCTAAAAACAGGACATTGAGGTGGGCTATTTTAGATTTCTTAAAATTAAATTTGTAGCCCTCAGAGGCGAATCCCATAATAATGGTGCTCACCCTGGTCAAGTGCTTTTTAAGTCATCGTCCTTCAGATAAATATCATCCACATAGGACAATGCTTCTTCATCAAAATTTTTGAGTAACTCTGTTACTCTTGCTGAGAATACCCCCGGGCTGTTCTTATACCCCTGGGGGAGATGACAAAATTACCGCTGGGACCCCAACGCTGAGAATGCGGTCAAATACCTGCTTTCAGGAGCTATATTGTGGCAGAAAAATCAATTTAAGATATCCAGTGTAGTTTTGTACTTTTTCCGCACAATGTTATTCATTAATGCGGCACTGTGTGCGTTTTGGACAGTGAATGTCTTTGTGCATGAGTTTAAATGCCTGTAATCTAAAACTAGACGATATGTGTTGTACGGTTTTGATACAGGAAACAAAGGGTTGTTCATTGGTGAGGTGCATGTTTCAATCACCCCTTGGTATTCAAGTTGATCTAAGATCTCCCTGACCTGTTTTTTAGCTTCTTGCTTTATTGAGTATTGCCTCTGAGCATTTGGTGAAACTTTTAATGGGATCACGTGGTGGGTTGAATCCTCATCCCAACCAGCATGATTTTTGTACAATGCTGGAGCTAGGGCAACCGCCCACTCCTGTGCATATGCATGTTTAGGATGTATGGGAACGTGGTCGGAGAATGATGGAAAAATTACATTTTCTCCCCTGGGGCTTCCATAACGAATGCTGGCGGCCAATCTTGTTCTGCTAATAGGATGTCATAACCAGATGACAGATTTTCCCAAAAGAGACCTTTAACTTTCCTGGGCTTGTCCCCCTCCATTTGGAGTGTTATTTCTTGTAACTTATGTGGGACGCTCACCCTTGTGTCTGGTGTTTCCACCATGATGTAATCATTCAAGTCCGCTGTCACCAGAAATTCCATCAGGTTCTGGTGAGGTATTGTTTCTTCTGCCGCACTGCCTATCATCGTCAGAGCCCATTCCCCGTTCAGAAGCTGCGACCTCAGAATTCTGGGCATGTCTGATTTTATGCCTGCAACTTTCTTCTTCTTAAACTGAGGTTTTGATTTTTGCTTGTCTTCTTTTTTGGAAGTATAGTCTTGAGCGTGCTGCTTGTCTCTGGACTTCGAACACTCATCTTTGTGTTCTGACCGTCCTTCTCTCTCTGAGTTTTTCGTCGAGCCCTGAAAGGAACGAGAGAAATGGGTATCAGTATCCTGATACCTGTCAGGTTTCCTAATATTATCCCTATTCCTGAGGTTATACCTCTTTTCAGAGGGCTCCTGTGGAGGAGATCTGCCTCGGGATTGAGATCTGTTTTTAAAGTTTTGTTGGTTTTTTTTGTATTTTGTTTTGTTTGTATTTTGTATTTTTATTATCCCACTTCTTTTTAGAAGAAGCAGGTGTCTGCTTGGAAGTGTCCTTTTCAGAACTGCCCATCAGTTGTGGTTTTATAGCTTTCCCACCCAAACTGTCTCTGCCTAATTCTGCATACGCAGTTTCAATTATTTTGGGCAGTTCGTATTGTTGATCCAACGGACTGAACTCCCTTAGGCGTTGGCGGATTGCCACTGAAGCTGCTTCCCCTTTAATATTAGCTAGTATTATGGCTGATACCTGGTCATAGTTATTTAATAACTTCATCCCTAAGTTTAGAGCAGGTTCTGCTCCGTACTCGTTTTGTATTTGTCTCAATACGTCTGGTACTACTGCTAATGAAGGAATACCATGTGTTCTGGTATATATGGCAGCAAAGACTGTACCCCAAGAGGTGCAGTCCTCTACTTGTGGTGTTATCCCCATGGGCAAGCAGATTGTTAGCATTCTGTGTTTTTCAAACGGGGTAGTATTCGGGAATACTGCCTCGAGCTGAGTTATTTTCTGAGCTACCAAGAATGGCATTTGTTCACGTTTCGTGGGCATCTTGCCCATTACTGCGTGTAAGGTTTGTGGTGTAATTTTAGTTGCTGTACCCTGAATTTGAGTTCCATTTGTTGCAACTGATGTTGGTTGGACTGTGAAAGTCCTCATGACATACTGTGTCAGGTTTCTGTAGATTTTAATTAAATCCTTGTGTTGTAAGAGTAAGTCTGGCTACGGCATTGTGTCAATGTCAGGATGTGGTGTGTAGGCCGCTAATATTGGCCATGTTGCACCGTCTCCTCCGAGTGGACCTAATCTTACTCTGTTTCTTATATAGGGTAGGTCGCCTTTAAACCAGTATAGCTGTTCATGGTAAGTGAGTGGAACTTCTATGTCCTCGCAAGGACCATATTCCTGTGGTGTATCTCCTTCTGTATAGTAGTGAAATGTCTGTGTTCTCGCTTCTGCTGCTGGGAATGTAACCCATGAATAAAATATCTCTGTTTTGTTTGATTCGTGTGCCTCAATCACGAAAGCTACTAAGCCACCCCTAGGTGCTAAACCATATTCTAGTAGTTTCAGGGTGATAGTACGTCTGAATTTAGGTGCAATGAGTATTCCATCCACCTCTTCATCTTCTACTGAGAAGCGTCTAGCCACCACCGGGTTGTCTTCGCCCTCAGTCATTTTGTAAAAGGAGACGTTTTGTTCAAGGGAACTAAGATAAGGTGTTATGCACAATTTTAGGAACAAAATGTCCTTCAAGCTTGATTAACCAACAGCCAATAAATAGGATTTCTTGCCTACTCAGCAGTGGCGGAGTTTGTGCCCACCCACTCCAGACATCTCTGGCGTTTTGTGAGTAGGGGTCTCTGAGAATAGCACGACTGAACTACTCAGATTCTACTGTTAAATAAGAGCCCAACCATCGTTGGTGGCGCCATGTCTTGTAGTTCCTATATTGCCCATACAGGACCTGCGCGTTCGGATAACATAAACTGTGAGTTTGGTGGCAGACTAACTCTGAGCACCCCCACTGAGAATGTTAGCCTGTTTGCATAAGCTAGCTCACAGTGCCACTAGTGTCTCCTCTTATCAGGGAGAGAACAGTTTCTGGCAACCTTAGAACATGACAACCCTGATACCTCAGGATCATGGAAACAATGTACTACTTTTCGCTCAGTCTCTCGTGCTCACTTATCTCGTCTCAGAGATACACGGAATAAACAGCCTGGGCGTTTCAATAAGGGTTTATTGAACAGTCGTTATTCTTGTGTAGAATATATGAGCTGCAACAACCATTAGACAGTGGCAGAGATATATGATTAGCAGTACGATGAATATAAATGGATAGTACAGTTCTACCATCTTGCACTACGCATGAATAAATACATGAATATAAAATGCATTGATAAAAGAAAGCGCATACTCCTACGATGCCTATCTAGATGTACCTAAGTGTACCTAGCATGTGAGTAGGTGTGAAGCCAAGAATCCCTCTAGGATTTAGTCGAACCCCATTACCTGAAGTGAGAATGTAGGAGCCGCTCTTGGTCTCGAGCTGGACACCCCGCAAGGGATGTTCAGGCCACTGTCAGCTGGAGCGTCTGCATGCAGGAGCCTCAGCGTCACTGGTCAGTGTGTCGGCCAGGAAGTCTCGGTTCCCTCTGATTAACATTAGCAAGAGGTGCTATATTTAGACAGAAAGTATCTAGGGCTCCTTTGTCCCTTGTTGCTTGTATTAGCCATTGTTGGATTTGAGGATGACATATGGGATGAACCGTGTACGTAGATATGGGGAGGAAGGTGGTGTAGCCCCAGCCTGGTTTCTAAGAACCCTTATGAATATTCATTCATAATGTGTGAGTCTATTGATGGAGTTATAGGACTCTATTGCTTAGGAGAAACCCTCCTTCTGCACCCAGGACTAGAACTAGGTAAAGGTTCAATCCTAAAAGGCCCGTTACAGTGTAGTGTAGGGGAGGTAATGTAGGTGAAGGGGTATGATGTTACCCGGGCCTATATAAGGGTACCTATATGAAACATAACAGCTCCTACTTCCATCCCAAGATCAAGTCCCTCTACAACAACTTCAACTAACAGAAACAAGTCACTGACACCACACTTACCTCCAGCAATGCCAGCCAGCCTACCATCTCCGCCTGGACCCCGGTCACTACAGAAGACACCGCCACGACCATGAAGAGCAAACACTGAGGAGCCCCCACAGACCCATACCATCCGCACATCTTCCACAGAGCCGCCACCGCCATATCATATCACCCGAACTACGACGCACCATCAACTCCACATTTGAAACCGGCACTTTCCCCGACAACTGGAAATGTGCAGAAGTCAAGGTCCTCCTCAAGAAGCCCTCCGCAGACCCGACGGACCTAAAAAACTATAGACCCATCTTGCTCCTCTCTTTCGCAGCCAAAATCACAGAGAAGATCTTCAACATCCAGCTCACGAATTTCATCGAAGCTAACTCCATACTTGCCTCTTCCCAATCCGGATTTCGCAGCAACAACAGCACCAAGACAGCCCTCCTAGCCACCACAGACGACATCCGCACTCTCCTTGACCAGGGCCACATGGCAGCTCTGATCCTACTAGACCTCTCTGCAGCCTTCGACACTGTCTCCCACCGCACTCTCACCATCAGACTCCATGACGCCGGCATACAGGAAATCGCCCTTGACTGGATCCGCTCATTCCTCACTGGCCGAACCCAAAGAATCAGACTCCCGCCCTTCCTCTCCGAACCCACAGAGATCAGCTGCGGAGTACCCCAAGGATCTTTGCTTACCCCAAGCTCTTTAACATCTACATGGCCCCCCTTGCCACCATCGTCAGACAGCATGGACTCAGCATAGTATCCTACGCCGACGACACCCAGCTCATCCTCTCCCTCTTTAAGGAGCCCGACACCACCAGACTCAGCTTCCAGGAAGGAATGAAAGACGTCGCATCCTGGATGAGCAGCAGCTGCCTGAAGATCAACTCGGAGAAGACAGAAGTCCTTGTCCTCGGATCTACCCCCTCCGCAAGGGACAACACCTGGTAGCCCACTGCCCTCGGCAACCCACATCACACCCACGGACCATGCCCACAACCTCGGCATCATACTCGACTCCTCCCTCACCATGACCCAACAGATCAACGCCGTCTCCTCCACGTGCTTCAACACCCTCCACATCCTTCAAATGGATCCCCCCGAATCCAGAAAGACCATCACCCACGCACTCATAACCAGCATATTGGACTACGGAAACGCCCTCTACACCGGAATCAACAAATCCCTGCTCCGAAAACTCCACACCACCCAGAACACCATGGCCAGACTCATCCTCGGCATCCCACGACAAGACCAAATCACCCAGAACCTATGAGACCTCCACTGGCTCCACATCGAGAAGAGAGTGACCTTCAAGCTACTCACTCACGCCTACAAATTTCTCCACAACACCGGACCCCAATACTTCAACGAAAGAGTCTCCTTCTGCGCACCCAAGAGAAGTCTCAACTCTGCCGACCTTGCCCTTGCTGAAACCCCTCGCATCCGCAGATCCAGAACGGGTGGAAGAGCCTACTACTACATTGCAGAAAAGACCTGGAACTAACTCCCGCTCAGCATCAGATATTCCCCCACTCTACAAGCTTTCAGGAAGAACCTCAAGACCTGGCTCTTTGGGTAGGACGGAGCTGCACGGTCCCCCCCCCCAGCGCCTTGAAACACTCACGGGTGAGTAGCGCACTTCACAAATCCCTGATTGATTGATTGATTGAGATTCCCAAAATCACTCTCAAACACATAGATACATGATATGGAAGTTCATAAAATAGACAGGGGGTAGTGGTGGCACAGACAGTCGCACCTCAGAAGAACAAAGAAGTGTAAAGGTGGGCAGCGTGTTGGCAAATTTCAAGTATGAGAAAGAATTAGTTTATGTGCCAATCAGGGTAACAGAAACACCCCACTACCTTGGGTGTTGATGCAAGGTACTCCGAAAAGATTGCCATGCTAAACTTTAGGCAGACAGATGTATCCCGGCACTCAACAATATTACTACAACATTGATTTTTTTAAATTGAAACACAAGATCTGTGTAATCTATTGATCGCTCAAATCACAGGTTATGACAATATTTGGATTTGTACTGGGGTTCTCAAATTTAATAATCAGTGTGACATTTAGTCAATACATACTGTACATATATTCATACAAGAAAAAGATTTTTTCAAAAACATTTCATGTTTATACAGTTATTTTTTCAAGGTTCAGTTCTTGTTGCTGGAAGAACAGAATAGCACGGTGAGATAGAGACATGACAGCCGACACGTGTTTCGTTACATTCGTAACTTCTTCAAGGCTTAGCTAGAAGGGGGCGATCCTCAAATGTTCATAGAGAATCCACCAATGTCATGTCGTCTTTATAACGAAAAAGAGTAGCCAAGAAATAAGTCCTTACAGGGCATACTTAAGCCCAGAGTTGACAAACAATAGACTTATAAAAGGACTTATCACTGCCCTTCAGTTGCACATTGCGTGCACCTCTACTTTTTTAATCACGCAACTTGCAGGCATACAACATATTTTGACGACAACCTTGCAGAGATTAGGAATGGAGGACTACCTATTTGGAGAATCGACTCATGAATTGTGACGAGTCCATGCCCATATCCTATGCTTTCTCTGACTAGCACTTTAATGCTTGAGAAGTCTAGACTACATGAACTGCGGAAAGATTTTAAATCCCTGTGGCTCTTCCACAACGTTTGAAAGACATCAACAGATTTCAAACAGCACATATAAGACCACCATCAAATCCATAAGTGGTCTCCTGTTTTATCCTTCTGAAGCACTAGTGATTCTACACTGCAACAGCAAGATACCTGGCATAACCAACCACAAGAAGCGATGGATAGACGCAATCTTGGCAACTGCAAAACTCTGTCTCCTTCAGCATTGGAAATTAACCTCCATCCTCATGCAAGCTGTGTGGATGGATACCATGGCCATAATGACAGCCCATGATACAGCTGACAAAACTGAACAATCAAGTCCAAACTTTTACTGAGATCTGGGACACCTTCCTGACCTGACTTGCTCCCTGGGGATCGCTGACAGCCTACCGCTTTGCTGTTTGTGCTATACTCACCAGAAGCATAAGGTCAGTCTTCCTTGTAAGATCCATCTGAGTGCATTATAATATTTTAACTGTTACTGCTTCTATTGCTACTTGTATACCCCATTCTGATCAAGATGATCTTCATTCCTTATTCCCGCTCTGAATACCGCTTTAGTTATCCAGTTGTTTCTGTACCATGTGGCCCTCTTATTTCTTTCCTTCTTTCACGTAGATATTATGTGCCTGTTCTTATTAGTTGTTGGACTCCTGATTTAACTTTCTAATGACTCTTTACCAAAGGTCCATATGTTGGAGATTCTAGATAGTGGTTCACTTTGTACTCCATAATACATTTTAGAAATACTTTTGTATTGTTGTTTATAATGAATAGAAGTAGACATATATATTCACATAAGTAAAGTCATGGCTGTCAGCTTTCTCCCCAGGCAAAGGCATAAGTGCTGCAAGATTTAGGGTATTGGAGTGTTTGATTGAAATGTATTTTGCTGACAGTATTATTTGCTCATATGAGTACGAGTACATGTCAGCAATGTCTCTACTGAATGTAGAACCAGCAAAATAAATGTATGTTCCATCATAATCGTTACACTTAGCGCTACTGCCGGGTATACAGCTGGAACGCTCTTCATACAATCTGGGAGCGCAGCAGCCCCTACATCCAGCTTAGCAGAAAAATATTAAGCCTGGGCATAGTTCGGAAGTGCAAAAAAAACACCGCCGCGCTACACGGAGCTCTGCGAGCAGCGGAGTGCGTTAGATAAATGCCAGTTCACTGTGATTTTCAGTGCCAGGTGCTTGTCCGCACTGTGCAATCATCGTGAACGGCACCATGCATAGCGCAAGCGGGCGCTTCTTCCTTTCTGCCGCTTGAGTAGATTTTTACTCGAGCGGCAGCTTTCTAAACTCGAACGGACGGTTTCTCAACGCGAGCGGTTGCAAGCATATGCGACCACTCGCAATGAGAAATCTCGCCGGAGGTTGATTTTCCACACTCGCGCTCGCCAACTTGATGTTAACGATCGCGAACTGAGTTTTCCGGAACTTCGCGAGCTCCGCGTAACGCGGAGTGCAGAAAACTCCGCAAACTCCGCGAGTGGAGTGGAGTTCACAGCCCAGACTTAAAAAATATGCAATGCGCCGCATGACAGAATAAATACAAATCTTTCATGTAATTTGGCATTCCTAGAGCTGGGGTGCTACAAAAACGGTGTTTGAGCTCTCGGAAGGCTTGTAAACATTTAGGGGTCGATTCCGATCTCGGCCGGAAGCGCACCGAATACGATTCGTCCGGAAAAATACGAGCCGAACGCGTTTTTCCCGAACGATTCGAACAGTCTTCCGAGCGAGCAAGTACGATGCGCCTTACTGCTAAAATTCAGAGCGAGCCGTACGTACCCATTCCAGCTCCAGTTCCCCGACTGAGCTGGATCCGGAAACGCCGAATCGAGTCGAACGGAAGTAAATACACAGCACCTTCCGGCCGGACTAGTACGATGCGCACTCCATACGCGCCGAACTGGTCGCTACGTCCGGCACGTCAGAGCATCCGGGAGAGCTGCACATAAGTTCCGATTCGCACCACAAGACGATCCATGGCTACGAGACGAACAAGCCAGCTACGAGTACGAGTCGAAGCCACGAGAAACCCGAACGAGACGATCCAACCATGAATCCCATCACGCAGGTCCTACCAATACTGTACATCTATTACCGGAACCGGTACGGACGTGTACGGCGCGGACGGTAAGTCAAACACCCACTACACAAACAAACGACACGTACCCGACATATGTCACACACACATAGGGATGCAGAAATGACGTACACTAGCAACAGCAGAACCATAGGGGCGGGATGGCGAACACCAATGCCATACACACCCATAGGGGCCTGATGGCTACCACTACCACCACCCCTACTCATGGGGGGATGGATGCCTAGCACTACTACCATCCCCACTCATAGGGGGATGGATGCCTACCACTACCACCACCCCTACTCAGGGGGGCTGGATGCCTGTCACTACCACCACCCCTACTCATGGGGGCCTGGATGCCTACCACTACCACCACCCCTACTCATGGGGGCTGGATGCCTACCACAACCACCACCCCTACTCATGGGGGCTGGATGCCTGTCACTACTACCATCCCCACTCATAGGGGAATTGATGCCTACCACTACCACCACCACTACTCATGGGGGCCTGGATGCCTACCACTACCACCACCCCTACTCAGGGGGCTGGATGCCTGTCACTACCACCATCCCCACTCATAGGGGAATTGATGCCTACCACTACCACCACCCCTACTCATGGGGGCCTGGATGCCTACCACTATCACCACCACTACTCAGGGGGGGCTGGATGCCTGTCACTACCACCACCCCTACTCATGGGGGCCTAGATGCCTACCACTACCACCACCCCTACTCATGGGGGCCTGGATGCCTACCACTACCACCACCCCTACTCATGGGGGCCTGGATGCCTGTCACTACTACCATCCCCACTCATAGGGGAATTGATGCCTACCACTACCACCACCCATACTCATGGGGGCCTGGATGCCTACCACTACCACCACCCCTACTCATGGGGGCCTGGATGCCTGTCACTACTACCATCCCCACTCATAGGGGAATTGATGCCTACCACTACCACCACCCCTACTCATGGGGGCCTGGATGCCTACCACTACCACCACCCCTACTCAGGGGGGCTGGATGCCTGTCACTACCACCACCCCTACTCATGGGGGCCTGGATGCCTACCACTACCACCACCCCTACTCATGGGGGCCTGGATGCCTGTCACTACTACCATCCCCGCTCATAGGGGAATTGATGCCTACCACTACCACCACCCCTACTCATGGGGGCCTGGATGCCTACCACTACCACCACCCCTACTCAGGGGGGTCTGGATGCCTATCACTACTACCATCCCCACTCATAGGGGAATCCTGACTGTGTCTCATCTGCGTTTGCCCACATCCCCAGCCCTGACAACAAAGACAACTAGGGATGACAACCTGATGAACATTAGTTTGCCATGCACCCACATCACAGAGAAACCAGGTACAAGATGCTGGATGAACACAGGACAACTCAGCAAGCATCACAAACAGGAACATCCGTAGGGACACAGCCGGTGTAGGAAAAGGGAAGGGAACACACACAGACATGCTTACACAACACACACCACGGGTTCCAGGCAATGTCACAGGATTACACACTGCCATGAGGGCACTCCACTCCTGTGGAAGGTCCGCTGTGCCAAACCTTGTCTGTGCACGACTCAAACATGTCAGCAGAACACTCGGTCAGTGAGTCAACAATTACAACACACTGAAGGCTCTGCTCACATCAGCCTGGGTACGGGAGTGTCACTTCAGTCATCTGCATATACCCAATACACGTGTCAAGCAAGTTGCACTGTATACACAGATGAGTCCTTCAACATTGATGTGCTAAACTGCATGTCCAGTGGAGATGGGCACACAGTGAGGGAAATAGAAACATTGAACAGTGGTAAGCACACCAGATGTGCATCAGTGTAAGCCACAGATGTTAAATTACAAATGCAAAACGTACATCCCTGTGTCAAATGCTGAACATTACACCCTCAGACTGCAGCAAAAGATGCTATGGATCCAGACTAGATTAGGACACATATCCCATGGACCACATGGAGTCCATCACAGCAACACTTCATTTTCCTGATCTGAACACTATTACAACAGCAAATGCATGATGATACTCATCTACATCATGTACAACAAAAGCAAAACCACTAGTAAACAAAAAGACGCTTTATTCAGCCAATGTAAATGAAAAATTGGAAGTCCAAAAGAAACTAAGGCCAATGGCCAGTCCACATTCACAGTCTGAACAGGGTGACATGTGACAACTTGTCACCCATTGCTTGCCTGCACTGGTACGGACAGGGGACATCCCCCTCGGAGGGGCATACAAGGGGCAGGCCAGGCACCGCAGGGACAGGATCAGGGGGTGCCAGAAGGAGGCAGTGAAGGGGTGGTGGGTGCAGGAGTGTCACCGGCAACTGCAGTGGAGGTGTCTGACTCAGTGGGGGCCGGCACCACTGTAGGGCACAAGTCAGATGGTTTGGGTTCTGGCACCACTGCGGTGGGCCGGTCAGATGGAGTGGACTGGGTCCCCACTGCAGTGCCCAAGTCAGACGGGGTGGTTGTGGACTCCACTGCAGTGCATAACTCCAAGGGAGTGGAAGGGGGGGCAGATGAGGTGGGCAGGACAGAGGGGGGGGGACCCGGTCCCCACACCAGTGGCACAAACAGGCAGAGCGTCTGGGTTGGGGGTGGAAGAGCAAGTGGTAGGGGGAGGGCCTAAGCAGTTTGGGGATGCGGAATTGGTGTGTGGGGGAACCTGGGGCAGGGTGTGGCGGGGGAACCTGTGGAGTGGTGGCCTGGTAGATGGAGGAGAGAGACTGTGTGGTGGAGCTGCGTGGTGGTGGGGTCTTGCCCTTCCTGGTCCAGGGGGACTTCCTAATGGGGCCCAGAGTCTGCCTGTGCCTGGGGGAGGGTGTCCGGGTGTGAGGGGCACTCCCCTCTGTGTGTGGTGGTCGCCTCTTCCACCTGTGCGTTGGGTCAGATGGATCTGTGGGGAAGAGGCCAAGCTCACAGAGGAAGAGCTTCTGGGAGGGGGGGTTGCAGGTGAGGCAAGGGAAGGGGTTTTGGAGGGAGGGGTATCTGAGGACTGCGGAGTGCTTGTGGATGCGTGTGTGTGTGCCTGGGCCCCATCCCCTGTGAGTGAGGTATCAGTCCCCTGACTGTGCGTGCGTGTGTGTCTGGATTTTGGCGTGTGTGTCTGTGTGCTGCTTGTGTCTGTGCTGGTCGGTGCCTGTGCCGGTGTGTGTGTGCTTGGGACAGGTAGGATGCTGGGGATTGTGGATGGGGCAGAGGTAGGAGGGGTGAGGGACTGTTACAGGAGGGACACTGCTGCCGTCAGTGAGGAGGCCATGGACTGATTGGTCCGATGTAGGGCAGACATGCTAGATGACATGCCCTCCATGAATGACACCAGTTGTGTCAAGAGACCTGTGTGTGCATGGAGGACACTCAGCCCTACATGGATCTGTTTCAGCAAGTCCACAGACTCCACACTCAGGGCAGCAGGGGAGACAGAGGCAGGGGGTGCGGTGCCTGGCATGAAGGAGACACGCTCCCCTACACGGGAGCCTCCACGGACATGTGGGATGGGAGCAGATAGGAGGGTGGAGATGGTGGTGGTGGCGGGGACAGACTTGTTTGATTTTGTCTGTGGTCTGCTGACACCCGCCTCCACAAGGGAGTCCTCACTGGAAGTGCTGGGTTCCTCAGCCGAGGTGGTCGTAGCTGAGGTCTCCTCAGTGTGGCTCCCCTCACCCTCCGTGCCACTGGGTCCCTCGGTCTCCCCTGCAGTGGACCCAGTCTGGCTCTGCCGCTCCTCTTGGTCCGTGGAGCTGTCTCCTCCTGTGGCCGTGGATGTATCTGCAAACAATCAGGATAAACAGAGCAACATTAGTCACCTGTACTGACCACACACACCACAGTAAGTACAGCACATCACAGAGCAAGCCCTGCCATCATTTGCTAGACATTGCAATAAGTGCTGACACTGATTTGAAGAAGCCCATTGTCTGCCTGACAGTCATTCATGCCACACATATCCTACCTGTCCATGCACCCATCTGTCTGGTGCCTGTTGTATGCGACTAATCATATGTGCACAGATGCACCACATACACAGTTGTTGGACATCCAAGAGAACATATGGAAATGTGTCACTACAAACACATGCCATCTCCTGCCACTGACTCAGTACATGTGTCAGGAAAAGTGATGGGCAGAGTCTCTGTCGATATGCGGGTTTTGGTTCCATCACCAGACACAATGATGTCCTCATGTCCTGATAGACAATGCGACAATGGTGTGCATGCAGGACATATCACACTACTGCTGGATCACCCTTTGCAAGTTGAATGTCATGGCACAGGCCTGTCTGGCAAGTCAGTCATAACTGTCTCCTGTCACAGGGGCAGTGCATACACACAACACCAGTCTACACTGTGTCACAATCATGGAAGTTTTGGGAATGCAAGCCCTGTAGCTGACAGGTGCACATGTGCACTCCTGGCCACCCACATCATGAGGACTAAGATGATCCCACGTCATTCAAATGAGACATTTGAGTGACTGCAAACACAAATCCATACACATGAGCACTTCACTGTCTGATGAGAATGAACCAAAGCTGCCTGCACCTCAATGTTTCATACACCATTGTGCACAGTCAAGGGATCAGAGACCTATGCATTAACCAAGGTGCAGATCCTATAGTCACAACTCTGATGGCTGGCCACCCCAAATTGTTAAACACTCCAGGAGTCCAAAAAGCAAGGCCACACCACGGTGACACAGAGGCAGACACCTGAGTGCACTCTTCACAATGCCCAATATGTATGCTGACACACGGGAGTGGGAGAACAGAGTGCCTTCGATGTCCGGAGTAGGCATTACAGTCCTGGTCCATGTGCAACATGGTATTACCCTGAACACTAGGCAGGTGGCTATGCATGTGTCACACACATGATGTACATACTTCTGAGGCTCCTACCTTGGTCTCTGCTGCAGCATGGGTGTGTGGCACATACCCCAGACATGTGGTGAGTCAGAGCAGCAATTGGAACACATATTAAAGCCATACCCAGAGTACATGTCAGATCACAGGCATTGTGTGAGCAATTGTACCACCCATGCAGCCCACAACAAAGTTCCTGTAACTGATGCTGTCCCCAACTTGAACCACAGGTAACTGCAAGTACACAGTACCCAAGTGACCTAAGTCACAGACTGTAAGGGCCACACCTGTGTATCAGATGAGGAGGGGGAATGACACAAGTGAGGGACATGAGTCCAGGATGACAAGATAGTCGTACTGTGGAAGTGGAACCAGGCTGAAGGAGTGCATAGAGCATGTTAGTCATAGTACCCAGAAAAGGCTAGCACTTACCCCCTCCTTGCTGCTGTCTGGCCTTCAGCTGCCCATCCAGGTCAGGGAAGACCACCGCCAGAGTCTGGAGCATGTGGGGGGTCAGGGTCCGGTGTCCGCCCCTCCTGCGAGGAGGCGACAGCTTCAGCTGGACCCTTGCAATCCTCCGGGTCCAGCCACGAAGGTCCTGCCACCTCTTCTGGCAGTTGCGGATCCTGCGCCTGTAGACCCCCACAGATCGTACTGCCAGGGCGATGGTCAGCCAGATCTCCTGCTTCTGGTGGGCATCAACCTGTGAGGATGACAAAGTGAAAAGGCCATAACTACACATGCAACATATCTGTGCATCACACAGTTGGATATACATGTCTCAATCACAGGGGCATATGATGTACACAGGTGGTGCAACTATGGCTATGAACAGTTGTCCAGCAGTTACTAAATGGTATCATTGCCTGGGAAGTAAAACCTTGTTGGAATGCACTGTTACTGCACTATACCTGTTCAGTGCATGTAACTACACACTTTGGGGGGGTGACAACTACTCAGTGAGCATGCTAGGCACTGGTGTACACACTGTAAGTCTTGCTAGTCAGACAACATGCACAATTAGTAAGGCAGTGGACAGCACACTCACCTGCTCCCCTGGTTTCCCATACAGCTTGCTGTACTGTGGAAGGAGGCTGTCCAGCAGGGCCTGGTTCTCCTCAGTGCTGAAGGCTGGGGCTCTCTCCATAGTACGTTCCATTGCAGTAACCAGAGGATGCAGAGACAGCAGCAGTGGTGGTGGCAGATGTCGTCCTGGAGCATGTAGTGCAGGCAAGTGAGCTCTCAGGGGAACAGCCAGCATTATATGTGTGCTGCAGAGGCAGATTCTGTCCCATGTGTCCAAAGTGATAGGTCCAAGTTGTTTGCATCTTCTGAATCTGGCCAATCCATGGAATTGCACCACTTATACACGCCCACAGCATCCTTCAAAAGTTCAACTTTATGACACCCATGAATTTGCAACATTGTTGTGGGTGGCCAACTGAATTCACTGCATCCGACTCGTAAAAGCTTCGAAAACGCGTCCGTTACCATGTCAGTCCATAGCCAATGCGTGCGCACCGATCGGACCATTGCTGTACGACGCGTATTACGTCACACAACACGCATCCGTCAACATCATATGCAATGGCCAATGCGTGCGCACCGATCGGTCCATTGCTGTACAACGCGTATTTCGAAACACAACACGCATCTGTCAACATCATATGCAATGGCCAATGCGTGCGCACCGATCGGTCCATTGCTGTACAACGCGTATTTCGAAACACAACACGCATCCGTCAACATCATATGCAATGGCCAATGCGTGCGCACCGATCGGTCCATTGCTGTACGACGCGTATTTCGAAACACAACACGCATCCGTCAACATCATATGCAATGGCCAATGCGTGCGCACCGATCGGTCCATTGCTGTACGATGCGTATTTCGAAACACAACACGCATCCGTCAACATCATATGCAATGGCCAATGCGTGCGCGGGGATCGGTCCATTGCTGTACGACGCGTCCCTGTACAAGTCACTCGTATATGTCACCATGGTTGTCACAGGTGAACGTATGCCAGCCGCAATTACTTGCCAGGGACTCAGGGGCACACCTACAACACCACAGCCTGTCCACACTGTATCCTAAGGCATGTAAGGCTGCATTACCTGTGTGTGTATGGGGGTCAACATGTGGTTTGTTGGGTGGCACTTGGGGGCAGCCACTCCCAGGCTGTGCACGTGTTCATGGGGACAGAATCCTTTGTGTGTTGTGCAAATGACCACTGTGATGTGCAACTGTTCAGTTCAGAGCATGTGGCATGGTCACATTTCCAGGTTGTATATGTGTATGTTATATCACATACACCCTGAGTCCCATGTGGGATGGTATGTACATCACAGGGTGACCCATTGCCACAATTGTGATGGCCCTCCACAGTCTGTGTGCATGTTGTGTTCCAGATGTCTCTGATTCCATGTGCACAATGGGAGACAGTCTCCACATCCACGTTGTTTGTGCATCGACTTTGATGTTGTGCGTGTGTGTGTCACAGACGTCCATGTCTGTCCTGCAGATGCAACAGGGGCCACTACCTGTGGGAGTCATGGTTGTTTTGCTGGCGTGTACATGATACGCCATGTCATGCCAGTGTCCATGTGGCAATACAGAGTCCCTGGGAATCTACCTGTCAAAGAGCTGTGATGCCTGAGGCACATCTGTCCTCACTTGTCACTGTGGTGTGTGTTTGGAACGTGACAGCAGTACATGGGTACTGTGACACAGCCGAATGATTTCCCATAGCACAACCTGGAACTTGTTGTCAACACATGTTGAACTGAGATGTTAGATGATGGCCATGTAGGTGCCATATATGTCCATACAGAACGGCACACACATCAAGTACATGTGTCTCGTAATGATGTATCATGTGATATTCAGTATGGTCAATGCCACATATGTGGGGTGACTGTCAATCTTTCTTTGTTCACCTATGTACTGCAGGGCACCAGCTGTCCATAGAGCATTCCCTGACCTTGCAACCATGGTGGAACGTGACTGCATCCAACGGTACCGCTTCAACAGGCCGCTGATTGAGGAATTGGCGGGGCAGTTGGCCCCACATTTGCTACCTGGCCGGTCATTCCCTACAGCACTGACCCCCAAGGTGAAGGTGATGGCAGCCCTACACTTCTTTGCCACCGGTACCTTTCAACACACTGTGGTGTCTGCTGGTGGGATGTCACAGACCATGTTCAGCCGTGTGCTACGCGATGTTTTGGAGGCAATGTTAACATACTTGAACCAGTACATCTATTTCCCTAAACGTCAACAACTCACTGACGTCAAGAGTGACTTCTATGCCCTGGGCAGGATGCCACATGTCATCGGCTCCATTGATGGGACACATGTGGCTTTGGTACCACCACAGGCACATGAGCAGGCATACAGGAACAGGAAAATGTTCCATTCTATCAATGCTCTGGTGGTATGTCTTGCAGATATGAGCATCTCACATGTGTGTGCACGTTTCCCCGGTTCTGCACACAATGCCTACGTGATGAGGAGTAGTCGCATCCCGAGGATGATGTCACAGATGCAGAACCAGCGTGCCTGGCTTGTTGGTGTGTACTGACTTTGTACCATTGTGTGTGTTCTGAAATGTTGTATTCCACCCTCTTTTCCAACTCAGCTAATGTGCAATTGTCTGTATGTAGATGACTCTGGATACCCCAACATGCCGTGGTTGCTGACACCCCTCAGGAACCCTGTAACACCAGTCCAGATGCACTACAATGAGGCACATGGTCGGACCAGGAGAGTGATCGAGCGGACATTTGGTCTCCTGAAGAGCCGCTTTCGCTGCCTGGACAAGACAGGAGGGGCCCTCCCATATGCCCCTGCAAAGGTGTGCAAGATTTTCATTGTCTGCTGCATGCTACACAACCTGGCAGTGCGGAAGGAGTTGCCTCTCATCCTGGATGACGATGACCAACATCCGCCACCTGTGGAGGATCCTGGCCTGGGCCACGATGCCAGTGATGATGATGATGATGAGGGTGATGTCCGCACACAGCTCATCACCAACTTCTTCAGCTGATTGTGAGTATACAGAGATGTTATGTCAATGATTTGAGTTTGCATGATATGTGTTGGTGGTGCTCTGTTGCTGTTTGAGTGTGGCCATGTGCTACTTGACTGGATGCGTGCAGCGATGTGTCCTTACAGGTAGTCTGTACTCCCCAACAGTGTTGACATGCTAACTTGGTTTTGTGTAGGTATCTTGTGACATGTATTGGGCATGAGTATTGCAGTTCTGTCCTGTTCTTCAGTGCTTTTGACTGTGTGTCATGTCTGTCCTTCACAGGGTACTTTCAGAGTTGTTTGGTCAACTGTGATCCCCCGATACCATGATTCAACTTCCAGGGTGAAAGCAGTCGTTTCCCTACAGGTGATGTGCCACACACCCCTGGACTTTATCTCTTCAACACTTGTTGACTGTGTGGCCACTGCCACGTGGGATTACCTTGCATCTGTAGTGGAAACAACATGTTGCAAATGTGTAATAAACCTGTGCTTCACTTTGGGATGTGCGTTGTCTGTGGTCACACATCTGACTGACATTTGCTTACTGCACCTGTGGGCTAGTTAACACAGACTCTGAATAGGTGTGGTGTCTGTGCATTCCACTGTATTTCCTGGCAACATCAGTGTAGGCGATGAGTCAGATGGCCCTGGTGTGTATGTGTTGTGTTGCCCTAGTGGTGTGTCTCCCTCATATGTGTCACGTCGCCATGACTCACATGACTGTGTTGGAATTGCTGTAGCAGTTAGCATGCACAGTGTCATTTAGCTGATCATCATCTCCATGACAAAATACCACGTTGGAATCACAACAGAGGCAAGTATGGTGTATTAGTGAGTTTATTTACATACATGTGTGAGGATAGTGCACAGGATGGTGGGTGCTGTACATTGGGATTGGAATCCAAAGTTCCCAGATGAGTTGGAAGTGTTGGTAGCAGAAATGTCCTGAGTAAAGTCCACAGTCATCTGATACATTAGTCCAACTTAAACTCCCCATGTCATGTGGGAGAGTTGGGTTGCATTCGACAGGGTGAACAGTTTGCACACAAAGGAGAATTTCCAGAACAGGTGTTGGGTTCCTGGGGGATGTACATGGCCATCTGCCTCTCAGTTGTCCTTCCTCGGACGACCCCTCTTCTTTCTGGGGGGACCCTCACATGCAGGCTGCTGCGGTGCAGAGGACTCTCCACCAGAGTCATCCTCCCTCCCTGTGGCAGTTGCAGTTGTTGCGGCACCAGATGTTGTGGGCACACAGGGAGGTGTGGACATGTTGGTGCTAATCTGGCGGAGTCATGTCAATATGTCCCTCTGCACCACTGTCAGTTCGTCCAATGTGTCCCACTTGGACTCCATGCCAGACATGTGTGTCTCCACACGGGACATGTGGGAGTCCAAGCGGGCATGATGGGCAGCCTGCTGCTGTTGAATGTCCTTGAGGATCCCCACTACCTGGCTGACCTCTCCGGTGCTATTCTGGTACGCATCTGCAATGCGTACCAGTTGTGGGTCATCATGCAGTCCAGACCCCTCTGCAAACAGCGACCTCTGCCTACCACCCCTCCCACCACCCCTGGCCACACGTGCGGGACCTGTGGTGGCACGCACAGGTGACCCTAGGCCCCCTTGGGGGTTGGTACTGGGGTTGTTGTCCGTTGCTTCCCGGGGGGCCGGGGTCCGTGTGCTGTTGTCATTCAGTGTCCTTGGTCTGTCCGTGTCGGCGGGGGTGGTCTGTGTGTTGGCAGATGTTGGAGAAGTGGGTGCAGGGGGTGCAGATGGTGGTCCTGCTGGTGCTGCATGATGACTCACACCGGAGGAGCCAGGTAGGTCTTCGCCATCCGAGGAGGGCAGAGGCTGTTCCACACCAGAGAGCTCAGGGGCCACCGGAGCCTGGGACAGGGACTCCTCATCATCTGCTGCTGTGTCCCCATCATCACCTGTGTTTGGAAGAGACACACAATGTATGTTATATTTCTACAGGCATCAATGGCTCAAACACATGACAGTTGTGACTGTACATCTGGATGCGTGCCTGTACATTGCATTGTGCTAAGTTGTCACAGCCAGAGGTTGATATTGTTGTAGCACATTGTCCTGCCAACCTGAAGCATTTCTATGTGAATGTTGAGGTGTGTGCATGACCAGCTCATGTATAGATTGGCTGTACATGGCCATTGCTACTCAAGGGCCATCACGTGCCTGACACAGGTGTGTCATCCTTGTCCACATTTGTCCTTTAACAGGGACATACGAGCAATTCCACTTAGGATATCTTTCAAGATTGGGACATGTGTGGTGGCAGTTTTTGCCAGTCTTTGTGCATCACATTGGTGTGTCTGGACAACATGGTCACAGTCCGGTATGCCTGGGATCTCTTGGGAGTATCTGTGTTGTTGTCTGGGTTCCTAGTTCACGTCTCATTTCATACAAGTGATGTTGTTAACGTAGCTAATGATGTTGTTGCTGAGTTTTGTACGTGCAAACGTGATTAATCTTGTCAATGTCCTCCATGGTGATAAGGATTGGGCACGGCAGCTCTCTGGCTTTTCCATTGTCATGACAGTGATGGCCAGTGGTGTGTGTTGCAGTTCTGCTGCTGTGAGTAGCATGTCTCCTCAAATGCAGTCCAGCTTGGTGCTTGTGTCTACAGTGTCTATGACAGTGAGTGGTGTGTTGTGTGAAGGATGCATATGTTGCCAAACGATGTAGGAGTGGAATGCAGCTCACAACCGCAACTTGTGTGACTGACACCATGGTACAGTGTCCGGTATATTGGTGTGTCCATTGCATTCACTGTCAGGTGTCCCCTGTCAATGATGTCTCTGTGACTTCCTGTGTGTTTTGTGCTATGTAGTTTGTCTGATTCTCCACAGTTGTCATCTGCAAGTCACACCTTCACAGCCAGGCCAGGGGGCACCCATGGACACTGCATCCCCTGACAGTGTGTGTAACATAGAGTTGCAATGGCTGTGAGTGTGTACGTGTTTGGGTTGGCCAGTGCATGGGTGTGAATTGCAGGCACATCATTTCTCATGCCCATGTGTCAGCCATCTTGCCAGGGCTTTTACTTTGGGAGTGACTGGTCCCACGTGTGCAATGTGTTTTTGCAGAGTAGGTGTGTGTATGGCCAGCATTGGTGGTATTTGGTTGACATCCGGACCTCCTTCTCCCCCAGCCCAGTTATCCCACCATGAAGCAGGCCACCCTTGCAGTGGGTGCAGGTTAACTCTCAGGATGTCAGTCAGTGGTGTCCTGTTGTTGGTTGGTGCACAGTTCCCAGCAGGGCCTTGTGCTCCCACAACAGAGCACCATTGTCAGACATCTTTGAAGTGGCTTTTCACTCCCTGTGAGGTGTGCATGCTTCAGTGTGAGCTTTCCGGGCCATGCGGGTGGGGGATGTTGAGCTGTGACTACCACTCCCATCATGCTATTGCCTGCACCCCCCTTCCCAGCATGCCCATACTTCCTTCCTTTTGAGTGGACTTCACTGTGTGTGAGTGTGACAGCAATGGCAAGATGGCTGACAGTGTGGTCCTGTTGTTTGTTGGTGCACAGTTCACAGCAGGGCCTTGTGCTCCCCACAGCTGAGGCCAGTGCAGACATCTTGGAAGTGGCTTTTCACTCACTCTCTTGTGGAGCACGGTCCCAGGTGTGTTGTTTGGAGTTAGTGGAAGTGGTGTGTGTGTAAGGGCCTGCTGGTAGCTGTAGTCGGAGCTGGCACTCCTACTCCCCCCAGGCCAGACATCCCACCATGAAACCTGCTTCCATTGCAGGGAGTGCAAGTTGGTTGTCAGGATGTCAGTCAGTGGTGTCCTGCTGTTGGTTGGTGCACAGTTCCCAGCAGGGCCTTGTGCTCCCCACAACAGAGCACCATTGTCAGACATCTTGGAAGGGGCTTTTCACTCCCTGTGAGGTGTGCATGCTTCAGTGTGAGCTTGCCGGGCCATGCGGGTGGGGGATGTTGAGCTGTGACTACCAGTCCCATCATGCTATTGCCTACACCCCCCTTCCCAGCATGCCCATACTTCCTTCCTTTTGAGTGGACTTCACTGTGTGTGAGTGTGACAGCAATGGCAAGATGGCTGACAGTGTGGTCCTGTTGTTTGTTGGTGCACAGTTCACAGCAGGGCCTTGTGCTCCCCACAGCTGAGGCCAGTGTCAGACATCTTGGAAGTGGCTTTTCACTCACTCTCTTGTGGAGCACGGTCCCAGGTGTGTTGTTTGGTGTTAGTGGAAGTGGTGTGTGTGTAAGGGCTGTAGTCGGAGCTGGCACTCCTCCTCCCCCCAGGCCACACATCCCACCATGAAACGTGCTTCCATTGCAGGGAGTGCAAGTTGGTTGTCAGGATGTCAGTCAGTGGTGTCCTGCTGTTGGTTGGTGCACAGTTCCCAGCAGGGCCTTGTGCTCCCCACAACAGAGCACCATTGTCAGACATCTTGGAAGTAGCTTTTCACTCCCTGTGAGGTGTGCATGCTTCAGTGTGAGCTTGCCGGGCCATGCGGGTGGGGGATGTTGAGCTGTGACTACCACTCCCATCATGCTATTGCCTACACCCCATTCCCAGCATGCCCATACTTCCTTCCTTTTGAGTGGACTTCACTGTGTGTGAGTGTGACAGCAATGGCAAGATGGCTGACAGTGTGGTCCTGTTGTTTGTTGGTGCACAGTTCACAGCAGGGCCTTGTGCTCCCCACAACAGAGCACCATTGTCAGACATCTTGGAAGTGGCTTTTCACTCACTCTCTTGTGGAGCACGGTCCCAGGTGTGTTGTTTGGAGTTAGTGGAAGTGGTGTGTGTGTAAGGGCCTGCTGGTAGCTGTAGTCGGAGCTGGCACTCCTCCTCCCCCAGGCCAGACATCCCACCATGAAACGTGCTTCCATTGCAGGGAGTGCAAGTTGGTTGTCAGGATGTCAGTCAGTGGTGTCCTGCTGTTGGTTGGTGCACAGTTCCCAGCAGGGCTTTGTGCTCCCCACAACAGAGCACCATTGTCAGACATCTTGGAAGTGGCTTTTTTTACTCCCTGTGAGGTGTGCATGCTTCAGTGTGAGCTTGCCGGGCCATGCGGGGGGGATGTTGAGCTGTGACTACCACTCCCATCATGCTATTGCCTAAACCCCCCTTCCCAGCATGCCCATACTTCCTTCCTTTTGAGTGGACTTCACTGTGTGTGAGTGTGACAGCAATGGCAAGATGGCTGACAGTGTGGTCCTGTTGTTTGTTGGTGCACAGTTCACAGCAGGGCCTTGTGCTCCCCACAACAGAGCACCATTGTCAGACATCTTTGCAGTGGCTTTTCACTCCCTGTGAGGTGTGCATGCTTCAGTGTGAGCTTGCCGGGCCATGCAGGTGGGGGATGTTGAGCTGTGACTACCACTCCCATCATGCTATTGCCTACACCCCCCTTACCAGCATGCCCATACTTCCTTCCTTTTGACTCTGCTTCCCTGTGGGGTAGTGTGCCTGTGCTGACAGGATGGCTGACAGTGTTGTCCTGGCGTTTGTTTGGCTACAAGTCCCAAAAGTGTCCCTGTGCTTCACACAGCATAACCCAGTGTGGTAATTCTTTGTGGCATATTTAATTAGAGTGTGAGGCAATGCATTCTCCCAGGTGAGTTGTGTGGAGTTTGTGTTAAGGGGGTGTGTGAGAAAAGCTGCTGGTAACTATGGTCAGAGCTGTCAGTCCTCCTTCCCTCCCAGCCAGATATCCCACCATGGAACTTGCTTCCATTGCAGGGAGTGCAAGTTGGCTTTCAGGATGTCAGTCAGTGGTGTCCTGCTGTTGTTTTGAGCACAACACCCTGCAGGGGCTTGTTCTCCCCACAGCAGTACCCAGTGTCAGCCATCTTGTCAGTTCTTTTCCACTCCCTGTGATGTGAGCATGGTTCAGAGTGGTGTTGATGGGCCAATTGTGAGGGTGACCAATATCTGTGACTACAATTCCTTTCAGTCAGCTTCCCTGTGAGGTGGTGTTCTAGTGGTGGCAAAATGTCTGACAGTGTTTGTTGGTTAGATTTGTGTCACTGCCTTGCTCTATTTGTTGTTAGGTTTGTACATGTCATGACACAGTTACATATCACTATGAGATGGCAGGTATTGTGTTTGTCTGACTAGCATACACATCTTGGGATGATTATGTTTTGGTTACTGTGGCTTTGCTAACGGTGCATGGTTTCACTATCCCCTTGACAGTGCTGTGTGTGTATTGTCACACAATATTGGGTATATTGGTTGTGTACTCACCAGGCTCTGGGATGTCTGATAGTCCATGTACGCTCTCTGGTGGTAGGATGGCCCGCACCTTCTCCTCCCAGGACCTGAGGTATACTGGTTTGGCAGGAGGGCCACTGCCGGTGCGATGACTCAAGGCGTATTCCTTCTTGAGTAGGTCCTTGACCCTCCGGCGCACGTCATACCACCTGTTCTGGATGTCTTCATTTGTGCGCAAACATGGTGATTGTGCGTTCACCCTGTCGACGATCCTCTCCCACATCTTGGTTTTCTGCGACATGGTGGTCTGTTGGACCAATGTACCAAACAACTGTGGCTCTACTCTTAGGATTTCATCTACCAGGACTTCCAATTCACTGTCTAGGAACTTTGGATTCTTCTTTGGGGGCATGGTGATGGGTGGTGGTGGGGATTGATGTGTGTGTGAGTGTGCAAGTGAGGGTGGGTGAGTGTCAGTTTTGCTGGGTGTATGTGAGGGTGCTCTTAGGGAAGTGCTAATGGTGTGTGGCTTGTGTGATGGATGAGTTGTGAGTGTGTCTGTGGTTGCTGTCTGATGGTGTTCTGTGCTGGCAGGTCAGTTGAATTTGCAAAGGATCATGGTAGGGATTTGTGGCCTTTATATGGGTGGAGTTGTGGGTGTGTCTTTGTTCCATGTTTTTTTTCCCCCCACTATTTATTGACTTTGTCATTGCTTGTTTGGCTCTTTTTTTTGTATTTATTCCTTTGTATTTTTTGGGCATGTAGGAGACGTTCTTCTGACCGAGTCGGATGCTGCAGTTGTCTTGTGCAAGCTTCTCCGAGTCTTTCACGTTGTCTTTCTGCTGGGTTTCATGTGCGGCGTACGCGTCGGTCGCGGAGCGTTGGGTTGCTTCGGCTCCCTGTTTTCTATGCGTGTCGGTCGTACGGCTTGAGCTCCGTGCGACTCGGTCTGGTTTTACACGCATTGCATCGTACTGCGCGGGTCGGAGTTCGCGGGTACGTATCTGTCGGGTTCATTCCTGGTGCGTGTCGGTCGGTTCGATTCGCGTAGCTTTTCCGGCCGGATGGCTGCTTTCCGTGCGGTTCGGTCGTTCGGCTTGTGTTCCGTACGAGTCGTTCGTAATTCACATGCATAGCATTGTACTACGCGGATCGGACAGCGCCGATACGTGTCGGTCGGACTACATTCCCGTACCGAGTCGGTCAGTACATTTTCCGGCCTGAATCGGAATCGGCCCCTTAGTGTCCCAATGAAATGGGTCCCTAACATTACTGTGAGTTAGCCTCTGTAAAGGCTTAGCTATCAGGGAAAAGTTTAGAATCCACTGACGACAATAGCCAACCATTCCTAGAAACATCCTCACTTCTTTCTTTGTTGTTGGTGGATTCATTTTCAGAATCACAGAGATTTGATCTTTTGGACACCTTTCTCACTCCCTTCTCAATCTGGTGTCCCAAATTGTTCTCTTCTTCCTGACAGTACTGTAATTTAGCAAGGGAAACTTTATGCCTATTTTCAGGTAGGTTGATTAACAGGGCAACTGTGTCAAGTTTACAACCCTCTCCTGTTTTGGCTGTGACCTACAAGCCCTCTTTATATTGAACTAGCACAGAGTTACAGGGCAGATTTATAATTTCCAGATTCTTCTTTAGGATATGGGAGATCCTATACCAAATTAAGGGGCTTATTACGATGGCGGAAGGCCCACCACCGTCAGCCGTGTGGTGGCGGGCCTTCCGCCATCGGACCGCGATTTTCCCCCGCCAAATTAGGATGGCGGGGGGAATCTGACCGCGACCGTGGCGGGCGCAAAGACCGCTCGCCACGGCTCCGCCACAGGCAATCGGTCCGATTGCCTGGTGGAGCGGCCAGCATCCATAAAATGGTGGCGGTGCCTAGCAGGCACCGTCCGCCAAATTACAATGCTGCATCCCCGCCAGCCGGTGTATGGTGGTGGAACCGCCAATCACAGGCTGGCAGGGATTGTATTTGGGGGCCCATTGCGGGCCCCCCTGGGGTGGTGGGGGGGTGCACTGGGGGGGTACCCATGGTACCCCCTACATGTCCCTGCACTAAGTGGCAGGCACCACGTGGTGCCTGCCACGTAGTGCAGGGAAATGTAAACAGTGCATCTTTAACATTGCGGCGGGTGCTGCAGCTAGCAGCACCCGCCGCAATGTTAAAGATGGAAGATGCGACCGCCACGGTGGCGGTGGCATCATAATACCACCGGTGGGACCGTCGCCTTGTAGGTGGGCGGTCCCACTCCCCAACACGAAGGCGGACGGACTGAAGACCGTCCGCCATCTTAATGAGCCCCTAAGAGCCTGATTATAATCTTGGTGGATGGGATACTCCAAAACTGTAAAATCGTTCGTCCTCTGTCAACACAACCAATATATAACCCAAATACACATTAAAAACACCATCCAATCTCACATAAAAATGAGATATCACACTCAATTACTCTGGGTGTATTATTTTGTCCAATAGCAAATCCCACCAATAAAATCACATCAATCATGAATACATTTGTAAAAAATTCAATTTATTAATACATATGTGCACAAAAGAATTTTGTCTTTTAATTGTATATAAAAAAAGGGAAGGAATGTATTATTAAAAAATCATCATTTTTTGCTAAAAACATCACATATTAAAACCATAATCTGTACAACAATTCATCAAAAACAGTAATCAAAAAATAGCAGCAATAGAGAAAGATAGCAGCATAAGAGAAGACAGATAAAACTAAAAGACATTCAAATTTGTCATTTAAATTCCACACCCGTTATTTTTAATATATTATTGCTATCAGGGGTCGCTGTTTATACGTAAATCATCAAAAATCAGCAGACCACCGGATTACACGGGTTGCATGGATCTTAAGGCGTCGACGCGTTTCGATGGATATAGTTTATAAAACCATCTTTTTCAAGACAATAATTAGAAGTCTCTCTCCTAGTTAAAAAAATATACAATACAACAGAACATTAATATACCTGCACATAAAAAACCACCACAGAATAAATTTATACAATCCACTAGATATTAAAAATTGTTATGCACGTCATTTTTATAAAAACAACAAAAAAAGAAAAAAAATGTTTACATTTATTATGTCTATTTCTAATTTACTTTTTATTAGTGCAACGTTTACCATTGGACAAACCCACCCTATCATTTTCAAACCATCCAAACTTCAACAGGTGTTATCCTCATTCTTAATTTCTGTGTTTCAGATCCTCCAAAGAAACAACCTACCTATTTGGTTATCCTACGGTGTATACATCCACACTAACATCTTCAAATATTTCAAAGGGAGTCCTTATATAAATCACTGGATTCTCCACTTTCTACTGGAATAGTAAAAAGAAAATATAATGTAAACAACAGGTTTCATGGGTCAAACTCGCCCCCAAGATCACTCTGTTTATTCCACACATAGTGGTCTTTATAAACCAGGCTTCTCACCTTTCATTAAACTTTATTGAGGACGTAGATGGAGTATCCTCAATACTCCTCAGTATACTAATTTCAGAAAAATGGCGTCCCCAGTTGATTCTGGATAGGGTTAAGGACCACATTTCTCTGTCCCTACACAGGTAATACCTTGTGTAATTCCAAGCTGAATATAAAGAAAGATATACAAGATAAACCCAAATTCATCCATTATTGTCTTTATGAATAATTGTTCAAATTATATATTCATTACTTCACTCTACAAGGAGAGGTATCCTTAGTGTACACTCTCCTCAATAACTATATGACACCTCATTCTCTCTACCGCCCTTACTTTATTTAAAAACTACTACAGGTTATACACCTATTTATGTATATTGTCTACGACATAGCCCGGGAGAGAAGTACTGAGATTGATAGTAACACTAAAATCTTTGATTTATAATAGCGTCTACAGCAATTCCAAGAGGTAATCGGCGTCTTTGACCAAATCATGTATTTAATAAACCGCCGTCTCCTAGTCGATATCCCGCCGATTCCCACTACAAGTCCTCCATTAATCCTACTGCCTTACCTTCCAACACCTGGATTGTGCAGCGTATCGGAACCTCACTCTTCTGCTGTTCGACCGGGATGATCACATCCACTTTTACCCGGTCGTCTTTTAAACTCTGCTACCCGACATACAGATGGGCACGTCAAAGGGTCACGTATCACGTGACACGACAAGCACATGATAAAATCGCGTGTCACGTGATATGGCAAACGAGCCTAGAATTTTTTTTAAGATATATACACATAAAATTACGCGGCCATCTTTAAACGTTCTAACTCTCTCGAGTCGACCAACATAATCATACCCGTAATGCCCCAATAGACTTATAAACATCACTATCCGACATGAAAAAATGGGCACATAAAAGGGTACTGTGTCACGTAGCTCGACAAGAGAATGGTAGAGTCGCGTGTCACGTAATTACGGCAACTGCACCTAAAGAGGTATTATAGAGAAAATATTTGTGCGGCCATATTTAAGCGTCCTATCTCAATCTCATCGCCCAAAGTGATCACACCCGCTTAGCCCCGGTAGGCTTCTACACTTCACTGCCCGATATGAAAATGGGCACATAACAGGGTCACATCTCACGTGACATGACAAGCACGTAAAAAAATTGCATGTCACGTGATGAGACAAGCGAGCCTAAGAGTTTCTTGTACAGAAAATTACACGGCCATATTGGAACGTCCTATCTCTCTCTAACTCAGTCCAAATATTCTACTAGTTTCCTCAATTACTACTAAATGTAAAACAATCACCCAATAAATTAAAACTGAGTGATACATTAAAAAAAACTCATAATGAATAAAAATTAACTTATGATAGACATCCAGTCTTCTTTGGTATTCAATCCTTTTTGTACTGTATTTAATTTGCAAATAAACCATTGTTCTCTAAGTTTCCGTTTTTTGTCTAGGTCACCCCCTCTCTTGTTACCACTAATCCGTTCTAAAATGAACCATTTGAACTCACTGAATTTATGACTAAATTTGTTGTAATGTTCTGTGAGTGGTGCATTTACCTTATTCGTCCGTAGGGCAGATTTATGCTCAAGGAGTCTAACTCTGAGTTCACGACCCGTCTCACCTACATACCCCAATCCACAGGGGCAGATCAAGAGATAAATCAAATTTTTACTACGACAATTGTTAAGTTCTTTACTCACAATATCCATCCCATTGAATTGTAAATTCTTCGCAACTATATGGATGGGATACTCCGTCACAAACATGACGGATATCCCGTCCGCTGTATTACAAGTTCCATAGGATATAATGGAAGTTGTAATACGGCGGACTGGATATCCGTCATGTTTGTGAAGGAGCATCCCATTCGCCAAGATTGTAATCAGGCCCTAAAACTCTATTGCGGAATCTGAACACGAAGAGCTATTCACTATCCTCATGAAGAGGAATTAAGAAAAATGCTTGACACAAATCAAAGACTGTAAATCACTGGGCTTCTGCAGGAATTTGGAACAATATTATTGCAGTATTCAGCACCAATGATTAACAAGAATGACTATGTCATTAATTTTGTGCAGGTCCTGTGCTAGCCTCCATTTTCCGCCAGGCTTCTTCATACCCCAAGATCAGAGAGTCGCCTTGGCTCCCTAACATTTATTTTATAATGTCTTATGCAATCATTTTATCAATAAAAGGTGCAATCTTCTCTTCTGTTTCACAAGTAAGCCTTTACTGAAGAGTACGAAGATACACAAGATTTGGTTTCCCAGTGATCTGCACTGGCTCTGCATTTTTGATCAATTCAATCAGAGTCTTCATTCTATGTAGGAATTACAAAACCATCCAGGGTACAGTAAATTATACAATTCATTTTGTACGGTTCACTGACAAAATATTGATGCTAATAACATTGATGTAAAAAATATCGAAAAAAATATATAGGGGCCCATTAGGATGGCGGGCGGAAGCACCACCGCCGTGCTGGCGGATGCAAAAAGCACCAGTTACCGTCCGCCCGCCACAGCACACACGCCCGCCCAATTAGGATGCGAAAAGACAGCCAAACACCGCCCGTAAGCCAGCTACGCCCTCCGCCATCAAAGTGCGCCCGTCCACGGAGCGGCGCGGCCTAATGGAGACACAACGCCCGATGAAATCACGTACCGCCCGGCGTACAAATTACGATGCCAGAACCAAACAGTTCCCCTGGCTAAGAGACACCGCACGTGAAAGCAAGGCGGAAAACCGAACGCACAGTACGGATAGCAAAGAGGCGGACCCCCGAGCATGAATCCAGCACTGCAGGCCCTCCCCATGCTCTACCTGATGCAGCACCCAGGAGTCAACGCACCGCGGCGACGCAGGTAGGCAGACACACAACAGGGGCACGCAAACAGCGCACACAGTGCAAGGGCGGGAAAACTGTATATGGCCCCCCCGACAACCCTGCGTGGACACGACACATCCACCACTGCACCCACACATGCGCACAACGCAGAGGCCAACGGCAGCGCAATGCATGCGCCGCACACAAACAACACAGGGTCACAACAAAACACCACACACACCAGCACCACCCAGAACGCACATGTCACGTGACAGCCCTGCCACAGTCATGTCCCCAACCGGCAATTCACTGTTGCCAACCTGACGTCACACAAGTGACCCGAACATGTCAGTGACGGCACGCCACATTAGGACACACCCCTGTGTGCAAAACACGGCGAAGCACACAGCGGAGGCAACATCACCCAGCAGAATATGGACCCCGTCGGGAAAAGGTACGCCAGTACCACACAGAAACACCGATGCCACCCTGCACCCAATAACAAGACATGCAATACGTAACATCAAAGATACCGGGGACAGACAACAGGTGGGACCAATTATAACACAAGGCCCAACGTATAGCGGAAACGCAGCCTGCTGCCCACACACGGGAGAGGAGACAGCACCGAATGACCTTCCATTCCCACTGTGAAACCACATCCCGACTACACAAGCCGGAGACAACAGTCATTGCACCAAACAAAGCCCAACACAGGCATGCAGAGGGAAGCGGCCACAGGGCAGATAGCGCATAACACCAAAGAACATTCACAACGGAAAGAAGAAATGATAACACTCCCCCATGTGGTTCACATGCAAGTTATCTGGAAGGAGTCAGACACCACTGACCTTGACCATTCAGAGAAGCATGTGGGATGAGGGCCCGTGTCCTCCGCACAAGCCAACATAACACAAGTCCTGCCTCCCTACGACCATTACAGAATTCCCAGCAACGTCGGAGGTTGCACACTGCAGACTGCACAGACAGCCGGAGCACGCCACCACAGCGCCCTGCAGCAAAATGGCACTTGCACCACACCTACCCAACTACGCCGGACAGATCAAGCTGTACAAACATAACCTGATACAGATATTGGGATGTGACAATCTGGCCTTGCTGAACGTAAGTTACCGACTAACTTACCGCATCGCATTGTTCAGCTGCGTCATCCCCGTCTTCTACTGTCGGAGGTGTCCCTTCTACTATCCTGTGGAGTTATGTCTCTCCAACCCGGCATGTCCAAGGGCGGACCTGCTACAACTATTCAACCCCTGGACGCCCACGACAGGGTCTGTTCAGCCTATGGGGGCATGGCGTATGTGGCGACTATCGGACCCACACTGCAATGGGACCACTGTGCCTCCACACGACAGATAATGGATTACAGTTACATCGAATGCCATCCAACATGTCCCATCATGCTCCTACAAGGGACAACTCACGACCAACACCTTGACAGCCACCATCCGCTACATTGGATGGCAACCATGTCCACCACCAATGCCATGGAAGCCCTGCTGGAAGGTATTGCATTCCTGACAACCTGTCAATTCGTCGGGCCCCGCCGCCATACCCCCAATTGAGCAATGATGTCCCACACCGTACCCATGCTTGGCTTACGCACGGACTAGGCAGTTACCAGTACAACAACTATACCATGCAACCTGCAACTGACCCCACATCAACAACTACACTGCCATGACATCTGATACTTTTCGGGACATGCACCCTGTTCCTCATCACATCCAGTAACTCTGCATGAACAGGGGGAGGCAGAGGCATGGGATTTGTGTATGGCAACCACATGGACAGAACTGCACGTACAACCATGCCATGATATGGATCCTGCGCCCATGAACATATGCACCGGTCAGTGGACAGTAATCGTCCTGCTGTAGTATGTGAGAGCTGTCACCTCACCTTCCTCTGAACGTCCGTGCCAGGAGCTTTGCATGGACACCAAGTGCATCCACCAACAACATGAGCCCAGTGACTGTGACATGGCCAGTACCCACCACATCGCAACAACAAGTGGGACGCCGTTGCATGCACGTAAGCCCATGCCCTGATGTCACCTCCACGCACGTGTGTATGAGTAACTATAGCAGCAAACCTGTAACATGGAACTGAGATGCACTGTGCCCATGATGACAAGCGGACTGGTAGGCTAAATGTATACTGTCTGTGTCAAAGTCAGCAGCACCACAGTAATTAGCAAATGTACATTAGCACACCAACGGCTAAGCAGTTGTA
Source organism: Calotriton arnoldi (assembly GCA_963921515.1). NCBI lineage: Eukaryota > Metazoa > Chordata > Amphibia > Caudata > Salamandridae > Calotriton > Calotriton arnoldi. Next base: position 192,154 of record CAWUFW010002165.1, read on the forward strand.
ACTCTGAAGCCCACATCCCACAGTCAACAACTAATCACTGTACCCCTACACCCTATGCTATGTGTAATCATGCTGAGTATATCCTCCACATGCACTTCGCTGCCAGTAGTGTTCACTATACTGCATCACAGAGGACATAAGTCCCAATACATGGCTTGAAGTAAAAATGTGTCTCTGCTGATTCATTTCACAAGTACGAATGAGAGAGGATGAGAGTGTGTGAAGTACACGGCAGTCGTGAGATGACCATGTAGTCCACTGTCATTGGATGTCAACGCAAATGAGTAGCACAACTGTGGGAGACACACATGTGTCATGTGAAGCGGGAGTTACGCATGGCTCAGGTGGGTGGGTGTGACGGGTAGGTGCGCACATGCAATGTTGAAACACGCTGTGTTGGGAGGTCTCAGGAACAGTACATTGGCGCACTCCTGGGAATCTGTAAAGACCACCTGTCTGGTGATGAATGTGAACTCGTGTGTGCACAACAGGCGGGCACACGATCAATGCCGCATCAAGTGTAGACGTCAGCCCACCCTCCGTGGACATGCCGGATACTGCTGCGCGTCCGCCAGGCCCTTGCCAAGGCACTCACATCCCCTGTCGACCTGGTGTATCCCCAACATTGTCCACTTGCACAGGCAATCCAGGGCACGGGATGGCAGTAGAGCATGGTGGGTGAGAGGTCATGGCGCGCTCATCCTGGTCACATCACGCAGGCAACACATCCACAATGTGTAGTATGGCACAAGTCAAATGGAAGTAGTGGGGGACGCACACATCACAAGCAGGAGTGACGTCAAGGAAGGTGGCTCGCACCATCCCACCCATTGACAATACACCCACACACGTTACATGCCATTGCAACAGAGAAGCCAGCGCGTGCACAAGCAGCTCCAAGCTCGCCCCAGAGAGGCCAAAGAGTGAATGTGTGGGGCCATGAGCTCCAGTTGGACGCGGCCTGGCCCGCTAGGGCAGCTACAGCCTCTGTGTGTTGCAGGTGGTGTATCCGGACTGCGGAGCCTGTCATGCATTGTCAATGTTGCCCGGGTCTCGAGTCGGGGCACCACGCATGTGGACGGCGTCCCGCCACTTATCATACCGTGAGACAGACCACTTGTTCAACTGGACCCACACATACACTCCTTGGCCTCTCTGGGGCGAGCTTGGAGCTGCCTGTGCATGCGCTAGCTGCTCAGGTGCAAACGCATATTGGGGCGAGCGAGGGGAGGCCATGAGGACAGTGTAAAAGTTGACTGTTTGATTTGCAGCCAGTTTAAGGAATGACCCTGATGTGGTCGGAAAAAGACGTGTCTTGTGTGTATTGCAACTAGTAGATCAGCCGATGAACTACCCATGTCTTGCATGTAGCCCCGCACCCAGCCCCGCCCACTCGACACATTAAAATGAGTACCAGCACCACATACTACCCATTCGAAGCACTGACTGGGGGTGACAACCATTGGACAGTCTTGTGTAGTCCACCCACGCGTACATGTGGGCCCTCCATGATCCATGTCACCTGCGGCAAAGTGATGTCATGGGCAATGACGGAAGTGAGCAGAGCTGTCTGCCCCACGCACAGATGGTGCATCAGCTCAACAGACCCAGCACTGAGTGCAGCAGGGGTCACATGTGCAGGGGCAGTTGTGCCTGGTGTGAAGGCACATGCATATAGACAGCACATCGAGCAATGTGTAGCCTGCCCACATCTACTGTCCATTGTCAGGCTGACCTAGAAAAAGATCACAAGGCAACACATCTGTGTGGGTGTACCCACTGTGACCAACACTGCGCAACCATCAGCGTACTCGCCCTGTGCATGGCCCACCCCGCAACGAAGGTCACATTCAGTGCCACTATCTCTCACACACATCCCTATCACGAGTCATGGTATGTCCAATCGACAGTGCAGAGTAAGCGCTCATCCGGGGGTCCTGAACAGGAGACACATGTAACCCACTAGGCAGTCTGTGTCGGCACCTACTGGCATTGTGCAGTCAATGTGCAGGCCAGGCCTGCTGGGACTGAGAAGGGCAGCATGGCCCCAGCCTGACTTCCACACGACCAACAAGTGCACTGAGACCTGCATTGCCAATTGTCTGTGTCACTGGATGTCTGACATGAAGTTGCCATGTACCACCACTCGGGAGGGACAGACAGGTCAAAGCGCCCGAGAGCTCACATACCCATGCCACCTGCAGCCAGCATGGTGAGCAGTGCATGTTTGTACTCCACAGGCTCTGACTCATAGTGCTGCGGAGCAACGACATGTGTGTCCCCCACATGCACACCCACACACACTGCAGTTGTCTCTCACACACAACTTTCGCAAGGAATAGCCATGTGCAGTGTGCGTGGAGCACGGAATCCAGGTTCTCCAGCTCCTCGCTGGTGAGTGGACCTGGACATGTCCTCAGCGTCATCCACGTGTAGGTGGAGTGGTGGCAGCAGGTGTTGTCGAGGGGTGCCAGGCTGCAGTGCCAGGTAGCTGTGGTTATGCCTGTCCCACTCACACACACATATTACCCCCTGGGGCAGTTTCAGTGGGTACAAGCTGCTGCAATTCGTGTACCATGTCTGGCAGCTTCAATTGCAGACATTGGCCTGCTCCCAGCTGGCCATGGACGCCTACCTCCACAGTGGAACACGCAGGGTGCAACCGCGAGGGTCATTGGAGTTGGCCGTAAGGGCCTGGCCCATGCCGGGTACAGTCCGCTGATGCCATGTGCACCACACAGTATAATGTGCGCAATGCATCTGCAGGTGTGGCCATGATTTGCGTGTGGGTGCAGGTCCACAATGGACAGGGCCACAACATGCTGTGTGCATAGGCAGGGACGGCCAGTGCTCAGCCTCCACATGTCTGTAGGCACATCATCATGTACACATTGGCATGGGAGCATGGGATATGCATATGCACACACATGCCATCTTTCACTATGTACATCTGCCACTTGGCACGTGCAATGTTACGTGTCACTTGTGATGTGTAGTTGCAAGCACACAGCCGTGTTGGCATGGGGCTGTCAATGTGTACACCTGTCAATGTTTCTGGAGGTGTGCAGTAGGGACATCAATGACTGTCTCATATCCCCTCATGCCACAGGTCCCACTTGTTTTGGCCGCTCAGCCTGTGTCCATAGCGTTGTTGGTGTGTGCCCTACACACCCAGCCTCGGACGCAGTGTGATGCACAGCAGCTAGTCATGTTGCCGTGGTGTTGCAGCTTACCGAATATGCAGTCTGTTACCATCAGCATGCCTTACAAGTTGTTAAGGCCTAACTCCCCATGTGCATGCTCATAGCAATGGTGTGTGTCACTGCCCATTGCTATTGGTAGGGGACCTGTGTAAGTGTATTGTGGCTGTGCTGTCCCTACTTGTCAGCCGTTCTGTCATTCAATTGCCTGCTCAGTCATTTATGTTTTGTGTATGTGAATATGCCATGTGGCGTGTTGCTTTGACATGTGTCCACTTCCATCTTTCCTAGGCGGAGACCAAACATTCATCGCCCCTACCAATTGCTGTCAGACATGGTGGATGTGGAGGTCATCCGCAAATATCGTCTGGACCGACCCACCCTGCATCGTCTATGTGCCTTGTTGGAACCCCACCTCCGTCCTCGCAGGGTGTATCCAACAGCATTCACCCCCACGGCTAAGGTGATGGCTGCACTGCATTTCTTCGCCACTGGGTCATTCCAGCACACAGTGGGCAGTGGAGGTGGGATGTCCCAACCCATGTTCAGCATGGTGCTCAGGGATGTACTGTCAGCCATGATGCTGTACAGGAACAGATACATCCGCTTCCCCAGGGCTCGTGAATTGGCGGCAGTGAAGGGTGCATTCTATGCTCTTGGACGAATCCCCCACGTCGTTGGTGCAATAGACTGCACCCATGTTGGCCTTGTTGCACCACAGGCCACTGAGCACCTCTACCGCAACCGGAAGCACACGCACTCCCTGAATGTGCAAGTGGTGTGCCTTGCGGACATGGTGATTACACACGTGTGTGCGAAATTCCCAGGATTGGCCCATGACGCGCACATCATGCGCAACAGCATCCTACCACGACTGATGACCAATCTGCAACATGACCGTGGCTGGATTGTTGGTGAGTATGTGGAGTAGTGTAGCGTGCTGGCTGTGCGATGCTGTCTTGTGTCCAGTTGGAATTGCAACGGTTCTCTGTGTCCCTCACACCCAGGTGACTCTGCTTACCCGAATGGGCCCTGGCTGCTCAGCCCATTGTGACGTCCTGGGAGCCCAGCTGATGTCCGCTACAATGAGGCACATGGGAGGACCAGGCGTGTGGTTGAGCGGACCTTTGGCCTCCTCAAGTCCAGGTTCAGATGCCTGGACCGCACCGGAGGCGCACTGGCGTACTCCCCACAGAAGGTGTGCCAGATAATTGTGGCTTGCTGCATGCTGCACAATCTGGCGATCCGCAAGCAGATCCCCCTAATTGTGGATGACGGAGATCAACCAGGGCCCCAGCCTGCAGACCAGGACAGCTCTAGTGAAGAGGACAGTGGAGAGGATGAAGCTGTGAATGTGCGTCAGCAGCTCATCGCCCGCTACTTCACTTGACGGTGAGTGACCATGTACGACGGCTGATGTAGCTGTAGTTGTGCAGGTGTATGTGTGCTCTGTCACGGGGGCCTTTTGTTCACTGAGTGCTGTGTGTCAATGGTCCATGTCCAGGTTGGTATGCCACTGACAGTGGCTGTAGCATTGTGCCCTGTTGCTCTGTGAGATGTGTGTGCATTGCTTGTAGTTGGTGACAAGTACTGTGTGATGAGTGTGTGACACACTCATTGAATGTACTCTTGTTCTGTTTTTCACCCCTAGGTCCCTGCAGCCTCTCCTGTCCCATCGACATGCCACACAGCAGATGCATTTCTGCTCATGGTGGCGATTGCACATCGTGGAATAAACCCAGGACACATTAAGCCGATTGTGATCAAGGTGTATTTATTAACAGCGGTGACATGTGATTGTGTGCAAGGTGATGACAAATGTGGTGCATGCTGTGACAATGAGTTGACGGTCATGGCTGCGTGATGGTCAAGGTGTACCCATGGAGTTCTATGTCCACAGTCCAACAGACACATGCCATTCACATGGCAGTGTGGGGTAGGATCGTATTACAAGTCAATGCAGTAGGTGGTCAAGGTGGCTGGCTGACTCACTGGCGTTTGGTGCGTGCGAAGTCCTCTCTGGACACCTGTTTCCTCTTCGGACGGCCCCTTCCACGTTTGGTAGGGGGTGTTGATGTTCCGCTGGTGGTGGTTGAGGAGTGCTCACTCGCTGTGGACGCAGGGGAACGCGATGCTGCACGAGCCTGCGCCACAGCAGGTGGTGGCGGAGGTGGTGTTGCTGGCCTTGCTTGTGCCCTCCCCCACCACCATCTGGCCCATGAGGGCCGCGATTTGGGCCATATGGGCGTCCATGGACCTCAACACCGCAAGGACCTCCCGCGTGTCGCTTGCCGACCTGGCCCATTCGCCTTGGGCCTCTTCATAGGCCCCAAGGACTCTGTCGATTGGCGGCAGGGCTTGGCTCCCAGGCACAGTTGGCGTTGGCCTGGCCCTGCTCCTCCTACCAGTACTGCTGCCACCGACCTGCCCACTAGCCACATTGCTCACCACGGTCCTCGCTCTGGCTCCCAGGGTGGAGCCCGACGGCCGTGCCGATCTTTGCGCAGGGGCTGTGGCGAGGGATGGCGTGGTGGTGGTGGTTGCGGCGGTGGTGGTGGTTGCGGCGGTGGTGGTGGCCGCAACGGCTGTGGCAGCAGGGGTCTGTGACTGGTCAGCAGCCCTGGGTGATGGGTTGGTGGGCAGGAGGGGCCCTGGGGAGCGGTTGTGCCCTGCCACTCCAGATGGGCCTGCTGGGTGGTCCGTGTCCGGAGAGGTGTCCAGCTCCTCAACATCCGTGAGTCCGGGTCGGGGTCTTGCGGACTGGCTGTGCTGGCTGCTGTCACCCTCTCCAGCATCCAGCAGTTCGGCACCTGTGGGGAGAATGAGATGGGTCATTGTGTTGCACCTAGCAAAGTATGTATTGGTTGTCTGACATTCACAGTTCGTGCACTGTCGTGCACAGGTTTCCCAGTGGCGTGTGTGTGGATGTACGATGTGTGTATGCGTGGGCTAGGCAATGGGTCTGTGTGATGTGGACATGTGGCATGGGACGGATTAGCAATGCCTATGGGTGTGTGTTGCTATGCTCCTACATTTTGTGGCTCGTGTGTATGCGTGCTCCAGGACCATCGACGATGTTGGGTTGAACGATGGTTTAGGGGGAAGGATGGAACGCTTAGGTACGCTGATGCCAAAAGGGGGTACAGCCCCCTAAACGCTCTTGGGTTGAAATATGCTTTTGGGGTACATGCTGTGGGTAATGGGTGCAGAACGTGACATGTGTTCTGGCAACGTGACAGTGCATAGACCAGGGGTCTCCAACCGGTCGATCGCGAGCTACCGGTAGCTCGCCAACAACCTACCAGTAGCTCGCGGTCCGATGCCCACTTTTGTACCCTGTCACTGTCATTATGTTATTTTTAGGCCTTTTTGGCCTCTTGTCTGTTCTTGTTGGTGTTCCTTCCGGTATCACACTGCTGCCATTGGCTATTAAGTTAGCTGGGGCGGGGAGAAGAGGGTGATGTCGGCCTGGCAGAAGCAGGGTTAGATTGCAGCCCTACGGGGACCTACAATGCACATTACAATTTGTACATCGCTGCGGCCTTGGGGCTGGCTGCGTGATTCAATCAAATGGAGACTCACTCAGCCCTGCTGGAGCCTCCTTGATACTACGTGGCCTGTCACAGCATGAGCATCACCGAGCAGTGCCCATATGAATTAGAGGGGCGGTGCTTTGCCTTTTTTTCTGGCAAGGCGCGCCTGCCCACCCCCCATGACCATGCAGGGTGTTTGGACAATGTCGATACCAGCTTATATTTGCCATTCCTGGTGCCAGCCGCTGCTAGGCTCAAGTAGCACCTTTTAACCATGTGGGCAGAGGAAGTCATGCTCTTTGGTGCTGCATGGACTAGGCATCGGAAGATGTGTGTTTTATTCCTGGGGGCCACCCCACCCCAAGCACTAGCAGACAATGACTGCCGCCTAGTGAAAACAGGAGGAGCACTGACCTGAGACCTCATGCGGGAGGTGGAGGGTGCATAGGGCACACTGTCGCCCCAGATTGTATAGAGATGGCCCTCTCCTGACAGGCCTGCATGTTGGAGAGGCTGGTAAGCACACACCTGTTGTCTAATCACGCTGTTCCCAGCAGCGCTGAGCTGTCTTTAAAAGACTGCTGCTGCCGTTTAAAAGACTCCTCTGCAGCCACTGTAGACCAGCATTGCAGTCCGTGCACTCTGCTGAGACCCAGGCCCAGTCAAGAGAGAAGTCTATGCATTTTTGCCTAGCGTGACGCCAGCAGCAGAGCACCAGCATTGACTGATGCCACAGAGGGACGAGTGATTCCTGCAGCCAGTAGTGTCCTTGACATGATGCCACTCGACCTGCAGGAGCATGCCCCCTTCAGAGAGAGCCTCTGCCCCTGTTGTACGTGCGAGGCCAACAGATTAGCACCGCAACCACCAGCAGTAAGACCAAGTTATGGTAAGTCTACAAATAATCATCTGGGTGCACTTTGTGGAGAGCCAAATAGGGAAGTCATATGCTTAGTTCATAACAAGTCTTAAGTAGTTTAAAATACCTTGGTGCAGCCTACATGTGTAATCGTTTTTGATTTATGCTTGGCCTGAGGTCGCTGTGTAGTATTGCATAGAGAGGCGTCTGTATCTGTATAAAACAACAAGAGAGTAAAGTATGCATCTCACCCTTAATTTATCCTATATTTAAAAAAAAAAAGAAAATAGACAGTGACGCCTTCTACTGATGTTCACAAGACCATGCATTTTGTGCGGTTAGTTTTTAAGTCTATGACCAAACTACTTTATTTTGACACTAAATAAGAAATATGCTTTCCTCTTTAAAGGGAGAGCATATAAGTGAAGTTATTTGAACTGCAGGTTAGGTAATATTTTTTTAATTTTTCGAGGCCTGCTCTGTTTTAAGGTCAGACACTGTGGTTCGTGACCTTCCATTTGAGAAGTTTTACATCAGTTTCAGAACTTTTCATGTCTCAGAAGTGGGCAACTTGTGATATTTATTTGTTTCCATGGATATTATGCCTAAATGTCATACATAAGCAACCTGAAAACGTGGCAGCTGTGAAGTTGTTCCTGGCCACAAACTGGACCCAGGAACATCATTTTACATTTCTTTCCATTAAAATTTAATGAAATGATGAGAGAAAGGTATAATAACTTCCTGGCTTCGGTTTGTGCACAGGGACAACTTCCAAGAGGTACCTTATTTTTAAAAAAATCCCTGAAAAATGCTGCTTTAATTTAATGAAATAATGGGAGAAATTTAAAATCAAGTGTTAATTTTATGGCACAATGAGCATAAAGCTCAACACCTCACTTTAAATGTATCCCATTTGAAAAAAGTACCTAACCCCTGTAGTGGCTATATTTTTCTGAGGCCAATGAACAGGGAAAGCTGAAACATGAATCAAGCTTAAGTGTTTGACCCCTTCCTTGCACGAGCACAGGTTTGAAAATATTGTAAATGATGACACAAAAGTCATACAAAAATGGTATCCTTTAAAAAATGACGTTCTTTTATTTCTCCAACATGGAGAAGCATTTCAACGGAGCATCAAATTACACCACTGCATTAAGAGGCATTTTAAAAAGGGATAGTTTTTAAACATGAAAGTGTCATGGACTGCCACCGTCCCTTATGCTATGACAATGCTATATTAATGTACTAAGAGGCAAGTCATGTGTAACAGCTTTATATTCTCTTGGGGGAGATTTTTGCACAGTGCATACCCAGAACTCAAGCATTTCAAGTTACAGTTATGTGTGATAATAAAGAAAAAGAAGGCACGGTGTAATAAAATAGTTGTATTGCAGCATTTAGAGCTTATTACCCCTTTGTGGGGCACTGAGGTACTTACATACATGGCCAGCAAGCTATGCCATGTAGGGTGTGTGGTTGGTACGGTGTTGTCATTGTCTTGTGATCCTGTGTGGAAGCGTTTCCGTGTCATACGTGATGACTACCGAGGTGCCTTTACTGTGTTATGGGACGGAGCAGTGTAGTGGATGACCAGCTATGAGAGACAGACGTTCAGTTTATGGTTTTCAGCATGCTGGTAGCTTTACACAGCTCTGCAAGTCCCTATAATTTTATGATTGTAGTGTGCTTAGCTGGTTACTGCAGAGGCCAGGATCACACAATCTGTTGAAGAGGGAAGCTGGAATAGGTTTTCTGGTTTCATGTTGTGCATTGCATATACTAAATGGGTAGCTCTTTCTCTGTTGTGGCCCTTTAGTCAATGAAGCTGTGTGTGGGGGGACTCTGGGAACAATTTGCGAGTTGCTTGGCCTTTAGTAGCTCACGACGATTTTCACTGATCAGAAGTAGCTCTCACTACAGAAAAGGTTGGAGACCCCTGGCATAGACAGAGGTATGTGTCTGTCTCACATGGCCGGAATATCTGCTGACTGTTATCATTCATGGACATCACATTGGTAGCAGTGTTGTGAGTTCGTGCTTGTTGTGTGCCACACGACGTATTGCAGATGGGCCAATTCCTTTGTGTGCGTGCTGCCCTGGTACATGTGCATCAGTGCTGTGCTCTTGGGGTGTTGACTATATTATGTGTGTTGTTACTCGCAGTGTGACGTGTGCTTCAGTCACTGCAGGCACTTGATTTGTCATGGGCAGGTATCTTTGCATGACTACTGTATGAGGGCCAGCTGTTCGGATGTCATACCTTTCATGACACTGTGGCTGAGAGATGAGATGGATGATATGTTGAATGTGCATTGTGTGCCTGTGTGTTTCATGGGTCCAGTTGTCTTTGTGTACAATATTGTGGTTCCAAGCTGTTACTTCTAGTACGGTCTGTCTTACGTGGGCGTTGTTGTACGATGTGTGGGTGACAGGCAGTGAGGACTACATGGACAGGACTTCGATGGTGTTGCTGATGTGTGTGATGGGTGGCACAGTGCCTGCCGTGTGGGTCTGTGCTCCGGTGGGACTTGTACATGCAGACGTGGCTCCTTAGGTGTTGCTGTATCTGTGATGGGTCATGTGGGGTTTGACTCTGTTGAACATGTCCGTGTGCACATTGGTCTCATGATTGTGACTGGGAGCAGTGCTGCGTGTTCCTCTGCTACGTGACATGTCCCATGTGTCAGTCGTTGTACAGTCCTCATGCCTACAAACGCCCCGCCCTGTACATTTTCCCACCTACAGGTTGTTTCTGAGTGCGCAATGCAATGGATGCCACATGGTACTGGGAGGGAGGGGTGCTCCACCTTGCTGGTCTGTGGGAGTGGGGGCCTGGTGGGTGTTTTACTTCAGCTGTCCCCCCTCCGACCCACTGTCTTTGTGTTCCGGCTACTTACCTGTTACTTGTCGGTCAGTGCAGCTATGGCGGACACATGGATGTGGGGTGTGCTCCGCCTTGCTGGTCTGTGGTAGTGGGGGCCTGGTGGGTGTTTTACTTCAGCTGTCCCCCTCCGACCCACTGTCTTTGTGTTCCGGCTACTTACCTGTTACTTGTCGGTCAGTGCAGCTATGGCGGACACATGGATGTGGGTGTGGGGAGTGCTCATTCTGGCGCATCTGGAGTACAAGGGGACCTGGTGGGAGTTGCGGTGCTGGCTGACTTTACACATGCCCCCATGGTTTTGTTAGTTGGTAGCTTTGGGCTGAGTGTGTGTGAGTGTCTGTTGCATATGTGGGTGATGTCTTGTGTATTGTGTACTGGACATGGGGGTGTTTGTCCCTAGGAGCTATGGCATGGTGGTAGTGCATGTGATTACATAGCGGTGTGCTGGTATACGTTTGTTTGTACTTACCAGCCTCCACTCCCCCTGGTAATCCGGTGAGGATCTCCGGATGTATGATGACTCGCACCTTCTCCTCCCATGCCTTGAAGGTCTTGAATAGCGCGGGATTCCCTCCGCCAGTCCTGGCAGCCAGCTCTCGATTTTTGGTCTCCTTCTTCTTGACCACGCTTTTGAGGTCGTTCCACCTTTTGTTAATTTCTCCTCTGTTGCGTGGAACGTTCCTGACTGCATTGACCTGGTCTACGATCCTGCTCCACAACCGGTTTCTGGTGGACAGTGGTGTCTGTTGGACCTGGTTGCCATAGATTTGTGGGTGCACCTTGACGATCTCGTCGACCATGACCGTCAACTCGGTGGCAGTGAACTTGGGCATTCTGTGTGGTGCAATGGTGTGTGTTTTGGTGTTTGTGGTGCTGGTGCGGTGTGTGGTGTGTGATGTGCAGGGGGTTTGTGTTGCCGGTGTTTGGTGGTGGTGGTGATGGGTGTGATGGGTGCGTGTCTGTGGTGTGCTGCTGTCCTTTCTGTCTCGCTGTGTTGTGTGCTTTCGTCCTCAGTTTGTAATGTTGCAGGGGGTTGTGGTCTGTGAAGGGGCTGGTTTTGTACTTACCTATGTGGGTGTGTCATGATGGTCTGTTGTTTTCAGGTGTGTTGTGGCTGGTGTTCTGGGATTTGTAGTTGATTTGTTTGTCCAGGGGGTGTTTCAGGGATGTGTACTGTGTTTGGGTTTTTGTGCGTGGGTTGCTGTGTGGACTTGTTAGCCATGTTGTGTGTGTTTGTTTTCGTCAGCGGATGGTTTCTGTGCATGGACGTGGCCGCCAGGGCTTCCGCCGTGTCCATTTTCGTCACTGTTGTTTGCGCTGGCGGGCGGTGTATTTGTGGATTTCCCGCGCTCATGGCGGTACGATCCTAATTTAACGGGCGGTGTCTCGGTCGTCAGGGCGGGCGGTTTTGGCTTGTCGTGCGTCTTTCCGTCCGTGGCGGGCGGATGGACTTGGACTCGGACATGGGCGGGCGGTTTTTTCTGTTTATTTTCCGCCTCCGGCGGTTTTCGGTTCGCGGCATCGTAATTGCTCGGTCGGTATTCAGACGGTGTAGGCGGGCGGATTTTCGCCACTGTGGTTGATGGCGGATTTTTCTCCGCCCGACATCGTAATGGACACCATAGAATGCAAAAATAACGATTCCCTATACTTAAACAGGTAAGAACAAAAATATTGAATCAAAAATATCGACGTTAAAAATATAGATTTAACAAATATCGATTTAAAAATATAAATAAAACAGAATAATATATATTACATATATAAAATATTAATATTATCTTTAACAAAATTAATTACATTTAATATAAATTTTAACTAAATATAAAAAATAAACTTAATTAAAAAAAATATAAACACACAAACATAATAATTTATACATATACGTATATTTACTTTAAAACAATTTATTAACTGTTATCTTTATTTACTTTTTAAACTTTTAAATTATATAAAAATAAAATATATGCATATATCAATTTAAATTAAAAAAAATCTATAATTAATTAAAACATTAAACTATAAAACAAATATTAAAACATACATTTTACAATACAATAAATACAACAGTAGTGAAAATGTTGGATAGCGTAATAATTAAATTTACTATTCCAACTCCAGTGAGCGTAACAGTAGGGAAAGTGTTGGCTAGCGGAGGGGTCAAAATTACTATTCCCACTCCAAAGAGTGCAACAGTAGGGAAAGTGTTGGATAGCAGACGGGTAAAATGTACTATTCCTACTCCAGTGAGTGCAAAAGTATGGTAAATGTTGGATAACGGAAGAATTACATTTACTATCCCAACTCCAGTGAGTGCAACAGTAGGGAAAATGTTGGATAGAGGAGGGGTAATAATTACTTTTCCCACTCCAAAGAGTGCAACAGTAGGGAAAGTGTTGGATAGCGGACGGGTAAAATTTACTATTCCTACTCCAGTGAGTGCAAAAGTATGGTAAATGTTGGATAACGGAAGAATTACATTTACTATCCCAACTCCAGTGAGTGCAACAGTAGGGAAAGTGTTGGATAGCGGAGGGGTCAAAATTACTATTCCCACTCCAAAGAGTGCAACAGTAGGGAAAGTGTTGGATAGCGGACGGGTAAAATTTACTATTCCTACTCCAGTGAGTGCAAAAGTATGGTAAATGTTGGATAACGGAAGAATTACATTTACTATCCCAACTCCAGTGAGTGCAACAGTAGGGAAAATGTTGGATAGAGGAGGGGTAAAAATTACTATTCCCACTCCAGTGAGTGCAACAGTAGGGGAAAGTGTTGGATAGCGGAGGGGCAAAAATGACTATGCCCACTCCAAAGAGTGCAACAGTAGGTAAAGTGTTAGATAGCGTAGGGGTAAAAATTACTATTCCCACTCCAGTGAGTGCAACAGTAGGGAAAGTGCTGGATAAAGGAAGGGTAAAAATTACTATTCCCACTCCAGTGAGTGCAACAGTAGGGAAAGTATTGGATAGCAGAGAAACAAAAATTACTAATAACATTTAAACAATTGAAAAAAAGTAATAATCTTAAAAATAAATAAACAATTTTTTTAAATATGCCATTGAATATATTAAACATATAAAAGAACACATATTATAATATTAATTACATATAACAAAAAGGTTCAAATTTTATATAAAAAAATTAATAAATACATTTATAATCAATTTTTATTTAAAAGGAGCAAATATTAACTAACAAACAAATTATTTAAAACATAAATGTATTTATTTTATTTCCTACCCTATAACACCACCCCAATAAAAAAAGACTTCAACATTTTTGTTTAAATGTATTTCCATAATTCCCATAATTAATAATGAATTTTAAAAATAATATGAATGCAAAAAATAATAAACTTTTATCGAGTACACATTCTTTAACACTATAATATCCACAACACACACCTAAAATTAATTACACAATTACCATAATTAATTACTGATTAATTGATTAAAATGAATTAACAACTAATTAATAATTCATCAATGTAAAATAAATTACTTCCCACCCTTCCCATCATTTACACCTATAAACACCACAACACACACCTACAATTAATTACACAATTACCATCATTAATTACTAATTAATCCATTTAAATTAATGAACAACTAATTAATAATTCATCAATAAAAAATAAATTACTCCCCACCCTTCCCACCATTTACACCTATAAACACCACAACACACACCTAAAATTAATTACATAATTACCATCATTAATTACTAATTAATTAATTAAAATTAATTAACAACTAATTATTAAATAATTAATAATAAATTAATTTACACATTTAAGACTAGAACATCTCAATTAAACAAATATTAATAAATAAAATTATTCAATAAATGTAATATAATTAAATTACTTCCCACCCTATTCCCCTATAAACCCACAACCCGCTACGGAACTAAAACCGCAAATATCAAATAAAAAAAAATAATAACTACTAAAATTTTAACACATATAATAAAAATACAGACAATTCTTCTACAAAAAACATACATCACACACATATAAAATATATACTAAAATACATAACATTAACAAAAAATCGATATTTTTTAACAACTATAAGGCCCATTACGATACCCGGCGTAAAAAAATCCGCCAGGCATGAAAGCGGCAAAAATCCGCCCGCACACACCGTCTGAACAATGACCACGCCATTACGAATACACAAACCGAAAACCGCCATCGGCGGAAAAACCACACAAGATACCGCCCGCCCTCGTCCGAGTCGGAGTCAAACCGCCCGCCACGGACGGAAACACGCACGACAACACAAAACCGCCCGCCCTCACGGCCGACACACCGCACGTGAAATTACGATCGCACCGCCATGAGCGCGGGTAAACCACAAATATACCGCCCGCCAGCGCAAACAACGCCGATGAGAATTGACACGGCAGAAGCCATGGCGCCCACGTCCCTGCACAGAAACCATCCGCTGACAAAAACAATCGCACACAACATGGCCAACAAGTCCACACAGCAAGGCACGCACAAATACACAAGCACAGTACACATCCCGAAAACACCCCCTGGACAAACAAAAAATACAAAGGCCAGAACACCAGACACAACACACCTGAAAACAACAGACCATGAGGACACACCCACATAGGTAAGTACAAAAGCAGCACTCCCACAGACCACAACCCCTTGCAACATTGCAAACTAGAGAGGAGAGGAGAGGACACAGTGACACAGCAAGGACAGCAGCACACCACAGAAACGCACACATCACCACCACCACCACCACCACCACCACCACCAAACACCGGCACCACAAACCCCCTGCACATTACACAACACACACCGCACCAGCACCACAAACACCATGGCACCACAAAGAATGCCCAAGTTCACGCCCATTGAGCTGACGGTCATGGTCGACGAGATTATCAAGGTGCACCCACAAATCTATGGGAACCTGGTCCAGCACACACCACTAGCCACCAGAAAGAGAATGTGGAACCGGATCGTAGACCAGGTCAATGCAGTCGGGACCCTGCCCAGGAACAGAGTTGAAATCAACAAACGGTGGAATGACGTCAAGAGCCTGGTCAAGAAGAAGGAGAGCAAGAACAGAGAGCTGGCTGCCGTCACTGGCGGAGGGAATCCCGCGCTCTTCAAGACCTTCAAAGCGTGGGAGGAGAAGGTGCGAGTCATTATACATCCTGAGATCCTCGCCGGATTAGCAGGGGGAGTGGAGGCTGGTAAGTACAAACTAATGTATACCAGCACACCGCTATGTACTCACATGCACTACCACCATGCCACAGCTCCCAGGGACAAACACCCCCATGTCCAGCACACAATACACAACACATCACACACACATGCAACAGACACCACCACACACAGCCCAAACCTAACAACTGTAAGATACGTGGGGGCATGTGTACACTCAGCCAGCCACGTAACCACCAACAGGTCCCCAAGTATGCCAGAAGCGCCACAACGAGCACCCACCACACCCATGTGTCCGCCATAGCTGCACTAACCGACAAGTAACAGGTAAGTGGCAGGAACACAAAGTGCAGTGGGTGGGAGGGTGGACAGCCCAAGTACAACACACACCAGGCCCCTAGTCGCACAGCACAGCAAGGAGGAGCATCCCCCACACCCCATACCCACGTGTCAGCCACCGCAGTGCACACCGACAGCCGAAAGGTAGACATCACGGTCCACAACAATCGGTGTCAGTGGGTGTCCAGCCATCACCACGACCCACAACACCGCCCCCACCCCCACAGACCTGCAACATGGAGCACCCCCGCTTAGAACCATGTGGCATCCAGTACAGTGCACGCACGAACAACCTGCAGGTGGGAAACTGGACAGGGCTGGATTACTGGAGGCATGAGGACCGTAACACGACCAACACATGGGACATGTCACGTAGCAGACGAACACGCAGCACCGCCCACCGTCACGAACAAGTGAACAATGTGCACACGGACATGAACCACAGACTCACACCCCACATGACCCATCACAGACGCAGCAACACCCAAGGAGCCACGTCTGCATGCACAAGCCACACTGAATATAGTACCACACGGCAGCCACTGTGCAACCCATCACACACAACCGAAACACCATTGAAGTCCTGTCCATGTAGCCCCTACTGCCTGTCAACTACACACCCCACAACTACGCCTATGTAAGACAAACAACACTAGACGCAACAGAGCGGAACAACATAAATGCACACGAACACCACTGAACCCATCAAACACACAGACACACCATGCACATACAACATACCATCCATCCCATCCGTCAGCCCCAGTCTCATGAAAGGCATGTCATCCGAACAGCTGCCACACATACAGCAGTCACGCTAAGATACATGCCCATGACCAACCATGTGCCAGAAGTCAATGAAGCGCACGCCACACTGTGAGCAACAACACACAACATGGGCCACACCCCCGAGCACTGCAGTGATGCACATGGCACAGGGCAGCACGCACACCAAGGAGATGGGACAACTGCAATACGTCGGGTGGCACACAACCATCACACACTCATAACGATGCGTCCAATGCCATGTCCAGTAATCACAACAGACAACAAATATGCAGGGTATGTCAGGCATGCACACACCTCAGACCATGCACTGTCATGCTGCCACAACACATGTCACGTTCGGCACCCATGGCTCACAGCATGTAGCCCAAAAGCATATTCCATCCCAAATGCGTTCCTGGGGCATGACCCCCATGTTGCCAAATGCGTTCCTAAGCGTTCCATATGCACCCCAAAAGCAAAGTACAAACCAGACCCAGGATGGGCCTGGAGCCCGCATACACCAGAGTCACAATAAGTAGGAGCACAGCAACACACCCATCGGCATAGCCAATCCGTCCTATGCCACATGTGCACAGCACACAGTCCCATTGCCAAGCACACACAACAACAGATTGTACAGCCACACACCCGCCTCCGGGACACACGTGCACGAGTGCACGAACGGAGAATGTCAGACAACCAATACAGACTTCGCCAGGTGCAACACAATAACAAATCTCATTCTCTCCACAGGTGACGAACTGCTGGATGCTGGGGATGGAGACAGCAGCCAGCACAGCCAGCCTACAAGCCCCCAACGAGGACACACGGATGTGGAGGATCTGTCCTCCTCTTCGGACACGGACCACCAAGCAGGCCCATCTAGTGTGGCAGGGCCCAGCCGCTCCCCAGGACCCCTCCTACCCACCAACCCATCATCCAGGGCTGCTGAACATTCCCAGCCCCCTGCTGCCACTGTCGTTGCGGCCACACCCACGGTCATTGCGGCCACACCCACGGGCATTGCGGCCACACCCACGGTCATTGCGGCCACACCCACGGTCATTGCGGCCACTACCACTGCCGCAACCGCCACCACGTCTTCGCTGGCCCCAGCCCCAGCGCAGGTGGTGGCCCGGACGACTGGATCCACCCTGGGAGCCAGGGTGAGGACCGTGGTGAGCAATGTGGCTAGTGGGCAGGCCGGTGGCAGCAGGACTGGTAGGAGGAGCAGGGTCAGGGAAACGCCAGCCTCCCCTGGGAGCCATGCCCTGCCTCAAATGGCCAGAGTCCTTGGGCCCTATGAAGAGGCCCAAGGACAATGGGCCAGGTCAGCTACAGACACGCGTGAGGTGCTGGGGGTGCTGAGGTCCATGGACGCCCGTATGGGCCAAATCGTGGACCTCATGGGCCAGCTGGTGGTGGCGGTGAGGTCACAGCCAGGGACAGCAGCTCCCCTCCGCCACCACCTGCCGGGGCGCAGGGTCGAGCAGCAGTGTCCAGTTCCCCTGCGTCCACAGCCAGTGAGCACACCTCAACCACCAGCAGGTCGCAAGCAGGCACCCCCTCGCAAACGTGGAAGGGGCCGTCCGAAGTGGAAACAGATCTCCCGGGAGGACTTCGCACGCTCCAGACGCAAGTGAGGCAGCCAGCCAGCCTTCCTTGACCACCCACTGCATTGACTTGGACTACGATCCCACTCCACATAGCCATCTGGATGGCATGTGTGTGTTGGACTATGGACATAGAACCAGTGGGTACACCCTGAGCATCACGCAGCCATGACCGACAGCTCATTGTCACTGCACGCACCACTTTTGTCATCACCTTACACACAATCACATGTCACAGTTTGAAATAAATGCACCTCTTCCACTAACTGCTGTCTGTGCCCTGTGTTTTAATTGTACGGAATACAACGGCCACCTTGAGCGGAACGGCACCTGATGCGTGGCATGGCAATGGAACCGGAGGGCCTGTAGGGACCTAGGGGTGGGAGACAGAACAGGAGCACATTCAATGAGTGTGTCACACACCCATCACACAGTACATGTCAACAACTACAAGCAATGTACACACATCGCACAGAGCAATAGGGCACAATGCCACAGCCACCATCAGTGGCATACTAACCTGGGCATGGAGCGTTGACACACAGCACGCAGTGAACAAAAGGCCACCCTGACACAGCACACACACACCTGCACAAATACAGACACATCAGCCGTCGTACATGGACACTCACCGTTAAGTGAAGTAGCGGGCGATGAGCTGCTGGCGCACATTCCCAGCTTCCTCCTCTCCGCTGTCCTCCTCACTCGAGCTGTCCTGGTCTGCGGGCTGGGGCCCTGGTTGATCTCCGTCATCCACAATGAGGGGGATCTGCTTCCGAATGGCCAGATTGTGCAGCATGCAGCACGCCACCACTATCTGGCACACCTTCTGTGGGGAGTACGCCAGCGCACCCCGGTGCGGTCCAGGCACCTGAACCTGGACTTGAGGAGGCCAAAGGTACGCTCGACCACACGTCTGGTCCTCCCATGTGCCTCATTGTAGCGATCGTCTGCTGGGGTGCGAGGATTCCTCAATGGACTGAGCAGCCATGCCCCATTCGGGTACGCAGAGTCACCTGGGTGTGAGGGACACAGAGAACCGTTGCTATTCCAACTGGACAGGGGACAGCATCGCACAACCAGCACGCTACACCACTCCACATACTCACCGACAATACAGCCACGATCCTGTTGCAGATTGGACATCAGTCGTGGCAAGATGCTGTTGCGCATTACGTGTGCGTCATGGGCCGAGCCTGGGAACTTTGCACACACGTGGGTTATCACCATGTCCGCAAGGCACACCACTTGCACATTCAGGGAGTGCGTGTGCTTCCTGTTGCGGTACAGGTGCTCAGTGGCCTGTGGTGGAACAAGGCCAACATGTGTGCAATCAATGGCACCAACGACGTGTGGGATCCTGCCACCCTTCACTGCCGCCAATTCACGAGCCCTGGGGAATCTGATGTACCTGTTTCGGTACAGCATCATGGCTGCCAGTACATCCCTCAGCACCTTGCTGAACATGGGCTGGGACATCCCTCCTCCACTGCCCACTGTGTGCTGGAATGACCCAGTGGCGAAGAAATGCATGGCGGCCATCACCTTAGCCGTGGGGGTGAATGCTGTCGGATACACCCTGCGGGGACGGAGATGGGGTTCCAACATGGCACACAGTCGATGCAGGGTTGGCCTGTCCAGCCGAAACTTCCTTATGACCTCAGTATCCTCCATGTCCGCCAGCAATTGGTATGGGCGGTCAATGTTCGGTCTCCGCCTAGGGAAGATGGCAGTGGACACATGTCAGAGCAACACAACACATAGCAATTTCGCATTCACATCACTGACATGACTGAGCAAGCACATGAGTCACAGCCCAGCTGTCAAGCAGGGACGGCACGGCCACAATACACTTACACAGGTCTCCCACCAATGGCAATGGCTAGTGATGCAAACCACTGCCATGGTCATGCACATGGGGATCTAGGCCCCAATGACTTGCGGGGCGTGCTGATGGGGACTGACTGCATATTCGTCAAGCGGCAACGCCACGGCAACATGAATGTCTGCTGAGCATGGCACTGCTTCCGAGGCTGGATGAGTATGGCACACGACGACGACGATGTGGGCACAGGCTGAGCGGCCAAAACAAGTGGGACCTGTGGCACGAGGGGATATGAGACAGTAGTAGGTGTCAGCACTGCACCCTATGTACAGCACTGTACGGATCACACCTCCCGAAACATTGACAGGTGTCCACATTGACAGCCCCATGCCAAGACGGCTGTGTGCTTGCAGTCACACGTCACAGGTGAGAGGTTACATTGCACGTGCCAGGTGGCAGACGTACATAGTGGGAGCTATCATGTGTGTGCATGTGTCTCCTGTTCAGGATCCACCAGATGGGCGCTGACTCTGTACTGACCATTGGACACAGCATGTTCCGTGGAAGGCTTGTGTGTGTGGGATGGAGGCACTGGATGTGCCTCCGTTGGGTGGGGGGCCATGCACAGGGCGGGTACGTCGATGATTGCGCATTGTTGGTCACGGTGGGTGCACCCACTAAGATGTGTTGCCCTGTGTACAATTCCTATGTCCGCATGATGATGGACTGTAGATGTGGGCAGACTACACATTGGTCGATGTGCTGTCCATGTGCATGTGCCTTCACACCAGGCACAGCTGCCCCTGCACATGTGACCCCTGCTGGACTCGCTGCTGGGTCTGTGGAGCTGATGCACCTTCTGTGCGTGGGGCGGACAGCTCACCTCACTTCCCTCATTGCGCATGTCATGACTTTGCCGCAGGTGACATGGATCATGGAGGGCCCACATGTACGCGTGGGTAGGCTACACATGTTTGTTCACTGGTCGCCACCCCCAGTCAGTGTTTCGAATGGGAAGGTTGTTGTGCTGGTGGTATATTCGATGTGGCGGATGGGCGGGCCTAGGTGCGGGCTTACATTCCGGACATGGGGGGTAGTTGGATTGGCGACTAGTTGCAGTACACACGGGACACGTCTCTTCCTTTCCACATCTGGGTCATCCCTTGTACTCACTGACAGTGATACAGTCATCTTCGCCCCAGCCCTCATGTCCTCCCCTCGCTCCCCCAATATGCATGTGTACCTGCGAGGCTAGCGCTTGCACAGGCAGCCCCAAGCTCGCACCAGAGAGGGCAAGGAGTGTATGTGTGGGTCCAGTTGCACGAGTGGGCTGTCTCAGGGTATGATGTGTGGCGGGACGACGTCCACCTGCGTGGTGCCCCAAATGGAGACCCGGCCTGCATGGACTATGCATCACAGTCTTCGCCTTCCGGATCCGCCACCTGCGACACCCAGTGGCAGTGGCTGCCCTTGCGGCCAGGCCGCGTCCGTCTGTGACTGATGGCCCACACATTCACTCTTTGGCCTCTCTGGGGAGGGCTCGGGGGTGGTGGCGCACGCGCTTGCACTTAGTCGCAATGGCATGTGGCGTGGTTGGTATAATGGGCAATGGATGGGATGGTGCGAGCCACCTCCTGTGACGTCAGTGCTGCTCGTGCTGAGGTGCGTCCCCCTACACTTCCATTTGACTTGTGCCATGCTACACGTTGAGGTTCTATTGCCTGCGTGATATGACCAGGAGGAGCGCGAGGAGACCTCTCACACACCATGCTCCACTGCCATCCCGTGCCCTGTATCGCCTGTGCGGATTGACTATGTTGGGGTTACACCTGGTCGACTGGGGCTGTGTGTGCCTTGTCAAGGGGCATGGCGGGCGCACAACAGGATCCAGCTAGTCCACGGAGGGTGGGCTGACGTGTGCGCCTGGTTCCGCATTGTTCGTGTGCCCGGCTGCTGTGCACACACGTGTTCACTTCCCCCGACAGGTGTCCTCTCACAATGCCCAGGGAAGCGGTGGTGTACTGTTCATGACCCCTCCCAACACGGCGTGCTCCAACTTGGCATGTGCGCATCTACCCGTCGCACCCACCCACCTGAGCACTGCGTCCATACGACTTCACACGACACATGTGTGTCTTCCACAGTAGTGCTACTCATTTGCGTTGACATCCAATACCAGTGGACTACATGGTCATGTCACGACTGCCGTGTACTTCACATACTCTCATCCTCTCTCATTCGTACTTGTGAAATGAGTCAGCGGAGACAGTTTTGGTTTCAAACATTATATTGAGTCTTCTGTCCTCTGTGATGCAGTATAGTGGACACTACTGGCAGCGGAATACATGTTGAGGATATACTGAGCATGATTACAAATGGGATAGGGTGTGGGGTTACATGTGATTGGCTGTTGCATGTGGGATGTGGGCTTCAGAGTTACATCTGCTTGGCCAAGGCTGTGCTAATGTACATTTACGTATAGCTGCGGAGCTGCGGACTTTGACACAGACGGTATACAAGTAGCCTACCAGACCGCTTGGCATCATGGGCACAGTCCATCTCAGTTCCATGTGACAGGTTTGCTGCGGTTGTTCCTCATGCACGCGTGCATGTGAGATGACATCAGGGCATGTGCTTGCGTGCATGCAGCGGCGTGCCACTTGTTGTTGCAATGTGGTGGTTACTGGACATGTCACAGTCACTGGGGTCGTGTTGTTGTTGTTTGCACTTGTCGTCCGTGCAAAGGTCCTGGTATGGGATTCCCGGGGCGGGGGTGGGAGGGGTGCAGCACCCACAGACTCCAGGCGACCTATTCATGTCCACTGAGCGGTGTGTGTGTCCATGGGCGCTGGATCCATGTCGTGTCCTGGTTGTTCGTGCAGTTCCGTCCATGTGGGTGCGATACACAGACCCCAAGCCACTGCCTCCCACGATGCATGCGGTGTTCCTGGATGTGATGGGGAACAGTGTGCATGTCCCGGTCATATCCGATGTCATGGCGATGTCGTTGATGGTGTGGTAATTGTTGCCGGTCGTTTGGTATGGCTGTTGTGGTGGTGACTGGCCAGTCCGTGCGGAAGCTAAGCATGGGTGCGGGGTTGGACATCATAGGTCAATCGGGGAACCTGCGTTGGGGTCCGACGAATTTACAGGTTGTCAGGTATGCGATGCCGTCCAGCAGGGCTTCCATGTCATTGGTGGTGTTTATGTTTGCCAGCCAATGTAGCGGATGGTGGCTGTCAAGGTGTTGTTCGTAAGTTGTCCCTTGGAGGACCATGATGGGGCATGCTGGGTGACATTCGATGTAGCTGTGCTCGATGATCCGTCGTGTGGAGGCACAGTGGTCCCATTTCAGTGCGGGTGCGATGTTGGCCACATACGCCATGCCCCCATAGGCAGAGCAGGCCCTGTCGTGTGCGTCCAGAGGGAGGAATAGTGCTAGCAGGTCCGCCTTTAGACATGCCGGGTTGGAGAGACACATCTCCACGGGATGCTGGTAGGGACACCTCCGACAGTAGAAGACGGGTATGACGCAGCTGAACAATGTGATGCGGTAAGTCAGTCGGTAACTGACGTTCAGCAGGGACAGGAGTTCGCATCCCAATATATGTATCAGGTTGGTTTTGTACAGCTTGACCTGTCCGGCGTAGTTGGGTAGGTGTGTTGCGGTTGCCATTTTGCAGCGGTGCGTTGTGGTGGCGTGCTCCAGCTGTGTGTGCAGTCTGCAATGTGCACGCTCCGAGGTTGCTGTGAGCTCTGTGTAGTCGTAGGGAGACAGGACTTGTGTTCTGTTGGCTTGTGCGGAGGACACGGGCCCTCATCCCACATGCTTCTCAGACAGTTCAAGGTCAGTGATGTGTGACTCCTTCCAATTAACTTGCATGGGGCCGACATGGGGGAGTGTTTTCTTTATTCTTTCCCGTCCGTTGTGTTCTTCTGTGATATGCGCTATCTGCCCTGTGGTCGGTCTCCTCTGCATGCCTGTGTTGGTCTTTTATTGGACAATGGCTGTATTCACCGGCTTTTTCGTAGGGCTGTGGTTTCGGAGTTGGAATGGAAGGTCATTCAGTGCTGTCTGCTCTCCCTTGTGTGGGCGGCAGGCTGCCTTTCCGCTCTGCGTTGGGCCTTGTGTGTGAGTGTTATTCTTGGGCCACCTGTTGTCGGTCCCCGGGCTCTTTGGTGTTCCGTTTTGTATGTCTTGTTCATATGTGCAGGGTGGTATGGGTGTTTCAGTGTGGTACTGGCGTTCCTCTTCCCGAAGGGGCCCTGCTTCTCCTAGTTGGTGTTGCCGCCGCAGTGTGCTTCGCCATGTTTGTTGCACTGGGGTGTGTCCTGCTGTTGCGTGACTTCACTGACATGTGTGCGTCGGTTGTGTGACGTTGGGTGTTGTTCGTGAATTGGGCGTTGGGGACATGTCTGTGGCAGGCCTGTCACGTGTCATGTGCGTTCAGGGTGGGGCTGGTGTGTGTGCTGCTTGGTTGTGTCCCTGTGTCTGTGTGCGACGCATGCATGGCGCTGCGGTTGGCCTCTGCGTTGTGCGCATGTGTGGCAGCGTCATCGCCGCTTTGGGGCCGTGACGGGGTGGTTGGTTCCTAGTCCCAGGTGGTGTGTACACATGTGTTACGAGATGTTACAATTTGGCCTGTGTGTCATATGTGGGTGCTATGGTAGATGTGTCGTGTACACGCGGGGTGGGGGTTGTCCGCTTTTTCCGCCCTTGCACTGTGTGCGCTGTTTGCGTGCACTTGTTGTATGTGTGCCTACCTGCGTCTTCGCGGTACGTTGCGTCCTTGGTGGTGCATCAGATAGAGCATAGGGAGGGCCTGCAGTGCTGGATTCATGCTCGGGGTGCCGCTTCTTCGGTGTCCGTGCTCGGCGTTCGTGTTACTGCTTCGGTTTGACGTACGGTGTCTCTTAGCCGTGGGTTCAGTTTGTGTGCAGCATCGTAATTTGTACGCCGGGCGGTACGTGTTTCGTCGGACGGTGTGTGTCAATTGTGCTGCGCCGCTACGTGTACGGGCGCACTTTGATGGCGGACGGTGTCGCTGGCTTGCCGGCGGTGTTTGGCTGACTTTTCGCATCGTAATCGGGCGGGCGTGTGGACTGCTGCGTGCAGGCGGTGACTGGTGGTTTTTGCATCCGCCAGCACGGCGGTAGTGCTTCCGCCCGACATCCTAATGGGCCCCTTTATTTTTGCAAACGATATTAAACACTTCAATATTTTTTAAATCGATATTACTTACCTAAGATCGATATTCTTGACCACGAGAATTTGTCTGTCGATATTCCTGACCCACGATATTTTTGACACGATATTTGTGCACTTCGATATTTTTTACTCGATATTCTGTCTCAGCACCATTTTGTACAGCTAACCTCTTCCTAACAAATTAACTGGACTAGTCATGAATTTTAGATTTTTCATGATTGGACCAGTTTTTACTGGGACATTCACTAATGACTTATTAGTTATGTGTTTATTGGAAATGCCTACCACTTGAACTTCTTTTCGTAGAGATGGGTTGGATGGAACCTCCAACGGTCTAACTGTAGAGCTGGTAACACCTGTATTGATCAAAAATGAAGCTTGATGGACATTCACTATTCCTTCTACAAAAGAGCCATTCTTGTCTACCTCTAGCACTGCACCAAACATGCAATTCTCCTCCCCTCTCATGTACTGTCATTGTGCCAAACTCAGCCCTCTAGTAATTCAGTGTGTACCTGAAAATTGTGAAAAATCATCATTAATCAGTAAACTTTTTTTGCTGTGTTGAAAATTTTGCATATTATTCTGTTGCATGAAGGGAGCTGAAGCTATATTCTCATTGAACTGCCACTGATGTGGCATTGGCATTTCACTTCTGCACATTATTCACATTCTGATTAGGTATGTTGTTAGTAAAATCTTTACCTCTTCCACAAGGACCACCATTACCACCTCACACAAACTGTGCACCATTGCCTTGTGCATTAGCAGCAACCCCAGCACCAGGACCAAAACCATGTTCAGAATCAATGCCAGGTGCCTGGCAACCATCTTGACCACCTTTCTGGGGAAAACCTATTCTGAGCCATGATCATTTTTTCCTTCATTACTTTCTTTTTAAAATTGCAACAATCCCTACAATACTTTTCATAGACCAGAATCTTATCCAATGATTTGGCCTGCCAGCACATCACAACTTGTGGAATATGTGAACTTATCTCTGGACATAATACCAACTAAAAAGCCAAAACGAATCCAGAAACACACTCCTTCGTGGGGTCTTTAACTCCACTATACTGTCTAAATCTGCATCACCCTCTATAATATGCATGCACCGATTCACCTGAATTTTGCGATCTTGCTTTATTCTCATAATCTTTACCCAATTGCTTCATGGGAACCTTTGTTTTCAACTAGGAAGGGGATGTGGCCTAATGGCTAGAGTATTCGACCTCAAAGCTGGGGAACGGGGTTCGAGTCTCGACAGGGACGCTCAACATCCTGTTCTGAGCAAATCATTTAGGGCCCCATTAGGATGGTGGGCGGACTTCAGTCCGCCTGCCACCCTAGCGGTGCTGGGACCGGCCACCAGCGGTCTCGCACCGCAAATTAGGATGCTTCCGCCACCCTGGCGGTCGCATTCTGCATCTATTGCATTGCGGCGGGTGCTGCTGTAAGCAGCTCCCGCCGCAATGCCAAAGAGGCATGTTGTGCATTGCCATGCACAACGTGGCAGGCACTGCGCAGTGCCTGCCACCTTGTGCATGACAATGCAGGGGGGTACCATAGGTACCCCCCAAGTGCAGCCCCCCAACCCCCCACCCCTCCGGGGGCCCGCAACGTGCCCCCACAGCAATTCCCGCCAGCCTTTCCATGGCGGCATCGTCGCCATGGAAAGGCTCAGTTTACCTCCCATCCTAATATGGATGGCAGTGCCTCAGGCCCAATTCCGCCCGGCCGGCAATCATGATGATTGCCGACCAGCAGAAAAGCGGCGGACTGACTTTCCGTCCGCCACGGTACCCCCGCCATGATAATATGGCGGGGGTTAATGATGTTGTGATGGCGGGCGGATCGCCACCGCTGGCCGCCCGCCATCATAATGACCCCTTAGTCTTCCTGTGCCTAACAAAATGAATGTATCCATCTGTAACGCAACTGGTGCTCATGTATAGCGCTCTGATACCTTCGGGTCCAGTTCGTGCTGTATAAAACTCCCCCCAAACAAAATATGCAATAACACAAATATATTTATCCATAACAACTGGAGGCTTATTTTGAGGGACTTCTCTTTGCAGTTCTTCTGTTAGCCACTTTACTATTGTCTTACACTTTGTCCAAAATTCTCAAGGCACAACAAACGAAATAAAGCATACAAATTTGTCCAAAGTACTTTTGAAATAGTTACAATCCTTTCTACCTATCTGTTCCACTTCTCGGGCTCCTCACTGAGCGTCATACAATTTTTAGTAAATGCAATGAGACCACCTCTAGACCATGATACATGCACATATGCTCCTTATAAGGAATCGGAGTATTAGTTGAGGGGGTAAATTCCCACCTCAAGTAATAATCACAATCCTCTTCAGGGTGAAACCTCAAAGTCACTAAATAAACTTGAGCTCAACCCCCGGTAGCTACGGCACAGAGCAGACAGGCTTAACTTAGGGCAATGTATAAAGTATTTATACCATACCAAAGCAGTAAAAAAAAGTTGAAATGGATAACACTAAAAATCTCAAAATAAATATGAAAAATAGAGTAACATTTAATAACCAAAATGAAAAAATCCAATAATGATAACTGGAGAAAAGACTTTAAAAAAGTTCAAAGTAAAAATAGCGCCAAGAAACACAAAGTGACAATGATGGTCAAAGCGATAGAACAGCACCCAGGAACAATTTGATGCTGACCAGGTTCATTCTAGTAAGAGATTTTACCTTCTGGGTTTAGTCCTTAAAGTACCAATCCACCATAGTAGTACAATTTTAAAGCACTCCAGGACTTCAGGAGAGGTACTTGGAGACTCACAGGCTGGCAGACAGAGGCCATCAGGAGAGTACAGTGCAGGTCCAGTTGCCACTGGTTTCCACTAGCTTGTTGTGTCCCTGTAGCTTTAGCAGGAAGTCAGCCTTATGACCCTTGGAGTCCACTTCTTTGTCCTGGGCACAAGAGAGAGAGCAAGTCCAGTCTTCCAGGGCTCTTTTCAGGTTGTAGACAGCAGGATCAGTTATCGTCTGATATTTCTCAGATCTAGGAGTGTTCTGAAGTGGATACCTGAAGATACCACATTTATACCTGGAAGGAGCTAACCAATGGCCCCTGGGGAGGCCTCCCCCTATGAGGTAAAGGTTCCTGGGGCTAACCATGCCCTCTTTCAGTGTACTATTGTAATTCTAGTCTCCTCCCACATCTAACACCAAAACCCAGTTTGATACAGTCGCTGTACCCACAACAATCTCAGAGACAGAAGTCTGTTTTAACAAAGCTGAGCTTTCAGCCACCAGACAGTGAATGCACACAAATTGTTTTGTATTCTGTTTCACTCCTTTGAAGTGCACCCTAAATGCTATATGTAAACCCAACAGAGCTGTCGAACAGGCTGCGACATTGTAATTTTAAAAGAGGCCCACTCTGATGGGGGCTTAATTGGCTGAGAAGGCAACAGAAGGGCCCTACCCAAGTGTCAGCTAACATTTGTCCGTAACAGGGGAGGCGTCTTTGAAGTGTGTCCCGAGTGTCATGAAAAGTTGCAAGAGACATGTCAAGCAGGAAGTAACATTCAATCAGGACATGAAACTTTAATGTCAAAAAAGATCCTCCCAACCCCCCTACTCCTTACATATTCTGTTAGTTCAGAGAGGTCATCTCCGCCCATTCAGGTCAGCCTACTGTTTTGCTCCTTGAAGAAAGTTTGCAAGTTTGCACCATATTTAAGCCTATTTATATTCTAATTACTGGCTTGCTGAAGTGTGAGAACAAAATGAAGATTTAGCTTCCAGGGACTTCAGGCAGGGCAAAGGTGACTTTCTAAAAGTTACTTTTCGTAAATATTTAGAAAAAAATATGACTTCACCATTAAATTGGATTTTTAATAACTATTAAAAATAGGTGTTTAAATATTTTTCTAGCTAGTCCCTTTCCTAAAATACAGTATTAGTTTTTAGGTTGAGCCTAGACAGCGCTTGCGCTGTCAGGATGATCTGTTGTATATACTTGTGGGGTTGAACTCCACCCATCGTCCGCCCATCACTTGTCATTTGTGCAATTGCTTTTCTTTTAAAATTACTCGATGGCCAGTGGGTAATACCTCTTCCTAGTCCCTTCTTTTTGGAACTTGTTCACTCCCCTGGAGTATTGCCCCAGGACTTGTCAGCTTCCGCTTTTTTCTATTTTACTACCGGCTCAAGAACTTTTTTTTCCCTTCAGAACAGCTCTTTACCTAAGCGAATGCTTGCTCGCTCCCTCTCCACAGGCTGCAGCTGCCTCCCCCTCCCTCCTGCATGTTTACTTTAGCTGTTCACATATATCCGCATTATGTCCAGTCTCTTACCCCCATTCCACCCATTATTCTTTCCACCCTCCTCATTTGTTACACAACCAGTCACCGTGACCCCTCCCACTCCATCTTGTTAAGCATGACAGCGAATTCGGGAGGCGTGCTACTTTCATATTTTCTGCACAGCCGCGCTTGGTTACTTTGAGCCGCGTCCACATTCTGCAAAGCAGCGCTTGATTACTTTGAGCTGCGTCCACAGAGGAGGGAAACTGCTGACACATCACAGGAGACAATGGGGGCCGGCATGTGCTTGGGCTGCCAGCAGAGGCATAGGGCTTTGTTTACAGGCACATGCATCAAAGCTTTTTGCGATCGCAAAAGGTGCAATTCGCAAAAATCGGCCGTTTGCGATTGCAAAATTAGCTTTTGCGATGCATCAAGGGTCAAGGCCTCGCAATTTGAGAATTCGCAATTAATTGCGAGTTCTCAAATTGCGATTGCATTTAAGGAATCGCATTTTGCGATTCCTTAAATGCAATGCAAGAACCACTTTGAAGTAGCGATTTTGCTACTAGGGTTCGAAAATTACCATGAAGTTGAACTTCATGGTAATTTGCAAAAACTTTGAGAAATGCACTAAAGTGCATTTTTCAAAGTTGAAGGTTACACACACACATGTCCTTGGGACATGTGTGTGCACAACATATGTGCACGGATCAATTTCAGGGGTGCAACAGGGTGTCCTTTTGACACCCCTGCACCCTTGAAATTACATGCAATTCTGATGCAGTACCTATTGGTACTCGCAAATAGCGCTCGCAATTTCCCATTCATTCCTATGGGCCTGTAGGCCCATAGGAATGAATGGGAACCATTCCTTATTTGCGACTACTGCAATTTACGAGTCGCAAATAAGGAATGTGAAGGAATCGCTATTATTATAGCGATTCCTACATGCATAGGATTTTGCGAATCCTTAATTGCGAATCCTTAATATTCGCTATTAAGGACTCGCAAAATCCGAGCTTGATGCATGTGCCAGTTAGTGTTTTTGGAGGGGAGAGCCTGTGTTGCTGGGCTGGAGGGGAAGATGCGAGAACGGCGAGCGGCGACAGCACCGCTGGAGCAAGGTATGGACTATCCGCTTCCTGCCGAGTGCTGACCCGATGCCACTTTCCCCCTGGGCGAGCCCATTGCCATCTTGGAATGGGATAGTCACTTTCATTTGGTAATAACAATGTCCCTTTTCTATGTCCATGGCTCTGTCTCCCGTTTGGCTGCTTCGGACACACGGACAGAGTTCAACACGGGCTTTGCGGGTGCTGGTTCTGGTCAGGATCTGCCACGTCTTTCAGCCTCTGACCTCTCCCCACCCCATCTGTACTTCCTCTCGAAGAGCTTCAGTGGTGCACTGAGTCTGAAGCAGCCTTGGGGCTCTTCTAACCGAATCCGCTGTAGACTTGGGGCTCTTCTAACACTGGTAGCACCAGGATCAGATCTCCCTGCCCCCCCATACAGCCTCAGTGCCCCACTAAATGCGCCTCCCACCTTCACTTCCCTGCAGCCCCTCCATCACTCCAGTGCCCTCCCATTGCTCCACGCCTTCAGCTAGCCTTTGAAACTCCTTTCCAGCCTCAGTCCCCTCTCACCCTTCTGCTGCCCCTGTAGTCCTTTGAGGCCCCTCCAACCCCAGGGGCCTTCTGGGTCCTCAGGGACTGAAAGGTGTGAAGTACGTTACACAGCACTTCATTGCCATCTCTCCTGCCGATTTTAACATTCAGGGTTCTAGTGCTCTCTTCCTTTTGACCAGTTTCTGACTGCTGCCCTCTAAGATATTAATTTCAGTGGGAGCGACAGAGCTGCCATACATTAAACCTTCAATCACGTTTCACATTTAAATAATCAACAGCACATTTTATTCTAGCGTTTATAAATCTGCAATGGGTGACCTTTATAGATTTGAGCAGGGCACGAGTCGGGGGTACACGCGGGTGGACGGCGTCCACCCACTCTTTTCACTGGGTGGACTTCGTCCACCCTGCCAAGAAGTTGGGCCCCACTGAAAAATATGCTGAATTCGTCCCGGTGTAATTTGCAAACACCGGGACACATTCAGCAGCGCCTGCACGTTGTTGTCTGCTTTCGATCCGCAGCAACGTGCAGGCGGGAAGGAGGCTTTCTTAGTTCAGACTCCTGCTGGGCCCATAACAAAGGCCGAATCTGAGGGGTCATCAAGCCTCCTTTTGTTGGAGTCTCCTGGCTGGGAGCAGTCAGGAGCCTCACACCTAGATGCAAATGCAGCAGAGGGGAAACAAAGGTTAGCACTTCACACATACTTAAGAGAGGCAGCTTTTCACTTTGTTCAGTCTCTGTTTACAAGATATGCATTTACAGTAAGAATGTCAGATGTGTTGGTCTTTCCCTGTATTTACACAAAATAAATGTAATTTATATAGTGCTTACTACCCTTGAGGAGGCGTTGAAATAATTTAAGTACCACTATTTTTTCTTTTAAAGCACTATGGGTAGAGGAAGTTTACGCAGACAAAAGGTAACATTGTTTTATGTGTAGCTTACAAAAGTGTGAATCTTCTGCCTAAATCAGGAGGGTTTCCCTATATACTCGAAATATGCTCCAATGTACTCATGATAGACATGTTAAACATATATGTCAGGCCTTAAGATCTGATATCACTTCTTATGTCACGCGCCGTGATATCACGCGCCGTGATGTCACGCGCCGTGATGTCACTTGCATTCTGATTAACTAGGTTAGTCCCCCCACTTCTTTTTTTAGGACTTGTGCCCTGGATTTGAGCCTAAAAGTCCCAGCATGCAGTGCGGTGTTGGATAAAGGCTGAAGCTGTCGTGTATGATATAGGCCAGAATAGGTATGGAGGAACTGAATGGGTGCCCAGGTTGTTGGTGTATTTCACACAAGATGTGACGAAGTGCAAGAAGAAGCAACCTCAGAAATTGTACACTTAAGGTATTGTATGGACTGAAAATGGAAATGTGCATAACACATAGCACGGAAATGTTTTATGGGGTTCGGGACAGGAACGGGCACGGTACTGTGCCAACTGTTCTGTGTCAAAGTAAGAAGAACCGGGGTCAGAGTCAAGCCACTACTGGAATATAAGTGGAACACAAGCAAAGCAGACTCTTTCGTGTTACTTCCAAAAACATTGCTCCTTTATATAGCACATGTAATGAATGGAGGGATCTCTAGGCACTTGAAAAGTGGGTGTTACAGGGGCCATCTGGTGTAGGGAAAAACCAGATCTCTTTACCCAGTCCCCAACAGTCACCAACCACAACATTCTAAAATGTTGCTTTGTTTGATGTCAGCTGGGGGTTTGAATGGTGTTGTGACGTCATTCACTGGATGGCCACCCAGTGTTAATTTTACTGGCTACTAGAAAAATGAAACGTTGATCCATGCTACCAGCATTTGTAGGTGCACAAAAATACCTGCAGCAAGAATTTAGCCTGCCAAATTATTTAAGCAGTTCAATTTGTGCTTTAGCTCTGGCATAGCTGTCTTGTTATATTAATCTTGTTTATGTGTTATGTTTGTTACTCCGCGGTTCTGTTTCAGTACTGATTTAGGTACTGTTAGATCGAATGTTACCCCTACCACTCTTACGGTGATGTTGGGTAGTGTTTTGATACTGCCACTGTTATCATCTGTGACAGTCCCTGCAGTGTTTGATCACAGTCCTGAGCTTTTCTGATTCTGTTACAGTTCTGGCACAGGTCCATCGTTCCCTGTGGCTACTGTTCGATTTCTGATAGAAGGTAGTTTTTGTGCAGTTTGCTACTCTCCAGTTTTGTTCCTGTTCCATGGTTTTTCTGGTTCTTTTGCCCTGTTCCAGTTCTGTTATTCCAACCCTTTGAGCTTTCCGTTCGGTCCATGCCTCCTAGTAAAGAAGAGCTATAGAAATTTTGTTGCATGCGATACTTTTTATGCACTTATCTTTTATCAGGGGTATAATTCACCCCAAGCAACCAGGATGGGATAGCATACTGTTCTACCTTCTATCCTAGAAAATTTGGGGAAAGTGTTGTTTTGGGTCATGTGATTACACATTATGGGGCACATTCTCAAGGACTCATCGCCGATTTATCGGCACTTTAGCGCCGCAAAAGTGGCGATAGATTTATCGCCCTATTCTCAAGCTGGTGCAAACTGCAGATATCGCCAGTTTACCAGCGATAGCTGGCGCAAAAATCATCGCCACGGATGAGTGCGACAACTAACGCTAATGATATGCAGAGTAGGCGTTCCCGTGCAAAAACACATGAAAACACCACTTCGCGAGATTCACAACGACCAGTCAGATCTGCGATGCGAACCAAGAACAGGCGATAAGGCACGTTAGCAGCAGGGATTTAACACCTGCCTTTTACTGGTGTTAAGCAGGACGACCAACTGCAGTAGAAAGGGAGCCCAGCCCAGAGCCACATCTGAAGCCCAACAGATGCCATGGAGACACTGATCATGCAGCTCGGAGACCCAAGAGGGCCACAACTCCCACCGCCACCACCCCCAGGCCCCCCCCCCATGGACCCTCCCCCCAAGGTCATGAAGTCCAGTAGACAACGGTAGTTGAAAAACAGAACTTTATTACAAATACATAAATCAACAAAACGAAAAGCTCAGCCAACGCGTACCATTCCCAACGGGGAACTTCAACAGGGCAACATGTCTTCAGAAACCTGTGGGAGAAATGGTGACAATGGTCAAACTTCCGTATAGTCACATGCCTAATCTGGTACAGTGTACTGCACTTGGACAAACCGGAATGCTCACAGGCCTGATAAACCATGCATGAGAAGACCGTAACAGAACTACGTGTGGCCGTAACCGTCGTAGGAATGAAGAGGAAGGTAACGACCACACGAACTGCTGTTCCGATCACATCATGCAGGACTCATCACACCTGAAAGCATCATGGTGTGTGTCAGCTCGATACCCCTGCCCCTCACTCCCCCCACACTGCGCAGGAACATCTTGAGACCACGCAAGGGAACTACCCCATAGCTGGCGTCACGCACGTGTTGGGGGCAATTCACAGCACACATGTATGACTTGTGCCCCCTGCCGACACTGCACACAATCACCGCAACACAACCACACGCATGCCATCACTGTGCATACAAAAGTGGACCACCGTGGCCTGTCCACCAACGTCGTCACAAATACCCCAGGCAGTGTGCATGATCCCCACATGTCCGCAAGTCCGCCACCAACCAGCGCTTTGATGATGGCCCCCATGGAAATGCACTGCCCATCGGCAAGTACCAACTGAACACACCACACACCTCAACTCCACAATCCCCCAACTCACAACTGTGGAAATGCACACGTCACCAATCCACCACCAAAGTGACTACTCTCGTGTGTCTCAGTCTCCGCCACAACCTGCCCATAGGCCTACACACACATGGCCGACCACCTTCAACGGGCACATTCACACTGGAGACGAGGTGGCTACGTCCCAAACCAACCCACGCACATCACGAACATCGCATGCAGGGCCGTGTCAGCAAGGACGGCGCCCCCCACCCAGCCACGAGTCCGCCGCCATGACCGGTGGTGCCTGCGCGATCCTGTGCGCCTGATGCACCCCAGCCCAGGTCCCCAGATCGGTCCTCCGCCCAGCGATGACTGGCCGCCCCTGCGCACCCAGGCCTCAATGCTCACCTGCCGCCAATGGCGTGTCTCCAAGAGGGCCCACCACGTGCCGGTGCATCCTCCTCCGCCGATCGCTGGATTCCGCGCCACAGGCCCCCAGCGCACCCTGCGGCACCGCACCGCGGAGTCATGTGTGTGCTGAGTGCTGCCTGCGCGTACACTGTGGTCCAGCAGGGCACACTGTTCAATTTAAGTCTTGATTCACTGGATGCCGTATCGAAGCCAACGCATCATCGCAGGCTGCACACCCGCTCAGCTCTTCAGGTGCCACTAACCCTGTGCAACGCAAGTCATCGTCACATGGCAGTAGGCCCCTGCCAGCCGCAGTGCGTGCCACTGAACCTGTGCAACGCAAGTCATCGCCACGTGGCGGTAGGCCCCTGCCAGCCGCAGTGCAGCGGGTGCCACTGACCCTGTGCAACGTAAGTCATCGTCACGTGGCGGTAGGCCCCTTTGCCTGCCGCAGTGCAGCGGGTGCCACTGACCCTGTGCAACGCAGGTCATCGTCACGTGGCGGTAGGCCCGTGCGGGCCACAGTGCAGCGGGTGCCACCAACTCAGTGCACCGCAAGTCATCGTCCTGTGGCAGTAGGCCCGTGCGGGCCGCAGTGCAGCGGGTGCCACCAACTCAGTGCGCCTCAAGTCATGGACCCTTCATGATTGGGTCACGTGGTGCGGACGCCATCATGTCATCTCCGGCAGTGGGGTATGTGACGTGCTAGGCCCCTTTTATTGGCAGGGTCACATGTCCTGTGACGCCTGTGCTGGATGGGTGTGGTGTGGGTGTGAACCAGCCCTCAGGCAGTGGCTGTGGCATGCTGACGACTAGACCAGTGATCAGCAGATCACTAAAGGGAAGACCTGGGACATGTAGCTTTGTCGTCCCCCCCTGAGCGTAAGCGGAGTGGACTGGCCTGGCGTATGGCAGGCCAGCGTAGGGGTGGGAACAATGAGCCCGGGGCTCTGGGCATGCTTCAGTTCTGGGCTAGACATGGAAGTAACTGATGCTTGTGTCTCTGTTGTAGTGTCTACGCCACCCGGACCGCAATCGGCAATGTTGCACCCTGTGACTCAAGTCCCACGACATGAGCAACATGGACGTAAGGGGGAATCACTGACCCTACATTCATCCATACTCTCATACTTGAATGATCAAAGACATGAAACATCTGTGCGATTCTGAATGTTTAATTCACATCCAGTGGAGTGTTGCAGATGGAGCAGTACAGGGCCATGCAAAGCCCACTTCACATTATTGTCCCGTGGAGGGCCAGCTAGAGTCCTTCAGGGAATGACAAGTACATCGGAAGGGGAAGAGTTCAGTCCACAGTCTGATCGCTGTGTCATTGGTAACCAAACAGAAAATGGCAGTCCATGTCGAGGTCCAAGGTGAGTGTCGTAGAGTGTATCGGGGGACAGTGGAAGGTGATGATGCAAAGGGCAGAACAAAGCAGAAACAGGCCTACTGCCTCCTCCTTACCAGTAAGGTTGATTCACCCGCATCTTCGTCCTCTGATGTCACATGTGCCTCACCCGTGGGTGGTGGTGGATTGCCAGCCGCACTGTGAGGCACTGACACATCAGGGGGCGGAGATGTGGATGTAGAAGAGCAGCAGCATTCATCTGCGCAAGGCCTTGAGGCAGCAATGCCATGATGATGTGCTGCAGGGCATGGAAGGTCCCAGCCACATCTCGCTGGTGTGCAGCCGTGGCAGCCATTCTTTCCCCCGCCATCCGCTCCATGTTCTCCATGAGCCCCCGCATCTGTCCCAACTCCCGGCTGACATCGCTGGAGCCACTCTGACTGGACAGTTGTTCTTGTCTCAGTATCATGACTCAAGCAATGTCAGCCATGGATCGTTGGAGAGCATGGAGCGGACTGTGGGTGTCCGTTAGGGACTGTAAGTGGTCCCTGATGGTACTCAGACACCCATGTATGGCATCAAGTTTGGCTGCCATGAGGTCGAACCCCACCCGCACCTGATCAGCCATCTTCTCCTGGACCTCTAACACACAGCGTTGAAAGGCCATGTGTTGGTCGTGGGGGTCCTGGGAGACAGCCGTGGTGGTGGGTGCTTCCTGCTGTGTGGTCTGTGCAGGGGGTGGGGTCTCCTCGATGCAGCTGGGCTGCCCTGCTCCTGGAGGTGAGGTGCCGTAGCTGTCCATGAACTCTTGGAGGGCGTCGGTGTCAAAGGTGTGGAGGTCCTCTTCGTCAGCAGGGAAGAGCTGTTGGGTCTGCTTTGCAGGAGGTGTTGGTTCTCCCTCTGCAATGTGATGGGGAGATGCAGTTTAACATTGTGTTCACATGTATGTTGACGCATTGTACAGGTTTACATACAACCTGCATGACAACGTACATTGTGACTGTTTGGGAGGAGCTGCCTATTTGATGCGGGACAGTGGACATTTCGACAACATCACGGATGTGTGTATGTACTTGTACATTATCATCTCACATTTCCCTGCTATGCCAAATGTGATTGACCAGTTTCTACACACAAGCGGCACCAGTTGTGTCCTCTGTTCTGTTGTGAACGTGTTGCAGTTTATACCACATTGTTGTCAATGTTGATGTGCTCTGAATGTTATGTGTGTGTGCTGCATTTTGGGAGAGTCGCCCCTGCAGCTCTGATTTGGCTGGCCCTTATCCCTTTCAGGCAGTGTGCCTTTGACTTCTGTGCTTATACAGTGCTGAGATGTTGCATTCTTAGGTAAATTGGGCTCTTGGTGGGACTTGGGACTCTGGGGCATGGTTTGTCCGCAGTTGTGTTGTTGAGGTCAGGGGTTGTTAGTGCACGTGGATGTGTCAGAGTGTGACCTGCTCCTTTACGGATGTGGTCCACACTCAGCCACCTCAGTGTCGTGGCGTGCAACATGTCATGATATATTTACTGCAGCCATGCTATTCGTCATGCAGTGTCACTTGCATTGTCAGTGTGGCTCACAGACACGCCGCTTTGCTGGGTTCAGCACATGTGCATGGGTTTGTTGTGATATTAGTGATGTGCGGGGAGAGCCCCCTCTGTGCACATTGTCGACAGGGGCCTACTTGCTGTTTCTATGTGTGCTGCAGTATGCCAAGGAGATCAGGGACATAATCCAGAGTCATTGTGGGTGTGCACTGTGCTATACTTGATTGTGCATGTGTGCCATTGTGCCCATCTCCCCTCTTCCCCCCAGTCCCTGGTGGTTACTCACCCTGTTGCTGTTGTGTCAGGTCATGTTGAACAGTGTCCGGTGCCCCAACTCCTGCCACCGTCTCCACAATGATGACTGTGGACACCATTTCCTCCATCTCATCCAGCTCCTCCTGTGGCGCTGGACTCCCACCTCCAGTCTGCATTGCTGCCTTCTGGTTGTTGCCGAGTTTCTGCTTGGTCTTGCGCTTCACATCATTCCAGCGCCTCTTGAGCTCTTCCATTGTCCTCCTCAGCACTCCGACTGCATTCAACTTGTCCATGATGGACTGCCATATTCCATTTTTTGTTGCCAATGACACAGTGGAGGTGACGAACAGTTGTTGATGGTGTTCTACCACCTCCGTGATCAGGATCCTGTTTTCCTGCGGACTGAACCTCGTCTTCCTCTTCTTCTTGTCCTTGCCCTTCCCTGAGGTCCCAGGCTGGCCCTCCGTGGGGCTTGTGGGGTTCTGGCCGTCCTCTGTACCTGCTCCGGCTGCCTCCATTGTGCTTCGCTGTAGTTCGGCTTTTGTTTTTGTTTTTTTTCTGCTTTTGTAGTGATTTTTCCCGCCTTACGTGTGTGATTTGCAGGCCTGGCGCTGCTTTTCGCTGATTGTCTTATCGCGGTTGGGCCCATCGCAACTTTTTTCGCGTTCGGGTTTGGATTTTCATCGCCGTCCCGGTAGTGTTATCGCGGACATTTGACGCGTTATCGTGGTACTATCGCATGTTACCGCCGTGTTGTGAATGCCACATTAACACGGAGTTATTTTCTCGCGATAGACGGCGATATGTAAACTTGCGTTAACCTATTTTGGCGATGTTTATCGCACGTTCTTGAGAATATCCCCCCATGTATGTTGTGTTCAGTCAGTGCAAGGATAAAGGTGGGGCAGCTGCCTTGAGGTTCGAACTACAGTGACTCATCTCCACAGTGCCCTGGTGCAGTGTCCACAGCAGTAGACATAGCAGCAATCACCACAGTGGTGTGTGTTTTCAGGTTATATGCTGGGCAGTTTATAGCGAGCTGGGGACATTGGTCACTTTTTCCCCCACAATATTGCACCTGGCTCCAAAGGTCTCACTTTGTTGATTCCTTCTGTCTAGTCGGGGTGAAGCTAAAGCCAGCAGAGCAGGGTGTTCCCACACCTTTTCTCACATTCAGCAGGCCATCACAGCAAATAAAGTTAGTCTCAGTATGTCATTTCACAAGGTGCAATTCTTTTCTTGGCCAGTACTTTTCCCAATATAGAATATTTAGTGCCCGTGTGCCCCTTTTTTAGGTCTTGCCTAACAGTGTGTGCATGCGCTGTTGCTGCAAGGGGTATTGTATACAGTAAAGAGCTTGGAGCCCACCCATGACTTACCATTTGATGGCTTGTCTTTTTTTTTAACACACAAAGACACAGATCTGGTGCTTAGCTCCAACCTATTTGTTTTTTTGTCACCAAAAAGGCAAAGCTATCCACACAGTTCCAAGCCACACAATTCAGCTCCACACATTTCCAATCCACACCACATACTATCACACCAAACTACATAATTCAACAAGGGAAAGAGATAATAGGGGTGGGGGTACTAGTAAGCTTGCGGGGCTATGTACAGGATTCTATCGTACCTGTCATGTAGCATTGCACCAGCTCCCTTGTGTTTATTCTCGCAGGCGCAGGTCATGCATCGATGTCTTTGGACGCACAAATGTTTTACTTATATTAATTAATAACCCCAGATTCTCCATAAAATGTACACATTTATCTAAAAGGCGCTGACAAACCCCTTTTTTGATGTCAAAAGATCGTGAGCATTCACCTCTTGTCCCAAAGCGGATCTTTGCAGAGCTAGTTGAGTACAGATATCTGAGGAAATTAACAATGACAATGTCTATACTCATTGAAGTCATGACAGGCCAAAGTTTATCGTGAACGACACAATCAAATGCGGACGATAAATCCACAAAGATTAAAAACAAATTACCACGTTTTATATGTGTATATTTGCCCACCAGTAGGTTCAGATTGATGGCCTGCTCCGTGGTCCCAATTCCCTGGCGAAAACCATATTGAAAATCCGAGATAATGTTATTGCAATCCGCCCACTCCTGTAATCTACATAAAAGTATGTGACCCACCACTTTAACGAGAGAATCTAGCAAAGAGATGGGTCTGTAGTGCGTGGGACAGTTATGGTCGCCCTTTTTGAATATTGGCACAATATGAGATTCAGACCAGGAACTTGGGAATCCAACACTCTCGCAGGATCTAAAAACCAGAGTCAAAAGAGGGCCCCAAAGATCAGTGTTGGTTTTAAAAAGATCGATTGGGATCCCATCAGGGCCTGGTGCATTTCCTCCCTTACTTGATCCCAAAGCCCGATTCACATCATCCAATGTGAAGTTAAAATCAAAATGTTTCGGCAAAGATGTAGACCCAAGGGAATCGGCTACCGACACAGACGCAGGGCTATTTTGACCACTTTCGGTTGAGTCCGTATATAATTTAGAGAATTGAGCTACCCAGTCTACTTCAGTTATTGCAACCTCAATTTTGGGCTTATCAGCATCACTGAAGAAGGGGGAATTTATGACACGCCAGAATGCTGTGGTGTCCTTGTTTTGGCTTGCCTCGTACAATTTTTCCCACGCCTCCTCTTCAAGGCCTTTTTACGATTTTTTAAAGCTAGCCTTTAAGCCCGCCTACAATTCTGTACTTCCGTGGCGTTCCTAGGTATGTCTTTCAGGGCTCTTTTCAACTTTTTGTAGGCCTGGGTACAGACGTGGTCAAACTAACCCTGGGTTTTTCCAACCCCTCTCTTCTGGTTGGCAGTTAGCCCTGCCCTCAATAACTGTGCTAGCTTCTACTGACTCATCCAGACATACCTCGAAAGCCCTTCTCTGCTGGATGATTAGTTGTTCTAGGAATCTAGGCGGGTCGACCATGGACCAGCGCAGGGTAAAGCCATTCAAACAGGAGAACTCTATATTCTCCACAGCTAAAGTATGATGACAAGCCCCTTGCTTATTTACAAAATTATTGTCCAATGTTAAACTCTGGGGAAAAATGGTCGCTCATTGCAAGGTCATATAATAAAAAATTATTAATTAAGGCAGAGTAGCGCTTAGGGAAGAGCAAAAAATCAATAACGCTTTTTCCCATGCTGCCATCAAATGTGCAAGATACTTCGACTGGGCTATCATTAAGTTTCTCTCCATACTCTGTGTGAGAAAAGTGCGTAACATCGTCCCCAGTAGGGGATGTCATGCCATAGATTTTATTAGCTAACAATTGGCAGGGTTGAATATTGAAGTCTCCCCCCATATCAAGATTTTCTCGCTTACTCCCTTATCAATTAATGATTCCAGGTCAGCGTCAAGTTGGCTTAAACTGTCTAATATTTCTAAATCACGTGCATTATTATAAAAATTAACTAATATCAATTAAAATGGATGCTGAGAGGTCGACCTGAACAATTTGATAAAAAGGCTTATAGGACTTTACAGCTGCATTGGAGGAGACTAGTTTATTAGATACATAGGTACAAAGGACACCCTTAGGCCTTCCGTGTCTTGATGGGATGGCTGGAGAGTGAAATGTCTTAAAACCGTTTAAATGAAAAGGTTCAACGGCCCATGTTTCTTGCAGGAACATAATATTAAAACCTAACATAAAATCTATCCATTGTGGTATATTGTACTTACTACGGAGTCCCGCTACATGTAACCATAAAACAGTAATATCACTCACAGATGTTGTAATAGAAGCCATACTAATCTCACTTCTCAAAGGATTCTGTTCCACAGATTGTTGTGAGTTTAATAAGTCCTTGTCTAATCGTTGGTGGCTACCGTTTACAATTGGTGTTATAGCATCCATAATTGCCTTGCTTCCCAATGGATTTTGCTCCGCTAGTTGTAATAAATTGATTGGTTCCTCAGCTATCTGTGGGCAGCTGTCAAGGGTCAGAATTGTAGGGGCAGATTTACCTAGAATATCACCATTCGGCATTTCTGCTCTCAGTCAACCTACCCCAGTAAGGCTAGAAAGACAGTTGAACCTATTAGACAAGGCGATAGAATGCGTAAATGGATGAGCGTACTCTGCATTAGAAATTGGTGGTTGAGGTAAAGATTGTGGGTGAGGGAAGCTTTCGGTAAGTACATTAGGTTGAGTTAGGGGTCGTGAGGGTGGTTGATAAAAAAACCCGGATGGTAAAACTGAGATTTGATTTGAACTTAAAGATGCTGAACCGATTTTTCTGAGTAGGTCACTGACTAGTTCTGGAGATTTAAAGGAGAGCACCACGCAATCCCCCTTCAGTACTTTGGGGCCTCTGCCAACCCACCCAATTTGTCTGACCATCTTAAAATCCGCAAAGTGCACTCCCCCAGACCAACTCTGGTATTTAGCCAATTAAGTGATTTATTTCTTAGCAAGTCCCATGCTTCTTCCGTGGATGCACATATAGTCGGGACATTGGCCAAAATAACTACATAGGGAGTCGCAGTGGGCGTGAGGTCTAATCCATCATGGGTAGGCAGAAGAGGAACAGGAACAGCTCTCAAGCTACAGTTGTTAGGCAAGATAATAGGTAAAGCCCTTTTATCAGAAGGCCTATTCTCTGAGACAATTGCTTGTTGGGGCTGGGGCACCAGGTTTGGTACAGAGCGGACAGGTGGCTTAGAATTCCCCAAGACAGGCTGTCGTAGTGGGAGGGTTACCAATTGACTTGAAGTTAAGCCATTGTTACTAAAGTATTCAGTTGAACCTCCCAAATTAGCCAAGCCCAAACGTTCTACACAAGTTTGCACAGTGCATTTAATGGCCTTAAGTCTATCCGTTATGGAATTAAAAGCAGTCTTAACTAGTTCTGTTAGAGCTTGGACAGATGCTGCCATTGAGATATGGTCCGATGGTGCCGCTGACAGTAAAGTATCCCCAACTCCAACGGGCTTGGGGATGTCTGTCTGCCTCTGCACTAGAACCTTTTTTTGGCCTTAACTGATCCTTCAGATGAGGTCGCGGCAGGATCAGCTCTGCATCTCTTAAGGATTTTTGGATGTTTAAGGGGCGGGTGAGCAATCCGAGAATCAAGAGGAGTGGAATTCAAAATATTTTCATCCTTATCCAAAATGTCTAGACCCACAACTAGCGAGTTACAAGGTTGATCGGCAGCTGATGGTACTGAATACAAACTTTGAAGAATGGGGCTGCTCTCAGTACATGTAGTAAGAGTTTCCTCCACACTTAAGATCTGCTTCTCGATGGCCCTCAAAGCCCCTGTGATAAAATTCATGATTGACTGCCGAGACTTTGGGAGGGACTTGGCTAGTGCAGAACTGGGGTGTTTCCATTTCCCCATATAACACAGTTACTTATATCCGTAAATGTATAAAAGATAAAAGTAAGAAATATTAGAAGTGGCCACAGTAAATAGGTAACAATAAAAGTCGCAGAATTTACAGTCTCGGAAGGACAGACGGTCGAATGATTCTCAAAAAAACAAACGACCAAGAGGGGGGGGCCCAACCCTTCCTCTTCCTGCTGCTGACGGGCGCAGATGGGCCCACCCTTGTCCCGGGTACGCCCGTGCGCGCCCCACGCCGCGGGATCCCCGAGCAGCTTTCAGCGCCTCCTGGCACGAAGAGAGGGCATTGGCGGCTCCTGCCGCGATGCCTGGTGGGGGCTGTGGTCCCCCCAACAAAGGTGCAAGGTATTAGCAGCTTTTCAGCGCCTCCTGGCGTGAAGAGAGGATGTGGGTGGCTCCTGCCATGATGCCTGGTGGGGGCTGTGGTCCCCCCAACAAAGGTGCAAGGCATTAGCAGCAATGACAGGCTCCCGTGCTGCTGGAGCCTGAGCAGCTTTTCAGTGCCTCCTGGCGTGAAGAGAGGACATGGGCGGCTCCTGCCGCGATGCCTGGTGGGGGCTGTGGTCACCCCAATAAAGGTGCAAGGTTTTAGCAGCAATGACGGGCTCCCGCGCTGCAGGAGCCCCAAGCAGCTTTTCAGCGCCTCTGGTGCGAAGAGAGGACGTGGGCGGCTCCTGCCGCAATGCCTGGTGGGGGCTGTGGTCCTCCAAACAAAGGTGCAAGGTATTAGCAGCAATAACGGGCTCCCGCACTGCGGGAGCCCCGAGCAGCTTTTT
Organism: Calotriton arnoldi; assembly: GCA_963921515.1. NCBI lineage: Eukaryota > Metazoa > Chordata > Amphibia > Caudata > Salamandridae > Calotriton > Calotriton arnoldi. The sequence goes on from CAWUFW010002165.1 coordinate 236,882, forward strand.
AGCGTCTCTGGTGCGAAGAGAGGACGTGGGCAGCTCCTGCCACAATGCCTGGTGGGGGCTGTGGTCCCCCCAACAAAGGTGCAAGGTATTAGCAGAAATTACGGACTCCTGCGCCGCAGGTGCCCCGAACAGCTTTTCAGCGCCTCCTGGTGCGAAGAGAGAACGTGGGCGGTTCCTGCCGCGATGCTTGGTGGGGGCTGTGGTCCCCCCAACAAAGGTGCAAGGTATTAGCAGCATTGACGGGCTCTGTAATCAACTTTAAGACTTTTGGCCAATTCCTGAAGATTTTCAAAGGCTTAATCATCATGTTTCTCTGCTTCGCCACCCAAATATGCCAACTCATTTTTACTAAGAAAATGTATCTGTCTCAACTCCTGTTTCTGCGAATAATACCAATCTCCTTGGAGATTGAAAGTATTATTTCCAACCATTCTTGTCTCTCTATCTGAAGAAAATCTAGACACTGCATAATTTTTCCTGACACTCGACTTTCCTGCCCCTACCTCCTGCACCTGTGGGAGCATGTGAGACTCTTTTATGGAGTCAGCAATCTATCAATAAGCTCATCATCTCTCTCTGTGTTATTCTCATTCTTTTCCGTCTTTTTCTTGTCCTTGTTCGATCTATATCTCTTCAAATGTACTGTACATAGAAAACTGTAGCTTTTTATTATCAGCAATAATTCTATTCCATTGTTTGAGCGATATACAGTGCTTAATTTGAGCTGGTGGTTTCCGGTACTCGGCACTGGCACCTAATTCTCGACACCGGCTCTTATATAGTATAGGTGACATGTCACTCCTACACATTGTAGTCCTCTGGCTTTTGTAACATTTACTATATGGTGACTTACACGCGCATGATTGATTATCGCTTTTGATGGAGGGTAAATGGAGAGACACTGCAGTGGTCACACATGGCTTACCAGCTCACGAGAGCAAGACCTGCGCTCTGCTCGTTCTCTGAGAAAAAAGGAACAACAGTGTGAAATATAGTGACACTTTATTAAGCAATTCAATAAAACAAGGAACTGTTCATCGTCGAATGTTTCTCATGAACACATGAGAAGGATGAAAATAAAAGAATCAACAATCATATAGATCATATTCTAAGTCACGAATGGGCAGAGCAAGAGGCCATCCAAGAGGACACAATTTAAGCTAGGATAAATGCAATGACTTGGGTGTGGATGAGCTAAATTAGAGGGGCTGACAAAGCGAAAAGGCTGGTAATCAAAGAAGAGCATTACCACCTCAGAATAGGCTTCTAGGCCCTAGATAGATCGGTCGACCGGGAACTCAAGTGCTGAGCACTATAGGAGGAGTTCGGGGCGTTGGCCTAGGTGTAGACCTTTTATATGGCTAAATGCAGAACTCCTACCCACGTCTGACGTGGGTTCTTGACGTGGGCCTTGACCGCATGCTTACAGTAACAGTGGAAAGTTTTACGGAAAACTTGAGAAGTGGTATCATGGTGAAACAGGGGTTTTTTGCAGGTGGTCAGTGCTCTTGACCGCAAACATTAAAAAAAAATAACTTCCATCGTAAGATGCTCGGAAATTAATATTTTATACATTATTTCTATGCCAGGCAGCCAGGCAGCCAGACAGCCGTCATTTGGTTTCGCTTGAGCAAGCTTGGAAAGTTTCATAACTAACAATTTTGCAAACATTGCTTGTGAAAGACCAAGATGTACCAGCCGAACCTTGCCTACGTGTTATCTGAGCTATTCTTGCAGCTGTGGAAAATTTCCAAGGGGGGCTGGTGTTGCGGTGGATGGCACAGGTCCCTGTTGTGAGGGCAGAGAGGCCTACGAGACTTAATGTTTTGGGCCTACATGTGTGTGCATTGAAGGAGGTGGGCTTGGGCCTATGTGTGTATGTATCTAAAGAGGTGTGAACTGTTATGGAACCTACTAAATGTTTGAGATAAAATGGTCACGTTAACACACCTCTTAAGTTCTGACTGGTGGGGCCTATATGTGGGTGTCATGCTGCCTGAGCAGAGCAGGATTCTGCATGGGGGTTTTGTATATGGTAAAACGGGACCCTGCTTCATTTCCCTCCTCTTGTTCATTCTTTTGAACAAAATTCTTGCACTTAGTGTAGTCCCATTGTTGTCACTTCTACAACTTCTATAAGTGCTAAGTTACTCACATTCCCTGTTCTATCCTTGCTCTCCCTTTGCTAATTCTGCTATTCTCGGGAGGTGCAACTGCGGACATGGTGTGCTGACTGAAGATCATATTGTACATTAGGACACAGCCCACGTATTTGGAGACAGGTATGACATTATAACACATGCTGTTTTCTGTGTCTGTAGGCCGGTGTGTAACATCCTGCCCTGTCAACTGTCCCCCTGTCCTGTCTTTATCAATGGCTATCTATTCACTTTGGTACAATATCTCTGTGTCATTTAAGCAGTATCTCAGGTATAATACTGTGATCATAACACACTTTAAGGAGCCGTAGTCATTATAATGGCAGCAATGGTGGTCAATGCTGCTAGCAGCACCCATGATCATTTTCTCTAATTGTCCTGAAAGTCTTGAGGCATTGTTCCAATCGTTGGTACGTGTGGCTAGTGTGACTAGTTGGAAGAATGCCTTGTCTTCTGCTGTACTTTTACTCATTTCAAAAAGTCTGCTGAGGAATAAGGTAGAGCCTCAGAGATGATACCTGTAAACAGAAAAAGTAACCGTTGGTGCCTGTCTTCAAGTAATTTGAGAGGTTACTAGCACTTCTATTACTTAGGCACATTCGATATGAGGAAAACAAAGTGATGAAAAAAGGTAAAGATGTCTCGTTGTCACAACTTGTAGACTGAGGGGTTGGGGCGTTCTTTAGGTGATGTATCCTTGGGGCCTGCTTTCACACTCTTCCTTTCTCTGCTGTGTAGCACGTGCAACCCTTCAGGATGGGCTTGGGATACCATTCCCACTTGGTAGTTTCCGTGGAACACATGTATTTTCTGTGTGGCTCCTTGCCCCTTGCACAACCCCTCAATCACATGTGAGATGAACGCCGGTCCATTGTCAGAACCCAAAAGCATAGGTACTTTAAAGCGCGGTATGAACTCTTTCAGGAGGCATTTGGCAATAATTTGTGTATTGCTGTTCTCGGATTGGCATGCCTCAGTCCAATTGCTGATCATGCACACAATAACCAACACGTACTTGTAGTTTGAGTAGGGGAAGCTGATGAAGTCCATTTAATGTGGGAAATGAAGTGGCCTGGGGCAGTGGAAATACAGCATTAGGAAAACAGTCTGATCTTCCCATCACGTCCTACAAGTGATGAACCATGAAAAAAAGACGGGCCATGGGAGCAAAGCATTATCGTTGGTAAACATATCTTTCCATTTGGGCCTATCCGTATTCCATTTCTTTTTGCATACATCCTCCCCTGTTCCCTTCTGCCTTTTCTTCCACCCAATCCTTTCAATAATATACTTAGGGTCATAGTACATATCATCATCCTTTATCTTTATATCATGATCACCTGTGTAGTAGAAGCAATCTGAACCATTGTACACTCACAACCAGTTAATGCTATTCCTTTTTTTTTTGTACATCTGCATCAATAAATTATTTACCAATTGATACATAGTCCTTGGAGGAGGTGTGTGCAGCACATTCTACAATTGAAACTTTGGTAGCAACATGTCTTGCAATAGGTGAGCTATCAATGGTGCACGCTGCATTTGTTGGCCAGCTGAGGTAAGGAGGGACTCCAAATGAAGGAAAGAACCTAAAAATTATATTGCAATCCCTGTACAAGACCTTAAAAAGAAATTCATTATCTCCAGAAGCAAAAGAAGACTTAAAACATTGTACTATAGCTTGTCCCAACAGCAAACACAGATGAAAATCTCTGTTACAGTAACACCTTTAGGAATCAAAACACTCATAGTTGTCAAACTGTGCCCAGGGATGTGGAATCCCTATAGCCCCACGCCCAGGACATATTGTTTGACGTCAAGGGTAACAAGTTTTCACGCGTATTTTGTCCTTGGGACAAGTAGGCCCAACCCCTACAGCACAAACCCTTTGGCTGCCAGTTTACAGTACCACATTATGGATCAGGGAAAGGCATAGTCTGCAATAAAGGTAATATTTGTGTCCATGTGTTAATGCTGTTCAAACTTGTAGTAATTGTCCATTAATGCAAAGGCTTTATTATTAGGGTGAACGCTCTAAGTAAATGTTGTAAACTCAGACTGCACTACTGACAGTTGTTAGAAAAAAATGTGTTCATACGTTTTCAATATTTAGCAATGTGAGGCTATGGATACTGCTCTCAGAATGCTCGGTAAACTACTGGAATATGGTAGGTACCATTTCTTTGCAACATAAAAATGAACAAGCATTGGTAAAGCCAGTAGGTCTGAAATTGTTGGTCAGCCCTTTGGCTTTGTCAATGCACAACTTGTTTTGGCATTATCTCTGTGAAACCTCATTGGTGTGGGAGCTGCTGGGCCCTCACCATTATAACAAATATTAGCAAAAAGCAAAAATTGTTTTTGTCTCAAACATCACACATTGCTCAGTGGTTCTTGGCACTGAATATCATATTATCCTTCTACATTGAAATACACTTTATATATGAACTTTTATTTATTCCTCACATTTCCTAACACTGGGGCATGTGTGGAGGAAGTCGTTTTGGCTGCTATCTGTGGTAATCTATTCCTACGGATCTCTGGTCATTGTCTCATATTTTGTATGCTGCACAGAGCTGCACATATCCCACAACTTATTCCTTCCCTCCTGCCACACAGCTATACTCATAGTGCCCCTGTGTTAGGATGGCCTCTAAGTGTCACAATTTAGAACACCAGTGAATTAAGATTTGATATAAAAGTTACAGTGTCTGTATCACACATACATCATGTGCCAATATAATGAAGGTGATACAGCAAGCTATCTTTTGGCATTTTGTTTTAATTAATATGAGACATCAAGTAGACCTATCTGTGCTATACGGGCACTAGAAGGCCATTTAGTGACCACACAGATGGATATAAACAAATCATTCTCAACTCCCTATCAGAATTTGTACAGGGCAACTTGTTTTCTCCCTTACAATGCTGTTCATTCAGTCACACAGCTCTTTGCGTTCTGTCAACTGTGTACAAAAATATATATATATTCATTTTCAACTTTCCTGTTCTGTTTCTTAACTCAGGAAGTCGTATTCACTGTTTCTTTTCCTGCCTGGCTCAACGCCCAGACTCTGCGGCCAGCGTTAATATAACGGCAGCCCAAGAGGAATCTTTTAACCCTTCAATACCTCGTAATATCCAGACATGTGTTGTCTTTAATTGTACGTAAAATATAGCTTATTTTAAAATAATATGGCGTTTTTGTAAAGTGCACGTTCACTCAGAATGGTATTGTGACGCTGAATAGCGGATCTATATTGTACCTCAACTCAATGGTACTTATTTTATCCACCTTAGAATGATGAAGGGCTGAACAGACCCCGCATCTATTCACTTCAGAATGATAAAATGCTAAGTAGACCTGGTAGCATCTGAACTTGTGACCATGAAGTCACACACATGCTCCCACAGACCCAACTCACGTTCCTTTATGTATCATGCAAGTTGTGTAATATGCCATACTCTCTAGTCTTTGCTCCTAAAGGCCTATAATAATTGTATTGGACCTATATTTTTAATCATATCATTGTTGTATATAGCTGAATTAATCTGTGTATTTGTATCAAAGGTAAAATAGCTCTACTTTCCTATGGAAGTTGGTGGTGTGGCCTTCATTAATTTGTTTCTACACTTTCTAATGTCCAGGCAATAACAGACCTTTAACCTTCTTTGGGTAGCAGCACATTTTCTTTGAGAAGGACAGGGCTGTTAACATACCATTCGGCTTCCCATAGGTGAAATGCAATTTCAGTCTTTTCTATTCACTGGGAGCCACAAAACATTTTCCATCAGACAAGTACAAGTGGTGTCTCATTTGGTGCTTGCAAATTATTCTCCTAATTTGTCCAGTTTCAGAGGTGGACCCCAATGTGCACTACCTCTCCCTCCTTTCTCATGGGACCGCTCTCCCGTTTCTTGGCACTTCATCTTCTCTACTCCCCCCATTAGTCCCGCACTTGTTAGCCAATGGAAGCATCTTATTTATTTTAAGGGTGAATTTGTTGAAATGTGAATTTCGGGGACTTTACATCTCTTTCATAAACTTCTTTTTACTTTATCATTTATTAAAAAATGGGTGTAGTTAGTGTACATTCCATCACATCAATTTGTCTCCTCTTTTCTCTCTAATAATTACCATCTGCTCCGATATGTATGTTGCTCTTAGTCCAATGTCACTAACTTCCTTGGCCACGAGACACAATTTCAAAATCTTTTCTACTAGCTAACTCCAACTGTGTGTGTTCTGTAGCTGTATTCCTGGATCTGTTCTTGTATTCGGGCTACCTGCTCGTGCCTGAAGAGGTGGCACTTTTCACTGCCTGGGCTGTTGAATTGGACGCAGGTAGGAGTAAATTATTTGGGTCTTACTTGCCTTGTGTTGCGGCTGCATGTGGGGTGCAAAACCTTGCATGTTGCCTGCTAATGCATATCACAGTATTTTGCAGTGTAAATGCATCTATATGTCTGTTTTTCCTGGTAGTTATCAATCATTACGTGTGTGAGCCTTCCCAGTGCTCATCAACAACGTAAACCGAGTGGTAGCCCTTTGGCTCCGATCCAATGTTCTCCTCTTAAGTACTTCATTCCACTCGTGAGCCTATTTTTGTAATTCCTAATATTTTTATTAACAGGAATTGTAGGCCTGTGTTTCCAGTTAAACGTAACAATGTATTTCAAAGCATTTATAACCTACCGTCATGACATGGAGCAGGGGGTGTCTTTGTGTGCTTTAGCTAATCAGGGAGTTTAGCTACTTATGGGAACGTAAATGTAAATGTAATATTAACTGTGATACTGCGCCACTTTAATTATTTATTTATTTAATTACGTTTTTGGTATTCTAACAAGCAGGGTCTCATCGCCATCGAATGATGATGAGTCTTCAGTCCAAATCACAAAGAAGAGACAAGGGTATAAGCCTTCTCTGACTCCCCTATCGTCACTTAAATCTCACACAGCAGAGAAGGACTAAACACAACGAACATTGCCGGAGGTGCTGAACTCCACAAAACCTCCTACGATGAAGCATGACACTGCAAAGTGTGTGAGGGCAGTATTAAGACATTTTTGTCTTTCCCTGTTTCTTGTTGTCTTTGTAATAATGACTAGTGGTCGGTATATGTAGGAGCCATTCTTACGGAGTATCTTAGAGCTAACTCAGCCCCAGGGGTCTCCTGGTGGTGAACGAGACCGTTAATCTTTTTGGAGGATGCCTCCTTCCGAAGGAATTGGTCGTTGATCGCGTGGAGATGTTCAAGAGACTGGCTGATTTTAATCATTGATACGGCTAAGAAAATCTCAGATGATTTACTGATTAAGATCCAGATAAGTGAGGATAATTTGAAGACTCAGATTCATATCTCTGTTTTTAAAAAGAAACTGGAAGAGACAAATAAAACTGTGAATGAGTATAAAGAGTACTTAGTGAACTCCAAAGTCAATAAACTACAAAAGGATTTAAAGAAGTTCGCTAGGGAAAAAGTGTACCCCTATGTCAATGATGATTATGTCAAAATGAAGGAGAATCAAAACACCCAAAAAAAAACGGCACGGGCACACACTGATACTTCTAGTTCAGGGAGTGATAGCAGTGATTCAGATTATAGGCCCAGATACAGAGGGAGAGGTTGGTCTAGGGGTTACACGCGCCCGTACCACCCAGGACCACAAATGGGATTCGGCTGGCCCCCAATGTACCCACCTATGGGCCCTCCACAATTCTTCCCCAATGAATACCCACCTTTTTTAGAGAGAGGCAGAGGCAGGGGAGAGGGAGACAGAAAACACAGAAAACACAGAGACCACAACAAGTACAATGGGAGGATGTCAACCAGCGAGTAACACGCAGTATGGCACGGGATGTGGAACCAAGCACCAGCGGGGCACACATTTAGTGATGAACTTGAGTGGCAGGACATTAACGGAAACTCAGGAGATGGTGTTGTCCAAGGGCCTTGGCTTTGTTCCTACAAACCAGCTCGATTCGTTTAAACTAAAATGTGAATTGGCTGGTTTCTTCCGAAGTGTTCGCCTCAAAGTATTTTTTGAAGGCAAAGAGATGGCAACCCAAGAGGGTGACACTGGACTGAGAAATAAATCGACTTTTGTTCCTTCCTTGGGTCAGTTACCACCCGAGGTAGGAGTCTTTGAGCAGGCAGTTCTGAGGGAGGTGGAAATTATGGAGACATCTAACAATGACAAGCCTTTTTTCAATCTATCCAAAGCTGAAATGCAAGCTTTGAATGAACTGAGGGATGATGTAACTATAATCATAAAACCCGCCGATAAAGGCGGAGCGATTGTGATCCAGGATAAAGACACCTATAATATTGAGTGTCTTCGTCTTTTGAATGATAGAAGGAATTATCAGATCTTGGATCATGATCCATCAGAGGAGCTGAGGATATTGATCGATACTTTTGTGGAAGAAGCAACTGTGAATGAATGGATTAGCCTTAAGGAGGCGGCGTTCCTTTGTAAGCAACAACCTATAGTGCCGTATTTTTATACTTTGCCTAAGGTGCATAAATCCACGCGTCCTCCGCCTGGACGTCCTATTGTGTCAGGGACTAATTCTATCTTGGAACCATTGTCCACGTTTTGTGATAATTACTTGCGCCCTTTAGTTCAGAAGATGCCAGCATACCTCAAAGATACTCGTGAAGTTCTTAACCTCATAAAAGATTTAGAATTCGATCCTGAAAATGACCTAATGATCGGGCTCGATATAGAGTCACTTTATACCAATATTCCCCAACTTGAAACCTTAAGGGTGATTGAAAACATTCTTTTGCGGATCAGTGGGATCACCAGACCCCGTGCATTTATTCTTTGCCTTCTTGAATTATCACTAACGAAGAACTTTTTCAAATTTGAAGAGCAATTTTATCTACAAACTCATGGAACATCTATGGGGAGTTCCTGTGCCCCAAGTTTAGCATGTTTGTATGTTTCACAATTTGAAGAAGAAACAATTCTTACACAGACAAACCCTTATTATGAGCATATTAGGGTTTGGCGTAGGTTTATAGATGATGTGTTTATCATCTGGAGAGGGAGTAAGAGCACGGCGGAAATCTTTCTTGAGTGGCTGAATCAAAAAAATCCTTTCTTGTTCTTTACAGGAACCATGACAAATGAATCTTTGCCCTTTTTGGATTTGAACATAAAAGCTGAAAATGGAGTTCTGATCAGCAATGTGTTTCACAAACCCACTGATAGGAATAATCTCCTGTCTTTTCGCAGTTTTCATCCCCGTTCCCTTAAGGAAAATCTTCCGTATGGGCAATTCCTGCATCTCCGCAGGAATTGTTCCAAGATGGAGGATTATAGAAAGGAGGCTAAGGATTTGAGCGAGAAGCTTTTATATAGAGATTATCCTGAACATGTCATCAAAAAGGCCCAGAAACGAGCGAGAAATTGCAATAGGGAGGCCTTACTGGAGACGAATGAGAAAGAAATCACTGACAGAAGTATTTGTGTGACTACTTATAATACAGCGTCAAACCATTTGAAGAAGATAATAAATAAGAACTGGCGTATTTTGAATGCCAATGGGTTAGACCAACCGATACCACTCTTTTCGTTTAAGAAAAGTGCTAGCATCAAAGACATTATTGTCAACACACGCCCTCGGATCTTGATCAATCCCCTAATGTACTGAACCAGGTTCAGCTCTTGCCACCGGTAAAAGGACACTATGCATGTGGGTACTGTAGAGCTTGCCCCTTGTCCATTAATGGGAAAAGCATTGACATCGGGTTGAATTGTCCCTGGGAACAGCGAAAACACACAACATGCAACACAGATAATGTGATTTATCTAATAAGATGCCCATGTATGATGCAGTATGTCGGCATGACGACTCGGAGAATAAAAATCTGTATACTTGAACATATGAGCACTATAAGATGTGGGAAGAGTAATACTAAACTTACCGCCCATTTCCTTGAAAAAAATCATACCGAACAAGAGTTGAGGTGGACAATTTTAGACAAACCCTTTATCCCACCCAACACAGTAGATGTCTCGAGCTTTCTCTTAGTTAGAGAACAACGTTGGGTAGATAGGTTGAAAAGCAGAACCAGGGGTTTGAATGATTGCATACCCTGGTTTCAACTTTATGGAGTTACAAATAAATAAGTACGTATTGTTGTGATATTGTTGGACAGGGCAGTGTTACAATTAGGGAGACATGATTTGATGCAATACACGTCATTTTGTGAATAGTACATCTTCTTAGTTTTGTGGGGCAGTATCCATTCCTTTATCGGTTGGATTAAGACGTATGATCTCCCTTTTAATAAACTAGTCGTCATCAGTTGTTGCTGCATTTTGGGAATTGATCTGTATTTCTGAGTTAATTCCCGTAGTACTATTGAATTCATTGTATGATTAAGCTTTCAGTCTTAAGATGGCCCCCGACTTGCAGGACAGTAGGAGAGAGAGTCCTTCTTTTGTTTTCCCTGGTTTGGGATTCGGAGAGGGAGGACGTGATGACGCACGCACTACGACCAAGGGGCGGGTCATGCACCCGGATGTGTTAGAGACTTCCCGTTTGCAATAAAAACCGCTAGGGGCGGTTGTAAAGTATCGACGGAGGACCGATGTGAGGCATTGACCCGGAGTGGTTCTTTGGAGTAGTAAGTGGGTGTTTAGGAGGGGTCTGTCAGTAATGGGCGGTTGTTTTCTGACTATGCAGAGAGCATTGGCCATGTGATCTCTTCCTATTTTTCTACAGAGTGTGACGATAAGACCACGGTCCCACAGAGGTCCCGGGTTCAGAGTAATCCTTGTGAACTCGTGTAAGCTTATTTATCATCTTTTTTGAAGTGGTGCACACGGATGTATTAGAGATTGGGCTCCGAGGAGAGAACCGGAAAACTATGGAGAGGGTTTGTGCACGATATAGCCGGTGGTTGTAACAGTCACAAGGATATGTGAATGTGCAAGGGTGTGCTCACAAGGGGTGGATCACTGTTTGAATATGTAAACGAAGGCTGGTTTTTATGACAAATTGCAGTTGAATCAATTGGAGTGAAGTTTAGATGTTTTAAGGGAATAAGTACAGGGTCGGTAGAATATTAATTGAACGTCAATATTCTTCCACAGAAAAGGAGTCCTCTTGGAAATTACCCCAGAGTGAAGCAATAGCGGATATTGTCCGTCTAAGTATTGAAGGTAATAAATACCCTATTTGGGTCTACATCAAAAAACAAGGGACCAACACCCTGATGAATGCCAGAGTGATCCTTTTGGACACATAGAAATTGGCAGAAACATGTTGGTATTCGCAGCAGGGGTATAGGGGCGTTTACCTCCCCGGAATACCCTATTATTTTATTTTTAATCCTACCAAGGGGTGACAGGAATAAAGAATGATTATGGTTGCCCTTTAGGTAGTTTTAATTATATGTGTCTGCACTGTTTGGTCCCATTCTGAAGGGAATATTCCTTCCTATGTTTGTCATTGTCGTATATGTTCTTTTATATATACTGTGTCTTCACCACTAATCTTCATCCACATATAAAAAAGATTATTTGCGCTCCACTCAGCGTGTTGGTCTGCACCTGGGTGTTTGATGCGGCCCTATGATGAAGCATGACACTGCAAAGTGTGTGAGGGCAGTATTAAGACATTTTTGTCTTTCCCTGTTTCTTGTTGTCTTTGTAATAATGACTAGTGGTCGGTATATGTAGGAGGTTTTGTGGAGTTCAGCACCTCCGGCAATGTTCGTTGTGTTTAGTCCTTCTCTGTTGGATGAGTCTTCAGTAACACGTAATGCTTTGAAAACAGGATATACTAATATAACAATAATATTCACGGTGAACTCAAGGACTCTCAACTTGCATGTTTAAAAATACATTTGCAGTCCTAGTTATTCTTGTCTCGCTAAAACAGATCAGATATAGGTATTAAATCGGTGTACAAGCCACCGGTCTTGATACTGAAAACTACACAAAAAGAAAATGTGAACACGGAATAATCACAATCTGAATATTAAAGTGGAAGTGATGGAAGAATCAGATAGATGGAGGGGATAAGGGAGCTGACAAGAGGAATGGAGATACGACTCCACCCCCCTTTGGCTACCAATTGGCTAGGACAAATGGTAGGCACTCAGGGCCCGATTCTGATGCGAGTTGGAAAAGCTTCCCGACCGAGGGCCTGATTCTGATGCGGTTAGGAAGGCCTCCTAATGGCATTTGCTCCTTCCAAATCGGATCGGGAACGTGTCTTCCCGACCGAGGGCCCAATTCTGATGCGGTTAGGAACAAATGTTCCCATTGAAGTCAATGGGAGTTCAACCAAATCGTATCTGGAAGCATCCGGATGCATCCTACTCCGCCGGTCGGACTTTCCCGATCCGAGTGGGTCGGACACCATTTCCCAACCGATTCGGTCGGGAAGCTTTTCCAACCCGCATCAGAATCGGCCCCAAAGTGTGAGGGACAGAAAAAGAAGCGCAATGAATAGTAATGTGAGAGTCAGCAAGGGAGCAGTCACCTGGCGGGGCTGCAGAAGCTAAGGGTGAAATGATACCCGGAGGGAAGCAACCCAGACAACAGCTACCTGGCGGAGTCGCCGCTAATGGGGAGGAAAAGTAATGTGTGTGTGAGGCAAAGTGCTCTGACACCTTACGCTGCTGTGAGTGGTGCCATATAACTAATTAATGCAACTGAAAGAGAGTGGTTATGGAGACTTGAGGGGCACTGTTATAAGGTGGTGGTGAGGGAATCCGTAGGGGAGGTGGTCTCCACCTCCACCATGGATGGGAAGGTGTCAACAAACATTGATGTACTGGGCTAATGCCAGCCCTGGGTGTATCCATATTAAAGGTTGGGGCATGGAATGAACAGGCAGCAGTATAGTCTGCACCAACAGCTAAAGACCCAATGAGTAGAGAAAAAGTATTCACCCATGTCTCGTTTTCCATGATATAAATATGAGTTAAAAAGACCACAGAATATTTTAACATAACCAATCATTCCCAACACAAGACCCCAATTATTCTCCACTAACGCCTTAAAACAGGGCTCAGGATTAGAAATAAAATAGCAATAGGGATACGTGATCCCTGGCCTTAGTGTGACTCCCCACATATCCCTGCACACAATTACATCAATACCCTCTCTCAGACACCAGAAGAAGAAAACAACATCTATTTTGCTTCTATCTACTTCACTATTGTTTTAAATGGCATGGATAGCCAACCAAAAGCACCACTGCAAGATCATGGAACATCTAAGGATGCATAGACTAGAGTCAATAAACATCCACTCCAATTAAAATCTAAACACTGTCTCAGCCAACCCTGTTTGATAGGCCCACATGCAAGGCTCTGTATCTTAGTGCTACGTCCAACCCTAAAGTCTGTCTCCACCATGCGTACAACCACAGCCGCTGGTCAATTTGGCATTTCGTTGGCCCCCCACAACAAGCAGAGGCTGTGCACATCCTACTGGAGCTGGAAAGGAGTCTTTATACAGTTAGGTGATAAGGAAATGCATGCACTGCTGTGCTCACATCAGTTCTCTGTAAATGAAGTGCTGGCCAATATTGAAAACCACTTTCAAGCCCACAACTGCAATCAACACCTACCCCACCCAACCTACAGTGCCTTGCCTATGTTCAATTAGAATAGCTCCCAGTGGCAGCCCATAAAATCCACAAATCTTGGTTGTTAAATTCATTTCTTCATATTTTTGGTCAAATCTTACAAGTTGCCTATATAGTGTGTTCCTCATGCACAGCACTCTGCACTCCTTATGTCTTGTGGATATTAGATACGTGTTCGTCTCAGATATTGCGCCCACAAGCATACACGCACCAGCTACAAAACCCTCTTTGTTGGTGCCCTCCAACCCTGTGCTGATGGAGCATCTGCCCTCAGCACTTGGCAAGCATATTTCTTTAGGATGCTTGGGTGCATTATTGTCTGTGTTTCACAGCTTCCACATCTCCATGACCCAGTGTAAGTACACAAACACACCTATTAGGTTTCTGAGCAATACCCATAAGCCTCTTAAACTGTTTACTTTGCTTGTCTTTTACAACACACAGCTCCATCAGCAAGATGGTGTGTCAGTCGCAGGTTAGGGGTGGATGTGCGTGGACAGAGTCTCCCCACTAAGTCTTAATTTTCAATGCCCAAAGCTGGATTGGAGGGTGGGGTTCGGGGAATTTTGGCACCTGTGTGCTTGCTTGTTTCTGTACATTAGCTGCAGAACGTAAGTAGTTTGATTTGGTCACCGCTGCCTGGCGTGAAATCAATTAGACTTAATTGTGTGACTCGTTCGGGTAAGGTCGTTCGCCTCACTCGAAAACACTGGCCCACGCCTAAACACTGAAAGTGCCTAGGATGACACATTTAATGAAAATACCTTGGGGCTTATTTACAAGCCCCCTGCACCACCCGTCCGTCACTTTTCCCATGTTAAAAATGACGCAAAAGTGGCGCAAGGGGCTTGTAAATAAGCCCCCTTGTTTTTTCGATAGAGCTTCATATGACAGTTCTACTGTTTCTATGACCTGGTTGACCTTTCTTTTTTTTAAACGTGTGGGGTCCACTAGACCTGCTAGAAGAATATGGGTCGCTGCAGACATTAGGAAGCAGCTTTCAGATTGAAGGACTATATTTTTTTCAATTTTCTTTATTCCACAGCTGTAGGAAGATGTGGGCATTTTATGTGCACCCATCCCATCCTATTTGAGCCAGCAAGTTGTGAAGTAATCTCCTTTGTGACACCATTAAGCTAAGAATGGTGATTGGGGAGTTCTGCGACCAGTCTTATCATGTGTACACTTAATTCCACCTTTAAGGAGACATTTACTATACCAGATTTACATTTCTTTGACTTTGGTTCTCATTGGCTGCTCACGCACTACAATAAGGCTCCTTCAAGGTTACGGACATCAAAAAATGGATAATTTAAATTTTTTAACGAGCCTCCGGCCAGGCCTCTATCCCACATGGGTTAATGTGGCATTATTCAGACACGGCTGCACGCCAATCCTTTTACTTTTTACCTTCCCGTGGGGTAGTGGGGAACAAAATACTTTTCTCTGTGCAAGGATTTCGGCGTTGGCAGCCCCATAAGCTTTGCACTAGTTCTTTCTCCAGTATTTGCAGTAGCAGAGACATGAAAGAGTGTTTGCCTCCTTTTCAGAGAAGCACCTCACATACAGTGTTTGATTACTTCTGCATCCCTTGTCCTTGTCCCAGTCATTGCTCCATGAGGTGAAATCCACCTCCAAAGACAGCAATAAATACGACATTAAAATACCACCCACCCTCACCTGGGCACTATATAAAAAAGTAGTATTCGCAGACTTTACCTGTTTTTGTTTCCTGTCTTTCTAGACAGTGATGAGGGATGCTGGTCAACCCCAGCGTTTGTCGTCCACTGAAATTTCACACTCTTCTTCTCTCCTGCTAAGTTTAGGGGAGTCCTGGGGCAGCAAGCATGGGAAGATTTTGAATGGATTCCCAGATCTGTGTGGTAGGCCCAGGTTTTACTACTCTCTGTTAAACTGAGCCCGCATGTTGTTAGAGTATCAATTGAACTTTATTGTTTGATTACTTAAAACCATAACAATTTAAAAAACGTATATTTCATTTATACATAAGGTTAAAAAGACAAATTGTTGGTACAAAAAAAGTGATAGAGTAAAATATCCCAGAGTTGATTAATAGCCGTTAGTGTCCGGAACCTAGGATGTCAAAAGACCGTAGCCTCGTTTTTAGAGTCAGGGAAGGGACAAGCCGGGCGTAAATGTTCTAAAAAGTTCTAAGGTGAGAGCTTGTGAATAATTAAAATTGGGGAAAAAGGCAGTATTTAGGTAAACAGCACAGGATGATCAAGAGTTCATAAATTGATCAAAGGGCGTCATGGCAGTTCTGCTAGGGGCAAAGGAATTTGTGTCCCTGTTTTTCCCAAGTTTTTTGGCCACTCTGGTTACAAATTTAGTGAACCTGATGTTGAGCATCGTATTTTCTGGGTTCATAGCAGCTATTATATCCTGCCGGCATGTTCGAACTCCAAGTTTGTTCCATTCACCCCGCAGCAAGGTCCTTCTGTCGTTATGCTATGCGGGACATGCACAGACTATATGCTCCATTGCTTCAGAATGATAGCCGCACTCCCTACATTCTATGTTAACACTGGGGCGACGCCATTCGGGTAAGTGCTTTAAGAAAGGCCATTCTCCCATCCTCAGTGCCATAAACTTTAACTTCCATAAAGGTGCATATGTGCTTGATAGATAAGGTGATTCGACCCCCGGTTTGAAGTCAGAAATAACCGCCCAGGCGTGTTTCCTTCTGGACAGTTTTGCCCTGTCAGAATGAAAAGACCAGAGCCGGGCTCTTCTCTTGATGACAGATTTTAACGCCTGCTGGGATGGATTTGTTCCCTAGTATTCCACGACGCCGAGTAACTGCAGGGAGTGTTCCAGGTGGCGCCGGTGTTTTTGGCTGGTTTGTCTGATCGATATTTCTTTCCAGAGTCTTGCTTTCAGGCTGCCTTCCCGAAAGTTGCGCAGTCTGTTTAAGAGCTTGATGAACGCGCCGGCCTCGACGCCATGGTTATCTAATAGGCCAAATTCAAGCCTGACTTGAGCTGGCGATGACGATCTTGGCAAGCGCCATGCTCCTTTGAAGATTTTGGTTGTTAATTTATTCAATGTGGTGCTGTTAGTCCCCAACATGATCTCATGCCCATATGATAGGGAATTAGTAATCTTTGCCTTCATTACCGTTAACAGTGGGGTTAGGCTTGGGCCGAGTAGCTGTTTCGTCAGCTTCGCTGAGGCAGCCTTGAGTGACAGGGCTTTGGCCCTGACCGCTTCTTTCTGCTTTAAAAAAGATCCTCTAGAGTCCAGAACAATCCCCAAGTATTTATAAGATACTGTTTCAATATTTTTGCCGTTAAAAAACCACCCGCCTCTCTGCTGCTTCCACTTCTCAAAAGTGATTGTTTTTGTTTTTGATAGATTTAATTCGAGGGAGTTATTTGTTGTATAGGGGAGCAGCTGGTCAAGTAGTCTCTGTAGTCCGACCCTTGTGTGGCTAAGTAGCACAAGGTTGTCAGCATATAGCAGGTTGCTGGTACGGGTTCCGCTCTTTGAGGGGGGGTGGGAGTTAATGTTGTCCAGTAAATGAGATAGATCAAAATGAAGAGGTTAAAAAGAAGAGGGGCCAGCACGCAACCTTGTTTGACTCCACTAGTGGTCTGTATTTTCCTTGAGACGTGGGAGCCCTCTCCCAGTTTTATTCGAATCCAGGTGTTTGAGTGGAGTTGAATTATGGCTTTTAAAAGGGCCGGCGGTATTCCCCAGTTCTGTAATTTTTGCCATAGGCGGCCCCCGATCAAAGGCCGCTTTGAAATTGACGAAGCAGCAGTGAAGTTGCATACTTTGGACTGCTGCTTTTGCCATCAACACGGATAATGGCTCCTTTCCACGACTCCGGGATATTATGGTTGAGCCAGCAGTATGAGTACAGGGGAGCCAGGTGTTCTGACCACAGGTTTACGTCCGATTTAAACAGGGCCTGAGGAAGGCCATTAGGACCGGGGGCTCCTTCTGACCTGGCTTTACTAATTGTGCGAACAATTTTATTTCTGAGTGCTTCTGGGGCCGACAAAATCTCAGTCGTGGTGTCGTCTAGCTTGTCCTTTCTGTCATTTGAAGTCGCTTCCTGAGCGTGGTTGGCTAAATTGTTATGCCCGGACTTGCCTGTGCATATGGCTTCAAGTGATGGTGGTGCTGGTTCGATTGATGGAAGGGAGCTGGGATGAACATCCCTAGTTGTGTATTCACTGAAATGATTTGTTAGAAAAAGGGTCCATTCTTCTTCACTTATGTTTGCGCTTCCTTGCCCACTTCCGCCTAATGACCTCCTATTCACTAGCGACCAAAATGACTTTGGGTTGGAATTCTTGCTTGTGTGGACTAGCTTCAGCCAGAACTGGTCGGCCGCTTCTTGTTTGTCCCTTTGGATGGATAACCTGAAAGCTCTTTGAGCTTGCTTGTAGTTATTAAATAGATTTGCGTTTCCCGGACTTTTCCTAGCCTGGCGTAGGGCTGAATTTCTTTGAGATTTTAGTTTTTTGGTCTCTGATGAAATGTGAGATTGTGTGGTGGCTTGCGGGGTACAACGTGTGGACAGGAATTCACTAATTGATCGGTTTACAAAGGCTTCCCATCCGTCGATGACGACTGCGTCTTCTTCACTCTGTAAACGAAGAAAAGATCTACATTTTTCCGTTATTGAGGGGATGGAACGGGTCGTCCAATTCATTCTCTTTAAGTTCTCTGTGTAACAGCCAGATAACGTGTGTGCAATTGCCTGGTGACAGGCTACGTAGAAAGATAAAGTTGGGGGCGATGGTCACTCTCCCCTTGCGTTGTGATGCAGTAGGTCTCAATCAGGGGGAGCATTTCGCTGCTGGCTAGAGTAAAGTCCCGAAATGAATGGGTGCGGCCATTGGTTCTTGTCCAAGCAGGCGGAGTGTCTGCGGGGAAGCGCCCATTCAATACGGTAAAGCCCACACTGCTGAACTGGAGAACAGTGTATTCGCCCAGTTTTGACAGCCTGTTGCCTGCGGGTATTGATTGAACAGCGAGGTGTGGGGGAACCACTGGGTATGCATCCCAGAGATCCTCGGACGGGTTTTGGAAGAGGTTTGTATTGAAGTCTCCGAAAATTAGGCAGGGTATGCTACCATATTCACTTAATAGGTTGCATACAATTTCGGTCAAATGATCCAGTTTGAATTTTTTACCGGTGGTGCTAGGAGAGATGTAAACATTGAGCAAGAGTGACTGTCTGTCTGAGTTGGGGCTTCTAACCACTATGCCGCAATCCAGTCTTTGTCAAATTTTAGCTGTTTAATGTGTAGAGATACCTTGCTACTAGCATAGATCAAGAGGCCACCTCGCAGTCTGCCGTACTTGCACTGTCTTGTGGCGGGGGACATGAATTCCAGGCAGCCTTCTATGGGGATGCTAGTCGCCGACCAGGTTTCCTGAAGGAGTATGATGTCATTTTTTTTATAAATTCAAATGTGTTTAGAGATTGGGGTTTCGTAGATAATCCATCGATGTTCCAGGAACATATTGTTGTTCCGAGATTAATATTATTTCAGTCATTCTGGCTCCAAGAAAGGGCTGCTGGCAGCCATGACCAGTTGGCTCCTTCTGTGACTAGTGGGTCAGCTCTTCGCTTGTCGTCGCCAACTGGGGAGCGGCTTCTAGCTGACTTTAGTACTGAAAAAGGGAGGGAACCTCGGCTACTAGGATGAGCCTGGGTGGTTACGAGTATTGAGGGATAGCGAGGGATGCTAGGGATTGTTATTTTAATGCCCCAGTTTTTAAACTGATCGGCCTTCGATTGAACCAGCTCCTTTATGGCCATTGTCGCTAATCTAATTAGAGTTGCTTTTCTTGCTTGAATACCATTACTGGGTTTGAATTCGATAGCCATTATGTCTTTTGAATCCAGGTTGTGCAATTCAGGAATTGATTTAAAGAGTCTAAGAATGTTCCCGCGGTTTAAGATGTCGTGTGGGCCATGGGAAGTGTACTCTGGTGTTAACAGCAGTTTTGTTTGGACGCTGTCAGTAACGGGCCTGTGCACTTCCGCTGTGGATAAGGACTCAATTGGTATTGAGCATTCATCTGTTTTCCGTTGGAAAATGGGTAATGGGAGCAAAAAGGGTGCTTGCTCGCTAAGATGGTTAGTTGATGATAT
This sequence comes from Calotriton arnoldi, assembly GCA_963921515.1. Classification (NCBI taxonomy): domain Eukaryota; kingdom Metazoa; phylum Chordata; class Amphibia; order Caudata; family Salamandridae; genus Calotriton; species Calotriton arnoldi. The sequence goes on from CAWUFW010002165.1 coordinate 256,800, forward strand.
GATGGGGACAGTTTTGCACAGGGTCGCCAGGGCTGGCTGGCTAGGTGGTATTATCGAGTGCCGTTCGTTGGTGCCTTTTCCAGGGTTACCTGCGGGGTGTAGTCGAACCGCCAGTCTCTGGTATGATCTGTTGTTGCCAGCTGGAAGTGGGGGAGGGACTCTGATGCCTGGGCATGGCTCTTGGTGGGTCACGGTCGGGGCTGGTGTGTTGACAATTTCCAGCTCCGTGCTGGTTTGTGATTGGCCGTTTCCTTGTGTCACTGGGTAGGTAAGATGCAGTGAGTAACTTGAAACTTGAAGCGACAGTGCTGTTAAAGAACTATTAGGTTTTAAGGATGAATTTTGAGGCATTGATGGCTGAACGGCTGGTAGTGGACTGGTGGTGGTGCTGGGTGTTGAGGACGAACCCAATAATATGACGGGTGTGAGAAGGTGGCTTGGTATATGCTGTCCACTGGTTAACCCCTTGCGTGCTTCAGACGGCCCCTGGCCGTCCGACATCACGGTGGGCGTGTGCGGAGGACGGCCAGGGGCCGTCCGAACCCCGCCCACTCATTAATTCGCCCGCACAGCGGGGGAATTCGCGCAGCGCTCAAGGGGTTAAAGTGGGCACCCTGTACCAATCCACACGACCCCTATGATGTATGAGGTCAAAAGATAACCTTTATGAAAGCTATCCTAGTGGTAGCTATGGAGAGCAGCCTTCAGACTTAATCTTGAAGGAATGTAAAGCAGCTTGTTTTACGAGAATATCACCTCCTGAATGACTAAATGAAGGAGAACCACACAGTAGTTATATAAAAATATGTATTTATTTAATATAACACTCTCTACTATCCTCTACCCGAGGATAGAACAAAAAGCACACAATAGAACGGTTGTAAGTAGCACAATACACAGCGGGCTCCAGGGGGACCCCGAACCCTATACTAAAATAGTGATATAACAATCACGACTTGACTAGACACAGTGCCTAGTGCACGTAGAATCACTGGGACCCCAAGGAACCACACAAGGTGATGACACAGGAGACCCACGGAGGACGGGTGCAGTGAGGAAACACGACCGCGTGCTCCGTACAACTCTGTGGGAAAGTCGCGTTGCAAAGTTAAAGTTTAAGGACCCTTCTAGGAGGACTTCGAGCAAACCCTTCGGAACTTAAGAGTTTAAAGAGCCACCCCACCCGTGGATACCGTAGAATATCAGAGTTACCTATCCCAGGGGAGCCGGGTGCACAGGTCTGAAGTGGCGTCGGAAACTCTCGTCGTTCTCTATGGAAGGAAAGGAAGAAGTGCTGCTGCCGTGAAGGTGAAAAGGGTCCGGTGGAATCCAAGCCTGGATTCTGGATGGAAGGAACCTGAAAGCAGAGGGGACAGAGTCTGGGTCACATCAGAGTGACCAAGTGCTCGGTAGACAAATGCCCACCGATGTCGGGTGCTTCAGGTGCGAAGAAGGGATGCTTGACTCTGCAGCCACGAGGACCAGGAGTCGTCGAGGACAACCAGGAGCTGGAGGTGAGCTGTCCCATGAAGGATGTCGAGTGCTGAGGGGTCGGTGTCCAGCGGGAGCACCAACAAGCCTTGGCAACAGTAACCCACGCAGGAAGGTCAAACAGGTTACGGTGTGGACCAGCAAGGTCCAGGGGACTCTCCAAGCAATGGAGAGTCAGGGCACGTCTGGAGCAACCAGGAAAGCCCAAGAACAATCAAGATGACTCTCAGGAGGACCCACAGGCCGGATGACTAGCAGTCGCGAGGGGACCTCGAGCAAGATTGCAAAGTACCAGCCCACGGAGCACTCAGTGTGAGGAGGCTGGAGATCTTTGGTGCAAATACTGCTCAGGGTCAGGACTACACGGAGTCCAATGCACAAGCTCGGGGCTTGCCAACAAGCATATGCACTTGCAAATGGACGCGGTGCACAGGGGTTCGGGTTACGCAGCCCCCACAAGGGATATTGGCCTCAAACTTGGTGAGAGGGCAGATCGACCTCAGGGACTTTCAAAAACCCACCTCCTGTGTAGCTGATATCTTCAGAGTCCGCAGGAGCTCAGGAGCAGCTACCGGTCAGTTGCGCTTTTAGGTGCCTGCGAAGCAGGGGAGTGACTCCTTCACTCCAAGGGAGATTCTTCTGTTGTCTTAAGTGCTCCACAGGTCCTGCACAGAGCCTGTATGAAGTCACGGCACAAACTAAGCTTTGGACGGAAGGGGGACGAAGTCGAGCCCAGTTGAGGTCCAGCGAAGTCCAGGTGTTCAGACGGTCAAATGTTAGTGGTTTCTTCTTTGTAGAATCTTGTCCACGTAAAATCCAATGTCCTGTAGCCAGGTAACCCATTTTATACCCACGGAAGAGGGTTGGACAGATTCAGGGGACCCTCCTAGGGGAGGGGCAGGACAGAGGGTGGCTACACCCATGTCCTTTGTCCAGTTTCGCGCCAGAGCAGGAGCCAACGGCTCCCAGAACTGGTTTGAGCTGGACTATGCACAGGGACACCAAATGTGCCCCCAGTGCAGACTTTCTGGCACTCTCAGAGTGCACCCACCCAGCCCCAATACACTAAACCCTGTCTGGGAGGTGGTCACACCTCCCTGTGACAGGATGCCTATTGTGCTGCCTTCCTCTGCTCGAGCTTGGCTCAGCAGCAGGAGTACATGGGTTGACCATGCACATGGGTACCATATACTAGGGACTTATAAGGGTACCCCAGTATCCAATCTGGAGTGTACCAAAGTACATGTATGTCAATTTAAGGGAAAAAGCAGATAGACTGGGGTCCTGATTAGCAGGATCCCAGTCAGACTAGTCAAAAACCAGCAGGCAAAAAGTGGGGGTAACCATGCAGTCAGATCCTACATTCCTACAACGGGTTTGCTTTTTGGGAAGTAACTGCTGATTGTATTTTTGATTTCGACTGTGTGTCCGTTACGATTTTTCCGGAGTCTTTTTTTTGTCCCGTTTGGACAGCCGATGAGTATGTGTCTCCGTAATGCCTGGGGAGGGAACTCGTATTTGGTCGGTCGTGGGGACGGACCCCGAGGTGCTTGGCTTAACGTTGGTTAAGAAATATTGATGATTAGGAGAGCTGTTTCGACGGCGCTTTGGTTTACAGGGGTAGGGGTAATGGCTGAGTGGGCTGTTTTAGAAACTGACAGCGAGAGGGGGTTGCTGCTAATTGGGCCTTTCTTCCCATTGTATTCCGACTGGGCCGGCCGTTTTGGGTCCACGCCCAGATGAGGTATCTGAAGCGGGGAGTCAGAGTGCCCCGATGTTGGTAGCTTCTTAATTTCGGTTAATAGTGACGAGAGGAATTGGGGTAGTGAGGAAAAGGAATCAATAATAGGAGATACTGTTTGAACTAATTGAAATTCTGATTGTGCTTTTATTATCAGCGAGTTGAGCGCCTCTAGTTTTTGGTCAATCCCAGCGGTGTACACGGCAAGAGTATTTAGGAGGTCAACCTGTAGATCCATTTTTATCTGAATGGCAATTCAGCGCTGACACTGTTGTTTGAAGGGTTTGGAGGAGTTGTGACCAGAGCACATTTATGTCGATCGGTGGGCAACTTTCCTGATCTGTGAACGTTTTGAATTCGTTGGTGAAAAAGGACAGGTCTAGAGAGGTGTTGATCTTAATGTTGTGGTCCCCACCTGAGCGAGCCATTTGGTGGCATTGATTGGCGGTTTTTGATAAGCTGATTGGGGACAATGTTTTAAAATTACTTGATTGGGTGCTTGCCTGTTTCGCGGCTTGAGGAGTGAGGACTTTGTTGCTCTCCGCAGAATGGTCCATGGTGGTTGGGGACTTGAGTTCTAAGGGAGAAAACGGACTTGGGTTCTGAACGGACTGAGAAGCGGACGGAAAGTCCTCACTTGACATGGAGGTTGGTGAGGAAGCCAGCACGACGGGAGGGTGAATGTCTTGTGAGCCATAAGGAAACGGTTCGGGACCCTGAAGCGGAATATGGACCTCAGGAGCTTCTTTTAAGTGAAATTCTGCTCTTCTTGTGGAGCCAGATGGCGTGGGCTGTGACCTGTCCTGCCGGCAACCGCATGGATCATGGGCTGAACCTGTATTTGGTGCGGGGCTAAGACCGGACTGGTTTGAGGGTAATTCAAGGATGCATCAGGTGGGCTTAATCTTGGTTTTGGAGTGATTGCAGAGTTCCTGAAATAATACCTCAATGTCGCCTTTTTTGAGGAGGATACTATGAATACTGGTGAAGCTAGAGATCCGGATGTTACCTCCTCGAGGTTAGAGCTTTCCCGATGCTTGCGCCCTCGATGTTGCTTGTGGGGCTGAGGTGCCTTGGTGGGGTGGAGTTGGATGAGAGATTGCTGGAATAGCTGCTCTTGCCCAGAGGCTAAGCCGGGTTGAGATGCTGCTGGGAGTGTTGAAGGAATTGCTGCTACATCCGTGGGTGCATGGTCAACCCCTGGCTTTAGGCTTTTGTTGCTGGATTTAGCAGGGCCTTTCCCGACTCACCCAGATCTCATCTTTGGCTATTATTGATGATTTAATTTGACTATGCTGGTCTTCCATTGTACTCACGATTGGCAGCAGAGGGCGGCTGGGGGCTTCAGGCTATCAAGACCTTTGATTATGTCTCCACAGGGAGTGGCTGTCTTGGGCTTTTTAAGACTGGAGCCCCATCTCCTGATATAGAAACTTTGGCTAAGTTGAGAGGGTCACTTGCAAGTGGGAGTGTAAAGTCAGCTATACACTCGTAGCTCTTGGAGAGATCGAAGAGTAGATGTCCGCAGCCGCGTGGCGGCTCCTGTGACCCACTGGTTGCTGGGTTGCTGGATTGCTAGGTTGCTGGGTACTTAGTACTGGATGCTGGGTACGGGGACCACTGGCTGGCCGATGTGAGATGTGCTTTAAAAAGACTGGGGGAGCAGGAGGGCAGAGGGCGGGCGTGACCGGGTATGACCCGGCGTGGTTAAAAACAAGGCGGCTACCAAGCAAGTGGGGACACACCAGGAGGGCCAAAAACCGCACCCGGATTAACCGAGCCGTCTCTGCGGCACCCTGGGCCTAGCACTTCGCGGCAGCCAGCTGCGGCTTGCCACACTTGCTCTCGCGCCTGCCACCTCCGAGCCTCACCGGGCCTCTCCACCTTAGCCTTTGCCGACTATCCGGCCCCCCCGCTACCTCTCTGCCTCCCCGCACTCGCACCCGCCCACCCACCTCTCCTCTCCTCGTCTCCTGGTCACCAGGCAGGCAGACTGTGTGAGAAGGGGTGAGACGGGGTGAGACGTAGGGCCTGTGCGGGGCAGAGGTGCTGCGGAGGCAGAGGTGAGACACTGGTGGGGGCACTGGTGGGGGGAGAAAACCTCGGGGGCCACGGAAGCCTCGGGATGGCCCCTCCCCTGACCGGCTGGACGGTTGATTACCCCAGGATTCAGGAACTCCGGGGGGCCGGGACCAAGAGCAGGGAATCGGCCAGGTGACAGCACTGTTCAGCTCCGGCACCTCGCTCCAGCTCCGGCTCTCGCCCTCTCAGCTCGACAGCGTTGCGCTCGACAGCGTTGCAACTGACGTCACGTCAACGCAAGTTGTTCTTTTTGTGCCTTGATGGAAAGCACAGTATTGGTTTCCTTGCCCTGGCGTATACTTGCTTATGGTAAGTGCTTATTTTACCATGTAAACATTACTTTGGATAATTTCAATCCACTCACTGGTTTGGATGCTTCATCGGCTTCTCCACACAAACACTTCCTGGTCCAAAGGTTCCATGTATTCGTATTGGTGCAATTTTCTGTATGCATGAGTATTGTTTGAGCACTCTGCGTATGCAAGTTGGATGGGGAAGCCACGCATGATTGTCCCCTGTGCTTGTGCGATGGGTGGTACTGCACGCATGCACACGAAAGGTCATCCATGTTCGTCTTCTCGGCATATTTAAAATGTTATGCATGATAGAGGAATGATGCCGAATCAATGGATTTCAATGCCTTTTTTTAACTTTAAAAGAGCACATTTGAGGTCAATTCATTTAAACATTGGTTTACTGAGGTGAGCACTATGTGAGTTGCAACATAGAAAAGCACTTTTTTAAAAGGAGACATGTTTCCTCTTTTCCATCTCTTTCTTCCTCCTCTGGCTCCCCTCTCCCATAAAAATCTAGTGGCATGAGGAGGGATGATGAGGAGGAGAGAATGAAATTGATTGTTGTTGAACCCCTGGCTGCTTTGAAGAAGTAGGACAAAATGGTGGAAGTTGGTAGGAAAGTCTCTGGATAGCAGGATGAGTTTACTCTGATGTTTCTGAATATGATGACAATGATAGAGCTGCATCTTTAGGAGATCAGAGTGTTAAATATATTTCCAAAGATTTGTTGCCTGATGTTTCAAATCAAGTAAGAAATAATATGAGTTTTCCCCTTGTTGATGCCCCGGGTACTTCAGGGGATCTCTGCTAAGACAACTTAAGAAAGTGACTAACAGCGGGTTGCCCAGCCAACAGTTTGTTATGCAGCAATCCTGAATGAAAGGAGAAATCCAGGTAGGACAAATATACTCAGGTTCATGGCTAAACTTTATCCACTAGAAAAAATGGAGAACAAATTTCTTGACGTAGTTCATGTGGACTCTGTGGTTTCCAGTCTCGATGGAAGGTCCACTATGGCTAAGGAGAAGATACGTAAGGATCTAAAAGAGAAGGATACTGCTATAAAATGTTTATTCTGGCTATCATTTGGACCTTAGACAATGCATTTATAGGGCTTATACGGCTACATCAATGAGGGTCACAGTATATCATTTGGAGGAAGGAGCAGCTTGTCTTCACAATCATCTATTGAATATGCTATCTTGCCAAGATGCCCCAGCATGGAGGCGGTTGTAAGTTCAATGACATATGGCATCATATGTGTTCATTTTCCAATAGGCAAGGATGCAACTTCAACCCATATTTTGCATCTTCAATAGATGTGGTCCCTGTAGGAAAAATGGTTATTAGTTGTCTGGGATGTGAGTCGTGCGCAAGTAATCGGTCCATGGAAGCAGTAATCATGTTTAAATGCTTTCATGTCAATGATCATCAATAAAAGTGTTAATAAACCATTCAAAATAACGTGTTTGAGTTTTCTTTACAAGCTTTAGGCCACAACATGTATCCATAAGGCCAACATCTAGGGATCCCTGCATTCTATATCTTCTATACAAAAGTATGAGCTTCAGAAATGCTTCAAATAAGCTTAACCTGGCTGGGGATCTGTCCTCAGAAATTTAGGGAAAGTTTATAAAGCATCTTTTGGAAGCTGCTGCATCTGCTGCAGACCCAATAACAGTTTTTAGCTAGGTTGGTGGTGCCCTTGCCCCTCCTTTGGCACCATGAGAAATAAATCCTGCAAAATCAAGCCTTCACAGGGCATTATGGGGTGCTACAACTGGAGAGCAGTAAATATTTAATGAGCAGCTCCTGCTGCTGGGTTTACTGTGTCGGGCAGCCTCACGCCACTGTTCTCAATTTCTTTTTTGTTGTTTGTTTTTTATTTTTTTGGAGGCAGCACAGGACGCTCACTCCTGTTCTGCCAATCTGGCTTTCTGACTCCCCACACAAGCTCCTGCTCAGCGAGCAGTAGAACATATATGTCGTTTCAGCCTGCATGAAGCGTGGGCGTGTGCTGCAGTTGAAACCTTCCTGGCATCGGGGTATGGGGATAGGGTCCCAGGCCCCAGCAAATACTGTGTCAGACCTTGGGGAGATAGCGACTCTCCATGGGTGAAATTATTGTTGAGGAAGGAAGCCCCATACATGTCCCTCTTCCCATGCACTAACCCCGGGAACTTGGCCAACCCCGGTGGTAATTTGTAGAGATTGCGGTGGAGTGCCATACGCTCCATTTCTCATTTGTTGGCATGTTAAAATGGGTATATCTTCCTAGTTGCACAACTTGGGCCCCTTTGGGCTGGTTTTTACAATATGTGACTCATTTCATTCATGGCGGTGAGCTCTGGTCACCAGAAGCATTTGCAACAGGCCTCTTGGCCTCTAAAGGGCTCACTTTGCGGGGAGCTGGTTTTACAGGCTCCTTGTGCTGGTCTCCAACTCTTCTGGGTCTTGGTGCTGCTCTCCTGCTGGTAGGCGCATCTTGCACAGCCCCTCTGCTACTAGGTATCAGAGCACCCTCCTTCCGGCACACCTAAGCCCCAGAGCCTTGCAGGGCACTTGCAGTTGAGTTCAGACCACCAGACCTTTCCCCAACAAGGAGCATAAGGGGGCCAGCATCCTGGTAGTAAGCTGAAGACAAAGGGCTTGATTTAAACTTTGGTGGATGGAGTATGTACCATCGCCATGGCAGAGACTATTCTCCTGCCATGGTAAGGATACTCCATCTGCCAAATTTAGGCCTATGCGGGGACCCGCATAAAATCTCTTGCATTCCAGGAACTACCATCTCAGCGGTTCTTGTAAATGTATTGAAAGTTTGACGACAGCTCTGTCAACATGACAGACCTGTCTGTCAAACTTTCAACATCTTTTTTATTTTCAAAAACAAATGCCCCTCCATGGAAGTTTTCTCACATGGCATGGGGGTAATTTAAAGGATTTTGCTACACATACCACCAAGTTTTGTATGCCACCCACTTTAATTAGGGCGGGCAGGCGGACACTTGGTCAAACATCCAACATCCCTTACTCTATTGGGCCATCGAAGGTGCATGTAGATGGCCCAACAGTCTGTCAAAGTCGTGGGAGCAACACTGAATTACCTTTCAGTTCCAGCCAGATGGGAAAAGGAGTCAAGCAGGTCATCGAATGGAGGGAACTGACGGCAGTCCTCAGAGCTGTGTGTCATTTTCAACAGCATCTTCATCAAAGCAATGTATTGTTGACATCGGACAACACAGAGACGGTTGCCTACGTAAACCATCTAGGCAGTACTCACTAGAGATCTCTGAATGAGGTGGCAGAGGCTCTGCGGAAATGGTCGGCGAGTCATTTGCTTTCAATCTCAGCTATTCACATCAGGAGCCTGAAAAGTGTGAAAGGGGACAAGCTGAGCAGAATGCTCTGTTCATCACATCAGATGTCACTGTCCAAGATGATCTTCACAAAGGTGTGCAAGAGTTTTGATATCCCTTCAATGGATCTCTTTAGCTCCAGCAGCAACCCCCTGCTTTTTAGATTTTGCTCACACTTTCCAGATAAGGGGTATGAGGAATCTTGTACTAATCAAAGGACCAAGACAATTCTTGCTTCCATCTCCTCCGTTTCCATAAATTCCAAGGATCTTTCTGAAGGTTCAGAAAGATAAGGTTGGGAGGCAGTCGCGGCCGGCACGACTCGCGGGTGGGGGGGCACAAGGTTGCTGGGGGGGGTCGCGCGGGGAGGGGGGTTAATTTAATTTAAAAAAAGGTCATTAAGCTTACCTGGCTGGGTCCCGGGTCTTCTCTGCTCTCCTGCTCTCCAGGAACAGGAAGCAGAAGCAGGCAGCCAGACTCCCTCCCTCCCCTAAGCCAATTACAACGCTGCTCAAGCAGATTTGTGATTGGTCGGGACGCCGACCAGCCAGGGGCTAATGGAGAGGTCATTTTCTCCATGTAGGCTGCATACAGCCTACATGGAGAAAAGGCAGAGTGCACATGACTGGTTTGGGCGGCCCCAAGGGGCCGACCAAACAGACTTTGCGTACTCTGGAATGGGCAGGCACAACACTCTTCCCCTCCCCTGCTCTCAGAGCAGCCCGGCCCACCCACAACCAAACATAAAATGGTAATAACGAAAGTTATTACCATTTTAAGTTTCTGCTTCTCGCACTGCGAGAAGCAGTGGGGCGATGCTCCTCCTCCCTAGTGGTGGAGCCGCCCATGTTGGAGGTTGCAGTAGTTCGATACTGACCACACACATCAAGGCTCCCAATTCTCAAGTCTGCAACAGTGTGTCCATCTCATATTCTTCCTCTAGTTCCTTTTCCTCTGAAACCACTAATCTTTCCTTTTCCTCTAATTGTTGGACTGTCAGAATGGTAGTTGAAAAGTTAAAGTTGCAAAGAAAAGGGCTCACTTTACACCTTGCTAAAGCAATTCAGTGTCAACCTTAATCCTATTCTAGACTCTAGTCTTCCTTTGTAAGTCTGGCTTGACAGAGCAGCTCTCACCGGATGTAGTGAGATCAATCTAAAAAAGAACTTTCAGGAGTACTACAGTCAGGGGCTTTGGCTCAGCCCACATGTTGGTAGCCAGGAGTTTGTTTTGATTGGACAGAAGTTCTGTGCTTCCACAAAAGAGTGCTTTCCCTCCACATAGCGGTGATTATTATAATATTTTGTTTGTTTATCCAGTTGCCTGTGCCAGCAGCAGTATGGCTGTCTAGAGAAGGCTTACTGACAGGTATAAAGTATCAAGCTTACAATGGAATGGAGACTGATCTTCCAGAGGGCAGAAATATGTCACTGTAGTGCTGTTAAAGTGTCTTAGAAAAGGACAACATTTATGTGTTTGTAGTTCTCTCACAGCAGCACAGATGGGAGGAGGGCAGTCATGAGGAATGTATTGCTGTTTTTCAGTTCCAGCACCCTTCCCTTCCCTTCCATCATCGTTACCTTTTGACTTCAGAATGAGGTTGTGTGCCTGAAAACAGTATGGGGTACCCCGTGCTACTCTAATCTACATCTGTTTTTAAATACTTTACATTTCTTTCTAATTCCTGTACTGCCTGTTTTGCTAAACCTCACGCATGCTCCAATCCCCGCTCCTTTTCCATGTTTCCACCCACTGCTCAAGTTTTTAGGTTGAGCTAGACAGCGCAGCTGTCTCTTTGAGACCTGCTGTAATCAGTCTGTCTGCATCAAGTCCATCCCCTTTGTTGACACTACTTTTCATTTGTCTATGTCAATGTCCTTTAAAAATCCTTGCTTGCTAGTGGTCAGTGCTGCCTCTTTGTCCCTCCTTTCTCTCTTCTGTTCCTCCCACGGAGCAGGGGCTTATTACTGTCTCATTCCACTATGGCTCTTTATCTGTTCTCTGGGGGACTATTTTTTCCTTGTTATTTTTTATTTTCTGCAAGAGCATTAGAGGGAGACATGGCTCCAGGTCCTCCTGTGACTGCTTTGCATGAGAGACAGTGACATCCCGCCATAACTTTTTTAACCAGCTGCTTGCAATGCTTGGCAGTGGCTCTGAAGTCTAAGAGTTTGCACATCTGTGCTGCGTTCAATCTGGCGCTCACAGCCTGTTTTTGCAAACGTAAGCAGAGTTGCAGAGTCAAAGTTCGCACTTCTGTCCACCTGCAGCAGTCTTCTGCCTGTAGCGCCTATAAGTGCACCCATAATATGAAGCGCTCTATTAGGGGGATTTTAAGTCAATACTGTCTGCTATGTGTATGTGTTGCAGTCGGCACTGTTGTTTACTGCTGTCTGAATTTTCTGTGCATGTTTGTGTTTCAGGTGGTGTCTATATGTGTCTATTTGGGTCATAAACGGCATCCTTTTTTACACTGTGCAGTGCACAGATAATTTACATTTCTTTGGCGACCACCAAAATGTTGTTGCTTTCACTAGCATATCGACGCCGAAGACATGATCTCACAAAAATAGTGCAAGCCCAGGAAATCTGTATATGCAGCTACATGTCTAGGGAGATAATGTCTTTATAACCCATGAGCCAGATTTAAGCATCAGAGAAAGGACACATGTCCAATCAAACTGAGGCGAGGAGCTGTAGGACACGACTGGGCTGATACCTGTCAATGTTGGTTCTTCTGAAAGCATCATAAAGCCCAGACTCAAATGTAGTGATTACAAATTTCACATAAACGTGATATATCTTGCCACTCTGTCATTAAAATTAATAATGGCTATTTATCTCAATGCCCTATTAAATAGAACAGCCTTGTGCCTTATCCGTCGGAGGTGTTGTTAAGTAGCACATACTTTGCAGTTTGTATCCAGACGTTCTGTTAAATAGCACATATTGCACTATGTATCCAGACGTTCTGTTACATAGCACATATTTTGCACTATGTATCCAGACGTTGTGTTAAATAGCACCAATTTTGCACTATGTATCCCACGTTCTGTTAGTTAGCACATATTTTGCACTATGTATCCAGACGTTTTGTTAAATTACACATATTTTGCGCTATGTATCCAGACGTTCTGTTACGTAGCACATATTTTGCACTATGTATCCAGACGTTTTGTTAAATTACACATATTTTGCGCTATGTATCCAGACGTTCTGTTACGTAGCACATATTTTGCACTATGTATCCAGACGTTCTGTTAAACAGCAAATCATTTGCACTATGTATGCAGACGTTCTGTTACATAGCACATATTTTGCACTATGTATCCAGACGTTCTGTTAAGTAGCACATATTTTGCACTAGGTATCCAGACGTTCTCTTAAATAGCACAGGTTGCGTGGTATTTTTTCCAAATGTTCTCTTAAGCAGTGTAGATTCAAAATTAGTTGTGTGCTGGGTTGAATTTCGAAGATGCATGACAGTGTTTATTTGGATTCCTTGTGAAATACTTCGGATACAGCACTATCTAGCCAGATAGCTGGCTAAATAGCATATTCTGCAGTAATTATCCCGATGTTCTTTTAATTAGCACAAATTCACCTCTAATATTTGATGCATTCCATTAAATAGCACAGATTCTGCCCTAGTTGTCTACGTACGTGCACAGATTCTGCACTGCTCATACACATAAGAATGTGTTTTAAATTACCTCTCTTCTGGCATTGAAAATTGCAAATAACAGGTTTTACTGTTAACCAGTTTAATGGCATCCAATAAGCCCTATTAAAATCCCAGATAATTTAGCATGACTGAATATACATTATCATACCAACAGCATAATTACTGACAGAGAAATGGAAAACAGCTGCAGCTGCTCCAGGGAAAAGGCTATTTCCAAATATCCCAGATAACACTTCAAATATCATTGCCTATTACCCCATACATATAATCTCTTCCTATTTCTCGCTACACTTTTGTCACTACAGCAAAAACACAGTTGGATTTTGTTGGAAAAGGAACATTACATTTGATTTGTAAGTATTTGTGATGAAAAATATATGTATTACACAATTGCCTGGCATAATTCAGTAAGGTAGGGTAGCCCAATGGGTTAATGTATATGCTGCTGAAATCTTTGTGTGAGCTGTAGGCCACACTGCGGCAAAAGTTCATTGATTTTGCAGAGATGGAATCCGAGTAATTAAATTGTTCATTGTGGCTTCAGAAATTGCGTGTTCTAATCCTTACGTGCCCGCATGGTGTGATCCTGGGCAAATGATACTCCTATTCTGTTTTTCACAGCCCTGCCAAAAATGTTGTGAATGCGTAGAGTACAGGGGCACTGCATGCTCATAACTGCTATTGTTAGGGGTGGTTGTAGTTTTAAAAAATAGCAAGCACTGCTCAGTTATAGTAAAAGGGACGTACCTGTCTGGCTTTCACTATTCATTTCTAATATTTATCAGGCTGGAAGTAAGGGTGCAGGGGTGCTGCAGCACCCCCAAAAAAACTATGCAAATATTTTAATAGGATCATAACAAATCTAGACACTTTACTTAGTGATCTGCAAAAGGACTCAAACAGGTCTCACTTCCAAAGTACCTTGGATGAAGAAAGTGTCAAAGTCGAAGACTTGAGGCGAGGAGTTGAGGAAGCACCGCGTTGTCATTGATCCCATGGATGGAGGCGAAGCATCAGCACTGATCCGCGCAATTGATGAAATCTTTGGTGTCGAAGCCCTTTACAATGAAGGCACTGCACAGATCCCGAGCCGTGCAGTCCATCAAGACGATGTCGTCAATCGGCTCCTGCGTTGGTATCAAAGGGCAATGCGTCGGTTCCATTGTCACAAATTCACTGCGTCGATTTTGATGCAAAAACAGTTGCAGAAACCAATTCTGAGGGCTAGGACTGGAAGGGGCACCTCAGACAACGGTAGGACTCACAGATGACAGAGTCCAGCAGCACCAGCAAAGTTGCAAGAAGTCTTTTAAGACCCTGAGACTTCAGAAAACAGGAGGCAAGCGACCAAACCATGGAAGTCAATCTGGGTCAAGTGAGATTGGTCCAGCCTTTGTCCTCAGCAGGGCAAAGTTCAGCAGGCAGCAGAGCAGCTTAGCACAGCAGTGAAGCAGTTCCTTAGAACAGTCAGTCAAGCAGAGTGGCAAACCTTGTAGCACAGCAGTGCTTACTCTTGGCAAAGCTCTTCACAGGTCCAGTAGTGTACTATCTTGGTAGGGTCAGAGACCCAGTACTTATACCTAAATGCGCCTATGAAGTGGGGGTTACTTCAAAGCAGCTCTATGAAGTACACAGGTCCCCTTTCATCCCAGTCCTGTCTGGCAGGCTACCTTTGGGGGGTAATCAGCCTTTTCTGTGGGACACAGGCCACTGCCTATTCAGATGTAAGTGCCAGCACCCACTATCCCTTCCTGCCTAGGAAGGCAGTCAAAATGCAGATGAGTCCTCTGTCACACCCACCCTTCCTGTGCTTGTGGCTGTCTAGAGGGATTGCACAAAATGTAGCTGTCACCCAGCCCTGAAGTGTATTGAAGATAGGATGCAAGGCACATAGAGCAGTAAGAACAGAGACATGTCCACTTTCTAAAGTGGCATTTCTAAAATAGCAGTGTTAAATCCAATGTTAACAGTAAAGAGGATTTATTATTACTATTCCAAAGACACGAAACATGATGTAGCTGCTCCTTTCTAATCAAGGATTACAGCTTTAAAGTGTTTTAAGAAATTCCCAATGCTAGCCTATGTGAGGAGTAGGCCTCACAGTAGTGAAAAACAAATTTAGCTGTTTGTCACTACCAGCACATGTAAAACTTCAAAGTACATGTTCTACCTTTCAGTTACACAGCACCCTGCCCTTATGGCTACCTAGGGCCTACCTTAGGGGTGACATGTGTAATAAAAGGGGAGTTTAATGCTTGGCAAGCAGTTTTAAATGCCAAGTCACAGTTGCAGTAAACTGCACACACATGCCCTGTAATGGCAGGCCTGAGGCAGGTTTGAAAGGCTACTTGTGTGGGTGGCACAATCAGTGCTGCAGGCCCCCTAGTAGCATTTAATTTACAGGTACTGGGTATATGGTATACCACTTTACAAGAACTTACAAGTAAATTAAAGATGCCAAACAGGTGTAAACCAATTATACCATATTTTAGAGAAAAGAGCATATGCACTTTAGCACTGGTAAGCAATAGAAAAGTGCTCAGAGTCCTACGGCCAACCAAAACGATGTAAAGAAAAATTTGAGGAGGAGGGCAAAAGGTTTAGGATAACCCTTCAGAAAGGGATATTTTCCAACACGACCTCTCCAGCCTAAAGCCAGGGTTGCCTAATCAATACCTTGATGGACTTCCCTGCTTAGGGCGATAGACGATGGACACTTGCCCACTACTGCAGGGGTACTTGCAATGTCTTCACCTCTCTGATCCGAGTTAGATCCCTCTGTCTATACTCTCAGGGACCACTAAGCTAACCCATGAGGAATCCTTCTCCTTACATGGGGAACCCATCTGTGCACACCTAACCTTAATTTGCTCACAAATGCATACTAGTAGGTAGACGGTACCACCATGGCCAGCAAAGAGATGTGGCCCATTCCACCCTCTAGGTCTGACGTCTGTCCCCAACCCAAGGAAAACTCTGTTCAAAGGGACAGCAACCAACAGAGGCTACTGACAGCTGTCAGTGTCAAGAGCCAGGACCCAGGCGATCCAGGGGTCTCTGTCCTCTGTGGTTTCTCAGAGTCTGGCCAGTAGCCCCAGGTGTCTTGCCCCCTTTGTCCACTCCACCTCCCACCAGTTCAGGAGTGGTATACTGCAACTGGTCCTCCACCTTAGGGTCTGTACCCTTGGGCTGGACAGGAGTCAGCGGTGAGTCCTTCCTCCTCCTATCCCTCCATGTGGGGTTCTGTACCCTCCGTTTGGGAGTGGTACTCCCAGAAAACTGAATTGTCAGGGTGCGCCAGTGGTGGTCGCCCCTCCCAGTTCTCCTGACACTAGAGGTAACTCATTCCCCAGAATGCAGTCAATGTGCATCTGTGGACTAACTATGACCATACTCTGTGTCACCTCCTCACCCCACTCTAGGGATACCAGTGCCATAGGACGGAAATGTCCTGCCCATGGGCTGGGTTTGCTCTACACACCTCGCCGGTGTACTACTCTGGGGAGACTGTCTCTTCCACAACCATGGTCCTGCTAGCCCCAGCCCTCAGAACAGTGATTGGGACCCCATTCACTCCCACCTGGTGAAAGGGACGACTCCCACCCTCAGGGATCACCAGCTCACCCTCTAAGTCAATCTCTCAGTTGAAGGAGCTCATGGCATGTTGTATGACCCGCCCCTGGGAACTACCTTCCCCTAAGGCCACATGGGCCAACCCTGTAGGATTCCTACCAGTGGATGGTTTCTTTGGGCAGACAGAGTGAACAATCAAAACAGTGGGGTTGGAAATAGGGTGCCCTGGGCAGCCACCCACCAGAACCTTTCTTCTTTTTCTCAGAAGGGGCATGGGAACACTTTCCTTCACACTGAGACCTGTCTGGTTCTTTTCTGACCTCTCTCTCACTATGTTGGGAGGTACTTAAACCACCCTTCTTGGGGCGACCCCAGGTACCTTTCTGGACACTCTGGTGCTGACCCAGATGCCCGCCTCCTCAGCAAGCTTCCTGGGGTCAGTAAGATTGCTATCAACCCGGTGTTGGAGCAGCTCTTGAAAACAAATATCAAGCATATGCTCCTTTAAATTTAAGTTGTACAGCCCTGAATATTCATCAAACTTGCTGCCCCTCACCCAGCGCTTCAGTGCCATGCTGGCATCATCCAAGAAATCCACCCATGTTTGTGCTGAGATCTTGTGGCTGCCCCTGAATTTGAGCCTATACCTCTCAGGGGTCAGTCCAAACTTACTGACTAGGATGGCTATCATAGCAGTGTAGCATGTCTGGTCCTCTATCTCTAGAGTGAAGAGTGTGTCTCTCCCCACCGTTTGCAATACCCTCCATAAACTACCACCCCAGAACTCCTCTGGGACCTTGTGCACGCTTAGGAGGACATTTATTAACATTTGACAGCGTGTTTGAGTCACAAAAGTGACTCAAATCAGTGCAAAATCTTTATTTCTGATTTACTTTCCAGCGCTGAAAATAATGTGAAAGTAACACAAAGCAAAGCATAGCTCTGCTTTGCATTACTTAGCGCCAAGAAGGCGTACCATGTGTGGCGCATGGATGCTCCCATGCAACCACTCAAGGCTTCTGACGCTAAACCCTATTTACTAAATAAAGTAGACAGGGTTTAGCTTCAGAAAACTGTGCTCTTTTGAAGTAGGCACAACAAAGGAGAAATGCTTTCATTTCTCGTTCCTTTTCCGACTTTGTATGTTTGCTGCACTTTACAGCACACATACAAAGAGGGAAAGGGGTTAAAGTCAGTCTATGCATAGTATTTTGTTGTGGAAGGGTACCCTTCCAGTACAAAACCTATGCTAGTCTCAAAGAGACACCCTTACACTATGTCGCAAAGATGTCTCCGTGGTGCACTGCAGCTGATTTCAGCACCAGTACTAGGGAAAGGGGAGGAGAGTGGCATATTTCTGTAAATATGGTGCTCTCCTCCTCTCTCCTTTTCATGCAGTGCAGCGCTGCATTTGCGGCTGCTGCACTGCGCTGCATTATTAAGTGGTAAATCTGGCCCTTAGAACTTCTTCATAGCCTGTAAACCATTTGTCTATGCCATCCCCCACCACATAACTGTGCCCCAAATCCTTGGGAATCCAGATTTTGGGCTCACCAGTGGACACTACAGGTATGCTGTCACCATTGCTGTTGCTCGACCCCACTTATTGGGCTCTAGTGTCCAGCTCTTTGAGGTTGATCTCAAGTGTCATTTTTCTCTATCTCCATGGCCAGCCTCCTTTCTTCTCCAGCCTGCTCCAAATAAGCAAGCTCCAGCTTTAATTTCCTTTCCTCCCTCCTGCCTGCCAGCTCCTCTGGGGACATGTTCCGCGAGAAGACACTGCTCCCTGGTCTGGAATCCATTACTGCTACTGGCAAGTGATTGGCCGTTTTTACACGCAGACCCAAATCCACATTGGGATCTAGGGTCAGGTCATCCTCCTTCTCAGGAATTTTCTGCTCTTCCTCTGGGTTACCATCCCCTCCTACCTGGGACTCCGCCCAGGATCTCAAAGCTTTCTGTAGCTCCACCTTCCAGGTGAAATTCCTTATAGACACTTGAAAGTGCTTACAGAAATCCTTCAGCTGGAACACTGTATAGGACTCTAACCTGGCCAGTTCAAAATCAATTACTACAGGTGCTGTTTCTCCAGAGAGAGACATTGTTCTCGCAGAAAAATCAAAAAGCCAATTAGGAAGGATTGATTGACAAAGGCTCAAATTGGTCTTAGTATAGAGTTGCAGTGAACACTGAGTTACTATATAATATAACACAAGTCCTATCCTCACCTCTGATCACCAATGTTAGAACTGTGGTTTCTGGTTGTCAGAGGTATACACCCTGTCCAAGTAGGAACCACCACTCAAGTCAGGGTAAGCTGGATACACAGTAAAAGATAACCTGTGCTCATCCTCTGGTAGCTTGGCACAAAGCAGTCAAGTTTATCTAAAGGTATTTGTGCAATACACCCACACAGTAACCCAATGGAAACACCACAAAAAGACCCCACTTAGATTTAGAAAGATAGAGAATATTTTTATAAGAAAATGAAGTCCAAAATGACATAAATCGAATAAGTAGAACCAGATTTATGATTTTTTAAAGGATAAACCAAAAACAGTGCTTATAAGTCAGTGGCGCTAAAAGGTTATTTGAGGTTGCGCTAGACCAAGGTAAATCCAAAGTTCAGACCAACCGCGATGGATGACAGGCCGTCTACAGGACTAATACAGGTCCCACTATTAAAGTACCTTGGATGGAGAAAGCGTCAAAGCCAAAGACTCGAGTCGAGGAGGCCCGGGTCGTCGATCCCGTGGATGGAGGTAAAGCATCGGCTCTAATCCACGCAGTCGGTAAAAGCTTCCGCGCCGTACCCCTTTATGATGCAGACAAGCTGATAATCCAAACCTGTTCCAGGCTATAAAAGTAGGCATAAAATGTAGTTATCTTCTAAATAATTATGTTTAGGTGTAAACCTTGTTTTGTGAACCCTTTTCAGATAAAAGCTGTTCTAAACACCATGGCTTTTCCTCTTCAGTTATCAGATCACTGCCATATATACCGTGTCTTTCATGTTTCCTTAGTCCAACCATAGCCCTCTGTGCCTTTATGTTCATTAACCATTTCTCCCCCAGGAGTGGTGAATGAAAACATAGAAGATGAGGTTGTGGAGATATTGGATTCCCTTTTTCCAGAGAGCAGCTTCAATTCCTTTAGACTGGAAAGGCTAGGGTCCTGAGAATAGATTTTGGAAATCAGCATCATTTGTCCATGGTCCTTGTTTGATTAGGTCCTTTTTTTAAATGTCACCCTATTAAACCAGCAGTCCCCTCTGTGGAGAGTGATACTCTGAGAACTTACTGATGAGTTAGGGGTCTGCACACATCACAACAGCCCATAGACCTAGTTCCAGTTAGAGGGAGACACTGGGGAAATTGGAGGCTATCACGTCCAGGACATGGCTGGAGCTTGGGTACAAACAGTCAGTTTGGTTTCCAATCCAAGATGTCAGGCTTACCTAGGGTCACTAACTGTTACCACACAGGTGCCCAATCCAAGATGGCACCCATAACTACATGTCATAATATCACTTCCTGTTCTGGTTATTCTAGGGCAGAGGTACTACAAAAGGCAGCAAGATGCAAATACTCACAGCATGGCAAACTTGTATCTTGTTGGGGTCTCTGACTCAAACGAGTTTGCACCCAGCCTTGGCCTTTGCTGTATCTTGTTTTCTTGAGACCATTTTTAGTTCCCCTACATTTTGCTGGAATTCCTGCTATTAGTCTGGGCACTCTCACTGTCCCAGTCTCCATGCCCCCTCTGGGACAACAAATCCACAGTGTCTGGTGGAGAATAGCTTATCAATATTTATAATGCAATAGCTATCACCCATTATATGGTATTGCTGCGTTCAGCTATGGGCCAATATCCATTTTACTTGTCCTTGTTTTGTTCCTCTGTGCTCCGAGAAAATTCTGATAGAGCATGGAATTGTTATTAATGCTCTTGAGGTTTCAGATTCAAGGAAGCTGGGGGGTTGTAGCTGGATGTCCATATTAGCATTGGTGGTCATGGCAGCCACCTGTTAAGAGCTAGACAAAATGGGAGACAGCCCTTACGAGGCTGTTTTACCATGCAATGCTTTTACCTCAAATCCATGACCACGCAATGCCTTTACCACGCATGCCCCTTCCATGCATATACCTTTACCACACAAAGGCATTGCGCTGCTAACTATAACTGGTGAATTCCTGTGTTTTTTAGGGGGAGGTGGGCCCACCACCTCCCCAGAGCCTAGGTAATATATAAAAGTGGGAGGGGGCCATGCGCCCTCCCCCGGGCCATATATGGCCCCGGTGGACCACCACCCCCTGGGGCTGACCCATGCCAATTAAAGGAGGGGAGCACGCAGCCCCCCACCTGAAGCCATTAATGGCCCTGGGGACCGCCACCTACCAGGGTCGGCTCCAGCTATCTGGAGAGGTGCCCACCCTTGTGAGATAGCAGTTTGCTTTTCCTTGTCGGGAGCTGTGGCAGCTACTGCCAAGCAAAAGCAAACACTAACTCTGCTTCCAGCAAGCGGGAGCTGTCAAACTGCTCCTGCTTGCTGGGAGTGGAGTTTTCATCTGTTTCCCTGCCCGCTGTCATGCATTAAGGCTCCCCCGCGGTCCCCATCAAAGCACACTGGGTGCCCTGGGTGAGGCCAGGGCACACAGGTAGATGTGGCTAGGCCCCGAAGGGATGCGGTCCCCGGTGCCTAGCAGAAAATGAGCAGAAAAGAGAAAACAGAGCAGAAGAGGGCAAAACAGAGAGCAGAAAACGAGCAGAAAAAGAAAAAACACAGGGCAGAAAAGCGAGCAGAAAAGGGAAAACAGAGAAGAAGAGGGCAGAAGAGGACAAGACCAGGGCAGAAGAACAAGCAGAAAAGGCAAAACAGGCAAAATAGAGGGCTGATAAGCAAGCAAAAAAGGTTAAATGGAGCATAAGAGGGCAAAACAGAGGGCAGAAAAACAAGCAGGAAAGGCAAAACAGAAGGAACAAACATGAGCAGAAAAAGGTTAAACAGAGGGCAGAAAAATGAGCAGAAAGGGCAAAACTGAGAGCAGAAAAACAAGCAGAAAAGACAAAACAAGCAAAAGAGAGGGCAGAAACACGAGCACAGAAGGCAAAACAGAGCAGAAAATCAAGCAGAAAATGAAAAAGGGAGGGCAGAAAAACAAGCAGGAAAGGCAAACCAGAGGACAGTAAAACAAGCAGAAAAGGCAAAACAGAGGGCAGAAAAGGCAAAACAGAGGGCAGAAAATTTGCAGAAAAGGCAAAACAGACAAAAGAGAGGGCTGAAAAACAAGCAGAAAAGGCAAAATGGAGCAGAAGAGGGCAAAACAAAGGGTAGAAAAACTAGCACAAAAGGCAAAACGGAAGGCAGAAAAACAAGTAGGAAAGGCAAAACAGAGGGCAGAAAAACAAACAGAAAAGGCAAAAGAGAGGGCTGAAAAACAAGCAGAAAAGGCAAAATGGAGCAGAAGAGGGCAAAACAGAGGGTAGAAAAATGAGCAGGAAAGTCAAAACAGAAGGCAGAAAAAGGCAAAACAGAGGGCAGAAAAACTAGCAGAAAAGGGAACACAGAGCTAGACATGAGCAGAGGAGGCACAAACAGAGGCCAGCAGGTAGACAAGCAGCAGAGTGTAGCGGACTGCAGGCAAGCTGGACAGGAGAACTGTCTCAGAGGGAGCTGGCACGTGGTACTTTTTACAGAAATTAAACCTCAACGGGAACACTTACATATATAAACATAGCAGGTGTGACAATTAAAGCGCCACTTCTGTAAAGGACAAATTACCCTGACCTCATGGGATTGATAAAGGGAAAATAAGAGTGTTTTCTCTGCAATTCCACATTGAAAGACGATCTGCATTTTTTTGTGGAGGTGAATGCATCGTTGATCTATTTGAGTGCACTGTGTAGTGACTTTGACAAGTGGGTTCCTTCTTGTCCTTACCTGGTGAGAGCAGAGTCCATAGTTTTCCCTTTAGATGGCTATACAGTGTGCAAAATCACCTGAGGTTCTGCCCATTTGGGCCTTCCTCATCCAACTTAGTAGTATGTAATGGTCTTACTGCCTTTTGACGGGATGATGGACTGCTTACCAAAAGGACCTTCAGCACTTTTCCCGCCAATTTTGGTGACGTGTTCTTGATACTGAGGAATATGAGGACATCTCCTTCTAACAAAGTAGCACTTACTTCATATAGTTAAGAGAAATGACCCTTGCTTGGTGGAGATTTACCTCTTTGTATTCTTGAGAAAAAAGAGAGAGAGTAGCTGGGTCATAGGTGACTGCACCACCACAACTAGTCACTATATTATTAACAATATTGCCCACCTCAAATGGTCTGCTGCCTATGGACCACAAATATAACAATGTTAAATTATTCGGATGAGAGGCAATATATTGACCTAAAGAATTCAAGCAAAATCAGTAACCAAACCACATCAAAGACAGACATGCGTATATCAACATTTTTTGATCTTTTTATTCTCTGATGTGCTTGGTAAGACTGAACCAGCCAACGCGTTTCGCCCAAACTTGGGCTTCTTCAGGGCAAAAACAAGGAGGAATAAGATGTATCCTCAAACGTTGGGTCATTAAAGGTTAGATCAAGTCCTAGAACACATGGATGAGGATCATAGTAGACAAATATCCAAAGGTATATGAAAGATTAAAATACAGCAAACAGTATTAGCCGTGTGTGTACGCGAAGCCGTGTCCGGGAAACGTTCAGTAACCAGCAGAGTATTTGTATTCTTGTTGTCTTCTCAATAGGAAGATTCATGTTATTACAAATTTCTGGATAAAGATGCACAAGGAACAATCACATTGCCAAGACACTCACAAGGTCACTTGTGACATTTCCTCATGCTCCATTAAACAGCTGTAGTGTAGAATACATACTGGACATTTACCCAAGGAGGTAGCACATAGTAATTAACCAGTAAAAAGTACTCCACTTAGGTAGATATTTTCTGCAAAACTGTGAACTCTTTTTGGATAAAGGGGCAGTTGTGGTTCTGTTGTGGCCCAGACACTGACACAGCTACTGACACTCCCACACAGACAATTAAACACCCACTCAGGCACTCACATGCCCACTGACAGACCCACTCAAACACTGATACACCCACTCACAGGCCCACTCAGACACTCACACACCCACTCACAGATCTACTCACTCATCCACTCACAGACCTACTCAGACTCTCACATGCACTCATTGACCCACTCAGACACTCATGCACCAACTCACATACACACTCAGACACTCTCACACCTATTCACAAACCCACTCAGACACTCATGCACTGACTAACAGAACCACTAAGACACTCTCACAACCACACATAGACCCATTCAGACACTCGTGCACCCACTCACAGACCCATTCAGACATGTACACCCACTTACAGACCCACTCAGACACTCATGCACCCACTTACAGAACCCCTCATACTCTCTCACACCCACTCACAGACATACTCAGAGACTCATCTACTGACTCACAGACCCACTCAGAGACCCACTCAGAGAGGTCACACTCACTCACAGACCAACTCAGACACTCATGCACTCACTCACAGACTGACTCACAAACTCATGGAGGCACTCACAAACCTACTCAAAGAGTGTCACACCCACTTAGACACTCATGCACCCACTTAGATACTCATGCACCCACTCACAGACTCAGTGAGCAACTTATGCAGTCATTCCCAGACCCACTCACTCACACACCCACTCACACACCCATTGAGACACTCACTCACTCACACAACCCACTGAGACACTTATGCACTTTAAAATATTTTTAAAACCTCACAAATTCACTTAAAAAACCAAAGGTTCCATGGATGTTATAGTTAGGAAACAACATTAAAAAAACATTAGAAATTCACTGAAAAAAACAAAGGTATCAGGACCATTTTAGTTAGGCTCAGATTTCACTTGTACAAGACCAGTGAAATTCAGCAGTTATAGTTACCTGAGCTAACTATTACTTACGCCCTGCAATGCACTGTTATGAATGAATGAATTTAGATTTCTATAGCGCGTAGCTACCCTGAGGCCTCCTAGCGCTTCTGGACCGGGCAAACAAGAGACACACGCCATGTTAGTGCATAACCTTGAAGAGATGAGTTTTGAGAAGCTTGCCAAAGGCCAGCATGTTTGGTTCCCTCCGAAGGGTAGGGGGGAGAGAGTTCCAAAGGTTCGACGCATTCGAGGAGAAGGAGCGTCCACCCCATCTAGATCTTCATATTATGATCCTCACATATTACATCATTCAAGACATGGTGAGTGACATCACTTATGAAATATCAAATGACATCACTCATGACATCATTCAGTGACTGTAAGTATTTTCTAAGAGTTTATGATTGTAAAACATATATAGTAAGCTACTACAAAAGTTAAATTAGTATACTAGGTGTACCTCTAATGAGTGATACTACTTATAACATATATTATGTGAGTGCCTGTGTGTGAGTGGGTGTCTGAGTGGCTGTATAGGTGTGTGAGAGGGTGTGTGAGTGGCTGTATAGGTGTATAAGTGGGTGTGCGAGTAGCTGTGTGGGTGAGTGAGTGGCTGTATTGGTGAGTGGGTGGGTGTGTCAGTGGCTGTATGGGTGAGTGAGTAGTTGTATGAGTTGTTGAAAGGGTGTGTGAGTGACTGTATGGGTGAGCGAGTAGGTGTCTGAATGGCTGTATGAGTGAGTGACTGGGTGGGTACGCAGCTGTATGGGTGAGTGAGTGGCTGTTTGAGTTGGTGTTTAGTTTAGTGAGTTGTTGAGTGAGTGGCTGTATTGGAGAATGAGTGTCTGTATGAATGGCTGTAGTGAGTGAGCGTATGTGGGAATGTTTATATAGATGTGTGAATGAGTATGTAAGTGGTTGTGTGGATGTGTGAGTGAGTGTCTGAGTGCTTTTATGGGTGAGTGAGTGGCTGTGTTGAGAGACTGTTTGGGTGAGTGAGTGGGTGTGTGAGCGGCTGTATAGGTGAATAACTAGGTGTGTGAGTAGCTGTATGGGTGACTGTGTGACTATGTGAGTGGCTGTATGGGTGAGTGACTAGTTGTATGAGCAGTTGTATATGTGAGTGAATGGTTGTGTGAGTGGCTATACAAGTGAGTGAGTGGGTGTGTGAGTGGCTCTATGGAAGAGCGAGTGGAAGTGTGAGTACTGTCATGGGTCTGTAAATGGCTATATGAGTGGTTGTGCAGGTGTGTGAGTGGGCATACGAGAGGTTGTATGGGGGTGTGAGTGTGTGTTAGTGGTTCTGTGGATGATGACATCAGTGATGTCATTTGAGATGTCATGAGTGATGTCACTGACCATGTCATGAGTGATGTAATATGTGATGTCATAAGCAGTGCATTGCGGGGGCATAAGTTATAGTTAGCTCAGGCAACTGTAACTGCTGAATTTCTATGTTTTTGGACGAGTGAAATCTGACCCTAACTATAACGTCCCTGTAAACTTTGTTTTTTTCAGTTAATTTCTAAGGTTTTTTTAATTCTATTTCCTAACTATAACGTCCCTGTAACCTTTATTTTTTTTCTGTGAATATAAACAAATAATATAAACTTACAATAATAAACAAACAATAATAATAGATATATTTAAACAATATTAAGAAAATGATTGAAGTCTGGGAATAATCAATATACTATTCTTGCTCCAGGTTATGCAACAATAGTGAAAGCATAGGCTTTCAGAGGGGTTAAATTTACTATTCCCACTCCAAGCATGTCAACAGTAGGGAAAGTTTGGACTTAGGACGGGTTTGGTATAATCGGATTGTCCAAACTCTACATGGTTATATAGGCCTTCCCCATGTCATGTAAACATGCTGATAGCTTTACAGCATAGCCTGAGTGATGTTGGAGGCTTGGATATGTAGACAGAGTTCATGTTTCAAAACAGTGTTTCTTTCAATAAGGCAACCTCACAAACATAAATACAAAGTATTTTCTGTGTGCTTTAAACACAGGGCTTCAAACATGCTCACAGGGGTGATTGTATTTATTTAAAATTATTTGCACATACTTTTACATTAATCTGCAACACATAAAATATATATGGTGTGATATTCATGTTAAAATTGACCATGGTTAACGTAGGCCTCAATGTAAAATTCCTCAAGTTAATTGCAATGTTTTCTTCCTGATGTGTATTTTATCTCCTTCTCGTTACAGAGGCCAAGTTGTAACAGCCAACGTTAATTGACTGTATCACTTGGTTTAGTTTTTATGTGAATGTTTGTCTTTGTATGTTCCTCAGAGAGTGAAATGATAAACCTACACCTGGCAATGAGATCCTTCCAACCAAATTGTTGTTTTTTGGAGTGAAATCTTTATTTCTATTTTGCACAAATATACAAATACAAACAGAAGTGATCTCCAGCACCTTTGCAGCTCCCTGAGGGCGATAGAAAGAAAGACCTCAAGCAAGGACCACTCCTCGCAACAAACCCCCAGAGGAAAAAAGGGGTGGATTACACCATGGCTAACAAACAAAGACATGGCCAAAATCCACACAATGCATTAGAGTGGCATGTTATAAACAGTTGAAACTGCTGGAGATCAGACTTCAGAGAATAATAGAGGGACAGACTGGGAGAAAAGAGTTGAAAGAGGAGAGAGAGGGATGGGGAGGGGTAGGGTTAGGGTTCGGCAGACATAGCCAGGGTCCTGGAAAATGCTATGGCGCTTCGGAAAGGCTATCTTCTATACTGTGGACTCAGGGGCCTATGTGAAACAGGAGAGAAAAGAAAGATACGAGCAGACCAAGTAAGAGGATCGGTGGGTGCATTCTAGCCGGGGTGCAGACATAATGAATAGATGATACATGGAGGGACAGAAGGGTATGGGCAGTGCTTTAACTGGGATGAAAAAACTGGAGGGTCTCTCAAAAGGGGTGTGACCTATGTAATTAGGGCATGTCTTAAAAACACTTATGCTAAAAACCTGTGCTTAGCTTAGTGTGCAGCCTGACTGGTAATTTGCTATTTCTGTCATTGCATCCAGATATATAATACAGCAAGTAACATTACACCTACAACATGCCAGGACTATTTGATTTGTCAATGGCTGTTAGTTACATAAGATAAATAAGCAACAACTATGGCTTCGCTGTACAGAATATTGAAAATGCTTCAGTTCTCACATGATGAGACAATGAAATTACTATAACAAGTCTCTTCAAAGTTACATCAAAGGTAGTGAAGATGACTGATTTTTTTCCCCACCATGAGGGTGAGGGCAAAAATGGAGAGCCTGATAGGGACCTGTCTCAGCACCTGCTTTTTAGACCTGCCGGTGCTGAGCACTGGCAAGACCCGGCCAACTTAAAGGCCTGGGTATGGGGAGTGGGGAGGGGGGGAGTGGGATGGAGAAATAGAGGGGGAAGAAGGGAGGGAGGAAGGGTTCATCACTGAGCCCCCCCTCTTCAACATCTACATGGCCCCCCTCGCAGCCATCGTCCGACAACACGGCCTCAACATCGTATCCTACGCTGACGACACCCAGCTCATCCTCTCGCTCACCAAAGACCCCACCACTGCCAAACTCAACTTCCAGAAAGGAATGCAAGACGTCTCAGTCTGGATGACCAACAGCTGCCTGAAGCTCAACGCCGAGAAGACAGAAGTCCTCATCCTCGGTACCACCCCTTCTGCATGGGACAGTACTTGGTGGCCGACCACCCGCGGAAGCCCACCTACCCCCTCAGACCACGCCAAGAACCTCGGCATCGTACTCGACTCATCACTCACCATGAACCGACAGGTCAACACCGTCACCTCCAGCTGCTTCAACACCCTCCGCATCCTCCGCAAGACCTTCAAGTGGATCCCCCCTGAGTCAAGGAAGACAGTCACCCACACACTCATCACCAGCAGACTGGACTATGGAAACGCACTCTACGCTGGCATCAACAAGTCCCTACTCCGCAAACTCCAGACAATACAGAACACCGCCGCCAGACTCGTCGACGGCATCCCCCGACACGAACACATCAGCCAACACCTACGAAGTCTCCACTGGCTCCCCGTGGAGAAAAGAGTCACTTTCAAAATCCTCACTCACGCCTACAAATGCCTATACAACAACGGACCCAAATACCTCAACGACAGAATCAACTTCCACGCACCCAAAAGAAACCTCCGATCTTCCAACCTCGCACTGGCCGTAACCCCGCGCATCCACAGAGCCAGAGCAGGTGGAAGATCCTTCTCTCACATTGCAGCGAAGACCTGGAACGAGCTACCGGCAGACATCAGACGCGTACCCTCCCTGAACACCTTCAGGAAGACCCTCAAGACCTGGCTGTTCGGCTAAACAGATCTGCGGACCCCCCCTCTCAGCGCCTTGAGACCCTCACGGGTCAGTAGAGTGCTTACAATTCCCTGATTGATTGAGGAAGGGAGGCCGCTAGCGCCTCTATCAAGCCTCTGTGTGCAGGTCACAGCTATGAAAGGTATGCCACTCAGGTGACACTGTCGGCATTCAGGAAAGGCAACCAGATCTGAGAGTAAATCTCAGTTTATCCTGCACTTAGTATATAATCCGTTTGTAAGAGGCTATCGGGTACATTTATATTAGCCTTTCATCATGGGTAGAAAGTTGGGCTGATCGCCAATGACGGAGAATGCAGATCTTTGCCACGGTGAGTGCTGTGACTAAGAAACATTTTTCGTGTCTTGTGAGAGTAGGGGAGTCATCCATAACGTTTAACATTATCAGCTGCTGTGGATGGGATAAAGGCAAGCAAGGTCTCAAGGGTAGATTCCACCTCCCCCAGAATGACTGGAGGCAGGGGCAGTCACTAAGAATGTGCGAGGGGAGAAGGGGGGGAGCCCCATAACACAGTGGTAAGAGCACAGAAGAGCATCTAGTCTTATAATGTGGCGTAAATCATTGAAGCAATGATGACACTATGAGAAGCTTAAACCTAGATAGGACATAAAACCGATTCCAGGTTACACATGTCAACAAACACTGTCTCACACACGATGGAATACTGGCAAATGCCGCACATTGAGAAGAAAAAAGCAATATTTGTGCCAAATTAGAAAATAAGAGTAGAGCATGCATACCAAAAAACAAAACAAACAGTATCAGACACATGAACATCACTATCTCAGCCCGCAAGACTGCGGAGGGGAAAGCAGAGGTTAGGGATGGGATCAACACTGAATCGCCCCGAGGTAGTGTCAGCGGAAAAGTGACAACCTCTGCAGCCCAAGAGGAGGTGGGGAGCGGCAGGGAAGAATAGGGACAGGTGAGAGGTGGGAATCATGAGATGGGGGACTGTTCGGGCCATCTGGAGCCGGTGGCCCACCTCACCATAGGGGCTGAGGCACCCGTTAAGGGCCAAGCCATGTCAAAGAAATCCATGTTGTGTAGTGTAAAGATGCCAGGAGTCATAATAGGCTGAGGGCGTGAAATTGGAAGGATAAGAGGATAAGAAAAGGGAGGGGTGGGTGTGGGTGTGGGTGTGGACGAGGAAGCAGGAGGGGAAGGGAAAGGGAACTGATACTGGGGACGTACCAGATGTTTATAAAACAACCAGGCAACTGTGCAAAAATTCATGTGGAGAAAAGACAAAAAAAAGCCCCAGTCGCCCCCTACGTGTGTGGTACTTATCTGGGTCCGGAGTCTCTGCCGGCATCAATGGGTGCAGCATCAACCAGCTGCAGTTTCCCCGCCAGCCAAAGTAGGGACTGGATATTTATTTATTTATTAAGGAGTTTTATATAGCGCTGGCCAGACCCGAGGGTATCGGAGCGCTTTACAACAGTTATAATACAGGAATCCCAGAATAAGGCATAGGTATACATGTTGGATTCGGAAGTCCTGGCGTGTAGTGCAACATTGAGGCAGGGCAGTCCTGAGAGTCTCACAGAGTGCACGTTGTCTTGTGTGGAGCCATTTTCAGGGAGGGGGGGAGCGGGGAGGGGCGAAGGGGTGCTAGGAGGAGGAGGTAGATTATGGTGACAAAGTGTCATGGTGCTGCGGAATGCAGGTATGTGCCTTTCAGTGCTGGTTAACTGTTCAGGAAGGCACGGTTGAGGAAGAGGTCTTTTAGGAGTTTTTTTAATTTTACAAAGGACGGGATAGTCCTAATGTCTGCTGGGATGGAGTTCCAGATTTTAGGTCTGTTTCCAGCGAAGGATCGTGCAGCGGTTTTCTGTTTGCGTGTTTTCATAGGAATGAGCAGAAGGGAGTTGGAGCTCCTGAAGTTCCTAGTCTGGCCGGCCTTTTTGAGTTTGGAGGCCAGGTATTCAGGTTTCCCTGTGTGGAGGGCTTTGTGCGTGAGGCAGGCAGTTCTGAAGCTGGCACACATCTCTATTGGGAGCCATTTTAGTTCTTTGAGTGCGGGTGCAATGTGCTCAAATTTCCTGACTCCGGTGACCATTCTGGCTGCTGCGTTTAGAGTTGTTTTGAGGGGGGCTAGGTGGGATTTCGCTGTACCAGTGAGGATAGCATTTCCATAGTCGAGTCTAGATATCACCAGGGATTGGGTGGCTTGTTTGAGGTCATTGGGCGGGATGAAGGGTTTTATTTTGTTGAGAAGCTTCAGATTGAGGAAGGCACTCTTCGCGGAGTTCTTGATGTGACTGACCATGTCAAGTTTGGGTTCTAGGGTGATTCCTAATGATTTAATGGAGTTGGCCGGGGTGAGATTACAGTTGAGAGCATCGATTGCTTTGAGCCATTCCATGATTTGGGGGTTTTCTTCTTTGTTGGATATGAGGAGGATTTCGGTTTTGTCTTGGTTGAGTTTGAGGTGGTTCATGGATAGCCAATGTTGGACTTCTTTGAGAGTGTTGTTTAGTCTCTGAATATCTTCAAAGGAGGAGGTTTCCAGATAGATCTGGGTGTCGTCTGCAAAGAGGTGAAAGGTGATGTTGGGTTTTTTGAGTATGGAGGTGAGGGGTTCCATATAAATGTTGAACAGTTGAGGGGAGAGCACTGATCCTTGGGGGACACCTCTGTTGACGGGGTGTGGGTCGGACGTGAAGGTTTTGATTTTTATCCTTTGGGAGCGGTTGTGTAAGAAGGAGGAGAACCATTGCATGACCACCTCGTCTGCTCCTACCCTGTCCTGAAGAGCCTTGATGAGTAGATTGTGATCCACCGTGTCAAATGCTGCCGATAGGTCCAGGAGGATGAGTAGGCAGCATTTGTCGGTATCTAGAGATTTGTGAATGTCATCCACGATGTACCTGACTGTGTCTTTGGTGAGTTTGACAACCTTTTGGATAAATTGTTTCTTGAAGAGTCTATCTTGGGTCAGGCCATGCAGGGGCTGGTGCAGCAGTTCGTGGCTGAATGAAGAGAAGGCCTCCGGAGAGGGCGAATTAGTGTCCATACCTGCTCTGTCAAAGCCTTCCAAGAAGTGGTGCTAATGAAGCAAGAGCAGTGGACCATAAAGACTGGACCTGACCCGTTGTTCCAAACGGTGTAGTTAAACACAAGTATATACCAACGAGTGCACACACTACAAGGACCTGCTGCTAAGGTGCATAAGCCAAAAACGGTTACAAGTAACAATATAGAACACAGAGATGCACCACAACAATAACCCCAAAAACAAGGTTGTGATTCTTGTCTTTATTTTCTTTTTTTCTCTTTTTCTATAAAGTTTCACATCTTTGCAGTGAAGACAATGCGTTTCATCCATGAGATAGACCTCTTCGGGGCTGCAATACAGTAAATATATATAACACATAAAACACCAGACATGATAAACAAAAAAAGAAAAAAACAACAAATACAACATTCATACATGACGCAATGCTCAAGTTGGGTAACAGAAGACATTGTAACACATATAAATGCATAATATGTCAGGAAAAAATAGGAAAGTAGTTACCACTGGGGATATAGAATGAAAAATTCAATGACATTTGGAAAGACCACAGTTAGACACAGGAAAAAGAGGAAGGGAAGAGCAACATTAACTATGAACAAAACACATGTGTGTATGTACATAATCTGATGCGGCTTGTGACATTAAAATTTGGTAAGAGATACATGTATCACATGATTGCCATGGAGATTCTCACATAAGGTCCATGGTAGGTGGCGATGGCTTCATATCTTAATGATTGATTTATTACCAATACTGTACAGTGAGTTAAAAAATGATCTTGTCAAGATAAAGGGAAGGAGGGGAGAGAGAGTGGAAATAACGGAAGGGAGATAGAAGAAAAAGAAGTGGAAAATGAACAGGTGAACAATAACAGGTAAAGAGTACCAAATGATCAATTAGAATAGAAAAAAAGGTAGTTGTGTCCTCAATAGCAGGAAGGGCTTTCGTTTCATGCTGGTTTCCGTGGAGTCAGCAGTAATTTGGATTTTAAGAGAATCCAAGTCATAGGGTCCGTGCCGACACGATGCCAGCAGAATCTGACGAGTGTGCTCATGGCAAGCATTATTGGTCGAGCTCTGTCCCCAGTGGTGAAAGATCGATTCTGGATCCGGTGAACTCCTTGGAATTCCACAGGAGGGTCAAAGGAAAGGCCCTTTAGACAAAGCATCAGATCCAAGATGAAGCGTTTCATGGGATATCATAGTATCGGACGTTGGCCATGCGGGCCCTAACCTCTGGGTCCACCACCTTGTTACAAAGGTGCTATATATTAATGTCCCAAGTGCTGACAGTCTCTGCCTTGCTCTCTAAAGCTGACACGCTTGTTTCCAAACCATCCATGCGACAATCAAAGAGTCCAAGCTCAGAGGGGATGGGCTTGATCTCAGATGACAGGTCGGAGACTTTAGAATCCATAGTGGTGATAGAGCGCAGTGATATTCTGAAAATTGTAAGGGTACATTATATCCATGAGTAGTCCGTACCCGCATATATATTCTTATGTGTGCGTTAATCTTAGTTAGAGAATGTGGTGTAATAATCAGGGGCAAATGAAATGTTAAGATGAGTAGTGCCATTCAAGAAACGTAAAGTGGCATTTAGAGGGAAATGTGTAACTTTCAATGTTCATTACAAATGTTTAATGAAGTAGCTTAGAGGAAATGTAATGCATTCGATTTAAACGTGCATCATGTCGAAGTTGCACACGTGTAGGTAACTAATTGCGTTTAATGATGATGAAATGTAATGTTTATAATCGTGATATTAATGAGTGTTTAATTTGATGTTAAAGGCCTGGATGGAGTATTTACTCTGTCGTGCTGAGAAAGGCCTATTCGTTTCCTTATGTTAGCTGGTTTATGTAGGCCTGAAATGTATTTTCCCCTGGTGAGGCTCTCATTTGGAGATGGTCAGCGAAATTCATGTGCGTGCAAGGTTGTTCTGTTCTCATGCATTCGTTGCAGGTGCAAGGACATCGTCTTCGTTAGTTAGAATAATGCTTTTGTTTTAGGAGTTAGGTATGGAGGAGATTCGCTACAGTGTATCCAGGAATGTCGATAATTAGAGTTGATATTTTCTTTCGCTGAAGAAGCCTGAGACCCAAGGACACCTCAACCGTCGTTGGACCGAGTTCAAGTTTTGGTGGAAAGTTACCTACGAGAGGTGCCTGGCCGCCAGGAGAGGTGTTACCTGGCCGGGCCTATTGAATGTCCATTTTGTATTAGCGATACAAAAGGGGATGATGGACGGAACGTTTGAGCCAATCAAACACTCACCCCCAGTCAACTGATCTGGGTTTAATCCATCATCATTCTTTAGCTCACTCCACCACCCCAGTTCAGACATGGCCATATGCAAATCAGTCTGACCCTGTGCCTCATGGGAACAGTCCAGCCCGAACTGCCAAGCCATGTCTTCCTGGACCGAAACAAGCATCCTAGACCGGTTTCTGGCATTCCAGCCGCCATCAGCCAGGCTTGCTTGAATCCAGTGGCAAAGTGAGCAGGGACCCACGTCTGGGTATACCTCGCCAACTTAGGCGAACAAGTCGATACAAAGGGGATGATGGACGGAACGCTTGAGCCAATCAAACACTCACCCCCAGTCAACTGATCTGGGTTTAATCCATCATCATTCTTTAGCTCACTCCACCACCCCAGTTCAGACATGGCCATATGCAAATCAGTCTGACCCTGTGCTCATGGGAACAGTCCAGCTCGAACCGCCAGCCATGTCTTCCTGGACCGAAACAAGCATCCTAGGACCGGTTTCTGGCATCCGCCATCGGCCAGGCTTGCTTGAATCCAGTGGCAAAGTGAGCAAGTGACCCACGCCTGCGATACCTCGCCATTAGGGCTAACAAAGCGATACAGGGGATGATGGACGAATCGTTTGAGCCAATCAAACACTCACCTCAGTCAACTGATCTGGGTTTAATCCATCATCACTTTAGCTCTCACCACTCCAGCTCAGACATGGCCATATGCAAATCAGTCTGACCCTGTGCTTCATGGAACAGTCCAGCCTGAACTGCCAAGCCATGTCTTCCTGGACCGAAACAAGCATCCTAGGACCGTTTCTGGCATTCCAGCCGTCATCAGCCAGGCTTGCTTGAATCCAGCGGCAAAGTGAGCAGGCGACCCACGCCTGGGCATACCTCGCCAACTTAGGCGTAAC
Organism: Calotriton arnoldi; assembly: GCA_963921515.1. NCBI lineage: Eukaryota > Metazoa > Chordata > Amphibia > Caudata > Salamandridae > Calotriton > Calotriton arnoldi. The sequence goes on from CAWUFW010002165.1 coordinate 291,577, forward strand.
AGTGCGATACAAAGGGATGATGGACGGAACGCTTGAGCCAATCAAACACTCACCCCAGTCAACTGATCTGGGTTTAATCCATCATCATTCTTTAGCTCACTCCACATCCCAGCTCAGACATGGCCATATGCAAATCAGTCTGACCCTGCTCATGGGAATATTCAGCCCGACCGCCAAGCCATGTCTTCCTGGACCGAAACAGCATCCTAGGACCGTTTCTGGCATTCCAGCCGTCATCAGCCAGGCTTGCTTGAATCCAGTGGCAAAGTGAGCAGTGACCCACGCCCGGGTATACCGCCAACTTAGGGCGAACAAGTGATACAAAGGGATGATGGACGGAACGTTTGAGCCAATCAAACACTCACTTCAGTCAACTGATCTGGGTTTAATCCATCATCATTCTTAGCTCACTCCACCACTTCAGTTCAGACATGGCCATATGCAAATCAGTCTGACCTGTGCTCATGGGAACAGTCCAGCTCGAACTGCCAAGCCATGTCCTCTCTGGACCGAAACAAGCATCCTAGGATCGTTTCTGGCATTCCAGCCGTCATGCCAGGCTGCTTGAATCCAGTGGCAAAGCGAGCAAGGACCCACGCCTGAGGTACTCGCCACTTAGAGGCTGAACAGTGCTGATACAAAGGGATGATGGACGGAACGTTTGAGCCAATCAACACTCACCCCAGTCAACTGATCTGGGTTTAATCCATCATCATTCTTTAGCTCACTCCACCACCCCAGTTCAGACATGGCCATATGCAAATCAGTCTGACCCTGTGCTTCATGGAACAGTCCAGCTCGACCGCCAAGCCATGTCTTCCTGGACCGAAACAAGCATCCTAGGACCGGCTTCTGGCATTCCAGCCGCCATCAGCCAGGCTTGCTTGAATCCAGTGGCAAAGTGAGCAAGGGACCCACGCCTGGGTATACCGCCAACTTAGGGCTTAACAGCTGATACAAAGGGGATGATGGACGGAACGCTTGAGCCAATCAAACACTCACTTCAGTCAACTGATCTGGGTTTAATCCATCATCATTCTTTAGCTCATCACCACCCAGTTCAGACATGGCCATATGCAAACAGTCTGACCCTGTGCTCATGGGACAGTCAGCCCGGACCGCCAAGCCATGTCTTCCTGGACCGAAACAGCATCCTAGGACCGGTTCTGGCATTTCCAGCCGTCATCAGCCAGGCTTGCTTGAATCCAGTGGCAAAGTGAGCAAGGGACCCACGCCTGGGTATACCCGCCAACTTAGGGCTGAACAGTTTGATACAAAGGGATGATGGACGGAACGCTTGAGCCAATCAAACACTCACTCCCAGTCAACTGATCTGGGTTTAATCCATCATCATTCTTTAGCTCACTCCACCACTCCAGTTCACGCCATAGCACAATCAGTCTGACTCCGTGCTCATGGAACAGTCCAGCTCGAACTGCCAGCCATGTCTTCCTGGACCGAAACAAGCATCCTAGGATCGGTTTCTGCATTCAGCCGTCATCAGCCAGGCTTGCTTGAATCCAGTGGCAAAGTGAGCAGTGGACCCACGTCTGGGTATCCGCCAACTTAGGGCGAACAAGCTTGATATAAAGGGGATGATGGATCGAACGCTTGAGCCAATCAAACACTCACTCAGTCAACTGATCTGGGTTTAATCCATCATCATTCTTTAGCTCACTCCACCACCCCAGTTCAGACATGGCCATATGCAAATCAGTCTGACCCTGTGCTCATGGGAACAGTCTAGCCGAACTGCCAAGCCATGTCTTCCTGACCGGAAACAAGCATCCTAGGACCGGTTTCTGGCATTCCAGCCGCCATCAGCCAGGCTTGCTTGAATCCAGTGGCAAAGTGAGCAAGGGACTCCACGCCTGCATACCCCGCCAACTTAGGCGAACAGTTTGATACAAAGGGATGATGGACGGAACGCTTGAGCCAATCAAACATCACTCCCAGTCAACTGATCTGAGTTTAACCATCATCATTCTTTAGCTCACTTACCACCCCAGTTCAGCATGGCCATATGCAAATCAGTCTGACCCGTGCTCATGGGAACAGTCCAGCTCGAACTGCCAGCCATGCCTTCCTGGACCGGAAACAAGCATCCTAGGACCGGCTCTGCATTCCAGTCGTCATCAGCCAGGCTTGCTTGAATCCAGTGGCAAAGTGAGCAAGGGACCCACGTCTGGGTATACCCCGCCATCTAGGGCGTAACAAGCTGAGCTACAAAGGGGATGATGGACGGAACGCTTGAGCCAATCAAACACTCACCCCAGTCAACTGATCTGGTTTAATCCATCATCATTCTTTAGCTCACTCCACTACTCAGTTCAGACATGGCCATATGCAATCAGTCTGACTCTGTGCTCATGGGAACAGTCCAGCCCGAACTGCCAAGCCATGTCTTCCTGACCGGAAACAAGCATCCTAGGATCGCTTCTGGCATTCTAGCCGTCATCAGCCAGGCTTGCTTGAATCCAGTGGCAAAGCGAGCGGACCCACGCCTGTATACCCGCCAACTTAGGGCGAACAGTTCGATACAAAGGGATGATGGACGGAACGCTTGAGCCAATCAAACACTCACCCTCAGTCAACTGATCTGGGTTTAATCCATCATCATTCTTTAGCTCACTCCACCACCCAGTTCAGACATGGCCATATGCAAATCAGTCTGACCCTGTGCTCATGGAACAGTCCAGCCCGACTGCAAGCCATGTCTTCCTGACCGAAACAAGCATCCTAGGACCGGCTCTGGCATCAGCCGTCATCGCCAGGCTTGCTTGAATCCAGTGGCAAGTGAGCAAGGGACCCACGCCTGGGTACTCCGCCAACTTAGGGCTGAACAGTTTGATACAAAGGGATGATGGACGGAACGCTTGAGCCAATCAAACACTCACCCCAGTCAACTGATCTGGGTTTAATCCATCATCATTCTTTAGCTCACTCCATCACCCCAGTTCAGACATGGCCATATGCAAATCAGTCTGACTCTGTGCCTCATGGGAACAGTCCAGCTCGAACTGCCAAGCCATGTCTTCCTGGACCGAAACAAGCATCCTAGGACCGGCTTCTGGCATTCGCCATCAGCCAGGCTTGCTTGAATCCAGTGGCAAAGTGAGCAAGGGACCCACGCCTGGGTATACCGCCAACTTAGGCGAACAAGCTGATACAAAGGGGATGATGGACGGAACGCTTGAGCCAATCAAACACTCACCCCCAGTCAACTGATCTGGGTTTAATCCATCATCATTCTTTAGCTCACTCCACCACCCCAGTCCCTTGCTCACTTTGCCACTGGATTCAGGCAAGCCTGGCTGATGACGGCTGGAATGCCAGAAACCGGTCCTAGGATGCTTGTTTCCGGTCCAGGGAAGACATGGCTTGGCAGTTCGGGCTGGACTGTTCCCATGAGGCACAGGGTCAGACTGATTTGCATATGGCCATGTCTGAACTGGGGTGGTGGAGTGAGCTAAAGAATGATGATGGATTAAACCCAGATCAGTTGACTGGGGGTGAGTGTTTGATTGGCTCAAACGTTCCGTCCATCATCCCCTTTGTATCGCTTTGTTCGCCTCTAAGTTGGCGGGGGTATACCCAGACGTGGGTCCCTTGCTCACTTTGCCACTGGATTCAAGCAAGCCTGGCTGATGACGGCTGGAATGCCAGAAACCGGTCCTAGGATGCTTGTTTCCGGTCCAGGGAAGACATGGCTTGGCAGTTCGGGCTGGACTGTTCCCATGAGGCACAGGGTCAGACTGATTTGCATATGGCCATGTCTGAACTGGGGTGGTGGAGTGAGCTAAAGAATGATGATGGATTAAACCCAGATCAGTTGACTGGGGGTGAGTGTTTGATTGGCTCAAACGCTCCGTCCATCATCCCCTTTTGTATCGCTTGTTCGCCCTAAGTTGGCGGGGGTATACCCAGACGTGGGTCCCTTGCTCACTTTGCCACTGGATTCAGGCAAGCCTGGCTGATGACGGCTGGAATGCCAGAAACCGGTCCTAGGATGCTTGTTTCCGGTCCAGGGAAGACATGGCTTGGCAGTTCGGGCTGGACTGTTCCCATGAGGCACAGGGTCAGACTGATTTGCATATGGCCATGTCTGAACTGGGGTGGTGGAGTGAGCTAAAGAATGATGATGGATTAAACCCAGATCAGTTGACTGGGGGTGAGTGTTTGATTGGCTCAAACGCTCCGTCCATCATCCCCTTTTGTATCGCTTTGTTCGCCCTAAGTTGGCGGGGGTATACCCAGACGTGGGTCCCTTGCTCACTTTGCCACTGGATTCAAGCAAGCCTGGCTGATGACGGCTGGAATGCCAGAAACCGGTCCTAGGATGCTTGTTTCCGGTCCAGGGAAGACATGGCTTGGCAGTTCGGGCTGGACTGTTCCCATGAGGCACAGGGTCAGACTGATTTGCATATGGCCATGTCTGAACTGGGGTGGTGGAGTGAGCTAAAGAATGATGATGGATTAAACCCAGATCAGTTGACTGGGGGTGAGTGTTTGATTGGCTCAAACGCTCCGTCCATCATCCCCTTTGTATCGCTTTGTTCGCCCTAAGTTGGCGGGGGTATACCCAGACGTGGGTCCCTTGCTCACTTTGCCACTGGATTCAAGCAAGCCTGGCTGATGACGGCTGGAATGCCAGAAACCGGTCCTAGGATGCTTGTTTCCGGTCCAGGGAAGACATGGCTTGGCAGTTCGGGCTGGACTGTTCCCATGAGGCACAGGGTCAGACTGATTTGCATATGGCCATGTCTGAACTGGGGTGGTGGAGTGAGCTAAAGAATGATGATGGATTAAACCCAGATCAGTTGACTGGGGGTGAGTGTTTGATTGGCTCAAACGCTCCGTCCATCATCCCCTTTGTATCGCTTGTTCGCCCTAAGTTGGCGGGGGTATACCCAGACGTGGGTCCCTTGCTCACTTTGCCACTGGATTCAGGCAAGCCTGGCTGATGACGGCTGGAATGCCAGAAACCGGTCCTAGGATGCTTGTTTCCGGTCCAGGGAAGACATGGCTTGGCAGTTCGGGCTGGACTGTTCCCATGAGGCACAGGGTCAGACTGATTTGCATATGGCCATGTCTGAACTGGGGTGGTGGAGTGAGCTAAAGAATGATGATGGATTAAACCCAGATCAGTTGACTGGGGGTGAGTGTTTGATTGGCTCAAACGTTCCGTCCATCATCCCCTTTGTATCGCTTTGTTCGCCTCTAAGTTGGCGGGGGTATACCCAGACGTGGGTCCCTTGCTCACTTTGCCACTGGATTCAGGCAAGCCTGGCTGATGACGGCTGGAATGCCAGAAACCGGTCCTAGGATGCTTGTTTCCGGTCCAGGGAAGACATGGCTTGGCAGTTCGGGCTGGACTGTTCCCATGAGGCACAGGGTCAGACTGATTTGCATATGGCCATGTCTGAACTGGGGTGGTGGAGTGAGCTAAAGAATGATGATGGATTAAACCCAGATCAGTTGACTGGGGGTGAGTGTTTGATTGGCTCAAACGCTCCGTCCATCATCCCCTTTGTATCGCTTTGTTCGCCCTAAGTTGGCGGGGTATACCCAGACGTGGGTCCCTTGCTCACTTTGCCACTGGATTCAGGCAAGCCTGGCTGATGACGGCTGGAATGCCAGAAACCGGTCCTAGGATGCTTGTTTCCGGTCCAGGGAAGACATGGCTTGGCAGTTCGGGCTGGACTGTTCCCATGAGGCACAGGGTCAGACTGATTTGCATATGGCCATGTCTGAACTGGGGTGGTGGAGTGAGCTAAAGAATGATGATGGATTAAACCCAGATCAGTTGACTGGGGGTGAGTGTTTGATTGGCTCAAACGTTCCGTCCATCATCCCCTTTGTATCGCTTTGTTCGCCCTAAGTTGGCGGGGGTATACCCAGACGTGGGTCCCTTGCTCACTTTGCCACTGGATTCAGGCAAGCCTGGCTGATGACGGCTGGAATGCCAGAAACCGGTCCTAGGATGCTTGTTTCCGGTCCAGGGAAGACATGGCTTGGCAGTTCGGGCTGGACTGTTCCCATGAGGCACAGGGTCAGACTGATTTGCATATGGCCATGTCTGAACTGGGGTGGTGGAGTGAGCTAAAGAATGATGATGGATTAAACCCAGATCAGTTGACTGGGGGTGAGTGTTTGATTGGCTCAAACGTTCCGTCCATCATCCCCTTTTGTATCGCTTTGTTCGCCCTAAGTTGGCGGGGGTATACCCAGACGTGGGTCCCTTGCTCACTTTGCCACTGGATTCAAGCAAGCCTGGCTGATGACGGCTGGAATGCCAGAAACCGGTCCTAGGATGCTTGTTTCCGGTCCAGGGAAGACATGGCTTGGCAGTTCGGGCTGGACTGTTCCCATGAGGCACAGGGTCAGACTGATTTGCATATGGCCATGTCTGAACTGGGGTGGTGGAGTGAGCTAAAGAATGATGATGGATTAAACCCAGATCAGTTGACTGGGGGTGAGTGTTTGATTGGCTCAAACGTTCCGTCCATCATCCCCTTTGTATCGCTTTGTTCGCCCTAAGTTGGCGGGGGTATACCCAGACGTGGGTCCCTTGCTCACTTTGCCACTGGATTCAAGCAAGCCTGGCTGATGACGGCTGGAATGCCAGAAACCGGTCCTAGGATGCTTGTTTCCGGTCCAGGGAAGACATGGCTTGGCAGTTCGGGCTGGACTGTTCCCATGAGGCACAGGGTCAGACTGATTTGCATATGGCCATGTCTGAACTGGGGTGGTGGAGTGAGCTAAAGAATGATGATGGATTAAACCCAGATCAGTTGACTGGGGGTGAGTGTTTGATTGGCTCAAACGTTCCGTCCATCATCCCCTTTGTATCGCTTGTTCGCCCTAAGTTGGCGGGGGTATACCCAGACGTGGGTCCCTTGCTCACTTTGCCACTGGATTCAAGCAAGCCTGGCTGATGACGGCTGGAATGCCAGAAACCGGTCCTAGGATGCTTGTTTCCGGTCCAGGGAAGACATGGCTTGGCAGTTCGGGCTGGACTGTTCCCATGAGGCACAGGGTCAGACTGATTTGCATATGGCCATGTCTGAACTGGGGTGGTGGAGTGAGCTAAAGAATGATGATGGATTAAACCCAGATCAGTTGACTGGGGGTGAGTGTTTGATTGGCTCAAACGTTCCGTCCATCATCCCCTTTGTATCGCTTTGTTCGCCCTAAGTTGGCGGGGGTATACCCAGACGTGGGTCCCTTGCTCACTTTGCCACTGGATTCAGGCAAGCCTGGCTGATGACGGCTGGAATGCCAGAAACCGGTCCTAGGATGCTTGTTTCCGGTCCAGGGAAGACATGGCTTGGCAGTTCGGGCTGGACTGTTCCCATGAGGCACAGGGTCAGACTGATTTGCATATGGCCATGTCTGAACTGGGGTGGTGGAGTGAGCTAAAGAATGATGATGGATTAAACCCAGATCAGTTGACTGGGGGTGAGTGTTTGATTGGCTCAAACGCTCCGTCCATCATCCCCTTTTGTATCGCTTTGTTCGCCCTAAGTTGGCGGGGGTATACCCAGACGTGGGTCCCTTGCTCACTTTGCCACTGGATTCAGGCAAGCCTGGCTGATGACGGCTGGAATGCCAGAAACCGGTCCTAGGATGCTTGTTTCCGGTCCAGGGAAGACATGGCTTGGCAGTTCGGGCTGGACTGTTCCCATGAGGCACAGGGTCAGACTGATTTGCATATGGCCATGTCTGAACTGGGGTGGTGGAGTGAGCTAAAGAATGATGATGGATTAAACCCAGATCAGTTGACTGGGGGTGAGTGTTTGATTGGCTCAAACGCTCCGTCCATCATCCCCTTTTGTATCGCTTTGTTCGCCCTAAGTTGGCGGGGGTATACCCAGACGTGGGTCCCTTGCTCACTTTGCCACTGGATTCAGGCAAGCCTGGCTGATGACGGCTGGAATGCCAGAAACCGGTCCTAGGATGCTTGTTTCCGGTCCAGGGAAGACATGGCTTGGCAGTTCGGGCTGGACTGTTCCCATGAGGCACAGGGTCAGACTGATTTGCATATGGCCATGTCTGAACTGGGGTGGTGGAGTGAGCTAAAGAATGATGATGGATTAAACCCAGATCAGTTGACTGGGGGTGAGTGTTTGATTGGCTCAAACGCTCCGTCCATCATCCCCTTTGTATCGCTTTGTTCGCCCTAAGTTGGCGGGGGTATACCCAGACGTGGGTCCCTTGCTCACTTTGCCACTGGATTCAGGCAAGCCTGGCTGATGACGGCTGGAATGCCAGAAACCGGTCCTAGGATGCTTGTTTCCGGTCCAGGGAAGACATGGCTTGGCAGTTCGGGCTGGACTGTTCCCATGAGGCACAGGGTCAGACTGATTTGCATATGGCCATGTCTGAACTGGGGTGGTGGAGTGAGCTAAAGAATGATGATGGATTAAACCCAGATCAGTTGACTGGGGGTGAGTGTTTGATTGGCTCAAACGTTCCGTCCATCATCCCCTTTTGTATCGCTTTGTTCGCCCTAAGTTGGCGGGGGTATACCCAGACGTGGGTCCCTTGCTCACTTTGCCACTGGATTCAGGCAAGCCTGGCTGATGACGGCTGGAATGCCAGAAACCGGTCCTAGGATGCTTGTTTCCGGTCCAGGGAAGACATGGCTTGGCAGTTCGGGCTGGACTGTTCCCATGAGGCACAGGGTCAGACTGATTTGCATATGGCCATGTCTGAACTGGGGTGGTGGAGTGAGCTAAAGAATGATGATGGATTAAACCCAGATCAGTTGACTGGGGGTGAGTGTTTGATTGGCTCAAACGCTCCGTCCATCATCCCCTTTGTATCGCTTTGTTCGCCCTAAGTTGGCGGGGGTATACCCAGACGTGGGTCCCTTGCTCACTTTGCCACTGGATTCAGGCAAGCCTGGCTGATGACGGCTGGAATGCCAGAAACCGGTCCTAGGATGCTTGTTTCCGGTCCAGGGAAGACATGGCTTGGCAGTTCGGGCTGGACTGTTCCCATGAGGCACAGGGTCAGACTGATTTGCATATGGCCATGTCTGAACTGGGGTGGTGGAGTGAGCTAAAGAATGATGATGGATTAAACCCAGATCAGTTGACTGGGGGTGAGTGTTTGATTGGCTCAAACGCTCCGTCCATCATCCCCTTTTGTATCGCTTTGTTCGCCCTAAGTTGGCGGGGGTATACCCAGACGTGGGTCCCTTGCTCACTTTGCCACTGGATTCAGGCAAGCCTGGCTGATGACGGCTGGAATGCCAGAAACCGGTCCTAGGATGCTTGTTTCCGGTCCAGGGAAGACATGGCTTGGCAGTTCGGGCTGGACTGTTCCCATGAGGCACAGGGTCAGACTGATTTGCATATGGCCATGTCTGAACTGGGGTGGTGGAGTGAGCTAAAGAATGATGATGGATTAAACCCAGATCAGTTGACTGGGGGTGAGTGTTTGATTGGCTCAAACGCTCCGTCCATCATCCCCTTTGTATCGCTTGTTCGCCCTAAGTTGGCGGGGGTATACCCAGACGTGGGTCCCTTGCTCACTTTGCCACTGGATTCAGGCAAGCCTGGCTGATGACGGCTGGAATGCCAGAAACCGGTCCTAGGATGCTTGTTTCCGGTCCAGGGAAGACATGGCTTGGCAGTTCGGGCTGGACTGTTCCCATGAGGCACAGGGTCAGACTGATTTGCATATGGCCATGTCTGAACTGGGGTGGTGGAGTGAGCTAAAGAATGATGATGGATTAAACCCAGATCAGTTGACTGGGGGTGAGTGTTTGATTGGCTCAAACGCTCCGTCCATCATCCCCTTTGTATCGCTTTGTTCGCCTCTAAGTTGGCGGGGGTATACCCAGACGTGGGTCCCTTGCTCACTTTGCCACTGGATTCAGGCAAGCCTGGCTGATGACGGCTGGAATGCCAGAAACCGGTCCTAGGATGCTTGTTTCCGGTCCAGGGAAGACATGGCTTGGCAGTTCGGGCTGGACTGTTCCCATGAGGCACAGGGTCAGACTGATTTGCATATGGCCATGTCTGAACTGGGGTGGTGGAGTGAGCTAAAGAATGATGATGGATTAAACCCAGATCAGTTGACTGGGGGTGAGTGTTTGATTGGCTCAAACGTTCCGGTCCATCATCCCCTTTGTATCGCTTTGTTCGCCCTAAGTTGGCGGGGGTATACCCAGACGTGGGTCCCTTGCTCACTTTGCCACTGGATTCAGGCAAGCCTGGCTGATGACGGCTGGAATGCCAGAAACCGGTCCTAGGATGCTTGTTTCCGGTCCAGGGAAGACATGGCTTGGCAGTTCGGGCTGGACTGTTCCCATGAGGCACAGGGTCAGACTGATTTGCATATGGCCATGTCTGAACTGGGGTGGTGGAGTGAGCTAAAGAATGATGATGGATTAAACCCAGATCAGTTGACTGGGGGTGAGTGTTTGATTGGCTCAAACGTTCCGTCCATCATCCCCTTTGTATCGCTTTGTTCGCCCTAAGTTGGCGGGGGTATACCCAGACGTGGGTCCCTTGCTCACTTTGCCACTGGATTCAGGCAAGCCTGGCTGATGACGGCTGGAATGCCAGAAACCGGTCCTAGGATGCTTGTTTCCGGTCCAGGGAAGACATGGCTTGGCAGTTCGGGCTGGACTGTTCCCATGAGGCACAGGGTCAGACTGATTTGCATATGGCCATGTCTGAACTGGGGTGGTGGAGTGAGCTAAAGAATGATGATGGATTAAACCCAGATCAGTTGACTGGGGGTGAGTGTTTGATTGGCTCAAACGCTCCGTCCATCATCCCCTTTTGTATCGCTTTGTTCGCCCTAAGTTGGCGGGGGTATACCCAGACGTGGGTCCCTTGCTCACTTTGCCACTGGATTCAGGCAAGCCTGGCTGATGACGGCTGGAATGCCAGAAACCGGTCCTAGGATGCTTGTTTCCGGTCCAGGGAAGACATGGCTTGGCAGTTCGGGCTGGACTGTTCCCATGAGGCACAGGGTCAGACTGATTTGCATATGGCCATGTCTGAACTGGGGTGGTGGAGTGAGCTAAAGAATGATGATGGATTAAACCCAGATCAGTTGACTGGGGGTGAGTGTTTGATTGGCTCAAACGTTCCGTCCATCATCCCCTTTTGTATCGCTTTGTTCGCCCTAAGTTGGCGGGGGTATACCCAGACGTGGGTCCCTTGCTCACTTTGCCACTGGATTCAGGCAAGCCTGGCTGATGACGGCTGGAATGCCAGAAACCGGTCCTAGGATGCTTGTTTCCGGTCCAGGGAAGACATGGCTTGGCAGTTCGGGCTGGACTGTTCCCATGAGGCACAGGGTCAGACTGATTTGCATATGGCCATGTCTGAACTGGGGTGGTGGAGTGAGCTAAAGAATGATGATGGATTAAACCCAGATCAGTTGACTGGGGGTGAGTGTTTGATTGGCTCAAACGCTCCGTCCATCATCCCCTTTTGTATCGCTTTGTTCGCCTCTAAGTTGGCGGGGGTATACCCAGACGTGGGTCCCTTGCTCACTTTGCCACTGGATTCAGGCAAGCCTGGCTGATGACGGCTGGAATGCCAGAAACCGGTCCTAGGATGCTTGTTTCCGGTCCAGGGAAGACATGGCTTGGCAGTTCGGGCTGGACTGTTCCCATGAGGCACAGGGTCAGACTGATTTGCATATGGCCATGTCTGAACTGGGGTGGTGGAGTGAGCTAAAGAATGATGATGGATTAAACCCAGATCAGTTGACTGGGGGTGAGTGTTTGATTGGCTCAAACGTTCCGTCCATCATCCCCTTTTGTATCGCTTTGTTCGCCCTAAGTTGGCGGGGGTATACCCAGACGTGGGTCCCTTGCTCACTTTGCCACTGGATTCAGGCAAGCCTGGCTGATGACGGCTGGAATGCCAGAAACCGGTCCTAGGATGCTTGTTTCCGGTCCAGGGAAGACATGGCTTGGCAGTTCGGGCTGGACTGTTCCCATGAGGCACAGGGTCAGACTGATTTGCATATGGCCATGTCTGAACTGGGGTGGTGGAGTGAGCTAAAGAATGATGATGGATTAAACCCAGATCAGTTGACTGGGGGTGAGTGTTTGATTGGCTCAAACGTTCCGTCCATCATCCCCTTTTGTATCATTTTGTATTAGGGACAGTGCCCCAAGGGAGGAGAGGCAGAAGAGCAGAAAGGAGTCTCAGAGAGAAGAGAGGGAGCAGAGAGAGCCGTTAGAGGGTAGAAGGAAGGGATCGATTCTTAGGATGAAGACTTAGACTGTCTTTTACAACGTGAGTGCACTTCTGAGGAAGTCTTCACGAGCTGACACTTTTTCTTGATTTTGCTTGGGTAAAGTTAAGTAGGGATGCCCCTTTAGAATAGTGTAGGGATAGATTAACAGATTTCCGTTACAGATACTAATGAAGACTAATATAGATGTTGGTGCAGTTATTGCTTGTTTAGTATTTCTGGAATTGCTCATTCTCTTTATGTTATATCGGATTAGATTGGTTCGTAGGATGGACTTTGTATTAGTACCCTTGTATTTTTGCAACCTCGTTCTGAGGTGTCTGTATGTTCAGCTATTTTTGGTTCTGTAATAAGCCCCTAAACTTGGAATTCGGTCAGTGATCCTTTTCGAACTTTACTTAAAAATTGATGCATATTAGCTTGTTATGAATACATTGTTTCTCCCCTTTACACTTCTCAGCAGGTAATAAAAGGTCCAGTCGACCGAGGGTTCCTAGTAAATTTTATAGTGGAATCCGGCTTTATCAGTGGCCAATGTCACTTCCACTGCTGTGATTTCTCAAAGAATAGCTTCCACGGTGGGATCGGGGGAGTCACCGCCGCTGTCAATTTGGTAACCCCACACACCTTCTATGAAGAGTAATTGCTGCTTGGCTTTTCCAGAGGCCATCGCCCAGTGTAAGAGTGGGGGAGAGGGGAGACGGAAGACACTGGACTGCAATCAAGTAGTAAGAGTAGTAGGCCCGGGGTTAGCTCAAGTGAGCAGGGTCTGTGTTATGCTATGCTGCACATGGCAGACCATAGCAGGCATCGTCCCACGCTCAGGATTTTGGTTGTGTGCACGCTGAGGCTTAGTGAGGTGCAGACTGCACCAGCTCAGCCGAACTGTTGCACAAGTTCTTCTGCACTGAGCTTGGGGTGGACGAAAATTACATGGGCCCCATGTAGAGCCAAGAGGTGGGCAAAGTACCTATGGGGTAATCATGCGATAAAAAAACTGAAACGAGGGCGTGTGCTCGCAGGCAAGCGCATTCCCCCTGCATCGGTCCAGTGTCCAATCTCTTCCAGATGTAGTCTGGGCCCCTCGCTCGAAGCGTTGTTTGAAAGGAAAAGGTTGCACCCCTGGCAAACCACCAGCATGGCCGTTGCTACAAGTGCAGGTAGAGCGAAGCAGGCCGCAGAGCAAATGTTCAGTGGTTGGCAGGAGAGGCCCAGAAGGGTGCCATATGGAGGAGAAGGAATACTATCACTGCAGGGCAAGGCCGAGCAGGGTGGCAGAAAGCAGGTCGCACAGCTCAATACTCGCCTGCAGCTCTGGTCTCGGAATTTGCAGGGAGGCCTAACTGGGGAGGTGGTGAGCATAGGGAGTGGGCACACCCTGCCATGGGGTCTGTAGTCTCCAGTGCTGCAAGATCTGCTGAAGCGGGCCAGCAATTGTAGCCGCTGATGCCCCCGACTACCCCCGCTGAAGGCAGGACAAGGGAGCCATCACTGCAAGTTTGGTCGGTAGCGAGAACATACAACACAGCCCGCTAGCTCAGATGCAGGGTCCGCCATCACCACAGCCATGTGCCTCACACCCTTACTCCGCCATGGTGTCCTGAGAAGGTGGAAAGCGCCATGAAGAACAAGGGGACTTCTCAAAGGGCTCAGGCTCTGCAGAGGTCACACGGAGGCAGCCATCTTCATCAGTGGCCAGATCACGCTCCCTCCCAACCGAATTGTATCATCCTGCTGTAGATCTCAAGCTAAAGGTTGTGCAACAGTGGGTCCATTGTGCCTTAGCCGTGAAAAAGAACTGAAGCTTCATTATTGCAACATGCTATATAATTATTGGCTCCCTTAATGGAATTCGTTTGCAGGTGCAACATTTTGGAAAAATAAATGATTTAAACTATGTTTTGCAGAGTTAGTTAGAGCAGAAGATACTTTTCCACTGTTCTCAGAGGACATACTTTCCTTGCCCCCCCTTAGAGATGATGTCCTTTCTTCTCGCTCAAATGTTAAGACACCTGGCATATTACTTTCCTACTTACCTGAATGAATCTTTATTCGATTCATTTGTTTCTGCCTTTGGAGGCTTTATACATGCTGATGCCTTCTGCCTGACTTTTCCTCAACTCTCTCGACCTTTCCTTAGCTTAGCTAATTTGGGATTCTCTCTTCATGAGAACATCATTTGATATTTTGAGACAACTTTATATCAGTTTGTCCTTGCATTTATGATTTTGAACTTCTTTGAATCATATTGACTAATACGTTCATGTACCAATTACTGATTTACAACTAATTTGAATGATTTTGATCCAGCGTTTTCTGGGCCCACTTGCTTACCATTTGCTCCTCTGACCGACCTTTCTTCCCGACAGAGAGGTTAGCATTAACATTAATCAAAATACAATTAACTGTGCAACCCACTTGGCTACACAATGAGGACCAGGAATTGGTAACTTGGGTTAAGAAGATTTATCAAAAATGTAATAATCAAATTCAAATACACTATTTGCAGCACCATGCTGTAAAGATACAGAATAACAACTGGGATTTCCAAACGCCTGAAGAAATTTAGGCTTACTAGTATCAAACAAACAAGCAATTCAGCAATACAGCAATGCAGAACAGTAGCATCAAAATATGGTGCGCAGAGAATAATCTAAGGCTCTCTCTCCTATAAATTAGTAATTTAAAGTTTCAAAGTCCAAAGGATAGTTTGGAGAAATGAGCCCTAGCAACTCAGGGAAAATTCCATGAGGGAAGTCAGGTCAGGACAAAAAGAAATCAAGTGGGCGGGAGTTAGCATTTCAGAAGCTCGGTCAAGAGTCTTCTATGGGTCAGGAATAAGTGTTAGCCTAAACCATACTTAAGCAAGAATCAAAAGGAAACATTGAGGTATAAAATGTCTTAAAGTCCATCCAGATGATAGAGAATCAGGGAAGGTGTCTGCAAGGAATCCGCAAAAGGGATCTGCTGGGGCAAGAGGTAGGAGGGGATCTGCAAAGCATCTGCCTAAAAATCCAGAGGGGAACAGTATATTATAATGTGCAAAGTTAATTAACCAACATCCCCACTGTGCGATTCATCAGGGGCCCATTGTTTCAGTCCAGTTCTCAGGTAGCAAGCAGTTACACTGCAAGATAATCACACGCTGGACATGGGAAAGACATCAGTGTCTCACACTCAGAGCAAGTTCGACACATTGCTGAATAGGCCTTTCGGTTAATGCTCTGGTTCCCCATGTACCTTCGTCAAGGTCTTCTTCTCAGGCTCTTTCTCTCTATTCTACAACTAACAATGCTTGTGAATACCTGCAAGAAATGTCGGGTTAGCAGAAAATTTAAATCAGCTTTAAGCAGCATGGTGAAATACAGCCAGACGTGGGTCCCTTGCTCACTTTGCTACTGGATTCAAGCTAGCCTGACTGATGAGGGGTGTTACCCTGAAGCCGGTCCCAGGATGCTTTTTTCCGGTCCAGGAAAGACCTGGCTTGGCAGTTCGGTCTGGACTGTTCCCATGAGGCACAGGGTCAAAACTGATTTGAATATGGCTGGGTCTGAACTGGGGTGGCAAAGTGAGCTAAAGAACGATGATGGATTCAACCCAGATCTGTGACTGGGGGTAAGTGTCTGAAAGGTTTCAGCGCTCTGTCCATCATCTCTTTGTGTTTGCTTCGAAATATGGGCCTACTCATGACAAGTTAAATGTTAATTTTAATGGTGCACATTTAATATGAGTGTGCAGATTTAAACACAAATCAATATACACGTTTCGAATGCATTAGGTT
The DNA here is from genome assembly GCA_963921515.1 of Calotriton arnoldi. NCBI lineage: Eukaryota > Metazoa > Chordata > Amphibia > Caudata > Salamandridae > Calotriton > Calotriton arnoldi. Next base: position 307,592 of record CAWUFW010002165.1, read on the forward strand.
TCATACTACATGTAATATTCAATAAGGCATTCAAGTATTCAGCTGAAAGTATGACTGAAAACTAATCTAAATCAAACATATGGAATATTAATGCATACATTACATAAATCTTTTATCGTTTCTAGTAGGATTACATTCTATATATATATATGGATGGTTTTAATTCCATTTTGAATTCACATGAAGTGACAAACGCATTAGAAAAGTCACATTTCACCTCTATGGTGAGTACATTGTTTTCTAAACGAATATGGTTCTTTATTAGTCACACTTAGTTATGGCAAACCACATTTATGTAAGTTCTCCGAACCTAAGGCACTCTTTAATAATGTCAAGTGCAACACTTACATTAGTTTGTTTAAACCATACATAAACATGTTCTAGGTGCACTTTTCATTAAAGTCTAGTGACATTTTTGTGATATGCAAAGTTGGGCAAAATTGTGCTGCACCAATTTAAATTTGTAACATTGCTAATCTCCCAATAAACCTTTATGGTTTGCAACTCTAAAGCAATCTTTTGTTTTTTTGGGCCAAATGAGCTTCATGTTAGTGAACTGTCTTAATTTGTTGTATCAATCCTCAGTCCCGAACTAAAGATCCATCCGCTGAGTGCAGCCATACTTGAGTTTGCACCAGAGATTTGGGTGGTGTAAAGTGGTGCAACAGGGATAAATTAACGTCATTTGGGGGTTAAAAACTAAAGTAAATAAAATCAGGACTCCTGAAATCTCAACCACTAAGCTTCTGAAAAAGGTCAGAGACATTTAAGGCATGGGCAAAGTGGGCTCTGTCCCAGGGCCCCAGACTTTCAGGGGGCCCCTGATACAGCCAGCTCTGTTCTGCAGAGTCTTGCCCTGATGAACTTGAATAATTCTTAAAAACATTATTTTAAATATCATTTTCCTTTCATTTATTTTTAACTTGAGTGATGTGTGAGGGTCTATTACAGACATTTTGCAGAAAAATGTTGGGTTTCTTTTTCATGCAAAGTCCATAAAAAATTGTTTCTTTTAGATCAAATAGGACCACACATGTGAGAAACGGGAGGGTGCGACAGAGAGTGTTTGCAGTAATATTAGTGAGCTGCTGCTGTCTTACAATATTGAAAACACACGTCACTATCCCTGAGTATTACATGCAAACATATTTAGAATTTGGACCAGTGTGCCTGTGCACTGTCAGTGACCTCTGGTCAAAGAGGGCATGAAGGAGCTGAAATTGAATCATAAATTTGAGACGTTTCCAAACAGGGGCCCCAATAATACGTTCGGCCCAGGGTCCCCCAAAATCCTTAAGATGTCCCTGCAAAAGGTCGAGAGGTATCTTAACGCCCATGGCTTTCTTTCCTGCCGCTATCAAGGACTGCCTCGATTCCTGCGGTTGCACAAATGCACACCATAGTGTGAATGTGATTGACAGCACAGAGCCTGAATGCCAAACACAGCGCAATGGCGAATACACGGACATAATGCAAATGAGCCCTGTTGAATAGTTTGTGAGCGCTTAACTCAGGGCTACAGAAGCGCCTTGGCTGTCAGAGACAGGTTCCACTATGACAGCCTTGTGTTCACCAGCATTAGCAGCCAATGAGCCTACCATTTCATGAGTACCGATACTCTCCTCGGCAGCAGAGATGTGCCGGTACAAAGAGTGATAAAATAATAAGTGCCGGTAGTCAGTACCAGTGAGTATCCTACCGGCTCATTTAAAGCACTGAGGAAAATATTTACAAATAAATGGCAGAGTGAGGCGTTAGCCGTCATGGCTTAACGCATCACTCCGCCACTTAAGAAACACAAGGCTGCACCATATTTACAAGGATATGGTGCAGCCTTGCATTTCCCCTGCGCTGGTGCTACACTTAGCAGTGTAGCGCCAACGCAGGGCACCCTGCACCATAGTGCAAGGGTGTCTGCGTGCAGGGGAAGATTGTTTATGTACAGGAAGGTCCCCCTCCCTGCACATAAACAATATTGAAATGCCATTTTGTCACTTCTATGTGTGCTGCTTAATGCAGCACACATGGAAGTTACAAAATGTCATTTTTTTTTAACCCCTTGTGTGCTCAGGACGGCCCCTGGCCGTCCTACGTCACAGTGGGTGTGTGCTCAGGACGGCTGGGGGCCGTCCGAACGCCGCCGATTCCCCAGCGCGGCGCAAATTCCCCGCCTGTGCGGAAGAATTAATTAGTGGGCGGAGTTCGGACGGCCCCCGGCCGTCCTCCGCACACGCCTACCGTGACGTAGGATGGCCGGGGGCCGTCCTGAGCACGCCCCCTAATTAAATCCCTGCACCGCAGCGGAATTCGCGCCGCAGGGAAGGGGTTAAAGGATTGTTTATGTGCAGGAAAGGTCACCTTACTGAACATAAACAATCCAACGCGTTTTGCTTTTTCCATGTGTGCTGCACAAGGCAGCACACATGGAAAAGCAAGAACGAGGACAAATAAAGCATTTCTCCTCTTTTCGCCAAGTTAAGACCAGGTTTTCCCTGGTCTTAATTTTGGGGCTACCTCCCATTTACGCTGCCCTTGTAAATAGGGGGCAGCGTCAAAATCAATGGGTGTTGCAGTGGAACGCCCACCGCAACACCACTGCCTACCCCTTTCACGCCAAGAATAGCGTGAAAGGGGGCAAGCTGCCTTGTAAATAAGGCGAAGCGCCAATCGACACGGAAACGTCACAAAAAGTGACGTTCCCGTGGCGATAGGGGCTTGTAAATATGCTCCTGAGTTCAGTAGTAGAAGGCAGCTATAAGCTGGGTGTAATTTGCACGTTGGGCACTGGTGCCACTGCACTTGTTGCATAATTGACAGCTACGCCCTAGTTGGTAACATACATTTACGTATTTATTTTATTTTTTAAATTAGGCAGTGCCTCACCCATTTTCTGCCTCAGGTGACCAACACCATTACAACACGTGACCAACCCATTGTTACTACCTCACTTCACCCCGGCCTCTCTGTTACTCTTTCCCATCGAGTCTTGCAGGTCACCAGCCTGCTACCATACGGAGTGATACTCAGGGCACAAGTCCTAAAAAAAGAAGTGGGGGGACTAACCTAGTTAATCTGTATGCAAGTGGCATCGCAGTGCGTGGCATCACGGCGCGTGACCACGGCGCGTGACATCATGGCGCGTGACATCACGGCGCGTGACATCACAGCACGTGACATCACAGGAACTGGCATCACAAGAAGTGATATCAGATCTTAAGCCCTCACATATATGTTTAGCAGGTTGTATCATGAGTACATTTGAGCACATTTCGAGTATACTTGCAAACCCTCCTGATTTAGGCAGAAGATTCACACTTTTGTAAGCTACATATAAAACAATGTTACCTTTTGTCAGCGTTAAGCTTTCTATAGCCACAGTGCTTTAAAAGAAATAGTGATATTTAAATTATTACAACGCCTCCTCAAGGGTAATAAGCGTATATAAATGCAATTTATTTTGTGCAAATACTGGGAAAGATCAACACATCTGACTTCTAACAGTGCATGCAAATCTCCGAAACAGAGCCTGAACAAAGTGAAAAGCTGCCTCTCCTAAGTATGTGTGAAGTGCTAACAAGGTGCGAGCCTTTGTTTCCCCTCTGCTGCATTTGCATCAGGTGTGAGGCTCCTGACTGCTGCCACCCAGGAAACTCCAACAAAAGGAGGCTTGATGACCCCTGAGACTCGGCCTTTGTTATGGCCAAGTATCCCAGCAGGAGTCAGAAATAAGAGAGTCTCTGTCCCCGCCTGCACGTTGTTGTGATCGAAAGCAGACAACAACGTGCAGGCGCTGTTGAGTGTGTCCCGGTGTTTGGAAATTACACCGGGACGAATTCAGCATCTTTTAGTGGGGCCCAACTTCTTGGCAGGGTGGACGGCATCCACCCTGTGAAAGAAGTGGGGGCACGCCGTCCACCCGCGTGGTCCCCCGACTCGTGCCCTGGTGATACTCTTAAACGAAGGAGTAATCCAAGCTTAAAAACGATCCTCACGCTCAGCTGTTGCTCATTGAGCCTGCTCCAGACAGATAAATAAACCAATAAAGATCATTAGCAGAGAGAGGCTCGGCCCATTTTAGCCTATCAGCACACGTTCAACGTGCAACCAATCAGATATAGGCTTACATGAAGCTGCTTCCTGAGTGGATATTCTTCTGCGGGATTGTCCTGTGGTGCTCCTCGGCTCCGCTTTTGTGAAGCTGGCAGGAAGGATTTATTTTGTACAGTGATACTCGTAGTACAACAGCGGAGACAAAGTTACGCCCAATAACAGAGGGGGCAAGTGCCCCCCAAGTGTCTGGCGGTCTGCTACAGGCACATAAACACTCTCTTTGGAAGGTGGAAGTTTGGATTTTCATTATGAACCAGCAGCTGCCATTCCTTTCAAATGCCTCACCGGTGGCGACGAGGCGATTATGTGTGAATGGAACTCCCTGGATCTGGCAGTTCTTCGAACAATGCGTGGAAAATTCGTGGGACTATTGGAGTGTTGTTGTGGGATTCGTTTCTATCGCATGCTTCCTCCTTGCTGCGTTACCGTAAGTGTCAAACTCCCAACATTCTTTCTCGCGCTTGACACGTCTTGGGTCGTCAGGTTTGCATTTTGTTAGTTGTGTGCCACGTCACTTCGGTGAATACAGGAAGGTCTTGTAATTCAGGGTTTGTGGTTTGAAAAAAATATATATTTATTTTTTGTAACTGTGTGTTTGTAGACAGTCATGGCTGTGGAGCATTATTGATTCGATTCCCCGCTTGCTCCTCAATTTCCAATTTTTCCCTGGTATGCAGTTTGTGTATGGACATAACTTGTACCTAACTCAGTCCATACCGTCGACTATGCCCCGGGACACTGGAAGTACGTGGAATTGGAGAACTGAGTTCTGCTTTTTGAGTAAAACAAATTATCCCCCCCCGTGCTGTACCTCTACTATCAATATATTTGATACTTTAACTCATTCATTCAAAAGAGATGCCCAGCCAATTTTTTTTATTTATTTAGAATGAATATTGGACATATACATCAAGTCCTATTGAAAATGTTATCAATAAAAATAGGCAAAACCGTCCTATTGAAAATGTTAAATACGAAAAATAATGGTTTTCTTTTGAGTCTTAGCACACAAATGCCATTTCGTTTTGTTGCAATGGGCCGCTGGAAGCTCCTCAGCAATGCAGAGAAACATTGCACATTACACCGTTAATATGCGCAAGTCTTCCTAAGAAGTATTTTTCTATTTAAGGCATCATAATTCACAAAGCGATGCAATGTTTTAGGATAATCCTAATCTATTTATACCCCCTTGAAATAACTGCTGCTTTGAGAATAGTGTCTTTGATATAAAAATTAGTGTAAGCGAAAAGTATTGCAAAACCTCTTGATTGCAGGGAAGGTATACTTTTTCCAACTCTGTTCCGCTACAGAGGTTTTTGTTACTTGTTGCAGATGCTCCGTGCCCTAGTGAATTTGTCATGTTAGCATTATTGTATTGTCTTAGCATTTACATAGCACTTTAGAGTCCCTTGTGGTGCCCAAAGTGTGTTTAAGGTGGACAATTAAGTAACTGCTCTATTTGTCATTCACGGTTGAAAGAACATCGGTTCTGATTTTCAGCATAAGATGCATTCATGGTATTGTGTGATGTATGGCATGACAAACTGTGAAAAATAGCATCACAGTTTGCATATACTAACTAGTATTTTTTGTAAGTTGTGGCTTGTTGACCTTATGTTTTACGAAATAGCAATGTCTTTATTGGTCTTCTAAATTCAAGATGGTTGCCAAATATACTTATTTTTCTTTGTCACTGATGTTCCAGAGGTTTCATGTCTGTACAGAGAAAGATCGCCCACCTACTTGAGTTTTTTTTATAAGGGGTAATGATCAAGGGAGTCCAGTCAGGATCTGAGATTGCTGTTATCAAAGTAGAGACTTAGTATGGATTGTAGAAATAAGGTAATTTTCTATTGATCGCCTGAGAGAGCTTCTCATGAGATTCTTCTTGTTACAGAAATCCACAACAGCGCTTTGGGTGTAGAGGGGATGTGTTTATGTCGGCTCAGATTTAGCACTTGTCTACCTGTGGGATTCTGGATTTGATTGGGTTTGTTAAGTAGGTAACTCAAGATCCCAATTTAGAGGCCATTTCCATAGTTGAGTTGTATCGGAGCTTGCACTCTTGAGCCCAGTACTCTGTGAAAGAGCCCCCTATGAAAGAATACCCCGTACAGAGTTCTTATGGAGAAGAAAACCATTTTTGGTCACTTGGTTAACTTGTGGTTGGAGTGAGAGGTTGGAACCCATGATCATGCCACGTTCTTTTTCATGTCTAAATGTGTTTCTTCTCGGTCCATTTTCCTTTTGTCAAACAGTAAGAGGGTCATATTTTTGCTACTCTGTACGTGACGACCTCCCTTTTTTGAAGAATTGAGCTTTCAGTGATTCTGTAGCTTTCAAGTTTCTATTGCGGTTACACATTTGCGGAGTCAGCTATGAAGACTTTTCCAGCTCTGGGACGATCTGGGCATCATCAGCCTAATTGTAGCAAGTAAGTTTAAAAGAATTGATAAAGTGTGGGAGTAGGTCCAGGTATTCATTAAAAAAGCAGTGGAATGATCTTTAAGACTTTAGGAACATCTATCTAAAAGATGGCTGAATTGTGGTGAGCAGAAATGTGAAAGCATGACAGTTTGTATTCTTTTAGCCTTGTAGGTCTTCATCTAATCAAGGGAGGGACCGTACCATTTTTGTCTTTCATCTTTGAAGTAGGAATTGATTCTTCACAGTCTGAAGACAGGCCGAGGAGAAAGAGGGCAGCTATGCTATTAGTGTTGGGTGTTTCTGAGGTCATCCAGGAAAGAAGCTTACCTGTGTGACAGGATGTTGTTTTGCTTGAAGAAATCAGATTTGAATAAAGCCTGGCCTTTCAGTTAACTTCCCATATATGGGCTATTAAATATTGTCGCGAAGTTTGCTGTGTCAGCCCTCTGTAATCAAACATTCACTGACTCTAGCAAACAGCATGGCCTCAGGACCAAACAATAGTTGCATCTTGAAATTCCAAATTTGATGATCTGCCTTTTTTTATGTAGAGCACTCCTTTAGAATGCTTATGTTTTCAAGCCGTCTCCCTCATCTCTCTCCCTCCACTTTTTATTGCTGCCTGTAGCCCAACTGCTTCTCTCCACCCTCTTCCTTCTTGCAGTCACCGTTGTGCTTCTCCCCATTGCTTCTCACTGCGCCCTATGTGTTGCTTTCACGACCACCCTCCCCTGTTGCTTTTGCACCTCTTCAGACCTCCACCTGGCTGCTTTCTCGCCCCATCCTGTGTTGCTTCGGCGATAGCACCACACTCCCACATATTTCTTTGTTGCTTCGCTGTTTGTCCCTACCCTCGCTCGTGCTGCTTTGCAGATTTGCCCCCATGTTGCTTCTGCTCACACCACCGCCACTCCATGTTGCTTTGACTCCCCCGCCCTCACCTATCTCAGATGCTGTGCAGCGTGGCTAAAAGAAATATTGGTAAAGCCAGTAGTTTACAAAGGCGTGACCTATTGGCTATGCCAATGCTTGTTTGTGATACTTCTCTGTCATCCTACAGGTACATATAAAGCACTCTAATTCCTGTCTGAAAAGCTGTACTACAGAATAACAGTTCATAAATATTCAGAGCACGTGGGTCGAGTGATGCAGAAAGTCTTTCTTCATTCACTGGTGTATTTTGTGAACAGTATTAAGCAGCAATGTTTTTGAAAAAGGATTCAGCTTGAGTGGTGTGTGGATGTCACTCATTGCTTTCAATAGGATAGGAGAATAGAATAGGAAGTACCCTTTCCAGCAAAGTAATCAACTAATGAGTGTCAGAGCTTCCGTGAATGGTTTGTGCAGCTTGAGTTACAGGCAGGGTCATGGGATTAAGAGATGAGTTTTTTTAAAAGTTATTTGATTTATATTGATGTGTCCTGAAATGTGTTGAGTAATGAGATTTTTTGTCTTTCCTCATAGCTGCTGTATAACTTCTGTACTGTTGCTGGAGTTAGTTTTTCAAGGTCTTGGTTATGCATTTTTCTTCTCCTCTTCTTCTTTCTTTCTCTTTTTTTTTTCTTTTCTCTAGGGTTCTAATGATTTTTTAAAATGTATTTATTAGTTGCCACTGAGTAGTTGTAGTTAGGTCAGCTGTTCCATAGGAAAAGCATTTTTTTGTGTTAATAATAACTCTGGCCCGTTTGATTACCTTTCCAAAAAGGTGCTACGTTTTGACTTGTTTGTGCATGGAAAATTACGGGGTGATGGGTCAAGCGAGGGCCTAGAAAAAATAGGAGTCCCAAAATGTCAGATGCATTTTCAATAGACTTATTTAGGCAGGGCTACAGCAAAAACTGCTAAATGGAATTACGCACAATTTGGCAGGAAGCTAGATCTTGGTCCGCAGATTGTGATTTGGTGTAAATCCGTTCAGTAGTTAAAAAATAAAAATAAATTAAGGTTAAGAAAATATAGCTATCTGGATGGTTGGGTCTGCAAGAGGCTCGAGACTACCGTGGGAGCACCAATAAAAATTAGAGCACTCTGATTGGCCCAGGGAGTTTTTTCCCCCATGGGCCATCTTAATCCCGCTGTAGTCAGAGGTGTGTGTGTGTGTGGTTTTAAAAAGTTGGACATGTCCTGGTAGTGAAAAACTCTCATTCATTTTTCACTGTTGCAAGGCCTACCTCTCTCATTGGATAACATTGGGTTACCTTGTTATATTTAGTAAGTGCTAACTTTTGATCGGGAGCAGGTACATAATCATGTGTGGTGTCTTAGGAATTGTAATTTAAAATCCACCTTGGTGGTAAAGTCTGTTTTTTAAGTCACAATTCTGAAAATGCTACTTTCAGAAAGTTGCCATTTTCTTGCTCTAACCATTTGGTTCCTGTCGCCTGTTCCTGGGTCACATGGCTAGGTGTAGTTGGCAGTTGGTCTTTGTGTATTCCTCCCAGACAGCCACATGATCGAGGGTGTGGTTGTTGGCAGGATGGGCAATCCTGACTTGAGGGGGTGGAGCTGTCACACTTGCACTTCAAATACACTGCCTCAGCTCACACACAAAGGATTTCACACACCTGCCTATTGTGCCCCCAGCCAATCTGGGAATGGGGCTGGGTGACAAGAATTTCCAGACACTTCTGTGGTGAGGAAAACTCCAGAAGCTTTTTCCACTTCAAAGTGGGCACCAGGTATATAATGGGAACCTTCAGATCCACTCTTCAGTACACTCCTGAACCTGTGCATACTACAATAGCAGTACCCTGCTGACTGAGGTCCACCCTGCTGTATGAGAAGGAAAACTGGACCTGCTATTTTTTTTCCAGGCTGAGTGACTCCAAGGGTCAGCTGACTTGACCTCCTGTTCTGAGAGACAGGGACACAACAAGCTACAGAGACCTCCCTGCAACTGCCTAGCTGACCTGCTGCACCGGGCCTGCCTCAGCTCTGCTTCCCTCTTCTGGAGTGAGTTCCTGATCCCAAAGTGGTGCCTTCCCAGACCCTGAGCCCTTGGCTGGCATCAGAGAGATATCCTCCTGGCCTAACAGAAGGTTCCACCAAATCCGACGCAGAGCCCCGCAGCACTGCTGCAAGCTTAATCGGAACTGAAGCGGAGCTGTGCTGGGCCCTGCAAAGACCCACCGTGCAGCTCATCGGAACTGACTCTGATTGACGCAAAGCCTCGCCGCATGGGTTAATCGGAACCGATGCCGGGCGATGCGAAGCCTCGCAAAGCAACGCAGTGTAAACCATGTAACAAGGGCATAAGGTACAATCCTCCATGGGCCAAACTTGGTACTGTGCCTGACCTACGCACAATCGTGGTCAACCTGAACTTTTGATTCTGTCCCGGTCCAGCGCGACCAAATACCTTCAGTTGTCAATTCGCGCCTTTTGGCGCTACTTTGATCTAAAATTTCATTTCTCCAGTTATACTGATTGGAGTTTTGTCATTTTGCTGTCAAATACATTATTAAAATGTACTCTATTTTTCAAATTGGTGTGGGATTTGTCTTGTTTTGAGTTTCCACTTTATTACTGTTTGTGTGTTGCATAAATACTTTACACATTGCCTTTTAAGTTAAACCTGACTGCTTTTGTGCCAAGCTACCAAAGGGTGAAGCACAGGTTAATTTAGTGACTTTTTGTGGTTCATCCTGACAGGGATTGTGGCTGTTGCTTGACAAGGGCTCACATCCCATTCAACCAACAACCCAATTTCTCATCCAGGCGAAGATCATGATTTCCGCGGTACCAGATTCCACCTTAATCTAAGAAGGCTCTAGCAAGACTCTCCAAAGCTCTGCAAGGTATTTTGCCTTCAATGGCTGGTGCCAGGGTTGTGTTTTCACACAGGCACAATCTCCTAGATCTTGAGCTCGAAATATCTGGTTGGCTATTGCAAACGCACAACAGACTGTGTTGTCCCAGCTATGTGCACCACTTTAGAAACTCGAGAAATTAACTAGCCTAGTGCATAGAGACGGCACAGTGAGGGTGTGATAATGTTACAGTTTTCCCTGTTGTATTCACTGTTCATGAAATGCTTAGCTGCTTTTCATTTTTGTCTTCTGTGATATTACCAAATAATATTGTGTGTACTAGATTCATGAGCTGTAAATAACTATTTTAAAATAATTGTATCAATTTATATTCAGTTTCCAGTGATCCTTGAGTGTGTAACTAGTTAGTGAAAGATCATTTGGATTACCACTGTGTCTCTGAACTCTTTAAAGGACTGTTGGTATCCCAGAAAGCAAAAGCACCATGCCAGCAGGAATGGTCAGTGGGTTGTGTGGGACTACAGTAATGTGGAATTCCCTGCTCAAGCGGTGGTGCACTGAACACTGTCTCTGCACCGGTGAGTTGGGAGCCCTGGGTACTCAAGATGAGGGTGTTTGAACAGACTGCATCATTATGTTTATGTGGGATCAAGTCTAGTGTGATAAAGGCACAATTCAAGCAACATTTAAATACACTCCACTGTAGAGACTCTATGGGTCAACTCAGAAGTGGTAAAAGTGCAGCTCAAGGCATGCTCAAGATTAAACAGCCCCCACAATATTGTATCTATGATGCCAACCCAGGAGTGTTGAAGGAGTAACTGTGAGAAGTTGGCCTGGCATATGCTGTCCACTAATTATAGTGGGCATCTTGCACCAGTCCAAATCGACTCTTATGGTAGGTAGGTTAAAGACAACCTTATTGAAAGCTATCCTAGTGGTAGCTATGGAGAGCAGCCTTCAGGCTAAGTCTTGAAGGAATGTAAAGCAGCTTGTTTTACCAGTCTATAATCTCTTGAGTGACCAAATGAAAGAGCACCACACCAGGTATATATTCAAAATATATGTATTTATTACTAAACACACCCCTCTAGTCTCTTTATGAGGCTAGAGTTCGAAGTACATAGGTTATAAGATCTTAAATTACAATAATAGCACAAATACACGTTTGGGCCCTAGGGGCGTACCAAACCATATACCAATAAAATGGTATGCGAACCACGACTGAACTAGACACTAGGCCTAGAGCCTCTAGAAGTGCTTGGACCACAAGGAACCACCCAAGGTAGTGACACAGGGGACCCACGGGAGACGCGTGCAGTGTAAATACACAACCGCGATACGCCGTTAACTTCTATGGAGAAAGTCGGGATCGGGAAAATAGAGGAAAGGGACACTTAGAAGAGGACTAGGACAAAACCCTTTGAGATCTAGGACTTTGAAGAGTCTCTACCCACGGGAGCACCGGAGTACTCGTGTTACCTCACCCAGGGAAGCCGGGTGCATAGGTGCCTTTCGGGGTCGGGTTTCGTCGTCGATTCGAATGGCGATCTGCTGCAAAGTGCTGCTGGCGTCCAAGAGAAAAGTGTCCGGGTGGATCCAAGAGTGGATCGGAGTTCTGGTGAACCTGAAAGCAGAGGGGACAGAGTCTGGGTCACTAGCCAGTGACCAGGAAGGCGATGGACAGATGCCCACCGATGTCGAGTGCTTCAGGTGCGTTGACGGTCGTCTTGACTCTTCAGCCATGAGGTCCGGGAGGCGTTGTCGGCGACCAGGAGCAGGATTCGGGCTGGTGCTCGATGTCTGTCGAATGCTGAGGTGTCGGCGACCGGAATGGACCCAACAAGCCTTGGCAACGGCAAGTCTCGAGTAAGATGTAGATCGTCGGTGATGCAGACCAGCAAGGTCTGGGGAACTCACCCAGCGAGGGTAAGTGAGGGCAGGCCTGGAGCAACCAGGATGCCAAGTAAAGAAAAGATTGGCCTTCGTTAAGGGCTACTAGCCAACGGGCTAGCGACCGCGAAGGAGCCTCGTGACGCCGCACGTGGAGCTGGCTTGCAGGACACTCGTGGAGTGGGGGCCAGTGATCTTCGGTGCAGGTGGTGCTGGAGGCTAGGGCTACTCGGAGCCCAAAGCACGACTTCTTGGGAGACCCAGAAGATGGTGCACTTGCAAATGTGCTCGGTGTCCAGGGGTCACAGTCTCAAGTCACCCACGATAGCCACGGGCCTCAGCTTTGCTGGGGACTCAGGGTAGCCTCGGGAAGTCTGAGAATCCACCTCTGGTGATGCGATGACTTCGGCGTCCGACGGGAGCTTCAGTGATGCGAACCGGACAGGTACTTCTTTGGTGCCTGCCAAGCAGGGGAGTCACTCCTTGACCCCAAGGGAGATTCTTCAGTCCTCTAATCTTGTCGTAGAGCGTCGAAGGTCCAGGATTCAGTTTCAGAGTTTCGTCCAGGTATAATCTAAAGTCCTAAGGACTGGGTTCCTACCTTTATTCTAAAAATAGGGGATGGACTACTCTGTGGCCCCACCTATGGGTGGGTCAGGGCAGAGGGGTGGCTACACCCCTTTCCCTTTGTCCAGTTCGCGCCAAAGCAGGGGCTGCGAGCCCTGATCCGGTTTGAACTGGGGTATGCACAGGGACACCAAATGTGCCCCCAGTGCAGGACTTCAAAGCACCCGAAAGTGCTCCCGCCCAGCCCCAATACACATTGTCCTGTCTGGGGAGGTGGTCACACCTCCCTGGGACAGGAAACCTATTGTCCAGGCCTCCCCTGCCGGAGTTTCGTCCAGCAGCAGGAGGCCAGACTCGTGTCTGTGGCAGCAGCATCCATTTTGTGATGCCAGGGCTCTGGAAAGAAGTTACTGGACTCGTCAGAGTTAACGTGCCTTTCCCTCTAGAAGGGTGGAATGCTACCCCCGCCTCCAGGATTGGCGGGGGTAGTATTCCAAGATGTTTGACACCAAACACGACATGTTCAGGTGCAGCCATTCCAAAGTTAGCATTTTACCGCGAGGATATAATGCGCTTAAGAGTATATGGTCAGGCTGCACTACAAACAGCATCAGAGATGGTCTCCGAACGCTGCAGAGGGGCCCTGCTCATGCAGGGGCACCCTCTCACATAGGAACCATGCACTCTGCCTTTAGGATTGATAAGGCCTGCCTTAGGAGTGACTTATAGGTTTATATGTGTGTATGCTTTTAGTGATATAGGTAACCTATACCACAGTAAGGGGTGCATGCACCACCTTACCCAGGCTGCAGTAGCAGACCTGTGGTGTCAGTTTGGACGGCCTTCCAGGGGTGGCATAATATATGCTGCAGCCCCTGGCAGGCCTCTGAGGTACCTATGCCCTTGGTACATAGTATACCATATACTAGGGACTTATAAGGGCACTCCAGATCCCAATCAGTGATGTGCCTAAGGCACATGGAAACCATTTTAGAGAGGAAGCAGCTAGGCTGGGGTTCTGATTAGCAGGGCCCCAGCCAGACTAATGTCGAAAAACAGTGAAGCATCAGCAAAAAGTGGGGGTACCCATGTGAAGCAGATCCTACTCTCCTACAGTAACCCCTTTTTTTAAATTTTTTTTTATAAAGTCTTCATAATAGGGTGGGGTCAGTGGTGTTTACCCAAAAGGGGCAAAGACTACATAGGATTAAAATGGACCCCACACAGAGGCTCTATGGGGTTAACGCACAAATGAAGAGAGTGCAACCCAAGTGATATCTGAATAGATGCCACAGTAGAGGATCTGCATGGCCCAACCTCTAGCTGCAGGCGCGCCCCTTAGAGGCAAATAGACCATTAAGGCGTCTTTATGGTGAACCTAGTATGAAGGATGGAGCAAACCATAGGGGAGTAATAGTCACCTCATTGGTGGGCCTGTTGGTCAGCTCGGAGGTGGTGAATGGACAGCCAAGCGCCTTGGAGGTAGTAGCAAGCTGGTGTGAGGTGGGCCCATGTGTGGATGATATTAGGAGGAAGAGGCAGAAAGTATAAAGAAGGAAAGAAGAGGAAATGGTAGAACATGTTAGTTTCTGGTCATGAGCCCTAACAGGCCCAAACATGAAAAATACCATAGGAACACCTTTTAACCAAGTTGGTGTTCACCTGGGCAATATTATCAAATGTAAACTTCACGCAGTTTTGGAAAATATTGAAGAAACTGGGGTTGACTTTTGACAGTCAATACAAATATAGAAGTAGGATTAGGTATTATGAGAATTTTCTTTCATGACACATCAACATAAGTTTGCTCTTATGGTTAGTCTGCAATTCTATTTCTCAAGATGTCTATGATAACAACTTGAATAATGTAATCATTATAGAGCTCATTACGAGTGTCCTAGTAACTTCCAGTTTGTGCTGTATCAACTGTTACAGCACATATCAGAATAGAGACCATTATGTATCAGTGCATTTCCTCATAGAAACAATCAATTAATCAGCATTTGTATAGCACAGCACTGTCATCCCAGGGGTATCTGGGTGCGCCATGTCTCCGTCGAACAGCAAGGTCTCGAGTGTCTTTCTGAAGTCTGCAAGGGAGGGTGCTGCTCGGAGGTGGAGGGGCAGGTCATTACAGGTCTTGGCGGAGATGTAGGAGAAGGATCGGCCCCTGTAGCGGCTGTGACAGATGCGGGGGTGTGTGCAAGAGAGGAGGAGCGCTGGTATCTGCGAGGGCGAGAGAGGAGAAGCGCTGGTGTCTTGGGAGTAGATGGAAGTTGAGTCGATGGTTGATTTAGGATGGTCCGTGATCATGTAGAGCTTTGTAGATGTGTATGAGGATCTTGAACTGGCATCTATTCTGGATAGGGAGCCAGTGGAAGTTTCTGAGGTGGAAGGGTGATGTGGGTCCGTTTGGGGAGGTCCAGGATTGGTCTGGCTGCAGTGTTCTGTATGGTTTGGAGTCTTCTGAGGAGCTGGGAGGAAATTCCGGCATAGATAGCGTTGCTGTAGTCTAGGCAGCTGGTGACAAGAGTCTGCGTGACTGTCTTTCTGGTGTTGATTGGGATCCATCTGAAGATTCTGCAGAGCATGTGAAGGGTGTGGAAGCAGGAGGAGATGACTGTGCTGACTTGTCGTTTCATGGTCAGTTGGCTGTCAAGGACGATGCCAAGGTTGTGTACGTGGTCTGTTGGTGTGGGTGCTGGTCCGAAATCTGCTGGCCACCAGGTGAGTGAGAAGATTAGTTGAGTGTGGCCTGCGTAGGCGATTATGTTGGGTCCGTGGGATCTGATGACATCAGCGAGTGGGGTCATGTAGGTGTTGAACAGGGTGGGGCTGAGGGATGATCCTTGGGGTACACTGCTAATTATGTCTTTGGACGCGGAGGTGAAGGGAGGCAGTTGGATGTTCTTTGTGTATCCTGTAAGAAAAGAGGGGATCCACCTGAGGGCGTTTTGCTGAATGCCGATGTTGTGGAGGCTGTCGATGAGGTTGTGGTGGGAGATGGTGTCGAACTCAGCAGAAAGGTCGAGGAGAATCTGGGCCACCGTTCTCTGCGGTAAAGGAGAGTTCTGATGTCATCTGTGGCAGCAAACAGCACGGGCTCAGTGCTGGCACAGAATCCTGGTTGTGGGGAGTTGAGTAGGTGATTTTGTTCCAGGTGTTCGGTGAGTTGTTGGTAGATGGCTTTCTCGAGTACTTTGGCTGGGTAGGGGAGCAGGGAGATCAGACTGTAATTTATGAGATTGCTGTAGTCGGCTGAGGGTTTCTTTAGGAGGGGTCTAACCTCTGCATGTTTCCATCTGTCTGGGAAGATTTCTGTGGAGATGGAGGTGTTGAGGATGCTGGTGACTACCATCCTGATTGGGTTGGTTCCGAGGATGGTGGGGGCAGGGGTTAGTGGGTGCCCCGGAGTGGATAGACGACATGATGGCTGTGGTGGTGTGAGTGGAGACCATGTGGTGATCGTTCGGTTGGAGTTCATTGATTGGTTGAGGTTGTCGAGGCTCAGAGTGGTGGGTTGTGGGTCGAGGTTGTCGTAGATGGTGGCAGTCTTGCTGTGGAAGTTGTCTGAGAGGGCAGAGTTCTTGGGAGGGGTGGATGGAGTTTTCTGTGGCTGTCGGGTTGGAAAATTCCTTGACTATTTTGAAGAGTACCTTTGCATGGTTGGCTGCAGTATCAATGCGGGCAGTGATGGCTGCTCTCTTGGTTTCCTTGGTGCGCAGATGATAGTTGCTGGGGACTGCTTTGTGAGTGGCTCTGTCTGAGGGGTTCATAGTGATGCACCATCATTTCTCAAGTCAGTAGCAGTTGCGCTTGGTAGTTCTGAACTGTGTGGTGTACCAGCTGGCTGGTTTTGAGGTAATGTAGGCTTTTGCTGGTCTCAGCGGGGCAACTGTCGGCGCATTTGGTGATCCAGGTGGAGAAATTCTGGACGGCCTGGTCAAGTTCTGCTGAAGCTTCAGGTTGTGTGGTACTGAGGGCCTATGTCCACAGAGTCCCAGTTACCTTGCCCCAGCTGCCATGGGAGGAGCTGTGGTGCTTGGTGGCGGTATGCTGGGGTATGACGGTGAAGTGAACAATGGCGTGGTCGGTCCAGGTGAGTTCTGTGACGCGGTTCAATTTGATTCTGTCACTGGAGGAAAAAATGGAGCAGTGTGTGTCCGGCTTTGTGCGAGGGTTCGGTGATCAGTTGGGTGGGCCCAATGTTGTTCAGGTTCTCTAGTAAGGTGATGGAGTTGGAGTCGTTGACATGGCAGTTGAGATCGCCGAGTATTACGTAGTGGCGGGAGTCGATGGCTAGGCAAGCTATGAGGTTGGAGATGGTGGTGCAGTAAGCTAGCTGGGATCCTGGGGGTCTGTAAGTGAGGGTGCCTCTTATCGTGGTCAGTAGTCGAAAGGTGAGGTGTTCCATGAGAGTTGTAGAATCATCATTGTTGACGGTGCATCGGATGGATTCTTTGAAGATGGTGGCAATGCCCCTGCCTTGTTTGTTGGTGCGGTCTTGGTGTATCATTTTGGAGTCGTCTGGAGTGACGGTGGCGATGTCGGGATTCGAGGATGGGTTGAGCCACATTTCGGTGATAAAGGCAACATCATGGGAGAGGGTGGTGATGGTGTCCCAGATTTCCATGGCATGTTTGCAGAGGGGCCGGGTGTTGAGCAAGATGCATTGAAGCGGTTCCAGGTTGTTCGTGGTGGTTCTGTGCAGCAGTAGAAGCGGCAGTGGCGGCAGGTGAAAGGTCCTTTGGTTGATTGAGTAAGCAGCTGTTGCGATGTCTGTGGTCCAGGGCCAGGAGCTCCTTGGTGGTGTATCGGTGGATGGTGGGCGGACCAATGTTCCTGGCACCGGGCTTTCCTTGGGCGCGCCGGTGGCACGCTCGCTGAGTGCGTCCACTGAGGTTCCGCCCTGCGGCCTCCATTGAGTAGGTCACGGGGAAAGGCGTAGCGCTGTGTGGCGGGAGTGAGAAACGGTGAGAAGGGGGCCGAGGTGAGCAGAAAAGGCAGAAACTAGAGAAACTAGCAGAAAAAGGCAAAAACGAGCAGGAAAAGGCAAAAACAGGGCAGAAACGAGCAGGAAAGCAGAAACGGGGGCAGAAACGGGGGCAGAGCGAGCAGAAAACGAAGGAGAGAATGCAGCAACAGAAGGTGGCGGACTGCGGGCAAGCTGGACAGGAGACTGTTACAGGGAGCTGGCACGAGGACCTGCTCATTGGAGTCATGCTGTGGCCTTCATCTAGTAGGTCCTGGGGGGAGTGCAGGGCGCTCGGTGGTGGGAGGAGGGAAACGGTGGGAGGAGGGAAACGGCTGGAAGGGGGAAACAGCAGGAAGGGGGGCGTGAGGAGAAAAGGCAGAAACTAGCAGGAAAAGGTAGGGACGAGCAGGAAAAGACAACAACGGGGCAGAAACTAGCTGAAAATGGCAGAAGCCGGGGTAGAAACGAGCAGTGAAAGGTAGAAACAGAGCAGAAACAAGCAGAACAAGCATTGGCATAGCCAATAGGTCTCGCTTTTGGGACCTGATAAGTATTTAGTTATGCAGCACAATATCCTTGGTGCAACAACATCAACTGTTGCATGGCTAAACACTTATAAGGTCCCAAAGGCGAGACCTATTGGCTTGTGCAACACAGCCCAGTGGAGAACATGCCAAGTGCACATGACTGTTTGGATGGCCCCAGAGGGCCGACCAAGCTGGCATGCTCACTTAGGGAGGGGTGTAAACCACTCCTGCTCCCTCTGATGTGGGGAGCCCAGCCCCGCCCCACCCGACCTGGCTGGAGTCGGAGTTCCGATAAAAAAAAAAATGATAATAACTTGTTGTTATTATCATTTTCTTTTCTTTGCACTGCTCAACGAGCAGTGGGGCGGCAGCTCCTCCGCCTTAGCGGACGAGCCGCCACTGGCCTTGTCACATAATTATGGGACTGCAGAAACAACGCGAACGAAAGCAGCTGTGCGCTGGATTTGTGTTTTTGGCACTGTATTTTTAGAACGAAATTCATCCTTGCATCCAAAATCAAAACAAGGACACATTTTGTGCTAAAATATAGGCCTTAATGCTGGATTTTCATCTCACAGTTTTACGTAATTTTCGCAAATTTTTACGTAATTACACAAGAGCAAATTACAGAAATTTCGCACGCCTCTAAATGTATTCCGACCATTCCAAAAACACAACAGAACCAATGATTAAATTAGTAATGTTATACTTTTTAATATGAAAGTCGATTCAGAAAATACTACTTATCACGGGTCGCGCACACAGTAAGAAACTTAACTCTCTGTGTGGTGGCTTTCCATGCGATAATTGCTGTAGCTGAAAAATTGGCTTTTCATGGCCTATGCCTAGGACTGAAACACAGCACTGGGAACAGCGCCCTAGAGCTCAAAACACAAGCATTGAAAATGCAATAGGCCTCGCCTTTGATTAAGTTAAAGCCATTTGCTTTGCTAATGGTATTGTATAGCAAAGCAAATGGCTTTAACTTAATGAGCGCCTCAAAAAACAATAATTGGGGGCTGCTCCAAAAGCGCTGAGTTGCGAAGAGTACCCAACACTTTCTAAGGGGAGGGGTTCGAAAGCAGATCCTCAGCCCACTAGTCACCATAAGCCTTTTCGCCCCCAATGAACTCTGTACCTGCAGCGTGGCTCAAAAGCACAGCGAGGGGCGGCATTTTATCTTCAGCACAGCGCTGGTTCACGGTGAGCGCGCCTCCAAGAACAATAATTGGGGGCTGCTCCAAAAGCGCTGAGTTGCGAAGAGTGCATCCCCCTTGGAAAGTGAAATGGAATGCTTTTAACCCGTGCTGCTGGTTCACCTGAAAAAAGTCAGAGAGATGCAATCTAAAAAATCAGGGTTGTATGAGTGCAGAGAGGGAGTTCCTCTCCCTGCATAACTCAATGTGGCTCCAGTGCTGCTCTGCGGGGTGTGCGAGGGTCAGACGAGCCCGTGTTACTCTGTTGCCTGCTGCTGCTCCTGGGCCCCAGCCGCTTCCTATGTGAACCTGCACAGCGGCACCAGTAACAACACGGTGTCAACAACTACGCCAATCGCGAGTTCCAGTGGGCAATCAGAGGGCAGCTGGGAGGAGGGTACTAGACTGTAAAGCCCACAGCCGGGTCAGCTGTGAGGAGCAGGCAAAGACCAGTGTCCCGTGCTCTAAGGCGGCAGTATAACTCACCTTCTCCATCCCCCTGGCTCCGCTGCTCTGATGGAGCCCAATGACTGATTGGGAGGGGGAGGAAGCAGCTTGGAAATAGACCACAAAGAAAGTGAAACCAGCCACGGCATCGCTCTGGTTGATGTTTGGGAGGTGGGTGGGGTGTTCTGTGCAGAAAGGCATTACGGCGCTCTACTAAATAAATAAATAAAAAAGCCACCGGCGCGATTGCTGCTTGATGCTGTTTGGGATATGGGAGGGGAGCCACGGTGTTGCAGAGGGCTGAAAATCCTTGCAGGCACTGCAACAGCAGTCTAAACGTGTTAGCAGACGCACTGGATATTTTAGGAGAAATGCTATTGCTGAACGCATCGGAAAACGCCAGCACTTACAGCGAAGCAGGCAGCGGGAGTCTAGGAATGCGAGCATGCACTACTTAACAACACATACTGAAAAAATAAATAAATAAAAAAGCCACCGGAGCGATTGCTGCTTGATGCTGTTTGGGACATGGGAGGGGAGCCACGGTGTTGCAGAGGGCTGAAATTCCTTGCAGGCACTGCAACAGTCTAAACGTGTTAGCAGACGCACTGGATATTTTAGGAGAAATGCTATTGCTGCACGCATCGGAAAAGGTCATCACTTACAGCGAAGCAGGCAGCAGGAGTCTAGGAATGCGAGCATGCACCACTTAACAACACGTACTGAAAAAAAATAAAAAAAATAAAAAAGCCACTGGCGCGATTGCTGCTTGATGCTGTTTGGGACATGGGAGGGGAGCCTCACAGTTCGAGAGAAAGAGATAGTCGGGAAGGAAGAGGGAGCCGGACTCGCTGGTGTTTTCCTCTGTGGTCGGAGTGCCGGTCGCCGAACTGTCGGTCGAGTAGGACTGGTCAGCCGTTCTCGACGTGTAAATGGAGACGGCCGGCGACGGCTGGAGGGAGGAGGTGGGGTAGCAACAAAGTAGCGTAACAATAAAAAACAAAGTAGCGTACAAGCATACAATGCCATTCCACACGGAAACGCATGCGATGGTTTAAAAAAACAAGGACAACAATGGAGGAGCGGGGGCGAGCGAGCGCGGCAGCCTGCTCAGCTGACGAGGCAGCTCAGCTGACCAGACGCTCGTGCGTCATGGCCTTTTCCCCGCACGACCGGCATATGTTTCCAATTATCGCGCACGCGTCTGGGCACGATAATTGGAAACACATGTTTACCGCGCGTACCCATCCCAAAAAGGCCAGCCACGACGCACGAGCGTTTTTGGGACTGCTTTTCAAACTCGCTTACAATAAGTCTTCGCCTCTAAGCAGCGCTTGCGCGCTACTCTAGGCTCGACCTAAAAAGGCAAAAACAGGTGCAGAGCGAGCAGGAAATGAAGCGGAGGAGGCAGCAACAGAAAGTGCCGGACTGCAGTCAAGCTGGACAGGAGACTGTCACAGGGGGAGCAGGCACGAGGACCTGCTCCACAGGAGCAGAAAATGAATAGAGCAACCACTTTGATATATCGAGCCTTATGGGTTTTGCGGCTTTTGTTGCACCAGAGTATCCTGGTTACGATAAGCAACTCATCTTGCGGATATATTTTGGCACTGCTTACCTGCCCATATTTATTGGAAAGAAAAAAATGCCCAGGAAATACAGAGACCTGGTTTTCGGTGTTGTAAGTTCTAAAGTTCACATTTTATGCCCAATTTTAGTGCCAAAGCTCTCAGTAGGTGATAATTACCACACACAAATGCCATATACTTTGGTGTTATTTTTATTGTGCGCAAAAATGTTCAGACATAAAATCGGGCCATTTGTAATGAGACCTTAACAATAAAATGAAATGAAGGACTAATCAGATCCTGAACATTGTCATGATTATATTATTTGATAATGCAAACGTGCACATTTTCTGGATTTTCTTCTTTAAAAAAAAATAATGCATGTTATTCATTGTGTCTTTATGGGTAGTTAAGCCCTGTGCAGGGCTTCCACGTATTTGGTATAGGGGGGTAACCCAGAAATCTCAGGTTGTGCCTTATTGTGTGAGCAGGTAATTAGCCATTTTGTTCTTTTGTTTTCAGAGGTCAAGATTCACAAACTGCACTTTGTAGTACGTTCTGTAGTACTACAAAATGTACTAAAAAGATAGGCTAGCTGGAGGCGAAAAACTCTGCATGCAGTCTGTGAATAGCACTTAGTGTCAGGCCGAAAGACTTTTAGCACTGGTAAAAGCAGAACTATCAAAAAGCACAGCTAGTTAAACCCAGGACTGCAGGAGAAGCTTAAGCTTAACATGGAACAACTTATTAACTAGTAATTAACAATGGTGGTTAGGTGACATGACGCTTGCTCTAAGTGCAGATCCAAACCTGGCACTGCACGCTCAAATAGCCAACAAAAAATATTAGATCGGTACTCCTTAAGTATACACAGCAAAGCGATGTGTATGGGGCTTTCCTGATCATATATACAGGTTATATAGAAACCAGGCCTAACTGAATAACAACATGAGAAGCACTAACTCTAGGGTGTCTGCATAAGAGTTAGGGCCTAGAAAACAGAATATTTTGTTAATAGTGATGATGGCCACCAATGTGTGCTTGATTGTCACATTGTCATAGCTGCACATTGAAATTATTAGCTCCAGCAAAAACAACAAATGCAGCAGAGCAGAATCTTCCATTCTGCTGTATGTAGAACTGTGTGTGGTGATTAACGCTGCAAGGCTGTCCCGTCAATTGCAGATCAGAACTGGAAAGAAGGAAGTAAAATCAGTTACAGCTGCTTGCCTTTCCAACACTATCGCTGACAAAGACTTGCTTATGCTTTACGGTGCAGATATGAAATATCTCCCTCCATGGAGTATCAATGGGGAGATAGGTATAAAGATACCCGTGAATTTGTGGGGAGCAGACGCAAAGACTGATTGCTTGAGAGGACAAGCCAGGGCGCCATTTTCCAGTTGCAGGCCTGACCGCTTTCTGAGGTATGCTGGGACAGTGAAATTGCGTGGCAATAAATTTCTTAGCAAGGTTACCAATAGTTCATCTTATTCAATAAGCATGATTCTGATAACATATGTAGACATTGGATGAAATTAGACTCATTTAATGCAGGTAGTAGGGATGTGGGATGTGAAATGCTTTGGATTTTCTAATGTTCATTTTGTTTTGTATGACTGCTGAGATTACCATGGTTTTCATCATTCTGATACATAAGGTTTATGTGCTGATTGTACATAATAACCTTGTATCAGTAACACCAGCCGCTGTGTGTGCCTGTGGATTCCAGGGCCCAGTGTGAGTGTTCGCGCATATACATATAATCCCTGCAGATAAGTTTCTCTGGCTGTGTTGCTTGACTCATAAGACTCTGAATCTAGACAAGCCAAATTCTTCATAGAGAAGAATGAGGGACACCGGTCTGTTCTTCTTTTCTCCAAAGTGGGTGCACCACACCTCGTCCTCTTGGAGCTAAGGAGATCTAACTGGGCGTGTCTCCTCATACTGGGAGGTTCCCAACAAGAGCCCAGATACACCATGTATCTGGATACACAAGCCTCCACCTAGAATTTCTGTGCCACACACATTCAAGCAAAAGAATACTTTAAACAGAACTTCCAACTCCCACTCATCACAAGCACAAGAAGTATATTAGATTTGAAATAACACCGGCAAATCTGACTTAATTCAGACACGTCACATAGCCCACTGATTGTTTAATTGATAAAGTGCTCTGTCCTTAACTCTCATACACCAAATAACAAAACACACAGCTCATTGAACCAGAATTTGCCACCAATCCAAAAGGAGGACAAGAAAACAATACACATAAAACATTCTCAAGCCAAGTCTGTATCTGGGCTTTGATGGAAACCCAATCATTTAGGAAATTCTGCAGCCACACTCCCAAAATCACTTTAAGGCCATAGAAGTGACAGAGTGCGTCGCACATAAAAGCCAATATCATTCAGTAATGTGAGATCAGGAGGCCGAATGCCACATGCTTGATAAATGTCACCAGCACCCAGGATGTTATTATTAGAGTACAGTACACATGCATTCCAATAGGTACTTACACATAACATTTTGTTTTCGATGTGAGGAGTTATGTTTTTTCAATGGTCCCTTGGGGCTATGAGGTGTTTGAACATCAAATGATGTGTTGGTGCAATTGGAGGGTGGAACAGATGGTTTAGGTGACGCAATGCAAGAGATGCCTACATTTGAAATTGAAAACCGAAAAACCCTGCAATTATTCATATGTTCTACTTACTGGCTTCGGCACACAGGCTCATCATTAAACCCCACCCTGCAGCACTCTTTTCAACAAGTAATATTTAGGTTTACTCCCACACCCGCGGACATTTGTATGTTTTTTTTTTTTACATGACGTTAGTTACTATAGCTTTGCACTTTCATAGCAATGTAAATAATTGGAGTTATTAGTACCCAACTAAATGGCCCTCATTGTATTACCCATAGAAAACATGTTGTCCACAACTTCATTACTGTAGTGGGGTCAGTATCCCTCTCAGCTGTCTTACATACTGTATTTGCCGGCTAAGTGGATCTATCTTCAGGAAAACTGGCTAACTTGATCAAACTTATTGCTTCAGAGTGATTTTGAGTGACCTACAAGTCACAGTTGTAATCATAAGAAGCATCTAGCTCTCTTACAGCCACGCAGTACCCTATTTAATGAGAAAGATGCTCAGTTACCTAGTCACTGGTCATTTTGCTCCTTGCATGCCTTCTAAGCCTAGCAGTAATATTGCCATGGATTTTATAATTTTAGGGCATCAGGGGGGATAAATTAAAACCTTACTGCGCACACAAACTAAATGTGCAGCAAGCATTAGCAAAGGCAAAAGTTCTTGCCTATTCGATCTTTTGGCTTTGCCTTTGCTTTTTGTCCATGCATTGCGGCAAAAAGGAGGAGGTGCAATGAATTGCAAACCTAAAGGGCCGCTGTGTGGGAGAACAGTGGACAAACCGAGTTGGTGGATGGGGAGCATGCTTAAGGGGCGGGTATTAAAGGGGAGGAGCAGAACAGTAAATAGAGAGCAAGAAAACACATGCACTGTGATGGAGTGCTGAAAGAAAAAGCTTGCAGTTCACTCCTTTTTTGGCTAGGCGGTCTAAAGTTCAAATATGAAATTTAATTCAACAACATTTTGCTACACGTTATAACTTCCGAGCTTCTTGTTGGTTCACATCTGTAAATCGTGGGGATGATGTATTTTTAATTTTTTTTTGGAAAATAATTCACGAGTAAAGTATACTTATGTGATATGAAACTATTGCTATTTTTGCAATACACGCGTGTAATAAATTGTACTATTTTATTCCAACAGAAATGATTGTGTGTCACCTAATAAAGCCTGGCGAAGTTCACATTGTTAGCACAGCAGAAGGTGACCCACTTTCCTGGCTGAACTGCATTCTTTAAGCTCAGTGTATCTATCTCTTAAACTGAGTGCAAATCTTGTTAAGGTACACAAAGTGGCCCGGATGGATAACTCTCAGGTGTGCTTTCATTTGAAAGGGTGGTTAAACAATAGTTTTCAGCAAATATAAGGCAGTTCAAGCTATAGCCTGGATAGCTGGGCACTAGAGTCCCCATCCATTTGTATAAATAAAAAAAAAGCACACAGACTTTGCTTCTCCTGGGTCCTGCTATGTTTGTGCCTCCTTTAATGAGCCGGATTGTCCAGACTAATTTTCCAGTCCGAGCCTAAAGCTGTAATAACATAAAGCGTAAATCGGAGTATGATCTGATTTTCAATGTTCGATAGAGCTGCTGTAAAACTGTATCTGTTGCTACAGTGTATTAATTCCTGCATGGCTGGTAAGAGACGCTTTATGCACGAGTTTACTTTGTGGTCAGATTTGAATTTTAAAAGCCTCTCGGAATTGTCAATACAAAAGCATTCCCCCAGGCTTCATGTTTAATTTTCACATCGCAATATGTGCACATAATGGCTTGCTGGCTTACCACTTGAGTACTCGCCGACTGGGTGTTTGTGCTTTTATGGTTACTGCCTGTTCTTTACTTGGTAATGAGGAAGATTTATGTTATAATGATTGTTCGTGAGGAAGTGGAATATTAGTTGAGCAGGCTGTACCTGTGTGGTATACTTAATGCAGCTTGCTTGTGTATGTGGTCATCTGTGGCATACTTCGTGTGCATTCTATGGAATCTGAATGTAGCTCCCGTCATACTCTCGGCGAATGTTGTCACTCAAAGTGAACAATGGCATTGGCAGGGAGAGGAGCTGAAGCAAGAAGGCTGGGGTGAAAGATGTAACGTTTTAATAAAGCTTATAGTACTTAAAGATACGGTGTGCCCTGTTGCAGGGTGTTTTTTTTTTTTTTAGGGTGCACTACACCAGCTTAATTTGAGCAGGGGTGCTCTTCTTAAAATAAGGAAACGCACGTGTGAGATGCAGGAACTGAGTCAGAGTGGCACTTTATTAAAGAACAATTTTAAACAATGAATGTCAAAGGCACAATGTTAATCAAAAATAGCATTGTGTAATCTAGAAGATAACAAGTTTCAGAGACACTTTCCTAGATGGAAAAAGTAAATCATGCAATTTTTTTTAAAAATCACGGCAATGCAGAGTAGAGAGAGATTATTTCAAAATATGATAAGCAATATAGCCTCAGCCAAGGATGTTAAGAAAATGGCTGAGCACACACACACACACACACACACACACACACACACACACACACACACACACACACACACACACACACACACACACACACACACACCCCCCCCCCATGTGGGGACTATGTGTGAATACCTGCCTTGTGGGGACTAACCTTTCCCAATGTTTTCAAAATATACCAATGGCAGAAAAATGTTAAGAAAAAATTCATGATCCTGCTTCAAATATATTGTTATTTAATCACGCGCACAGAACTATCCTTGTGGGGACTTAAACATGTGCTACCATCCTTGTGGGGACCTGCTTCATAATCATCATATATGATTCAATACAGTCAAAGGCGCATGCCTAAATGTTTCTTTCATCAGTAATACATATAAATAACATAATAATCTATTCACATTTGAATTGCTGTACGTATTTATGGGAAACACAAAAGGTGGACTATGCCAGTGGTCCTTAACCTTTTGTCGACTACCACTGAATCACTACTGAATGCCGGGGACCCCCATCTAAGCAATTTCTATGACTTGAAACTCAAAACAATAAAAGAAAATACAGAAACAAATTTATATCCCGCAAAATTAAAAAATTATGAAATATTTGATTACATTCATAAACAAAAACAGGCAAAATTCAAAACTGTAATTTTAATCGGAAGGTTGGAGAGTTTCAAAATGCAGTATTTTTCTAAAAGACAAAGCAATATACTGGATGCTAGCATATTATTTTGTTTTTGGGTTCAAATGCTTCATATTTTTGTTGGTGTATACTAAAGCTTCATTTGAGAACATCAATCGTCCTTACTAGATTCAGTTTACTATATTTGCACCGCTCCCACAAGCCAAAATCAGGATACTAACTTCCGTTTTAGCCTCCAATTTCAAATTCCTTCACTTTTACAGAGAGTTTTAAATGTTTTGCTTTTTTATGTATATATATTTTGCTAATTTGATAATATTATTTAATTTTTAAAACTGTTGCGGACCTCCTGAGAAAGTGTTGCAGACCTGTAGAGAGTCCCCAAACCACTAGTTAAGAATAACTGGATTATTCCAAAATATGACAGAAAATATCACATACCATACTCATTGAAAGGCACTTAAAACTGTGTTCAATCCATTGCTTAGTGCTCAAAGGCTGAGTGAAATCAAGAGTTTCATTAGTTAATTAAATTTTTATCAAAGTAGATACTATAGCATATCTCCCTAGGAATGGAATGGAATGTTAATGTCTGCATACAAATGCTGTGTGAAGATGCCCACAGAGTTGGTATGCGATCGCTGTATAGGAATGGTATGTAATGATATCCACAGAGAGTGTTTGTGATCACAGAGGCACCAGAGTATTTACAGAGATGATGTCTACAACTGTGATGGAAATACCAACAGAGGTAGAGTGTGAAGATATGATAGTCAGATCAACACAGAGATAGTGTGTGGTTATAGAAATGTTCAATTCCTTACAGATATTATGTTGAAAGGTAATCATTTCAAAGTCCCCACAAAGATATGCATGATTATAGCAATGTTAATGCCCCCACAGTGATAGTGTGTGGTCATAAGGATGTTCAAGTTCACACAGAGATAGTATGTGAAGATAAATGTTTTCAAGACCTGCTGAGATAATGTATGAAGATATTGTTAAAGGCTCCACACAGATAGTGTGAATATAATCATTTTAATGAGCTATTATTGGGAGTTTTAAGTCGCCATAGACACAGAGTGTGAAGATAGAGTGTGAAGACAATCGTGTTCAATTCCCCACTGAACTAGAATGTAAAGATAATGTTCAAATCTCCATGTACACAGTGTGAAGAGAAAGATGTTCAAGTCCAAACAGATAATGTGAGATTATAGTAATGTTCAAGTCCCCACAGAGATGGTATGTGAAGGTAATTATCTTCAAGTCCCCACAAGGATAGTGTGTGATCATAGTGATGTTCAAGTCCCCACAAGGATGGTGTGTGATCATAGTGATTTTCAAGTCCCCACAAGGATAGTGTGTGTTCATAGTGATTTTAAAGTCCCCACAGAGATAGTGTGTAATTATAGTGATGTTCAAGTCCCCATAATGATAGTGTGTGATCATAGCGATTGTTCAAGTCCCCACAAGAATAGTGTGTGGTTATAACAATGTTTAAGCCCCACAAACACAATGTGTAATTATAGTGATGCTCAAGTTCCTACAAAGATAGTGTGTGATTAGAATGATAGTGATGACCCCACATAGAAAGAGTGCCTTATTGGGATTTTCAAGCCCCCATGCAGATTGTTTGTGGAGATAATGATGTTCATGTCCAGAGATAATGGGCATGAGTCACAAAGGTAATTTAAACTTTTGAGTAAGTTTACTACTATTCAGTATTTGCAAACTTCACATTTGTAGTATATTACACCTCTGAAAAAACCTACACTTTTATAGGAAGTCCAGCGCTACACTTAACGAATCACTGGTACTGCAACACCCTCCTATAGAAAATATTGGAAATAGTGACTTATTACAAAAGTGTAAATTACTACAAAAGTGCAGTTTGTGAATAGCACATTGTAGTATGTTTAGTAGTACTATTGTGGTACTACAAAACATACTTCAAAGTGAAGTTTGTAAATCAGGCCCTCAGTCTTTACATTGGCATGTTTAAACCTCCACATAAAGTGTGTGATTATAGGGGTGCTCAAGTCCCACAAACTAGTGTGTGAATGTAATCATGTTCACACACCCAGAGTGATAGTGTGTTAAGTTAATGTTAGAGTCCCCACACATTGCTTAAAGATGATGATGTCCAAGTCCAAACAGAGACAGTGTGTGATTGTAGGCATACTCAAGCCTCCAGATAGAGAATGATTGTTGTGGTGTTCTCAACAGATATACTTTGTGATTATAGGGATATTCAAGTCCTTCAAAGATGGTATGTGAAGGTATTGTTCTCTACATCCCAATAGAGATAGTGCATGATTATAGGAATGTTCAGGTTCCCAGAGAGATGGTTTGTAAAGGTAAGTATGTTCAAGTCCCAGTAAAGATAGTGTGTGATTATAGTGATTTTCAAGTCCCCACAAAGAGAGTGTGATTACAGCGATGTTCAAGTCCCCATAAGGATAGTGTGTGATTATAGTGATGTTCAAGTCCCCACAAAGATAGTGTGTGGTTATAGCAATGTTCAAGTCTCCATAAAGATATTGTGAGGTTATAGCAATGTTCAAGTCCCCACAAAGATAGTGTGTGATTATAGTGACGGTCAGGTACCCACAGAGATATTGTGTGATTACAGTGATAGTCAAGACCCCACAGAGATAGATTTTTCTGTTGTGGTGTTCTCAATTTATTACTGTTTGAGTACTGCATAAATACTTTACACATTGCCTCTAAGTTAAGCCTCACTGCTTTTATGTCCTACCAGAGTGTTAAGGATAGGTTTAGTTAGTGATTTTTGAGGTTCAACCTAACAAGAATTGTGATTATTATTTGAGATGGGTTTCACTGCCCTTAACTAATACTCACATTTCTAACCAGTCAAATTGTGAAACGGCTGACGGGATGATCCTGAGTACTCTGAAGAATCTGGGACATGTAAATTCCCTAAAGCCTGAAGTCAGACAATGTGACCTGTGGTTAGTTTCTCAACACTTAGCAGGCCCCACAGTCTCGTGCCATTCTCCAATATCGGAGGTGTGCATGTTTCCCCAGTCTGAGGTTATCAGCTGTCTAGCCACACAAAATGCATGTGCCATCTGCTGAGTGTGCAGTTGATATGTTTGTGTATTGGGTATCCCACGCAACATGTATGTATATAATCTGGGAGTATTCTTTTGAAACATGATATCATTCTCATCCAGTAAGTTCGACCTGAAGTGCTGGAATTTAAGGCAAGCACATATTAAGTGTAGTAATGTGCCCTTTCATCCACAATTGCTCCTAAGCACCATACGTAGGAAGGGTATGATAGCAGTAGTGTGATATTTTAGAAATAGCCACTCTTGGCTTAATGCTTCCTGATAAGTTCTGTGATGTAATAAAGATATCTCCCCACTTCTTATCTGTGATCTGATGAACTAATTCCAGTCAGTATATGTGTGAGACAATATTTTTGTTACTGTCTTTGGTTAGGAGCCATCTTTCAAACAGTGTGAGCAGGACATAGTGTCTAAACTCGTGGTATGTAAACTTCGATTTCAAGAAGATGAAAATTCCTCCTTAGTGTTTTGAATGATCTGATACCATTATCATCAAAGAATTCTTCTTCCCTTGGACAACCCACCATTTCCCATTCTACAGACATATCTTCTTTCATTGCTGGGCTGAAATTTAGGTTCACTACTGTCAGGGTAAGTCGGAAATGGAAGGTAGTTGGTGTTCATCCACATTGTAGATGGTGCCAAACCACCAGGGTCGGCCTAGTCACTGGAGAATAATAAAGTCCCTAGCTATGATGCTTTTGGGGTAGACATGGAATTATTGCAGATCTGAGTGGCTGATGATTAACAAAAGAGGGGACGAGGAGGAGCTAGTTTAACGAGGTCCAACGTACGAGCCCCAGAAGACTGTATGCAAAGAAGGTGTGAAGTTCCTCAGAAGCAAGCGACAAGGAGAGGAGATACTATGAGGTGTGGGTGGTCAAAGGTAACTACATACCTCATCAAAGATATAAGCAAAAAAGGGGGGAAGCCCCTTTGCGGAACTAGGGCTCTCACACACCCAGCAAGCTAGGTGTCATG
The DNA here is from genome assembly GCA_963921515.1 of Calotriton arnoldi. Lineage (NCBI taxonomy): Eukaryota > Metazoa > Chordata > Amphibia > Caudata > Salamandridae > Calotriton > Calotriton arnoldi. The sequence continues at coordinate 338,910 of CAWUFW010002165.1, forward strand.
CTTCATCATATGAGCCTGCCCCTCGTCAGGTCGGCGCTGCAATACCTGACGGGCTCCCGAACCGGGGCTCTTTAGCGGGGATCTTCTGTTCTTGCCGGTGGGTGCAGTGGGGGTGAGGGGCCTAGTGTGTGTAGATGTAAAAGAAAGTGGATTAAAACAGGTCAGTTAGTCCTAACCATTATTTAATTCATAAGGTAAACCGCCTGATTAAAATATATAGAGAGTGGCAGTGCACTAGATGCAATGTGTCTAGTCATGTAGCCCTACTCTCAATTGATCGACATGTTTCGTGCCTCTAATGTCAGGGGGATCTGGGCACTTCCTCAGGATCAGAGTGAAAAACTATCTACACTACGGGGTCAAGTGACATCTACGTACCACGTGCTCAGGTCAGTGACCTGTAATACAAACAAAAGGTAAAGGTAAGTTAACCACAGAGTCTATTATAGCACTCGTATTGTATCGTTTCTCATCAGCCTTAAAACAGAGAAGGAAAGAAAAACCATTATATAGGGACCACGGTAATCATGCTTATTTTGGCCTCTATGAGTGATGAAATGGTAATAATGCACTATTCTCACCATATTGTGCTCATAAAGGGGGGGGGGGGAATCATCATCATCTTGACCATGGAAATAAGAATGAGCCATGACATCCCTCCCTTATGCCATGCCTAAAGTTATATTTGCACTACAACCAACTGTGATTTCTTGTTCGATTGAGCCATTGAGACAGTGTGGACATGATATTTATCCCCGGATAGGTAAGTGAGTCGCTCATCCAAATAAACAGGTATCATACTTTCAGCTGACTGACTTAATTGTGAGGGAGTGTGAGGTTCATTAGCTTTGATTTATTTCTGCAGGTTTTCCTTAAACACAGACACCATACCATATTCCCCAACCTGGGGCATTGAGTCTTGAGGGCTTGAAATTGTTAGCAAGACATTCTCTGTATTTTATCATTTTATATTTGTAAGTTCCACTTTAACCTCCCTAGGTGACACAATAGGTGTTTTTTGTCTGTCCACAAAGGACTCCATTGTCCGGGCAAAGAGGAGCTGGGAGAGGGGGCACCCCTGCCTGGTTCTACTTATCGAGAAGATGGGTGAGCTAACACCATTGATCCTCACATATCAAGTTTTACCCAGCCAGAGGAGACACTGCCAGATACCACAGTCAAAAAACCTTTCTGTGACTAATGCCACAAACAGTGTTTATTTAGCTGTGCAGTGCACACTGTCAATTATATACCACATTTACTACTATGGTCTCACCCAATTTCATCAAGTTTCTCCATCTGTTTACACTCATTATGCTATGTTTCCAAGTCCTGTTGTGCCTCCACCTTGAGCTTGTTTCTCTTAGTGGAGGCTGCTATTATCTGTCCTCAAAAGACTAACTTGACTATGTCTCAAAGTTTGTTCCTTATTATTCCCCTACTACTCTCTACTGTCATTCGCCTTCATTAAGGACTTCAACAACTCCTCTATCTCTGGCCACACCTGTTTTCTATGCAGTGTATCATTCTCCCTCAGTAAGGACTTCAGTGACTCCTCTATATCTGGCCGGGCCTGTCCATTATGCAGTGTGTTGTTATTTAAATGCAACCTGCAATTGCTGTGTGATGAGGTGAGTGTCATGTAGACCAAGACGCCATCTGACATGGCAGTATGGCTTATCATAGTCTCTGCTAACTCTTTCAGGAGCTCGGACCCCACTAGGAAAATATCTATCCTTGCAGATGACCAGTGGTTCAATGAGTGGAATGATAAATCAGTTTTGTTTGGGTGCAAGTGTCTCTGTCCTTTGTGTAATTCCATCTCACCCCCTCCAGCCATCCCCCTCCTGTTATTGTCTCTGTGCATTAGGCACATCACTAGACCTATCTCTTAGTCTTTCCATAACCAATAAACCACGGTGAACCAGCAGCCCTTATCCTCCTGGGCCTGCCTGTCATCTTCGACACCGCTTCCCACCACATCTTGATCTACTGACTCCACTACAATGGAATCGTGTTAGACCTGCCATCCATCACTGGTAGTTTTTAGAGCAGAGGAAGTGTTTCACAATAAGCTATACACTGGATCGTTGATAATAAGCAGACATTCATTCGAGCTAGTTATATGTATTGAATTTACACCCTCAACTAGAGAATATTATGATACTGTGTAACCCAGTGTTGTAATGGAAACAGCGTAAGGCATGGTCAATGTCTGGCCCACTCTGATCTTCCAGTTACTGACTGGACGTGCGATTGGGCTTCATCAGAATGCTGCAGTTCACTGCTAAGGGTAAAGATACTCAATTGCTGATTTTATTAAAATATAGTCTACTGAGAGAAATGCTTTGAAAATCCAGAGATGAGGACTGAGCAGGTGCGGGGAGCACAGGGCCTCATATGTTTGAGGAACCCACTGCAGCCTCCTCCCAGCATGGATCACAAGACCACAGCCTTCATTAATGCTCCAGGTGCAGTCAACCGGGCCACATGGGCCGGAGGAACCAGTGCAAACTGCTCCCAGGGTCCAGAAGGGTTAGCATCCAGTGAAATATGCTCTCAGAAGAGAGCACAGGAGCACAGCTAACATTAGTACAGCTGGTACAGTGGAACTGGGGCCTAAGTGGATGAAAAGCCAACTGGAGACTGCTCCCGGCACAAAGCACTGGGGTGCTGCTATTGTTGTATCGTATTATAACACTTATATAGTGCTTCATATCCTATATGGGACGCTGAAGCACATTATTAGTTGGCAGAATGCTACACAGTAGGGGAGTGTGTGGCTGGCAGAGTGCTGCATTTTACTATACTTGCTATCCTGTTCCTTAACCCACCCTGGAACGCTAAAAGCCCCTTTAAGACTCTTATCACCCTGAACACTTACCCATTCCATTACCCTTAATTCCCCCTTTTTTAATAACATTAGATTTGTAACATTTAAAAAATAATTATCTATATGGTAAACTACTGTGTGGGAAAGTTAGCCAAAAGGCTTGCGTGGTACTTACCTGTGTAAAAATGTCCTGCGGGGAAAAGACCGCGGGCCTTATTTATGAGGCCTTGCGACAATTTTGCGCCGCCGGTGCGTCACTTTTTGTGACGCACCGGTGGCGTATAAAATGCACCATATTGCGCCCTATTTACAAAGTGATGCATCTAGGCAGATGCGTCTCTTTGTAAAGCTCTGCGCTACATTATACCTGCGTCAGGTATAATGTATGCAGGGTGGGCGTTCCTCTGCAAAAGCCTCGTAGAATTGGCGCAGTGAAACTTATGAGATTTCACTGCGCCACTTCTAGGACGCCACTGCGTCAATATCTTACGCCTACCTCACAGCAGGCGTAAGACTGACTGCAGGCACATTTAAAATGGGACTTGCCCATGTGTAATGATCCATTGCTGGAGTTGCGTCACTTTTGCGAGACACTCCAGCAATGTGTCATTACTGTGCCTACAGATATGTCAGAAATTCTGACGTATCTGTAACTCCTTGCGAAATGGAGCACCGTACATTAAATACGGCACATCCACTGTGTGGCAAGGAGGGCGCAGGGAAAACTGTTGCATCACTGTTTTCACACAGCGATGTGACAGTTTTCCTAAATGAGGCCCCGCATTCCTCTGCCTACTGGGCAATCATACGTCATTTACTTTAAGCAGAACACCATGAGAAAAGGTCAACTAAAAAATATATGACTAAAATAAATGCTGCACATGCAATGATCTTGTAACATTTACTGAGCACAAATTCTATAAGTGGATTTCCAGAACGGGGCTAGCTGTCCTTTGTGCAAGAGTACAAAAAAATCATTTTGGAAGAGGTACTTCCACCTTTTTATGGGAAAAGATACAGTCTCATAATGTGCCCAGTTGAAACATGGAACACTTTCACAAAGTTGTAGGAGAGTAGGATCTGCTTCACATGGGTACCCCCACTTTTTGCTGATGCTTCACTGTTTTTCGACCTTAGTCTGGCTGGGGCCCTGCTAATCAGAACCCCAGCCTAGCTGCTTCCTCTCTAAAATGGTTTCCATGTGCCTTAGGCACATCTCTAATTGGAATCTGGAGTGCCCTTATAAGTCCCTAGTATATGGTATACTATGTACCCAGGGCATAGGTACCTCAGAGGCCTACCAGGGGCTGCAGCATGTATTGTGCCACCCCTGGAAGGCCATCCAAAATGACACCACAGGTCTGCTACTGCAGCCTGGGTAAGGTGGTGCATGCACCCCTTACTGTGATATAGGTTACCTATATCACTACATACCTACACACATATAAACCTATAAGTCACTCCTATGGCAGGCCTTGTCAATCCTGAAGGCAGAGTGCATGGTTCCTATGTGAGAGGGTGCCCCTGCACGAGCAGGGCTCCTCTGCAGCGGTCGGAGACCCTTCTCTGATGCTGTTTGTAGTGCAGCCTGACCATATACTCTTAAGCGCATTATAACCTCGCGTTAAATGCTAACTTTGGGATGGCTGCACAGATACATGTCGTGTTTGGTGTCAAACATCTTGGAATACTACCCCCCTGCCAATTCTGGCGGCGGGGGTAGCATTCCACCCTTCTAGAGGGAGAGACATGTTAACCCTGGCCTGCCCGGTAACTTCTTTCCAAAGCCCCAGCATCACAAAATGGATGCTGCTGCCACAGACCCAAGTCTGGCCTCCTGCTGCTGACCGAAACTCCGGCAGGGGAGGCCTGGACAATAGGTTTCCTGTCGCAGGGAGGTGTAACCACCTCCCCAGACAGGATAATGTGTATTGGGGCTGGGCGGGAGCACTCTCTGGTGCTTTGAAGTCCTGCACTGGGGGCACATTTGGTGTCCCTGTGCATACCCCAGTTCAAACCGGATCAGGGGCTTCCAGCCCCTGCTTTGGCGCGAACTGGACAAAGGGAAAGGGGTGTAGCCACCCCTCTGCCCTGACCCACCCATAGGTGGGACCACAGAGTAAGTCCAACCCCTAAACTGAGTATAAGTATAGGACCCCAGTCCCTAGGACTTTAGATTATCCCTGGACGAAACTCTGACACAAAATCCTGGACCTTCGACGCTCTACTTCAAGATTAGAGGACTGAAGAATCTCCCTTGGGGTCAAGGAGTGACTCCCCTGCTTGGCAGGCACCAAAGAAGCATCTGTCCAGTCTGCATCTCTGAAGCTCCCGTCGGACGCCGAAGTCTTTTCATCACCAGAGGTGGATTCCCAGACTTCCCCGAGGCTGCCCTGAGTCCCCAGCAAAGCTGAGTCCCGTAGCTGTCGTGGGTAACGTGGGACCGTGACCCCTGGACACCGAGCACATTTGCAAGTGCATCCTCTTCCTGGACTCCCACGAAGTTGTGCTTTGGGCTCCGAGTAGCCCCCGCCTCCAGCACCGACTGCACCGAAGATCACTGGCCTCCACTCTACGAGTGTCCTGTGAGCCAGCTCCACGTGCACCGTCTTGAGGCTCCTTCGCGGTCGCTAGCCCGTTGGCTAGTAGCCCTTCACGAAGGCCAATCCTTTTCTTCTTGGGCTCCCTGGTTGCTCCAGGCTTGCCCTCACTTACCCTTGCTGGGTGAGTTCCTCAGACCTTGCTGGTCTGCACCATCGTCAATCTTCATCTTCATCGAGACTTGCCGTTGCCAAGGCTTGTTGGGTCCAATCCGGTCGCCGACACCTCAGCACTCGACAGACATCGTGTACCAGCCCGAATCCTGCTCCTGGTCGCCGACAACGCCTCCTGGACCTCGTGGCTGCAGAGACAAGACGACCGTCAACCAACCTGAAGCACCCGACATCGGTGGGCATCTGCTCATCGCCTTCCTGGTCACTGGCTAGTGACCCAGACTCTGTCCCCTCTGCTTTCAGGTTCTTCAGATCTCCGATCCACCCTTGGATCCACCCGGACACTTTTCACTTGGTCGCCAGCAGCACTTTGCAGCAGATCGCCATTCAAATCGACGACGAAACCCGACCCCGAAAGGCACCTATGCACCCGGCTTCCCTGGGTGAGGTAACACGAGTACTCCGGTGCTCCCGTGGGTAGAGTCTCTAGAACGACCTAGTTCTCAAAGGGTTTGCTCCAAGTCCTTCTTTAAGTGTCCCTTTTCTTTAAATTCCTAACCGCGACTTTCCCCATATAAGTTAACGGCGATTCGCGGCTGTGTTTACACACTGCACGCGTCCCCCGTGGGCCCCCTGTGTCACTACCTTGGGTGGTTCCTTGTGGTCCAAGCACTTCTACAGGCTCTAGGCCTAGTGTCTAGCTCAGTCGTGGTTCTTATACCACTTTATTGGTATATGGTTTGGTACGCCCCTAGGGCCCAAACGTGTATTTGTGCTTTTACTGTGTTTAAATAACTTATAACTTATGTACTTCGAACTCTAGCCTCAGAAAGAGACTAGAGGGGTGTGTTTAGCAATAAATACATATATTTTGAATATATACCTGGTGTGGTCCTCTTTCATTTGGTCACTCAAGAGATTATAGACTGGTAAAACAAGCTGCTTTACATTCCTTCAAGACTTAGCCTGAAGGCTGCTCTCCATATACCACTAGGATAGCTTTCAATAAAGGTTGTCTTTAACCTATCTCCAATAAGGGGTTGTTCGGACTGGTGCAAGGTGCCCACTATAATTAGTGGACAGCATATACCAGGCCAACTTCTCACAAAAGTTAAAACATCCATTTGAGAACCAACCTTTTATAATTGGAGTGTAGAATAGATATTCTTAAACAAGGCTTGTGTTTTTTTGTACAAGAGTAGAGAAAGGTAGTTTGGCTGGTGGTGCAGCAGCCTTCTTCATGGAAAAAGGTACTTTCTCAGAAGTGCCCAAGCCAACTACAAGAGACTTTCTCAGCATTGAAGGTCTTGTTATTTGAAGGCCAAATTATATACAAGAGCCTTACAAATTGTATTCATGAACTGAGCTGGTATGCTCATTGTGGGAGAGTAGAGAAAGTCACTTTGGCTGACACACAGGTGTCTTTTCACGGGAATAAAATCCTCAGAATGTGCCTACTTTAATTATAGGAGTCCTTCACAATGTTAACAAGAACATTTTTTGAGGAGTGAGGCCAAATGTTGTACGTCGGTGTGTGTGGGATATACAACTAGGCTTCCTAAAAGGGGCTGGTGAATCCTTTGTTCAGGAAGAGAAAAGGGCAATTTGATAGTCATGCACACATGACTAGCTGTTTTGTGTGAAAATAAACCTTAAAATGTGCGCCTGTTAAAGATGGTAGTCCTTCACAAAGTTGAAAAACATGCTTTCAGCAGTGGGCATTTTGTACATAGAGTCTTAAACACTCATTTTTCAATTAGGTTTGTGGTCCCTTTGTGCAAGAGTAGAGAAAATCACTTACTGTTGTGTAACTACACTTTTCATGTGGAAAGGGACGTGTTCGAAATGGGCAAATGTTAAATATAGCGAATAAAACAAATATTGATTCCAAAATATCATGTGACATAAATATGTTGTTAAAAATATCACCACTGCAAAAATATAGTGGAACACAATATCAAAAGTAAGAATACAGGTTTTATTGTATACAATATTGTTAATAATAAAATTGTTGTAATTAATATTGGGTACTTTAATATAGTTGTAATAAACATTGATTTTAATTAAATGTGTGTGTATATATATATATATATATTTCACTGAAAAAACCATAGGTTTTAGGGACAGTTATAGTTACTTGGACATTGCACTCGTACAAAACCCGTGAAATTCCCCCGTTATAGTTAGTTCAGCTAACTATAACTCGCGCCCCCGCAATGCACTGCTGATGACGTCACATATTACATCACTCATGACATGGTCAGTGACATCACTGATGACATCACTGATGACATCACTGATGACATCACTGATGACATCATCCAGTGACTGTGTGTTTCTGTAAAGTTTAAATATTTTTAATATATATAGGAAAAGACGTATTGAAGAATGAGTGGGTGTGTAAGTGTCTGTATGGATGATTTAGTAGGTGCGTGACTGACTCTAAGTGAGTGATTTAACGTATCTTACTGAATGCATGGGTTAGTGACTAAACTGGATGAATGTCTGTATCCGTCTGTCTGTTGCTGTGTAAGTGGCTGCATGTGTTTGTGAATAGCTACATGAGTGTCTATATGAGTTATTGAATGCTTGTCTGAGTATCTGTATGGGTGCCTGAGTGTTTGTGTGGGAGGGGTGTGTGCAACTCTGTGCATAGATGTGTGAGTGGGTGATTCACTGGGTGGATGGTTTCAAGAGTGCATCTGTGATAGACTGTATGGGTGGGTAAGTGTGTGTAAGAGTGTGTTAGTGAGTGAATGTATGTCCCAGTGGTACATGTGTGAGTAACTACATATGTGAAAGGCAGTATATATGTGTGTTGGAGTATATAAATAGCTATAAGCAAGAGTGAGTGATTGTGATAGTGGCTGTATGGATGAGTGTGTGCTTGTATCAGTGATTGTATAAGAGCGTAACAATGTGCTACTATTTGTATGAGTAAGTGAGCTGGTGTGTGTATAACTGTATAGGTGAGTAAATGGCAGTGTGTTTAATTATTTGCATGACTGACTAGGTGTGTGAGTATCTCTATGGATGAGTGGCGTTGTTTGAGTGTCTATATAGGAGTAAGAGTGCATATGATAGTCCTGTACTGAGTGACCGTAAGTATGAGTGACTGTACGGGTGAGTGAGTGGATGTGTGTGTGTAGACCTAAGAATCAGTGAGTGGGTATGTAGTTATTGGTGTTGGAGTGTCTATGGTTTTGCGAATGGCAGTCTGTAATTTAGAGTGGGTGTATCAAAGGTTATATTAGGGTGTGAGGAGGTGCATCAGATTATCACATGGATGATGTCATCAGTGATGTCATTTGAGATGTCATCAGTGATGTCATCAGTGATGTCATGAGTGATGCAATATGTGACGTCATCAGCAGTGCATTGCGGGGCGCGAGTTATAGTTAGCTGAACTAACTATAACTGGGGAATTTCACGGGTTTTGTACGAGTGCAATGTCCAAGTAACTATAACTGTCCCTAAAACCTATGGTTTTTTCAGTGAATTTCAAAGGTTTTTTAAATGCTAATTTGTAACTATAACGTGTCTGAAACCTATGGTTTTTTCAGTGAATTTCAAAGGTTTTTTAAATGCTAATTTGTAACTATAACGTGTCTGAAACCTATGGTTTTTTCAGTGAATTTCAAAGGTTTTTTAAATGCTAATTTCTAACTATAACGTGCCTGAAACCTACGGTTTTTTCAGTGAATTTCAAAGGTTTTGTAAATGACAATTTTTAAATGTATTAATTGTTATATTAATTTTTTTCATACTGATTTACTACATTTTTAGAAACAATTTTTTTTACAGATTTTATTTTTTAAATTACATTGTAATTACATTATACATTACATTACAAAAAATACTTTCTCAGAATGAATTACTTTAGTTTAAATACTTTGCAGATAGGCAATAGACTTTTAAGTACAGTAGTTACAGTTGTTGCAATGGGCAACACATTTTCAAACACAATGCAACATTCAGCTCAATGTGAATTTCTAGTTAAATGCAATTAGTTACTTTATGGATTACTTTTGTAACCACAGGACTGGATCCTAGATTCAGTCCTGGTACATCTCCTGTAAACAGTTGAGTAAAAGCGTTTTGGTTACAGTCGTGATTTTTAAGGAATATTATTGTATTTTAAAAGTTGACACTTAGAAACTTTTTCTCATAGAATCACCAATGTTATCCTATGGAAGGAAATTCACTTAGCAGGTAAAAACTGTTATCGTTACTTTTTCTTACTCAGTGTTGGATCCTGGATCCAGCACTGGTGCATCTCCTGTAAACAGTTGAAAGAATGCGTTTAAGTCATACTGGCGATTTTTAAGGAATATTTGTAGTTTGTGAAAATCAACACTTTGAAACTTTTTTGCTGAAAACCAGTCAATCTTAGCCTATGAAGGAAATTCAAGTTACCGGTAAGTACGGTTAAAATTACTTTTCAGGACCAGTACTGGGCTGAAAGATGCAGCACTGAGGTCTCTCCTGATAACAGGTGAGTAAATCGGAATTCGTATTTCGGCTGATTTTAGAGGAATATTTTAAAGTTCCAAAACTCCACACTTAGAAGAATTTCCAAGTGAAACCAGTCAATGTTAGCCTATGGAAGGAAATTCAAGTTACTGGTAAGTACGGTTAAAATTACTTTTCAGGACCAGTACTGGGCTGAAAGATACAGCACTGAGGTCTCTCCTTATAACAGGTGAGTAAATCGGAATTCGTATTTCGGCTGATTTTACAGGAATATTTGTATGTTTCAAAATCAACACTTAGAAACTTTTTCAGCAAAAAGCAGGCAATGATATCCTATGGAAGGAAATTCAAGTTACTGGTAAGTACGGTTAAAATTACTTTTCAGGACCAGTACTGGGCTGAAAGATGCAGCACTGAGGTCTCTCCTGATAACAGGTGAGTAAATCGGAATTCGTATTTCGGCTGATTTTAGAGGAATATTTGCACAATGGTGAAGGGAGGGGCGGGGCCTGAGGTGACATCTGTGCAAACGCGCCCCGTGGCGCGTTTTGAGTTGGGGATTAAGTCCCCTTGAATCCTGAGGGTCCCTAGGGGCCAACTAGCCCACCAGGAACTTCCAATATGCGCCAGGGGCTGCGTTGCAGAGACGTGTAGAGAGGCCACACCCCTTTTACACCTCTCTGCAACGCAGCTCTGTGGCGCTTTCTGGATGTACCTGTTGGGCTAGTTGGCCCCAGGGACCCTCAGGATTGAAGGGGATTTAATTCCCCATCTTAAAACGCGCCACGGGGCCTGTTTGCACACATGTCACCTGAAGCCCCGCCCCCTCCCTTCACCACTGTGCAAACGCGCCCCGTGGCGCGTTTTAAGTTGGGGGATTAAGTCCCTTGAATCCTGAGGTCCCCGGAGTCCAACTAGCCCACCATATACCTCCAAAAGCGCCACAGAGCTGCGTTGCAGAGAGGTGTAAAAGGGTGTGGCCTCTCTACACGTCTCTGCAACGCAGCCCCTGGCGCATATTGGAGGTTCCTGGTGGGCTAGTTGGCCCCCAGGGACCCCAGTATTCAAGGGGAATTGTTCTCCTCTGCAAACGCGCCAGGGGCGCGTTTGCAGAGTGGTGAAGGAAGGGGGCGGGGCCTGCGAGCCCGATCGTTTAAAAAAAGAATTTTTTTTGTCCCTGAAGGGGGCTGTGTGGCCCCCTTCCTTTTTCCTGTTTTTATGCCCTGGGGACCCCATCCCCCAGGGCCTTACCCCTTTTTAAAATTTTTAATTAAAAAACGGGAAGGGGCCGCGTGGCCCCCTTCCCTGGGCCTGTATTGGCCCCGGGGACCCCATCCCCGGGGCATGGCCTTTATTTTTATTCTTTGGAGGGGCTGCGTGGCCCCCTCCTCTGGCCATTTAAGGCCCCGGGGACCCCATCCCCGGGGCCGGCCTTTCCATTTTTTTTTAATTTTTCTTTTTTGGGGAGGGGGCCGCGTGGCCCCTCCTGGGCCACTACTTGCCCCGGGGACCCCATCCCCCGGGGCTGGCCCTCTCCGTTGGGGACTGTGGGGGTCCCCAATCCCCCCACAGTCCCGCCGGCTCCCCACGTCCCTTGGGAGCCGGCATTGCTGTTCCACATGGGGAGCAGCTGACATGCTGCTCCCCATGTGGAAAAGCAATGTGCTTTGGATATTGGAAGAGAGAGCAGGTTTCCCTGCTCTCTTCCAATATCCAAAGCAGCTTGCTATGGCAGGACGGGAGCCGCGAGGCTCCCGTCCTGCCATAGCAAACTACAGTGTCCCGGGGTAGGCACCCGGGACACTGCAGGAGTCGGCCCTGGGGGTGGCGGTCCCCAGGGCCATCAAGGGCTCCAGGAGGGGGCCGCGCGGCCCCCTCCCTACATCAGCACAGCCCCGGGGAGGTGGTGGTCCCGGGGCTTCGGGGTCCAAAACGGACCCCCATTTTAATTTGTTAGTGCCCCGGGAGGTGGCGGCCACCGGAGCTTGTGGGGGGCTGGAGCCCCCACACAGGTTGTTAAATTAATAAAAAAAAGCCCCGGGAGGTGGTGGTCCCCGGGGCTGCGGGAGGGCTCAGAGCCCTCCCGCACCATTCCTTTAAAAAGCCCCGGAGGGTGGTGGTCCCCGGGCTTGGGGGGCCCTTGAGGCCCCCACACATAAATTATCCCCTCCCCCATGCCCCCGGGACTTGGGCCACCCGGGGCCAATTAACATCGAGCGCGGAGACCGCGCTCGATTTTTTTTTTTTTTTCCGGCAGGATTCGCCGATTTAAAAAAAAAAAAAAGAAAAATGCTTTTTTGCCCAGGGGTCCTTGTGGGACCCCCTGAACAGGCCTAGGGGTTAGGGTGTTTCTACCCTGCCCCCTTTTGCGCTTTGCGCACTTGTTTCTGTCCCTCGGTTCTACCGAGGACAAAATGGCTGCCAACACTTCTTGATTTGGAGTGTTGACAGCCAATTAGCATGCAGCTCGTGATCGGGAGGGTACGCGGATCCGACGCGCCCATAGATATATATGTGATTTTAATTGTGAATTTCTCAGGAACTACTGAACGGATTTACACCATTTTAGCAAAAGGCACCAGTCTGAACCAAGGGCTACCTCTTTGCCAAATTTGGGGTAATTCCGTTCAGCAGTTCGGGCTGTAACTGCGACTAAAGGTTCCTATGGAAAAATGAATGGGAAAACGCGTTTTGGGACCCCCCTTTTTCTCGGCCCCGCTTGACGTATCACCCCGAGACTTTCAGGGTAGGAGCGGACCGGAGCGCCCCAACAAGTTGGAAGCTTTCGCGAAGATTCGTCAACCGGCGCCAACGTTATTGCAAATAGAATGTCGCGGATTTCCTATGGATAATAGGTCCTAACTATAACTATCTACTGGCGACCGCCAGTAGATAATATATATATATATATATATATATATATATATATATATATATACACACACACACACACACACACACACACACATTTCCTACTGGCGGTCGCCAGTAGGTAGTTATAGTTAGAACCAAGTTTCCATAGGAAAAGCATTTTTGATTTGCTAATATCTTTGGCGTCGTTTAACGAATCTTTGTGAAATTCTCCAAACAAAAGGTCTATCCAGGTCAGCTCCTATCCTGAAAGTGTGGGGGTGATTCGTCAAGCGGGGGCGGAGAAAAAAGGGGGGTCCCAAAAAGTATTTTTCGTGTGTTAATTTCCATAGGAAATTTTGAGACAGGCTACAGCCCGAACTGCTGAACGGAATTACACCAAATTTGGCAAAAAGGTAGTGCTTGGTTCAGAAAGCGACCTTTTTTTTTTTTAATGGTGTAAATCTGTTCAGTAGTTCTTGAGATATTAAAGAAAAAAATATATATATATATATGTGGGCGGACCCTAATCCCGAGCACGAGCTTGCCTCTGATTGGCTGGCAACACTTCAAACCAGGAAGTGTTGGCAGCCATCTTGTGCTCGGAGGGAGGGAGAAAGAAAAGGTGAGGAAAAAGATAAAAACAAGAAAAGGGGGCAGGGTAGAAACACCCTGACCCCCAGGCCTGCTCAGGGGTCCCACAAGGACACCCAGGGCCCAAAAAGCATTTAAAAAAAAAAATCGGCGACATTCGCGCTGGGGTCACGAATCCTGACGAAATTTTAAAAAGAAATTAGCGCGGGCTCCGCGCTCTTTTAACAGAGGCCCCTGGGTGGGCCAGGTCGCGGGGCATTTCCAACAAATATATGCGGGGGCCCCTGGGGGCCCCTCAGCCCGAGGACCGCCACCCCTGGGTCTTGCTTAAAATTATGTGCGGGAGGGCACTCGGCCCTCCTGCAGCCCCGGGACCGCCACCCCCGGGGCTTCGTTTTAATGTGTGGGGGCCTCCGAGGCCCCTAAGCTCCGGGACCGCCACCCCGGGGCTTTTAAAACATAAATAAACCTGTGGGGGGGGGCTTGATCCCCCACACGCCCCGGGGACCGCCACCTCCCCGGGGGACTAAAATGCAAATGCGAGCCCCGGGGACCACCACCTCCCCGGGGCTTCAATCACATTGGGAGGGGGGCCGCGCGGCCCCCCTCCTGGAGCCTTTGATGGCCCTGGGGACCACCACCCCCCAGGGCTGGCTCCTGCAGTGTCCCGGGGTGCCCACCCCCGGGACACTGCTGTTTGCTATGTGGCTCCTGCCCTGTCATAGCAAACTTGCTTTGGATTTTGGAAGCGAGAGCAGGGCAACCTGCTCTCTTCCAAAATCCAAAGCAGATTGCTTTTCCACACGGGCAGCTGCATGTCAGCAGCTCCCCATGTGGAAAAGCAATGCCGGCTCCTGCAGGACGCGGGGAGCCGGCGGGACCGTGGGGGCATTGGGACTCCCCCCACGGTCCCGAACGGATAGGGCCTGCCCCGGGGGATGGCTTCCCCGGGCTAGAAGTGGCCCGGGAGGAGGACCACGCGGCCCCCCTCCCCAAAAAAAACCAAAATATATAAATAAAGGCCGGCCCCGGGGGATGGGGGCCAATAGAGGCCTCAGGAGGGGGGCCACGCAGCCCCCCTCCTTAAAAAATTAAATAAAAGTGGCAATGCCCCGGGGGATGGGGTCCCCGGGGCCGGAATTGGCCACAGGAGGGGGCCCACGCGCCCTCTTCCTCGTTCAGATTTTTTTATTTTTTTTTAAAGGGGTCAGGCCCTGGGGGATGGGGTCCCCAGGGCCCAAAAAGGAAAAAGGGGGCCACACAGCCCCCTTCTAAAAAAAAAAAAAAAAAAAGGAATTAAAAATAGACAGGCATCGTGCCGAGGCCGCCCCCTCCCAGCAACACTCTGCAAACGCGCCCTGTGGCGCGTTTTAAGTTGGGGAATTAATTCCCCTTCAATACTGGGGGTGCCTGGGGCCAACTAGCCCGCCAGGTACCTCCAGTATGCACCACAGGGCTGCCTTGCAGAGAGGTGGTCCGAGGCCAAACCCCTTTGAACACCTCTCTGCAACGCAGCTCTGTGGCGCTTACTGGAGGTACCTGGTGGGCTAGTTGGACCCCAGGGACCCTCAGGATTCAAGGGGACTTAATCCCCCAACTTACAACACGCCAGGGGGCGTGTTTGCACAGTGGTGAAGGGAGGGGCGGGGCCTGATATGGCAAGTGTGCAAATGGGCCCTCTGGCGCGTTGTAACTTAGGGGATTAAGTCCCCTTGAATCCTGAGGGTCCCTGGGGGCCAACTAGCCCACCAGGTACCTTCAGTTTGCGCCACAGAGCTGCGTTGCAGAGAGGAGTAAAAAGGGGCGTGGCCTCAGACCACCTCTCTGCAACACAGCTCTGTGGCGCAAATTGAAGGTACATGGTGGGCTAGTTGGCCCCCAGGGACCCTCAGGATTGAAGGGGAATTAATTCCCCAACTTACAACACGCCAGGGGGCGTGTTTGCACAGTGGTGCAGGGAGGGGGCGGGGCCTGATATGGCAAGTGTGCAAATGAGCCCCCTGGCGCGTAGTAACTTGGATTATTAAGTCCCCTTCAATCCTGAGGGTCCCTGGGGGCCAACTAGCCCACCAGGTACCTTCAGTTTGCGCCACAGAGCTGCATTGCAGAACGGTGTAAAAAGGGGCGTGGCCTCAGACCACCTCTCTGCAATGCAGCTCCGTGGCGCAAATTGAAGGTACATGGTGGGCTAGTTGGCCCCCAGGGACCCTCAGGATTGGAGGGGATTTAATCCCCCAATGTAGAACGCACCAGCGGGCGCGTTTGCAGAGTGCTGCAGGGAGGGGGTCGGGCCTGATATAACAAGTTAGCAATTCTGCTGTGTGGGATTTACTGGAGGTAATAAAAGGGGTAGTTGGCCACCAAGGTTGACGTTGGGGGCTAACTATCCCTCCTGTTACGTCCGCTAAATCCCACACAGTGGGATTGCTAAAAGGTGTTTGAAGGCCACGCTCACCTTTCTCCACCACTCTGCAAACGCGACTGCTATGTTATAGATAGAAATTAGCATTTAAAAAACCTTTGAAATTCACTGAAAAATCCATAGGTTTCAGGCACGTTATAGTTAGAAATTAGCATTTAAAAACCTTAGAAATTCACTGAAAAACCATAGGTTTCAGGGATGTTCTAGTTAGTTGGACATTTCACTCGTATAAAACCAGAGAAATTCCCCGTTATAGTTAGTTCAGCTAAGTATAACTCGCGCCCCCCAATGCACTGCTGATGACGTCACATATTACATCATTCATGACATGGTCAGTGACATCACTGATGACATCTCAAATGACATCACTGATGACATCATCCAGTGACTGTGTGTTTCTGTAAAGTTTAAATATGTATGCCAAGGTGTATTGAAGAATGAGTGGGTGTATAAGTGTCTGGATGAAGGATTTAGTAGGTGTGTGACTGACTGTATAAGTGAGTGATTAAATGTGTCTTACTGAATACATGTGTTAGTGACTAAACTGTCTAAATGTGTGCATCAGTATGTCTGTTGTTGTGTAAGCTGCTGCATGTGTTGGTCAGTAGCTACATGAGTGTCTATATGGGTTATTGATTGGTTGCCTGAGTATTTGTATGGGAGACTGAGTGGGTGGGTGGGTGGGAGGTGTGTGACTCTGTGCATAGATGTGTGAGTGGTTGATTCACTGGATGTATGGGTTCAAGATTGCATGTGGAAACATCTGTATGGGCGGGTGAGTGTGTGTATGGGTGTGTTGGTGAGAGATTGGATGTCTCAGTGGTACATGTCCAAGTAACCACATATGTAAAAGGCAGTGTATGTGAGAGTTGGAGTATATAAATGACTATATGTGAGAGTCAGTGATTGTGAGAGTGGCTGTATGGATGAGTGTGTACTTGTCTCAGTGATTGTGTAAGAGAGTAAGTATGTGTTAGTATATGTTTGAATAAGTGAGGTGGTGTGTGTGTAACTGTATAGGTCAGTAAATGGAAGTGTGATTGATTCTTTGCATGACTGACTAGGTGTGTGAGTAACTCCATGGGTGAGTGGCGGTGTGTGAGTGTCTGTATAGGTGTATGAGTGCATATGATAGTGTTGTATTGATGAGTGACTGTATGTATGAGTGATTGTATGGGTAAATGAGTGGATGTGTGTGTAGACCTAGGAATCAGTGAGTGCTTATGTAGTAACTGGTATTGGTGTGTCGATGGTTTCGAAAATGGTAGTCTGTATTTTACAGTGGGTGTATCAAAGGTTATATTAGAGTGTGAGGAGGTACATCAGATTTGCACGTGGATGATGTCATCAGTGATGTCATTTGAGATGTCATCAGTGATGTCATCAGTGATGTCACTGACCATGTCATCAGCAGTGCATTGCGGGGGCGCGAGTTATACTTAGCTGAGCGCCAGGATGCCTGTTAGGTGATAGAGCGCTTTATAAATGAAATAAATTAAAAACTAACTATAACGGGGAATTTCTTTGGTTTTATACGAGTGAAATATCCAACTAACTATAACATCCCTGAAACCTATGGTTTTTTCAGTGAATTTCTAAGGTTTTTAAATGCTAATTTCTAACTATAACGTGCCTGAAACCTATGGTTTTTTCAGTGAATATATATATATATATATATATATATATATATATATATATATATATAGATATACTTAATATTAGTACAATTGTCTTTTTTAAATATAGTTTGCAATTTTAAATGTGTAATTTAATTTTTAAAATTTAATTAATAGTTTATAATTTAGTAGCAGGATATTGGGCTTGTAGGGGAATATGGTGGGAAGTTAATTACATTTTAAAGAATTGTTTTTTAATGTTAGGAAATATAAGGTGAATTAAATATTTAATTGGTTATTATGTAAATGTTGTAATTGTTTAATTGTCTTTCATTTATTTGGGTTTCATTTTGGATTTGGATTTATAATTTATATTTTGTATAGTATACTTAGTCATCTATAATTTAGTAGTGTTGTTTGGTTTGTAGGGGAGTAGGGTGAGAAATTATTTAAATTAAAATAGCTTTCTTTATTTTTTATGTCATTTAACTATTTATTTCATAAATCATTATATATTTTTTCCTTGACTATTTTATATTTAAAATTGTTGTTTTATTTAGATTATGTAAGAAATAGTTAATATTTATAAACAAGTGTATATTTTATTTATCATTTTTATGTTTCATTTATTTAGTTTATTTTAATTTATTATTGTTTTATTTATATTTTTATTTATATTATCTATATGGTTTTTTTCAGTAGTAGCGAGAGAATTCTATGTATGTATATTTCAATATTTCATTTATTTATACATTTATTCTGTATATTTATAATAAATTGTGTATTTTATTTAAATGTATACAATATATATGTTTTAGTTTAAATACGGTTAATCATTTTATGTTTTTAGGTATTTAAATATTTTTTTAATGACTGTGTCGGTATGGTACATGTAACCTTTCACTAGTCCAACACTTTCCCTACTGTTACTTAGAATGGAGTGGGAATTGTAAATCTAGCCCATCCAATTCCAATGCTTTCCTTATTGTTGCTTAATTGTAGTAAATCTCACCCTTTCAAAATCCAACACTTTCCCTACTGTTGCTTAGGATAGAGTGAGAATAGTAAATCTAACCCCTTTGAAGTCCAATGCTTTTCCTTCTGTTGTATATATTGGGGTGTGAATAGTACATTTCAAGTCTCACACTTTCCCAGCTTTGCTTAAATTGCAGTGGGGATAGGAAATCTAACCTCTCTGAAATTCAACACTTTCCCTTCTTTTGCTTAGGGTGGAATGGAAATAGTAAATTTGACAGTTCCGAAGTTCAACACCTTCCCTACTGCTGCTTAGACTGGAGTGGGAATAGTTAAATTGAACCCCTCTGAAGTCCAGCACATTCTCTACTGTTACTTAGATTCAGGGCCAGACTGGGAACAGTAACTGGCCCTGGCAAACTGCTCAGCCAGCCCCCTGGGGGTGCGGCCGAACTGTTTACTAGGGCCTGTTTCGGCCGATTTTATTGTAGGGGGCCGATATTGCCGGCTCCCGGTAACAAAAACGTCCCACAGCAGCCCAAAACCGGCCCCCACCCTCGTGGCCCACCGGTGGATCACCCGGTGCCTGCTACGGCCAGTCCGGCCATGCTTAGATTGGAATGAGAGTAGCAAATCTAACCTGTCCAGAGTCCAACACTTTCCCTACCTGTTGCTTATACTGGGGTGGGAATAGTAACTCTAATTCCGCCTAAATCCAACACTTTCCCTACTGTTGCCTAGATCAGAGTAGGAATAGTGATTCCAATCCTTCTGAAGTCAAATACTTTCCGTACTGTTGCTTAGATTGGAGTGGAATAGTAAATGAAGCCTTTCTGAAGTTCTTCTTTTTTTCTTGGGTTGCTTTAATAGGAGTGGGATTAGTAAATCTAACCCCTCCGAAATCCAAACCATTAGATTGGAGTGGGAATAGTTAATCTAACTCATCTGAAGTTCAATATTTTATCTGAGTTTGCTTAAATTGGAGTGGGAATAAATAGCAAACGTAACCCCTTTCAAGTGTAACTTTTTTTAACTTTTATTTTAATTGGAGTTAAATAAATTATGTTTGCTGTTTCTTTTAATTGCTGTTATATATTTTAAATTATATATCTTTTTATGTTAATCATTTTTAAAAATCTATTTTTATTTGAAATGTATATTTTATATTATTTTTATTTATTTACCTAAGTATGTTATGTTTCTAATATATATTTTTACAATAATTTTCATTAATGTTAATATTATTCTTGTCCTGAAATTATCGCTCTACCTAAAAAAGTGCAGTTTACCCTAAACTGCTATAAAAATGTATCAATAAAAATCTCCACCTATTGCCACTTGAATAAAGTGGTAATAGATAATGAACAACAATAAAACCTAATACTTTGCCATAAGTAAGACTCTAACCCAGAGCGCAGCGAAACGCAGAACACAGCAAAACTGTGATAAAAACGAGATGGCTGCCTTTTACCTTTGGTAAACACAGCCATTAGCCAATCACATAGTCACTGTTCAGCCCCATATACCGTGGTATACCATGAACATACCACGGTATAAAGTGGTACAATATAGAAGTATATATTTTTTTAATTATAAGTTTAACACTACTTACACTATTTACAGATACTACCAGCAATGAACATTTACACATCATAATGTATATTCCTGCCACATGACATTTACATTCGTTCTGACACATTCACGCTACGTCTGTTTCAATTAACACATTTAACTCTACGCCTCTCCACTTTATGACACTTCACTTTATGCCACTACACTCTACGCTATTCTACTCGACGCCACTCCACTTTACCCCAGTCCATTATATACCACTACATTGCACGCTAATTCACTGTTCGCCGCTCCACTGTACTCCACCCCGCCACTACCAAAAATGAACATTTACACATCATAATGTATTTTCCTGCCACATGAAATTTACATTAGTTCACACACTTTCACGTTATGTCTGTTTCAATTATACACTTTACTCTATGCCACAACACTCATGACATTTCACTTTATGCCACTCCATTCTATGCTATTACACTCTATGCCACTCTACTTTACATCAGTCCATTATACACTACTACACTGTACGCTAATCCACTATACGCCACTCCACTCCACTCTACGCCACTCCATGCTACACCACTCTACTTTACGCTATTATACTGAATGTCACTCTCTTCTATTACACTCCAGTCTATGCTACTTCACTGTATGCCCCTCAACTGTATGCTATTCCACTGTATGGAACTCCACTCTATACTCTACACTATTCCACTAGATGCCACTCCTCTCTATGGCACTTCATTGTACTCCACTGCAGCATATGCCACTCCACTCTACCACCATCCACTGTATGGTACTACACTGTACAATACTACAGTGTATTCCACTAAACTGTATGCCACTAGACTCTATGCCGCTTTAGTCTAAGCCATTCCATTGTATGACCCTGTAATCTATGCTACTCCACTATATGCCACTCCACTGTACATCAGTAGACTTAATGCCACTAAACTCAACGTTATTCCACTCGACACTACTCCACTGTTTGCTACTCCACTGTACAGCACTCCACTCTGTTACTCCACTGTAGTCTATGCTATTACACTCTTCCCCACTCCAATGTATACTATTATACTGTACGCCACAGTACTCTACACTAGGTGACTTTATACCAGTACACTGTACCTCACTCCACTCTATGCATGTCCACTCTACACCATTCCACTCTATGCCTCTCCACTCTATGCCACTCCACTCTATGCCACTATACTACGATGTTCCAGTCTACATTACTGCTAAGCCTGGGCGGTGAACTATGCTCCGCTCGCGGAGTTACCGTGGAGTTTATTCCTCACTCGCGCTCGTCAACATCATAATGGCAAGCGTGAGCGAGGAAAATACACCTCCGTGCAAAATTTTCCTCAAGTTGGTTAGCGCGATCGAGGGAAATCAACCTCCCGGCGAGATTTCTCAACGCGGGCGGCCAGATTTCTCAATGTGAGTGGCTGCGTATGCTCGCAACTGCTCACGTTGAGAAACCGTCCGTTTGCGCTGAAAAAGCTGCCGCTCGAGTAGAAAATCCACTTGAGCGGCAGAAAAAAGCATTGCCCACTTACGCTGTGCATGGTGCCATTTGCGATAATTTTACAGAGCGCTAAAAATTACAGCAAACTGCATTTTTCTAACACACTCTGCCGCTTGTAGAGCTCCGCGTAGCGTGACAGAGGTTTTTTTGCACTTCACAGAGTTCCGTGTAGCGTAACTCTGCGAACTCCGCCCAGGCTTAGCCACTGCCCAGTATGCAAGTCTAGTCAACCATACTTCATTGTACACCACTGCACTGTATGCCACTCCAGTATCCACTATTCCAATGTATGCCACTACACTGTACAACACTCCAATCTATAGCACTCCACTGTATGCCACTACTCTACACTTTTCCACTGTATTCAACTCCACTGTACCGCTCTCCACGTATGCTATCCCATTTTATACCACTCCAATGTATGCCACTAAACTATATGCCACTCTACTATACGCTATTCCTTTGTACATCACTCAACTATATGCCACTCCGCTGTACACCACTCTACTCTATCACACTTAACTGTTTGCCACTCCACTCTATTCCACTCCGCTCTATGCCACTTCTGTCTACGCTACTCAAGTGTACCTCTTTCCACTCTATTCCACTCCACACTCCGACACTATACTGTATAACATTATACTTTACAACACTATCCTCCAATGTTTTGTACCACACCATTTAATGACACTCCACTCGACAACAGTAAACTGTATCATTATAAACAAAATGTTATTAAAATGTAAAAAAAATGAAATCCCATGAAAAAACAAAGGTTAAGGATAAGATATAGTTAGGAAAACTTTATTTCGTCTTTGTATACAGACCAAACGTAAACACCACAAACATTAGACATTCTAAAGGTATAGTTATAACTTTAATTTATAATTTGCGCATCTCCTTCAAATTACTATGTCATAATTATAACTCACTGTTATACTTGCTCACCACCTTCAAATTACTAGAAGTCATGCACCTAGCTACACAGTCTTGTCACCTCACTCACCACATTGAATGGACTATAACTCACCACTCTCACAGAGCTGGTGCGTGAAAGTAAACATGTTCAAATCCCTACATAGATAGTGTGTGAAGATAATCATGTTGAAGTCTTCAAATAGAGTGTGACCATAGGCAAGTTAAAAAATCTGCATAACATGTTATTATGGTGTTGGTCCAGTTCCCACCAACAGAGTGCTTAGAGATTATCAAAGTTAAGTCTATATAGTGGTAATGTGTAAAGATAATGATATTCAAGTCCCCACAGGGATAGAATGTGATTATAGGCATGTTTAAGCCTTCACATAGTATGTGATCATAAGGGTTTCAAGTCTCTACTAATATGCTGTGATGAAACTATTATGGTCAAGTCCAGATAGTGATAGCGAGAATACCCTCTGGATGATAGTGCACCCTACAAATCTGCACAACATAAAATAGTGTTTAAAAGATAATGATATTCAAGTCCCCACAAATATATTGTGTGATCAAAGGCATTTAAGCTGCAGCATAGTGTGTCATTATAGTTGGCCTCAGGTTTCTACTGACATTGTGTGTAAAATTCTCATGGTCAAGTCCATACAGTGATATCCATGATACCCTCCCAGGTGATAGTGCGCTCTTCAAATCTGCATAAATAGCATAACTTAATATGAAAAGATAATGATATTCAAGATCTCACAAAGATAGTGTGTGAAGGTAAGCATGTTCAAGTACTCACAAAGATAGGGTATGGAGATAATGTTCAAGTCTCTACACTGCTAGTCTGTGCAGATGATGATGGTCAAGTCCCCACAAAGATAGCGTGTGACTATAGGCATGTTCAAGAACCCTCTTTCTGTGTGATAATTGTGATGTTCCAGTTACTACCGATTTAGTGTGTGAAGATTATCATGGTCAAATTCGTACAGTGGTAATGTATAAAAATAGTGATATTCAAGTCCCACAGAGATAGTATGTGAATATAGGCATGCTTAAGCCTTCACATAGTATATGATTATAGTTGTGATCAAGTCTCTACCGACATATTTTGTGGAGACTATCATGATTAAGTCCATAAAGTGACAGCCAGGATACCCTCTCTGATGATAGTGCACCTTACATATCTGCATAACTTAACACAGTGTGAAATGATAATGATATGCTAGTCCCCCAGAGATAGTGTGTGATTTTAGTGATGTTCAATTCTCCACAGCTATAGTGTGTGGTTATTGGGATGTTCAAGTCCCCACAAGAAAAATGTGTAGTATCTGAGGTGTTCTAATCTTCACAACAATAGTGTCTGGATATTGGAATGTGCAAGACCTCTCAGAGATGGTGTGAAGATAAACATTTTCAAGTCCCTACAAAGTTAGGGGCCGATTCCGATCTCGGTCGGAGGCGCACCCAATACCATTCGGTCGGGAAAAAAGCCATGCGAAAGCCTGTTTCCCGACCGAACCGTACTGCGGGTCCGGCCGAGCGAGTACGATGCGGACTCGCCGACCGACTCGTCCGGGCGTCCCGACAGCTCCGACCGACTCGCTCGGACTCGAACCGCTCCGACCGACTCGCTCGGACCCGATTCGCACCGCGCAATGGAGACGTTTCCCGGCCGGGTAAGTACGATGCGCGCCGCGAGCAGTCCGACCGAGCCGCGCACTCCGGCTCGTAAGAGCTGTCGGAGCCGTACTTTGGGGGTCCGTGTCGGACCCCCTGTACGCGTACCCGTGCGAGGCGCACACAGGGGGACCCAAGGGTCCCCCTACCTGTGCGTGTACGCCGCGAAGCGCTCGCGGCGTACTCGCTGTAGGGGCGCCCTTGTCCGCCTCGCACCCATTGAGGCAATGGGAGCCCGCGTACGCGTTGTACGACCGGCTCCCATTGAGTTCAATGGGAGTCCGACCGACTCGTGTCCGATAACATACGGCCGCATCGTACTCGTTCGGTCGGACTGCACGGGTCCGATTCGGTCGGAAATCTCTCCGGGTCCGGCTCGGTCGGAGAGATTTCCGGCCCGAATCGGAATCGACCCCTTAGTGTGTGACGATAATGAAGTGTCCACAGATATAGTGTGTGACCATGGGCATGTTCAAGAATCTGCATAACATGTGATTATAGTGATATTTCAGTTCTACCAACATAGGGGCCTATTTATCCAAAAGTTATGCAGTGCAGCAATTCATCGTGCTGCGGCGCATGACAGGGAGAGAGCAGGAATGCGCTGCATTTGACATAATATGGCGCATTCCTGCCTTTTCCCAGTGCTGGCTCACAATGTTCTGCCTAGCACCAATGCAGGCACTCTTGACCCATGGTGCAAAGGTACCTGCGTTGTAAGCTGGATTGTTTTTGTGCGGGAAGGGCACCTTCCTGCACAAAAACAATACCCTGAGGCATTTTCCTCATCCTATGTGTGCTGAAGAATATGGCACAAATAGAAAGAGGAAAAATCAACCGACTGGGGTTGAAGTGGCCACAGAGATAATGTGTAAATTATAGGGATATTCAACTCAAACGAAGATGGTGTGTAAAGATTATGAAGTCTAAAGATAGTATGTGATTACAATGCTGGTCAGGTCTTCCCAGAGTTAGTGTGTAGTTTTAATTCTACAAAAGAAGTCCCTCCAGACACTTTTTGTTACAATAGTCGTGTTCAAGTTCCCAAAGAAATAGGGGTCGATTCACAAACTGCATTCGTAGAACATAAAGTAGTACTACAGTTCACAAACTTATGAGTTGTATTCACAAATGTAAACTTACATATAAGTATATCTACAAGTGTAAGTTACACTTTTGAGTAACTTTACTACTTCAGACTGTTCACCATTTACAAGTGTAAAGTTACTGAAAAGTGTATCCTTAAGTGTCCCCACCCCTGAATTCAGGGCAGGAGCCTAATTTATGAGCTTGAAGTTACTACATGTTACTTTCCACACGTTGGCAAGGATCTCCACCACAAGGGTAGAAAACTCCCAATGGTAAAGTGTATGGAAAGGTTTAAAACTTTATTAAACTTTGAAATAACTTAAATATATAATTCTGTTAATTATTAATGTTAATTAATTTTATGTATTTATTGTAAATGTGGAGTGACATAAAAAAGACTGCATTACTAAATGAATTTTAAATAAAAAATAATTATTTTGACTGCATACCATTTAAAATAAAATAATTTAGCTGAAAGTTAACTAGAAAGAAATTCCCACCTAACGTAAAAATATATATTTGTATTAAGTATTTAAAATTATTAGAAGTGGCGTATAGAATTACAGTAATTTGATTATTTTTTAATAACTACTAATGCTAGATTAATTTTTATATTTACAAAAGATTAATAAAATAGAACATTAATAATTATCTATTTGTTTTGGAATTTTTTAAACAATAAATTAAATCTAACTATTTTTAAACTCTTTACATAATTAAATAATGTACTTTATTTTAACATTAGACCTAGGGGTTTTATTTTAAATCCCTACCTTTAATATTTTTATGGAAGGGTGCTGCAATACCTGTACCACAAGAAGTGCCATTACATTTTCACAGGAGAGGGTCCGCTATTAGCACGCAACACACCGCTCAACCGGAGATCAGATCTGCAGGTATTCACCAAGGTAATGTCCGCAGTCTTGCAGTACTTGAGAGGCCCTAGGTTTGCAAATATACAGCTGCTGAAAATATTGGCTTTGGAAGTGTCTCAACAACTTAGCATGCCTCAGGTTCCCCTCACCAGGTGACATCCTTCATCTTCAACCTCACTGTGTTGGCAAACAAGACACAATCTCTCATATTTAAAGGTAAAATACTACCCTTTATTTCGGATTAAATTAGCTTTGAAGTTGAGAAGGATTTCCCCATCTTCACCCGGTTTTAATAAACAAAACTGTCAGACTTTCATAAGAATCTGGAAATCTTTCAAGCTTCTTCTCAAATCTTTGTCTACAGAGCGATTCCTTCACCATCTTGGTATGAACACATAACTTAGATTATAATGAAAGTGTGAAACCATGAAATAAGCTTTTGTTCCAGACAAAACTATAATTCTGGCAGACAGGCCATCCTCTATTGCCTGATTGGACGTCATTTTAAATCTTACACCAGTTGGGTTCTGCTTCCTTGGGATCGTATTCACATAACCAGGGGCAACAAGATAAAAGGGTGTGCCAATGCTTAGCCAGTGATTAGCAGCATGTGCTTCTGAAAGTAATACACAGAGCAGGTACATGTGCTACGCCCAATTCATTTTAGAAACACTGAGTTTAGATTTTATGAACACTGTGGTTGTTTAGAGTTAATGATACATATAGTTGGGCCATGTTTGACATTTTGTTCGGTATACCTTTAGACCCTTCATTGACAGTCACTTGACTCCCTTTGGGATTTGGAATGCATGAAATATTATCTGCATGGAGATAGAGGGTTTTGGGGTGTAGGAGTGAATGTATGTTACTGACATAAGTGATTCTTTTTAGACTCCTTCTTCTTCTACTAGAACTTCCTGCAATCCCCATTCATCATCTCTGAAAACCAAATTGGAAGCAACAAAGCCTATTTTTTGGCAACTTAACATTTTTTAAATCTCACCAGTTGGCATGGTTTTTATTTTACGAAAGCAGCATTAAATGGAAATGTTCTTCATGCTACTCATGTCTGTGGTAAATGGTTTCAGACGGGCAATGCAACAAAGATTCTCCAAAAGAAAAAGTCCCATGGTGGGCTTCCTGGCAGAGGAAAATACTAACCCCGCAACTTGTCAGAAAGTGGCCATTGTGTTTCTCGACTGTCACCCAGGACTGGTCAATGGCAAAGTAATATCCTACAGCCTCCTGTATCTGTGGACTTGTGGTTGCATTAAAGAGGATGGGGAAGATGCAAAATGTTGCCCTTCTTTAAGGGCACAACGTTTTTAATTTGCATGCCTTTCAATAAAGTTCAGCAGTCACTGAGGTAAATAAGCTTTGCTTACCAGATGACTCTATGCTGAGACACCCATCCAGTTCACAGTTTAGTTTAGCAAATCGTTGCATTTTTTAAAGTTTCATCTTTATTCAATTTACCAAACTGGATTAATGCATCTTATAACAATGATTTTTGAACGTGAGGCTCAGACCTAAAAACTTGAGTCCTGGCAAAGAGAAACCATTGAGTTACCCCAGCGTAATAACTTCTTCACTGTGCCTATACCTTTCGCCCAGATATCACTCCATTTCTTCCCCTTAATTTCTCTTACTCTTCCTCATTCCTCATATGGTTAGTAGATGAATTCACGTTGTCATGCCACCAAGAAATCTTTTTTCCAGTCCTGTACCTTCTAATTAAAAAAGAATCCGTGTATTCTGGTAATTGTAGTCCTGGTTCTGGTCACTTGAAATAATGTAGTGGCATTGACTCAAGAAGTTGTTTCCTGGTAACATGGAGTCATATGGCAGTTCTTCAATTTTATCATATTCTCCTCTGCAGATTTTTCCTTTTGCTTCAGATTTCATTATTTTGTCTCTCAGCGATATCTACAGGTTTTCACTATTCAGATGTGATTCAGTTTCATCATAAAGCTTCCAGATGGCTTTGTCACCTGGGGCATCTTCTTCCACTCCTGAGCACTCATTCAACATCTTCTTAATACCTTCATAGAGTTGCAGTGCATATTAACTTCAAGTCAATGTTGTGCACCAGAAATCTAGATTACAACGGTTTATTGAAAGAAAAGCTGAACTTGAAAATCATGTGCCTGCTGAGATTGGGTCATCCATTTTCGACTCCCTGAGATTCCCTATCCGTTTTCAACCCCGCCTTCAGTTTTCGCCAAAAGAGAGACTTTATTACTTCATAAAACGGACTTACATCCACAGATCTACCAAATTCATAGATGACAGCTCTCTATATTGATTGTGGTAAAATGTGATATCTTGCCAGGTGTTCTCTCTTTAAATAATCCACACTATGAGATTCAATTCACCTTTACTTCTCACTCTTAGTGGCAAGACTTCTGTCCATGCAGATGTGAGGTTCCAATTGTGCCTAAAATGCAATTCTTTCCACAATATGTGGGGTCAGATTGTGCCCAGGTTTCACTTGGGTCCTCTCAGATGATGGGAGAGATTGTGATTTAAATAGACTTAGATTAAGAGAGACAGGATAGGGGCAGCAGGAGTGAATTAAAAAAGAGAAACTAACAGAGGGACATGGGCACAGAGAGAGACACAAACAGTGAGAAAGACAGACATAGAGACAGAGATAAAAAGTGGATAGCCATAAGTAAAGATAAATAGATAGGCAGATAGATAGATATATAGATAGATTTGAAGTGATGCAGATTGAGTTCAGAGTGTGCATGTCTCCCTCTCCTCTTATAACTCTTTCCTCCTGTCATTTTTGTATATTTCTCTCCTTGACTCCATCACTCTGCCTTTTCCTGTATCTCACTTCCATTCTCTCTCTGCCTTTGCCTATACTCCTCAGTCTTTAACTTTCCCTTGCTGCTTCTCTCTCACTGTCTCTCTTGCTCTTTTTCTCTCCATTTTTCTCTTCCCCAGTTTCTCCATAGCATTATCTCTGCCTGTCTTTTTCTGTCTTTTTTTTTTTGTAAAACTTTTTTTATTAATCAATATCAGCATATCAAGTACATTACATAGGAAGCAGAAGAGCACGCCACATGGAGACAATAGGCAAAATCAATTAATACAGCAAAATACTTGGAGGGTTTAGGGCAAAGGGAGATCATCACTGTCAAGGGAGAGGGGCGGTTGACATATGTCTCCACGATAGGAGTTCCACAGGCCCCATACACGGGTCCATTTTTTAGGGCAGCCCCGGGCAACATACACTGTCTTTTCCCTGAACATTGCCCAATCCAGAGCTTTCTTCCAGTCACCCACCGTTGGAGGTTGAGACGCCCCCCACAGCTGAGCAATATTTCTCTTAGCGAGCATAAGTCCCAAAGTGACCCATTGCGTTAAATAGACATTCAGATCCGTCGGTTCCCATATGTTCAACAAACATCTACGAGCATCTGGGCTAAGTTGTGTTGTTAACACTGTGTTGGTGATATCATGTATTTTACGCCAGTAGGGCTGAATTTTGTCACATTCCCAAATTATATGTATAAAAGTACCCATCTGGCCACAGCCCCGTCTACAGTCCCCCCCATCTGTTCTTCCCATCCGTACCAGCTGCGGTCCGGTCACGTAAATCCTATGGAGTACTTTAAGTTGGACCAGGCGTAGGCGCGCGGGTATTGCCACTACTCTGGGCGAGGAAACGGCCTCTTGCCAGTCCTCATCGTCTATCTCGATTCCGTCCCTGGACCATTTCTCCCGAAGCGACTGGAGAGGGTCTGGCATGCTGTTGATCAGCTTTTTATATATCAATGAGATAGTGCTGTCAGGGATGTGGCCGTCCAAGACGCGGTCCTCCAATGGGGACGACTCTGGAGGGGCGGTACCACGCTGTATATGGGAGCGCAGGGCATGTCGGACCTGCGTATAACGGAAAATTTCAGAGTCAGCTAGATCGAATTGCTGTTGCAGGGTAGCGAATGACTTTATCTGATTTGTCCCACAGATCCCCTATACGCGAGAGACCTATGAGATCCCATTTGTCAAACCCTTTGCTTTTCCACAAGCTACCTAGCTGTTCCGAGTCCCATAACGGGGTAGCAAGTGTGAGCCTGCGATTCCAGCCAAGGCATTTAGTGGCAGTGTGCCAAACATGGACCGAGTGTTTGGTGGGGCCTGTGAGTTGGAATCGGTGTAGTTTGGAGTAAAGGGCTCTGTTATAGTTCCCACCCGAGAGGAGCCATCTATCCATGTTATGGCCTGGATCTCCGGGACGTAGGTAGGTGCCATGATTAATGGCAGCAAGATGTGCCGCCCAATAATACTTCTTGATATCGGGGAGGCTAATGCCCCCGTCATACCAATTTAAGGTGAGCTTGCTTAGGGCAATACGCGGCCGTCCACTCCACAACAGGTCCCGCTGAAGGCCCTCTATCTCTTTAAAGTAGGACGCTGGGACCGGATCCAAGGAGTTCTGCAGGGCGTATAAAAACCGGGGCAAAGACATCATTTTAAAAGTGCCGCTTTCCCAGTAGGGAAAGCGGGAGCGACTTCCAGCTGATTATGTCCTTACGCAACCTAGTCAAAGGGGGAAGTAGGTTCTGGGAGTAGCGGAGCGACGGGTCTAGGGTGAGAAAATCCCCAAATACTTGAAGCCGTCTGCACGAATTTGAATGGGGCAACCCTTCGGTGGGATAGGCGGTGTTCCAGCCAAAACGAACCACAGGGATTTACTCCAGTTAATGGAGTATCCGGAGTACCTGCCGAAGACGGCCAGGATATCCAGGACCACATTCAGGGACCGCCTCGGAGAAGTCAGATAGAGCAGGATATCATCTGCGTAGAGCGAGATGCGGTCCTCCCACTCCGAGGACCAGCGCATGCCCCGAATCCTCGGGTCTCTACGTATCCAGGCCGCCAGCGGCTCCAGGGCCAGGGCAAACAGGAGAGGAGACAACGGACAGCCCTGCCGGGTCCCCCGACCCAGCTCAAAGGTATCCGATTTTTTGTTATTGACTACTACTTGTGCCAACGGTTTAGCATACAGAAGCTGTACCCATTGAATATATTTCGGGCCAAACCCCAACTTCTCCAGAACTGCCCAAAGATACGACCATTCAATGGTATCGAATGCCATGGTGGCATCGAGGAGACTATTACAGCTGGTTCTAAAAGTGAGGTCGCTCTGCCTAGTACCCCATGCACCCTACGCAAATTAAGTGCAGTGTTGCGATGCGGAATGAAACCAGATTGGTCTGGATGGACCAGGGTTTCGATCACTGTGATCAGGCGGTTGGCCAGAAGTTTGGCCAAAATCTTGGGCTCTGCATTCAGGAGGGAAATTGGTCTGTATGACCCACAGTCAGTTCTCGGTTTCCCCTCTTTATGGATGGTGATAATAGTGGCCGTTCTCTGATCTATCGGCAGGAGCCCTCTCTCCCTTGAGTCCTCGTACATAGCCCTGAGATGTGGGGCCAGCCCGTCCGGTTTAAGTTTATATAATTCGACCGGAAGCCCGTTGGGGCCTGAGGCCTTTCCTGATCTAATGGACCTTATTGCCTTCGCTATTTCGTCGTTGGATATGTCACTATCTAAAAAGTCACGGTCATCAGCTGAGACCTTGGGCAGCGTTATGTCAGCAATCATCTGGCGGGAGTCCTCTACAGAATAGGAAGTAGTTGAAGAGTAGACCGCACAGAAGTGGGCAGCAAATTTATCTACAATGTCTTGAGGATCTGTGAGGGGGCTACCTCCCTCCCCTTGGAGTTCTGGTACTAGGCGGTCTGCCCATTCTCTCTTGTCTAGCCATGCTAGCAATTTCCCAGCTTTATCTCCCACCTCATATAACCGTCCCTGCGCAGCTCTACCCAAGGCCCGCGCCTGGTCGGTCGCCAGCGCTCTGTACTCCTGCTGCCGGAGCCGTAGATAGTGGAGTTTATCGGGTGTGACCTCCGAGTCCAGGTCAGTTTCTAAGTGGCCAATCTCCGCCTCCATGGCCACTATCTCTCTGTGGTGGTCCCTTTTCTTGCCGAGATTAGGGATAGGGCCTGGCCCCGGATCACCGTCTTAAAGGCTTCCCACAGCGTCTGCGGGAATCCACTGATCCCTCATTGTCAATAAAGTAATTATCTATGGCTGCAAGGAGCGCTTTGCGAATTTTGGGATCTCTAAAATACCACGGGTTGATGGGGGCCACCCTTCCCACTTGCTTATAATCAAGAACCATGTGAAGCCAAACCGGAGAGTGGTCGGAGATACCCCTGGCCAGATGTCTAGTCTCATGGATGTGTGCAATCTGAGATGCGGGAACTAGAAAGTAGTCGATACGTGAGAGGCTCCCGTGCGCCCCGAGTGAAAGGTGTACTGCATTGTGTTTGGGTGATAGGTCCGCCAGCTATCCACCAACCCCATGGTCTCGAGAAATTCCGGAAGCCAACTGGAGGTGGGGCTCAATGTACGGGGGGATAACGATCTAGCGCGCCCGAGACTACTGAGTTTAAGTCCCCTCCCAGGATTAACAGACTTTCTGGAATAGCTAGCAATATAGTTCCTAAGTCCCTAAAGGTGGCGGCCTGCAGGCCAGGTGGTACATAAACCGAAAGGAGTGTGATGGGGTATCCCGCCCATGTTCCCGTGACTCCAATGTATCGTCCCCGATCGTCTGCCCAGGTTGCGCTTACCACCAGAGGAAAGGATTTCTTCATCATAATACCCACCCCTCTTGAGCTGGAGGTGAATCCCGCATGGGCCAACATTATGTAGCCTCCTCTATGTAGTGCCTTGCATGTATTGCCAATGAGATGGGTTTCTTGGAGTAATACAATGTCGGGGGCCTGACGTTTGATGTACTGGAGAACAACACTACGTTTTATCTTGTCCCCTAACCCGTTGACATTCCAGCTTAACAATTTGATTCCTACGTCTCTCCGTGTAGCCATAATTGATTAAAAGATATCTCTACTCTTTCTACAGGGGTAGCAGCGTGTGTCTCGGCCCCCTCCTGAGGCGGTACTACTAATGATGCTGATACAACAAACACAACAAAAACCAAACAAAACATTCCCTCCCAACAACCCCCCACCCCGCTGCCCTGCACTCTGGGCCTAGAACTGCCCATCGAAAACTTGCAGAGTGCCTGTCGCCCTTGGAATGAACTAAGAGTAGAAGAAAAGGGGGGAAATAAAGCGCTCCGCCTCCCTGTCCCCCACAAGTCAAGTGTACATCCTCCTTGCACGAGTGTGCCAAGTCTAAGAGGGTCCACAGCCACGAAGGCTCAGAGAGAGAGAATACCCACCCACAACCCACCCCACAACAGGCCCAACATATTCCGTGCAAAGATGCATGGCGATACAGCCCTCTCTTCAGACAGGGCGCGTGTCCTCACTCTCACTTCGGACATGGCCGCCTGGGCTCCGCATTCCACGGCGCTCGATCCAGTCAGCTGCAGCCTCGGGCTGCTCGAAAAACCAGGCCCGTCCATCCGCCTCGACCCGAAGACGTGCTGGAAAGAGCATCGCATATTTCAGTCCTCTGTCTCTAAGCACTTTTTTACGGAGAGGAACGACCTCCTCTGCGTCTGCACCCTCTGCGTGAAATCCGGGAAAAAGGTTATGTCTGCGTTTTCGTAGCGGAGGGGGCCCGCGCCCTGGCGTTCTGTAGGACGACATCCCTGTCCCGGAAGTTTAGAACTCTGGCCAACATTGGCCGCGGGGGCGCGCCCGGCCTAGGACGGCCGCCCGGGACCCTATGTGCCCGTTCGATGACAAATAACTTACTGAGGCCTTTGGGCTGAAGCTGTGTCAGGATGAGGTCCTCCACGAATAGGTCAGGGGATTGCCCCTCCGATTTCTCTGGAACACCCAGGATGCGGAGGTTGTTGCGCCGCATGCGGCCTTCGTAGTCGTCCAGTTTTAGGTCAGTGATGTTACGCGAGTTTTGTAATTCGCGGACTTCTCCTTGGAGTTGGGCGACATCTCCGACGAGGCTCGTGGCGGTGATCTCCACCTGCTTCACCTTCTCGTTCAGTTTTCCCAGATCCGCCCTGATGAGGTTCACTTCAATAGCCATGGTGTCCATTTTATGTTCCAGGGAGGTTTTAACTCCAGTGATCGCGTCCATGACGTCTTTTAATGATAATTCCTGCTCTTCTTCGCCCAGGCCACTCTGGGAGGCTCCTCCGGATAGTCGGCTCTGGTGCGTGTCTTTGGGGACAGTGTAGCGGTCCAGTTTGTTAGTTTGCGTCCCTCTGGGCCCCCGGGTCCCAGGGCCTTTACTCCGATCCATTACGCCACTGAGCAGGCCTTCCCCGATCACTCTGGAGAGTCGGCTGTCTGGGCCTCAGGCTGTCTTCCGCCAGACGGCGAAGCAGTGGTCCCGCTGGCCCCAATAGGTCAGGTGGAGGGAGAGCCAACACAGGCTCTGAGATCCCGCCGGGAGCTCCACTCTGTGTGGTGGGGCTGCAAATGTATGTTCTGGTTTCAGGAGTGGGACTTAAGCCTCCCCAGGCCTGGAGCGTCTTCTCCCTTGGGTCGCCTTGTACGCTTTCTGTCTGCCGGGGGGGGGGGGGGTGCCTTCCCCACTGCCCACACTACCGTAGCTCTCCCTAGGTCCTGTCGGTGGTATGCCTGTGATCCCAACACAGTGGGCCTCCCCGCTCAGGGTCCAGTGTCTGGCTTCGTCGCAATTCGTGGGGGGGGAGCGGGATGGTGAGCCACCGGCCCTCGCGTTGCAGCCCTGCCGCTCGCCGACTGCACCTCTAACGCGCAGGACAGGACTGTGCCTGGGCCTTTCCTGCTGGATGAAGTTTCTATCCCGGCCCCACTTGCCTGCGAGTTATGGCGGGGTCCCGATTTGTTTGGGGCGAGTCGCAGTCTCTCTGCAGCGATGATGTATCCCGGGCCTCACGCCGCGAAAAGTCCCCGACCCGGCTGGGCCGTTCCCGGGCCTCTCGCCGCACTGTGTGTCCCGGCTTCTGGCTGGACGGTAGGCCTCACCACTTCCGCCCCCGTAACTTTGGTGCCAGGCGTCTGACACAAGCCGGAGCGGGCGGGGTGGTAACCGCTGGTGTTCCGATGCAGGGATCCTCTCTCGGAGGACACGGATCTATGTGCCGGATAGGTGTTTGGGAAGGGTCGGGCGGCGGAGCTCTACTCTACGCGGCCATCATGGATCGCTGCTTGGCCACGCCCCGTCTTTTTCTGTCTTTATCCATCCTCCCTTTCCCAGCATATCTCATGGCTTTTCTCTAGCTCAAATGTTTTTTCTCTACATATCTATTTCGATTTCTACACCCTCTCTGTATTTTGTCCTGACTTTCTCTGTCTGACTTTATTTTTCTCTCTGTCTCTCTCAGTGCATCCTTGTATTTTTTGGCTTCTCTTCCAGGAGTTTTCTGTCTTTCTAGGTCTGTCCAGATCTTTCTCTTTCTCTTCGCAAACATTTCTCTCCTCTATCTCTCCCAATCACTGTTTTTGTCTGTCTCTTCCTGTCTTTCTATCTCTATAGTCTCTCAATTTCTCCCTTCCTCTTTCTGTCTCCAGCTCCACATCCCTCCCTTTCTTTCTCTGACTTTGTCAGTCTCTCCTTATCTTTGTCTTTTTTTCTCTTTCTGTTTCTCTCTCCCCCATCTCCTTTTTTGTCTTTCTCCCCATCAGTACCGTAGCTACTGTGTCATGGGCCCTGGTGCAAAGGAGGAAATATACCTACTGGATGCTGTCTGAATTATGAAATTCAGATATAATCATGGTTCAGTGTGCTCCTCAGTCCTCAGGGCCCTGGCGCACTGCACCTGCTGCACCAATGGAAACTACGCCCCTGCACCCCATCTCTATCTCTCCTGGTGCTTTCTTATGATCTTGGACCAATTTTAAACAATCAGGTGCCCAGGGCATTATTTTTGTATTTCATGCAAACTGAAAAGCTTTGAAATTCATTGATTGGTGATGGCTCTTCTTAGCAATTCCTGGTGTGACCAGTGTAGGCCGGATCTGTGGGGGCATGAGTTTTACTTAAGTGCACTCTCTCCTCACATCTGCGTGAACAGTAGACACTTCAATCTCTTAAATCATTATGCTTCTTGAGTGTTTACCAATGTTGATGTAAATAGGCATCCCTCTCCCCTCTCTCATCACACTAACTCTCGCCATCTCTCCTTTTCAAGCATTCCATATACCAGATCCCTGTCTATTTCTCTCCCCCATCCCATTTCCACCTGAGCTCTTTCATTCTTTCCTTCGTCAGATCTGTTAATTTCCTCCGTCTTCCTTGTGAGACCGGCGTCCTATGTTTTTTCTTTACTCATATTAAACTCCCCAAAAATTCCAAACTCTCATTTCTTAAACCCTTCAAAGTTCAACGTTCTCGATTCTCTCTTGCCCAGTCCTGCCATTTTGCCCTTCTTCTCATCTCTCCATTTGTAATGCACATTACCTTCAATGTGAGGATGTTCAGAAAAAGCCCCCAAAAAAGCTGTAATATAGCTTGTGAAGAGATCGAGATGTTTTTCACTTTCACTGAGTACAAACCTCTGGACAGAAGGAATTCTCTATGAATTACAATAAAAACACCAGCGCCTTTAAATGTGCAATGCACTTTAAAATTACAACTGTTGTTGTTAAAGTAGCTCCAAGCTCGAGTCTAAGATGAGAGACAGCCTCTTTTGAGACGCCTGAGCCCCATCCTTGCTGCTGTCCGGGTGTCAGAGCCGTGGCATCACAGGCTCCTTCTTCCTGTAAAGGTGTGCTCTTGGGAGCAGGGCCCATCCCCCAATCTGGGAAGTAAAAAGTGACTTCACCGGCTTCCAGCACTCGGGCCTTTTGACGTGCTAATGGGCCTTTTGTTATGCATAGGTGTGTCTACATGACTGTGGCTGGTGTCTTGTCTCAAGCCAGAAACATTTAACATCCGTGCTGGTGGACTGAGGGCGAGGCTTTATTTATAGGCTGGGGATAATAGTTAGTTTAAATTGCTCCTCAAACGCAATGTGAAAAATGTTTCCTTCTTACTCTTGAAGTTGTTTTGTTTTTTACTGAAGTGCATTCAAGATTATATCACATGCACTATTCTCAAAGCTGTTATTAGTTTACAGGCACTTCTGAATCTGAAAGTTATTTCAAGAGTGCACTCAGATTACGATAAAAACTTATGACACAGAAAAAAGGGTACTCGGATTTTAAAATAAGACCCATCTTATCACATCTTTGTGAAAGGATTTACGGCTTCAGTGTCATGGTGCCTCCTAGTTAAACACTTAAATATGTAATAGAAATATAGGAAACCGGTGAAAATAGGAAACGGGTGCACCCAGCGGCTGTATGGCGTGAACACAGGATAAACTCAAGATACATTTTTAAACATAAACAGGATGTTCAGAATAAAATAAGCGCACATTTTATCACAGGTATGTATGTTCTCGCAGGTATGTTTTCCGTGTGCAACATAAATGTTTTACGAAAACTATTTTAATCTAAGGGGTAGAAAGACCAGCATTAATAGAATGGTGTGCATGTATAAAACGGTGTTTGTGTAACATACAACAAAACGCATAATTTTGAACAGAATTTGCTGAGTATACAGTGGATTTTCTATATACACTGTATTGTGTGTTACAATGTCAAAATTGCTAAATAAGGCCATTGAACGGGCTGCATAGTTTGCCTTAAATTGCATAATATGCCTCATTTTTGTTGCTGCATTATTTGCCTTTTCATGACGCATAATTTGGTGAAACCTGGCAGGAATCTTTCCTCCACAGTACCTTTGCTTTGGCGGCCCTGATCATCTGCTCTTTACACTGTGCTCATTAATTCGGCATGCAGTTCTGTCTAGTGCTGCTCTGATAGATGAGCTCCTTATTGGACACGTGGAGCATCACATCAGGCCTTCTACAAGCAGAAAATATAACAAATTCTAACTGTCCCCTGGAATCACGTTTAGTCACTAGCTAATATTATATGATTGTACTGTAAAGCACACAATACAAAATTTGGGGCAGATTTACAAGCCTCTTGCGACACTTTTACGCCGCTGTTGTGTCACTTTTGTGACGCAGCGGCGGCGTAAACAATGCACCACGTTG
This sequence comes from Calotriton arnoldi, assembly GCA_963921515.1. Taxonomy (NCBI): domain Eukaryota; kingdom Metazoa; phylum Chordata; class Amphibia; order Caudata; family Salamandridae; genus Calotriton; species Calotriton arnoldi. The sequence continues at coordinate 377,098 of CAWUFW010002165.1, forward strand.
TGACACATTTACAACGTGACGCATCTAGGGAGATGCATCACATTGTAAAGCCCTGCGCAACATTATACCTGCGTCAGGTATAATGTATGCAGGGTGGACGTTCCGATGCAAGAAAGCCTCGTAAAAGTGACGCAGTGAAATCTACAAGATTTCACTGCGCCACTTCTATGACGCCACTGCGTCAAAACCTTACGCCTGCTTGACGAAGGCGTAAGGAGTAACGCAGCACATTAGGAATAGGCATTCCTGAGCATTGCTGGAGATGCGTCATGCTTGCGACACGACTCCAGCAATGTGCTACCTTTACGCCAACAGATGCGTGGCGCATCAGTCAATGCTTGCGCCATGGTGCGCTGCTTTGTAAATGCGACGCATCCGTGGCGGCGCAAGGGTTTTTTGAGTGACGCAAGTAAACTTGCGCATCTCTGCTATAACGCAGAGATGCGTCTGTTTCTTGTAAATCTGCCCCTAAATGTTGTTTTTCATTTCAACGTAAATGTTATGGCTAGGCATTGGAAGAGGAGGATCTGAGTAGCACAAGAGAAGGCTACAACTAATCCGGCAAATATCCTGCAATTATTTATGTGATAAGCAACAGAAAATGTTTTTATGTTACTTGATGCCCTGACCAATATTGGGTACATTAAGACTTCTGGTTGTAAAATACTATCGAAGTGTCCCAAGAGTTCTCCCAATGATAAGATGGGTGTGTAGCTCAGAAGTGTGTCAATGTCTGCAGTAAAGAAATGCAAACGTATAAGAGGCTTACAAGCTGGACAAATAAGCAGACATTTTGGCTCTAAAGAATCTGAGGTAGCAAGGGACTTCTTGACAAGAGCTACTGAGCTTGTGAGAAGATGTACCAGGGATTGGAGAACCTGAGCTTAGGGAACTGACAATCACCCAGAAGAGCACTGAAAGTCTGAACAGACTGATGCTCTGGTTTGGCATCTGAAACCCTGATCTCCCGGATTTCAGATTGAACAGAAGGACCCATTCATTTTTACAGTTCTAACACCATTGCAATAAGGACTTCAATCACACTCCTTTAATAGTCTTTTCCTCTCGCCTCAGCCCAACTATTGAAAGAAAATTGTAATTGAAGTATGCATTGGTTATGGGTTTCTTCTCGCCCTATTATTTAGTGGTGCACATTCTTTTTTCTGCTGGTGGGGAAATACAAAGATAACAATATAACGACTTCGCAAAGTTTGCTGATTTCAACAGCTTTGGGAAAAAGGTGAATATTTCCACCAAAAGAGTTGTAGAGACATATTTATCTTGGAAATCATTTTCCCCCATGAGAAGGCTTACATAAAAACAATTTTGGCATCAACGTCTCCAGCTAAAGTAGGTTTCTAATAGATACTGCTCTGTAGATTCCTCAAGTGTACATCCCCAGACACCAGAGTGGATTTCAAAATATTTTTGTAGCGGTAAGAGACACCAATATCAATTGGGGGACTCGACACTCTAAACAAAGTCTTGGGACTCAATGGAAAGTGACATATATTAGGTATAAAGGACACTCGGCCGTTGGTGACATCAGACCTTTTTTTCCATGTCTCCATTGACTAAGGTTCCAAAGCAACCAATATTGCTTCAGTCCTATTTTTTATGTATTTACTTCAAATTTGGGGACATATCCAATTCAATGTCTTTGGACTTCAAGGCCTGTGCCATCGCTCTCTATTTATGGATCTGCAGTAGGGGGCAGATTTATCATTTTTTCATTAAACACAAAGGAGCAAGACATCTTGCTGTGCTGCGTGAAAGGGAGAGGGCAGGAATGTGCCAGATCTATCAAGATATGGTGCATTCCTGTCCTTCTTGCACTGTCACACTCAGTGGCGCCTACCACCAATGTAGGCACCCTTGCCCTACTTTACAGGCAGGGTTGTTTTTGTGCAGGAAAGGACACCTTCCTGCACAAAAAACAATCCTTAGAGGCAATTCCCTCTTTCGAAGTGTGCTGCAGAACATTTGGAAAGAGGAAACAATGAGGAGAAAGAATGATATTTCTCCTTGTTACACTTCTGGTGGAAAGGTGTACAATTCTGATGCATTCCTAGGTCTACCAGTGTTGGAAAATCTGGGAATTCATTAGCATGCATTGGTGGATGCATGGGAACATCCATGCTCCACTCATGTAATGCCGCTACCACACAGTGTAACACAAGACAGCAACTTGTGCTGCCTTGCGTTACACTAGATTTACCAAGTCATGCAGGGCCACGCAGGGTGGCCTTGCATGGCTTGGTAAATTTGAATCTTGCTTTTGCGTGGCCCGGCGTCACCATGCAAGGGCACAGCAAAACATTGATAAATCTGCACGGAAGAGTGGATTCGGCATCTTGCGTACCGTCATACTGCCTCAACTGTTCTTTCAGATCAGATTATCTTTATGTATTTTGGGTTGCAACCCAAGCCTAGCAACAACATATATTCTTTATAAAATCAATATCAAACAAACAGGAAATAAAAGCAGTTGTTTACATGACATTCTGATAGGCTTTGATTACAGAAATTAAAAAGGATTAATGATCACTATCAGTCATTGATAATGAAAAATATACAAAAAGCATTAATAATTTAAAAGCAAAAATATTTTTTTCTGCCATCCATTAAAGTAAAATATGACATACATCCTGATTTAAAACAGGGGTGAGCATAACTGGCATAACCCGCCGTAATTACTTGTAATTACCACAAAATTACTCATAATTATGTGAGAGGCGTAATCCAGCATTTAGTGCTATTTTCTTAGCTCAAAGTGCACTCTTGCGTCTAAAATGGTCCAGAGGATGCATTTTGCACTGGGAAAAAAGCACTAAATGTTACTTGACACAAACAGCAGTAGCCAACATCCACTTGCTCTAACCTAGTTCGCTGTTCCTGGGCTCCTGCGGTAGACGTTTTGCCCAAAATTACTCATAACTAATCAAGCTGGCATAATGGCGTAATTTTGCATTACAAGAGTAATGCATAATTACTCTGGCGTAATGACAATTTTGCCCAGGCCTAATTTGAAACAGAAACCTTTATACAAAACAATCCCTTTCTTTCCTTTTTAACTGCTAAATTCATAAATTTCAGAATATATGTTAGTATCCCTGGATATAGGAACAGAAAAAGTGCAAACAGTGGGAATGAAAACCAATGAAACATGTGACCGACCAAAAGACTTTGTGACAAAGCTCTCCTACTCAATGAAGGAAAAATATTCTTAAAGCTAACAGAACACAGCCACACATACAATTTGGGGTTAGCCAGGTTACACTCTTCCAGGACCTATGCCCACAACCTTGGTGAAGAGAAGGCTGTACAAATAGTTATTGGCATTACTTAACATCAAGCGGATTCGTTTTTGCTCGATATTCCCTATAGGCCTCTGATTTACTTTGAAGAACAAGGAACCAAAGTCTGCTTCGTGTATGAGTCAAAGCAGGCACAGAACCTCCCGAATAGAAGAGGACAGAAGCAAGCCTAAATCTAGGAGGAATCAAAGAGAACAATGACGTGAAATGGAGAACAATCTAAAGTGTAAAACATTGGGTTATTTAGTTTTTGTGTTTTCAATTTTTCTTGCCATGAAGATAGTGCCAATGTTTCATTTGGTAGTGAGCATATGGGAACATAAACATAAGGAAGATCACTATATTTGTCACACTTAGAGGTAGGCAGCGACAAATTACGGAATATGATCGGGGGCTCAACTCACTAAACACACACCAAAGAGTTTGGCACAAATTAAGAAACACAATGCAGACCTACAATTCCTAGAAGAAACCCATTTAGGGGTAACAACGTGGATGCCCCCTGTCTCCATTCTTGCTTTGTTTTATAAAGACTCTAGCATCTACAATAAAACAGAACGCAGATATAGTATGTATTCCTTTCGAGTGTGGACATAAGATTAGCTTATTTTCTGATGACATGCTTTTAAAATTAACACTGAGGCAGACCAAAAGAGGATGAAGTACGGAGACTGTCCTTCTCAGTTCTATTCCTCGAATGCATCCAAGATAGAAAATGTAGCAACAATGGTCAAACCTACCTTTTTACAACAGCACCTGGAATGTAAGCAAACACTCAACATATACACTAATAATATAGGACAGAACCCCTACATAAATAACACCATATACTCGCTCAGCCATTTTCTTTATGGGTGATAAAAGGAGTGGATAATAATCTGGTTTGGGGCCTTGAGAGAAGTTAACTAAGGAGTAAAAGACTGTGAAGAACGATGGAAGTGCTAGACCTTGTTGATTCGTGGACAACCAACATATTCAGTGAGCGAGATTATTCCCATCTCTCAGCAGTACATATAGGACCTTTATCAATAATAAACTATCTTTTTGGCACTCAGAAAATAATGGGGAGGGTACAGAGTGCAGAAATCAGATGTATGGTGTTATCTAACCATGCTCATCTTTCTTTGGAGTGGGTCACAGGGCCATCAAAAAAGGATATGGGGTGATGGCTAAGGGAATATCCTCTGAGAGGCCCAGGGCATGAGGGTGACGTTAAAGAACAAATAAAGAATGGTTAGAGCTGCAGAAGGGAGGATAGTATTGCCCTAGCCACCAAATGGGAGGCATTGAAGGCTTAAATCAGGGGTAATTTATTCAGATTTTCTATGCCCACTCCAACATAAGCAATAGTAGTGAAAGTGTTGTACTTTAGAGGGGTCAGATATACTTTTCCCACTCCAATATAAGCAACAGTAATGCAAGGTTTGGATTTTGGAGGGGTCAAATTTACTATTCCCAGTCCAAAGTAAGAAACAGTGAGGCAAGAGTTGGATTTTGGAGGGGTCAGATTTACTGTCCCCACTCTAATCTGAGCAACAGTAGATATAGTGTTGGACTTTAGAGGAGTCAGATTTACTTAGCTCAGTCCAACCTGAGGAACAGTAGGGAAAGTGTTGGAGATTGAAGGTGTGAGGTTTACTAATCCCACTCCAACGTAAACAACAGTAGGGTGAGGTTTGACTTTGGAGGGATGAGATTTACTATTCCCACACCAACTTAAAAAACAGTAGGGTAAGAGGAGTTCATTGGCGGGGTCAGACCTACGAATGCCACTGCAGCGTAAGCTCAGATTTACTTTTCCCACTCTTAAACTAACAAAAAAATAAATTTATATAAAATAAATAAACCTAAAATATATTACCACAAATCTATAAAAAAATAGAATATGTTTAATTTTGTATACTTTATGTAACTAAAAATGAAAAAAAACTTTACATTACCAATTTAAATTAAAAATGAAATTATATTAAAGCATTTATTTATATAAAACATGAATAAATGGACTTTAAAAAAACCCCACCCTATGACCTTAATGTTGGCACACCCACAAAAATAAGTTAACATAATATTAGAGTAAAATACATTACACACTATTTAAAAAAAATAACACTATAAAGTTATTATGCAAAAACATAATATAATTAATTAATATCCACATTATTAAAAACAATTACACACTTTATAAAATCAAATATCTAATTAACAATCAACAACTAACAAAATAAATTAGATTTTTTGGTAAATTATCCATTAAGTAATACAAAATAATCTACATAATTAAGAATCAAATTAAAATTATAAAATAAATACTAAATTAAAAAAATATTTTACACTTTTCACTCTATTTTACTACAAACCCAAAAACCCACCAATAACAAATAAATGTAAATAACATCAAAAGCCTTTTAAATCTACTCCCAGATCACAAAATACACTAAAAATAAACACACTTAACAATAAAAAAATTATAAGATAAAATTATGCACAACTTTAAAAAAAAAAAAGTAAAATACTTTGAAAAAATAGATATTTTTAGCTTCCATATTCTGTCCCATGACATTCCTGATATCACAATATTTTTGTCAACGGATATTTTTGAAACAACATTTTGGTGGAATACTTCACCAGTTATGAAAACCTGAAGACAAACACTTTAATGAATTGCAGTCGATCTGAGAGCATATATTCGTGGGCAAAGGAACTGTTGGGATGAAAAAGTCCTCTGCATGATAAGAGACATGTACCTCTGCCCTTGGTGCCCCTTTGTCATAGGCGAACTCAGATCATGCGTGTGCATCATGACAAAAGCCTCTCTCATGGATTGCAGTTTTGTTGGACCGGGAGGGGCGCCCAAAGCACTACCCTAATAGTACTGGAAGGCTACTGCCTTCACCAGGCGCTAATCAGCACGGTGGTGGCAGCATAACGTGTAGTGATCAATAGTAGTAAACAGGATCTTTTTACCCTCTGCCATTGGAGTAATGCCTGCAAACTCACTCACCGCTTTAAAAGTTCCACGGATGTCTACTTAACTCACCCTTGGCCTAGTAGATGTGGAGTGATGTGCAGTGCAGGAATAGTGATTGCCTACCTCTATCTATGCCTGAGAGGAATACTTTACATGAGACATGTAGTGCATTGCAGTGCATGTGTGGATAAAACATGTGCTGGGTGTATGTGTGCTTGCATGAAGTACAATACTTGAAGGGTGAAGAGTTGTGCAGAGTGCACGTAGTGAGTGTGTGTGATGGCAGTGCATGTGTTTTAAAATAAGCACACCCTGGTTAAAAATAAAAAAGTTTCAGTGCTGAACAGTGACATGGGACATGCTCGAGAGAACAGACTCATTTTGCATTTCAAAGACCCTTCTTTGATTCAGGGATAGATCACCAGGAAGGGGTCTGAACACATCTCAGGAGATGAGAATCACAAAGAGTGGAACTGGGTGGTCTGGGGTTAACCCTTGATGCACACATCACTGTGACTGACATCCAGGTATAAACTCTGGCCAGAAGAGGGCGGCCATAGAGTGAGCCTTGTGTTGAGCGCCATGCGTTTCTTGTTACATCTCCACCGCCACGCAGCGATGACCCCATATGCCAGAGGGCACCATCGGAAAAAGTATTTACAGGAGTGTCAAGGCTTGTGACTGTCTGGGCCCCGGTGCTGAGGCTGGAAGAGAGTGCAATCCAATTTACCAGGAGGGGCTGCCGGTACCAACATTACCGAAGGAGAGAATGAGGCTACGACTTGTGGGTTGATCCACGCTGCAAGGGTGCTGCCCCTGGCGAACCATGGAGGACTCCTGGAGATGCCATGGAGGACGTTGCATCCTTGCTGGCTCCAGTCGAGAGCTCAAAGATGGATTCCTCACCCCTGTTGTACCAAGTCATCTTACTGCTTCCTCAACAGCAAGGGGCCGCTCCGATATCTGGATGACCTCCGGCCAGGCCACTCTGGTCAGAGTGCCTGTGCTGCAGAGTGCTACAGTGAAGGGCACAAGCAGCCCAACTTCTCTGAGTAGTTAAGGACCCATGAGTGTGAGTCGGAGGTACTCGCTGCATCACTGAACTCTGATGGGCTGCAAGAGCAGTTAAGACCCTGTTGGGCCCCTTGGGACTTGCTGCTAAAGGTGCTGCAGCACCATAGACACTTTTGACTCAGATCCTGAGGAATCAGAAGGGACATCTCTTGACTATGGGCTAATAATTTGCATTACCTGATGCGGCCACCAGTGAATGGGAAATAACCCTGAACTGGTTACACAAAGGAGGGTGGGACAGGGATTTGCCTCACAACTACTAGAACCCCGACCTCAAGAGGAATTGTGTTGTTGCTTCTGAATGTTGTATTCCTTTGTATGTGTATAGTTAGAAATAAAATACGACTTTTTCTTATAAAAGCAAGTATTTGGCAGGACATTGATTTATTGTTCATACTGTTTGCACTTTGAGTTGTGAGTTATGTTCAATGACCAGTAGCAACCCCTCCCCAAGGGAGCCTTGACTGCTTGACCAAATCTACCACTGAGAGCCAGGTGCAGAAAGAGTGCTTTGCCCAGTTACTCAGGATCCACATAGTAGGTCGGGTCCCCGGACACCAGGATTAGCAGGCCTCAACCACCACAGTTGGGCCCAGTAACCCCTGCCTGCCCCGTGGAAATCTGAAAGGGATTCTTACATGAACTCCACAAGGATACCTTTTGTCTCCACTTTTATTTGCCTTACCAATAGAACCACTAGTGACCACTTTAAAACAAGATCCAGAAAACATGAGTATTTCTTTCAGGCATGGGACATAGGATTAGCTTATTTGGTGATGTGCTGGCAGCACTCCAGACCAAATTGGAATATCTGGGTGTAAATCTTATGCAGCTGGAAGCTGCATCTCCACTGTTCCCCTTTCTCCCCTTCTCATGTACTAGGGTGCTTCAGGTACAGAAAACAGTACAGGTGTAGTGCTTCTCTACTTTAGATATCAGTCTTTTTGGATCTATAGCAGTGTTCAGTCTCTCAACTGTTCTCTGGGCTGGCCTCCAGCTCACAGTCCTTTTTCACTGGAGGCTTGATGGTTGTAGTGAAGTCATGCTGCTGTCCTGCTCACGTTGGGCTGGTGCAGGCTCCATGACAGTGTCCTGGAGGCAGTGGCGGCAGCTATCGTCAGACAGAGACAGCGTCAACAGCAAATGGACCCCGAGGTTGCAGCAGGTCCACTTAATCTGGACTGGTGAGTCTTGGTGATAGTTACTGGGTCTCCTTGGGCAATGAAGTGATGGACTCTTCCTTCAGATACCGATCTGGTGAGTTGGTAGCTTCAAGGCACTTTGGCAGCAACAGGTGGTTCTGATTGAGCATGCGGACTGCCCCACGGGCAGCCAATGAGTGCTTTGACAGACAAGGACAAAGTGCCTTGACTCAGCAGTTTCTCCTCTTCGGCTGCATTGTCCGCATGGCAAACAGTTTGCAAATGCTGGAGCTAGGCCAATGTGTAGTCCATTCAGGGCACCCTGGAGTGGGAGCCACAGGTTCACAATGTTCTTCTTCAGAAGTGTGGACAAGCTTGGGCACATCTAGGGAACACTGCAAGATTCACGGTCATGCCAACAACTGAAAGGTTGGGCACACTAACCAATGCCGAAGGTCAGCACAATATATATAAAAATCCCACTAGAAGGAGAAACCGGCTGCACTCTATGGAGTCCAAAAAAATATTATCTGACAAATGAAAAAAAACTCGGTGTTTTGTCCAGGTCTGGTCTTAATCACAGTGATCAAGACCACATCTGGTTGTTCTGTGTTGATGTTTCTGTCAGCTGACCTATCACCTGAAAGTCTCTAGTGCAGGCTTCTGCATCAGATGTTAAGCTGGTTTGCACATGTTCGCATGAACAATGGTGTCTTTTCTCACACTTTTCTGCAACACATTGTGGTTGCGCAACTTTGTACTTGCTGTGACAATTTGAGCATCCTCTTTCATACTCTCCTAATGCCATAACGCTCCACTGATAGGCCATACTGATTCACACACTTTCAGTCCATCCATTCCCCAGCATGTAATGCCTAGATATCCTAGGACCATACCTTTTCACTACGAATTGCCACATAGGGTTAGTGACAGAATATGAGTATAGGTCATCTACTGTTCTCACGCATGACATCAAAAAACTAACCATGTACCCCCCTTGACAAACTCACTCTTCCAACCATAGTATTACCACACGATACGTTGTGAAAGGCACAATACAACTCAATATGTTACCTTCTCATTTATTGCCATTATAGAGAGGTCTCTAAATCCAGATTAAAAAACAGACATATTGGCTTTGTCAGTGCTGATTTTCATTTGTGTTACACATCACATACAAGACACTACTTGTTGGGTGATCGTCAAAAAACACTATACTTTGTAAATATGAAAGTAAAAACATTTTAAAAACAAGGCCCTGACGGCCTTGTCAGCACTCATACAAGTTTGCGCCCCTTATAACAATAGTTAAACATGGTTATGTTTTTCATGCTGCACAGTTATACCCTAATAAGCAGTATATATATGGTTTTGCACAGTGTGCACTGAAACTAATCAAGTGTAGGTAGCATCAAATTTGGTATATTGAGTTAAAATTGCTTGCCAAGGATCACACAATTTTGGAAAAGAAGGTTAGGCATAACTTCTCTGCGTAAGTGCCTCATGGAGACTTAAATAAATATGCTGCATGCAGTAGACGTCACATGAAGAGTTTGCAATCACAGCATAAAAACAACACTATACCAGTAATCTTTTTGAAAACCAAGTTAAGTAATCCAAGCATGATTATTATAAAAATTGTAAGCGTTAAAAAAAAAAAAAAAAGTATCATCTGCAAAATAAGGCAAACTAACCAACTTCGTGGTATAAGACTGCACCTGATACACGAAGTTAAATATAATGAAGCACATAGCTCTTAACGTCAACACAAAACTAAAATGCAATTACAGTGCAACTCGATATTGCAGACATTCCTCGTTTAAGAAACACAACTATTTAACAAGCCCTTTACTTCATTCCCGGCAATACAATTGATTTGTTTTAACTTATAACCGTCTGACTCAGAACTTTTACCACAAAAGGCAGAGCCCACTTTGTTTAAGAATGGCTCAGGAGGGGGTCAGGGAGGGTCAGCTTTAACCTGTTCAATTCTGTTGACAGGGATGCGCTCACCATTTAATCTTTGATCATCTTATTCAGGCCTTTAAAGACGTGCAGGTGTGCCTCAAGTGTCGGAGTAATACATACATGTTTTTCACCCCATTAAAAATAAATCGCTAGGAAAAATATGTAACACTCATTCATAGATCGAAGAAATGCTATTTTTTACTGTGGAAAAAGTGTTGCATTTTAAGTAGTAGACATGGTGCCTGCAGTCATTGCGGTATCTAACCTGCTACTCGTTTTACTGACATGGGCAAGTTTCACTATGCCAGGATAGGTAACTGTTAACAGCTGGTCAAAAAATCTCGGCAATGTGTGTTGAACGCAGTGGCGCTGCAATAGAGGGTGCGCAAACACGATTTGCCTGAGATAGTGTCAATTTTAAACTCAGAAAGAGTGTTTCATTGTATTTTTAAAGTTTTGTATTCATTGCGTGAATGTTAGGCCTGTTAGACCTGTTAGGCTTGTGTGAAATTCAGTTCGTGAAACTCAAAATACATAAAATGTGTGAAATTTTCATTTTGCATATAAAACATTGAACATTTCTAGCAGGAAATGTTCTCTTTAATTCTACACGGGAGAGTATCCACTTTTGCAAAAATAACATCCAAATGAAAAGGTACTTATATATACTTTCAGCTTAACTATGAGAAACCTTAAGAAAAGAAGTTATATTGCACACAAATCGTACAGGCCGAGTGGATATGCTTTAGTCATGATCAATGATTGAACTATAAGGTAAAGTGAGATGTTAATTAGGGACTCAGTCATGTGTTCGAAATGCAAACAATAGCATTTAATTAATTGTGCATTTCTAAGCTTTCGAAAGAAAACAACCAGCAAATTAAATAAAAGTGCAACGTCAGTCGCCTCATTTGATACATTTTTTGCTTCGAAAAAAAAAATTACATACGATTAAAAAAGCCATTGTAATAAGGTATTCGGTTTTCTGATGGGTATGCTCCTTCAAAATCCCTATCCTCTGTTGCTAGATGGGATTCAATTACTGAAGTGTGTTTAATATGTTGTGTGTTTAAGGCTGCAGTACCACCTCCTGTCTATGGGGGTAGTGCTGAGCAAAAAAATAAACACACGGTAAAACACAGGTCCCCACAAGGCATTTTTAAAAAAGTTGTAAAAATTGGCACAGATGTTTCTGAAGTCATTTCCAATCATTTAGAAGACTTCCCCTTGTGGGGACTTGGGTTCAGGTCCCCACAGTGCAATCAAGTCCCCACAACGTGAGTGTGTTATCATACTCAGGTCCCCACAAGGATAGACACAGACACAGAGACACAGACACAGAGACACAGACACAGAGACACAGAGACACAGAGACACAGAGACACAGACACAGAGACACAGACACAGAGACACAGAGACACAGACACAGAGACACAGAGACACAGAGACACACACACACACACACACACACACACACACACACACACACACACACACACACACACACACCCACCCCCCCCCAAATTGGCCCAGTCTGCTCCTACTCTCAGCCAATTTTGTTCTTCTAAATGACCGACACATCCTGTTATAGCTACATCTTGATGTTCAGAGAGATGTCATAGGAGAGATACATCCCAGTATACAGGAGGGCTTGGGGCCTACCGCCTCTCTAGACGCTCAATGCAGTGTGGACAATTTTAACACAACTCTGTCTGTGGGCTGGCAGGGACAATTGAGACTCTTATGCTTCAGATGTGGACAGAATGGGCCTGGGGCACTATATGGTAAAAACTAGACCCTGCTTCAGCCCTCATCTTTATATTGCCGACGAGCAGAGGAAAACCCGACACCCCAACTCATCTGATGCTTCTGCTAGCATTGCCTGACACCTAATCATAGCGGAACCCCTGAATCTGATCAGGTGCAGTGACAAACTAACAGTGTGAAAAGGGTGGTTTTGGAGTGTTTTTACTGCTCTGAACGGGGTTATTGCACCGCTGTGTCAGAGTTGCCATAGTGTCAGGGAAGCAGCGTCACAGGAGGAGCCATCACGCAAGGTACTGTAACTCCACTGCGTCAGAGGACCAGCGTCACTGGAGAACTTCCACGAGAGCTGCTTTGCTCAAGGAGTCTGAGCACGAGGCAAAGACTGTCCTATCCATTGTCATCGCAGTGAGGATATCGGCGGCATGCGGTGTGACCGCGTGCGTAGTGACATGTGCTGCATCGGCCATTTTTGGTTGGAAGTGATGCTTTGTTTTGGCTTTGTTGTAGTGATGTGCACACTATATGGCGTTGTTGTGGGTTTGGAACCATAGTCATGCAATGCCGTTTATCTACAGTTGGTCAGTCAGTGCAGTGACACGCACTCGATCATTTTTCTGTGTATCCGATGGGGCGAAAACGGAGTGCCTGTACGCTACTAACTTCAGCTGTTCACAGGAACCACACATGCACACATCTATTTTCGGTTTAAATAGTTTTTATTGGTTTTATAAGATAGCAACAGTACAACTTGAACCGCATACATCCAGTGGCCGGCGGGTATCCATTTGGATGCATATTCAGTAGGCAAACATAAAGGAACTTAGTGAAAGAAACTAACAGCGTAGCAACAACACCATTACTCATTGATTAAAATCATAAAAAGGAAAGAAAAATGGAAGGGAGTGAGGAGATGAGGGGGGGAAGGGGTGGGGGGGTTCTCTCTCTTGAAGCATTGGTGATACTAGGAAGTGGGTGTGGCCTGGTGATGTGTGGTGGGTTCCATGGCCGCTAAGCGTAAGACTCTCAGGTACTGGGGGCATGTCAGTTCGTGAAACTCATCCGCCAAGTACGCAATGCACAGCTGCCACAACATCTTGTCAAACCGTGGTAATTGCTGCATGGCTGCTGCTGTGAGTTTCTCCATTCCCAGGATATCCCAGACTTTGTGCATCCAATCCTGATGCTAGGGTATCCTGTCCGTCCCCCACCTGGCCAACAGGAGCTGCTTCGCTGCCCCCAGTGTAAGAGTGATAGCTTTGCCCCTGGGAGATTTTAGTGGGTAGGTGAGTGGATTGGGAAGACCCAGTAGTACGAAAGTGGGGAGTTTAGGTATGTCTGTGTTGAACATGGTGTCAATGGCCTTCAATACTTCTGTCCAGTATGGGCCAATCTTGGGGCACTGCCACAAAAAATGGGTGAGTGTGCCCCGTTGTCTGCACTTTTGCCAGCACATTCCGTCCCCCTGGGGTCCCAAGAAGCTACCCTTGCTGGTGTGAGGTACCAATAATGGGCTATTTTGAGAAGCATTTCCTTACTGGTAGTGTTGAGGGTGGATGTTCATGCTTGGTGGAGCATATCACTCCACTCTTTGTCGGTGAAAGAGTATTTGCTTTCTTTCTCCCATCTGGCCCTAGCAGGGGAAGGCAGGCGGTGCACAGGCTGTATCAGGAATGCATAGATGTCAGACAGTAACCTCTTGTCGGAACTCCGCGTGATAAGCCACTTCTCAAAATGTAACAGTGGTCTGCCTGCATGTGGTTGAATCCACTGTCTAGTGACCCAGTGCGCAACAGCTAGAAATTGCCATTTTGCCGAGTTCGGAAGCGGATAATATGTCTGTAGTTTGGCAAAATCCATAAGACCCTCGGTATCAAATGGGTCCCCCACCATTTTTCAGTTAGCTTCCTGCCACACTTTAAAACCAGTGCCTTCCAATGCCGGGGGAAAGTCTGGATTATCTTTTTAAGGGGGTCTGTGGGTATATCGGGGTAGAAAGATTATGCTTCCGTTGTATCTTGTCCCAAACCCCTATGGTCGATCTTGTGACTGGTGAGATGTATACCCTGGTGGTCTGTGAGGTTTGGGCAACCACGGCACCTTCCAGATGTGCATCCCAGCTACAGCCTGGTCTATAAAGCACCAGTGGTTTTCGGTAAGTGTGCGGGACCATTTCACCATGTAGTGCAGTTGGGCTGCCTGATTATATTTGCAAATGTTTGGGACCCCCAGTCCGCCCTCTGCCACCGCAAGATAAGCTTGTGATCTGGACATTTTCGCTTTTTTACCCTCCCATATGAAGTTCCAAATTAGAGCCTGCAACTTATCTAGAACTCGGGGGTTGGAGCGTCACAGTTTGCATCACATAGAGCAATTTGGGAAGTAGCGTCATTTTGACGGCAGCAGCCAAGTGCCCCAACCAGGAAAGGTTCTGTGGTTTCCATTTAAGGAGATCCGTCCTTGTTATGGTGAGTAGATTTCCATAGTTGTAGTCCGCAGTGGCCGTAATTGTGGGGAATATCTGGAGGCCTAGATATGGGACCCCGTTCTCCCGCCCACTGAAATGGGAACTGTTCGCGAAGGCTTGTTCGCTCGGGATCCTGTAGCGTCAGGTCCAGGACCAGTGATTTTTGGGGGTTAATTTTAAAGCCCGATGCAAGCCAGAACTCTGACATTTCTGCCATGGCCGCTGTCAGTGAGTCAGATAGGTTTGTGAGTGTTAAGAGGACATCGTCGGCGTATAACATGATCTTATGCTCCCTCCCTCCCATCCGAATTCCAGTCACCCTTGCGTTGCCTCTTATGCGTTCGGCCAGCGGCTCCATATACAGCGCAAAAAGGAGGGGGGACAGGGGGCAGCCCTGCCTGGTTCCCCGCTCTATTTTAAGGGGGGGGGACTGTATTCCATTGACGCAGATGTTGGCCTGGGGAGCTGCATAGCAGGCTCGTGCCCACCTGCGGAATCTGGGACCGAATCCCACCCGTTCGAGCCCCCGGTATAGGTACTGCCAGTGTACTCGGTCGAAAGCTTTCTCAGTGTCTATCGTGAGCACCAGTGCCGATTTCTGAGAGCGCTGGGTTTTGTCTAGGAGGTGGCATAGTCTTTTCATATTGTCGCTACACCCGCGCTCCGGGGTAAACCCTGCTTGGTCCGGATCGACTATTCCCTGAACGTATGGTGCTAGTCTCTGCACCAACACGCTGGTGAAAATGTTTGCGTCCACATTCAGCAGGGATATTGGGCAGTAAGAAGAACAACTTCTGGGGTCCTTGCCAGGTTTGGGGATGACGGTGATTGTGGCGTTGCGCATTGAGTCTGGGAGCGTTCCCTGTGTATCTATGGAATTATATAGGCGTGTGAGTATCGGGGCCAGATGGGATGCAAACGTTTTATAGAACTCCCCGCCATAGCCATCGGGGCCGGGCGCCTTGTGCGGCTGCAGCCTATGGATAGCAGTAAGGACTTCTTGTTCTGTGATGTCCTTCTCTAGGGTACTGTACACAGGTACCTCCACCTCAGGCGGATACACCTGAGACCGGTATGCCTCAGTGTCCGATTCTTGTAACGGCTCGGCTGAATAGAGCACTTTATAGAATGCCCCAAAAGTGCATACAATTCCATCATCTGCGTCGAAAATAGAGCCATCTGCTCCATGGATTTCGGGTATCCTCCGGTCAACTACCTGCGCTCTAAGGCGATACGCTAGCATGCGTCCCGCCTTGTTGCCCCCGGCATAATATTTCTGGCGCAGCCGCAGTAAGGCGTACTCTGCTCGCCCCATATCTATGGCCAGTAACTGTTTACGTGCTGCCGTCAATTGTCATCTCAACATCACTGCGCCCGAGCGAGCATGTGCTGTCTCCAGGTTTTGATCTGGCCCTCCAGTTGGGTTTGCTTGTCCCGCCGCTCCCTATTATATATTGTGGCAACACCAATGAGGTGGCCCCGTAAACCCATCCTTTAGTGTCTCCCAAAGTTTAGCTATGGCCGTTTCGGCTGTATCGTTGTGTTCCAGGAAGGTGGTCAATGCAGGTAGAGTGGACAACCGCACCTTCTCGTATGTGAGGAGTTTTGTGTTGAGGCGCCAGTGCTGGGAGACTGGTGTTCGCGGTGCGGGCGGAATCGAAGGACAATGGGCGAGTGATCTGAGAGAGCGGCGGCTTCAATATCTGCGGTTACTGTGGCCCTTGTTATCCCTGGTATGGTAAGGAAGTAGTCGATTCGTGTGTTTGTTTGGTGTGACGCAGAGAAGAAAGTGTAATCAACCTCTGTGGGCTGCATATGTCGCCAAATGTCGGTGAGGCCTGCTTCGGTCAACCAACCTTTGGTGCCTGGTGTGAGTCCTCTATCTTGACCCTCCCAGGAGTGTGATCTATCACGTTGCCCATCCATTGTGATGTTAAAGTCGCCCCCCACCACCAGTTCCCTGTCCGGTGTGGTGATCGGGCGGCCCAAGGCGTCTTTGATATACCGTTCCTGCATGTCATTGGGGACATAGATAGTGGTACCGTGTACCTGGTGCCTTGGATCTGCACATGCAGTGCCAGCAGACGACCCAGGATGTCCGCAAAAACATCCTCCACCCTCCCTGTGAAATATGTGGCGAGCAAGATGGCCACCCCGCCCTCTTGCCCGGTCCCGAAGAAAAATATTGACGGTCGAACCAGCGGGAGCTTTGCTGGAGAATTGAGGCCCCGAACATTAAAGCTGAGTATGGGCAACATTTCTCACACAGTCACCTTCCGCCCATCCAATTACTCCCCCCTTGCCCCCCCTCACGAGGAAACCAGGTGTCAACATCATGGAGAGAGAAGGGAAAGAGGGGATAAACATAAAATATAAGTCGGAGTACATCAAGAACTACGAGTCCAACAGTATCTCCCACCTGGGAGTTGCACTGGTCACAAATTTGGAGTCCACATCGCTGCTGGGTATGCACATTGGATTTAGAAAGTTCATCTCGGCGGTCTTCGCCGGCGGAACCTTGTCATTGGGACCTTGGGCACCAGCCAGAGCTAACACTCCGCGTGTAAAGGAGCAACAGCCAACTTGCGAAAATGGAAACCGGTTAACCTGAGGTGTTGAAGGTCACTGGCTGCACCTTCATGCTGGAGAAGTCGTGTGCTTTCCTCTCGGCTGTCGGCTTCGGTCAGCTTATTCAGCTTCTTCAACCCCCGTCGGGATGAGCGTCTTATTCGACGGCCCTCATCTGATGGCTCATCAGCCTGCGACCTTGAGGGGGAGGTCTGCCGCAGGTCCGGCATCTCCGGTATGGCGCATGCATCCGCTAAGGTGCGGACCAACCAAACTTCCTCCTTCCATTTGTTCAGTTAGCGGTTTCAAGGCCCTGCAGCGCTGCAACGTTGTTTGGGATAAATCCTGGTAAAGCCCGAGCTTTTGGCCTTCAAAGTCGACAGTTCACAGATCTCTGGTCGCGGACATTGTTTCCTTCTGTTTATAGTAGTGTAGGCAAGTAAGTATGTCCTGGGGTTGGCCCAGCGTGGTCGCCGGTCTCCCTGCGCGATGTGTCCGGTTCAGCAGTATTTCCTGACCCCGCAGTGTGGGTGCCACATGTTTAAATAGCCACATCACAAAGTCCTCCAGATCTCCTGAGATGGCCCGGCCGGCACACCCTTAATTCGAATATTGGAGCGCCGTGAACGGTTTTCTAAGTCTTCGATTTGGTACCGCAGCTCAGCGTTCTGGTCTCGGAGCTCCCGGCGATGACCCTCCAACTCCTTCTCCCGGGCGTCGTGATTCTGTTCCACCGAGTCCAGTCATTGGTTAAGGGCGGCGACCTCCTGTCCGAGTCCCTTAATATCTGCGGCGATGTCACGCTTAAGTTCTGCGAAGTCCTCGCGAAGGGTACCGAACAGTCGTTCCATGAAGGCCTGCGTTAGTGGGGACTCCTCTCCGCCCCCATCCTCACTACTGGCCCTGTCCGGTTGACTCCCTTGATCCTCCGATGCCCGCGTGGCATCAGACTTCTTCGTGTTCGAGCGGGCAAACTTGTCCTTCACTGAGGGATCCTTTTTCAGTTGACGGTGTGTAGACATCTCCACGTTGGCTCGGTTCCCCACTGTTAGTCGACTGGACCACTCCCCCCGATTAAATGCCTCCCGCAGGCTCCCCATGCGGTCTGATGTGAGGCCGGACAGCCACTGAGACCGCAGAGCTACACAGCCCCGGGGTGTCGCTTCTGGCATCAAGGCGCCAGCAGAAAGAGGCGGGTCTGCTCACCACTCGGGGGGCCGCAGAAGGCCACAACCCAGGGCCCTCGCCTCCGGTCCCAACTATGTAGCCCCTGAAAGTGTGGAGGGTCCAGTCAGGCCTTCAAATGCGCCAACAATCGCCTGCGTGGGGATGGCTGGGGCCCGATGAGTCCCTGGTGTGCCCCTCCTGTGTAGGCCTCACTCAGCCTTGCCTGACGCCTCTGCTGAAATCGGGGCCTCCCGCCTCAGCTTAGCGGTGATGTTCCCCCCCACGAGGATCCACGGGGGGCGCGCGTCAGGGGAACCGGGCAGTGCGCTGCCTTAAGTCTTGACTGGGGGGGGGACCAGACTCCTCACGACCACCCAGGGCACCGCAGTAGGCCCGGTGTCTACACCCTCGCCTCAAGGCCCAGCTCCGGCAGCCAGCGGCCGCCCCCCACAGTCGCGAATAGTCCTGATTTGGAGCGGGGTGCCCGGACCTGCAGCACAGTGTCACCTTGGGTCCCCCCCACACCACCGATGCAGGCCTGGGCGCAGTTTTCAGGTAAGGGCCAGGGGGGTCGGTTCCCCGCACGCCACCCCAACCGGCAGGCCCCCTCTCCGCTCCCTCACCCCGGTGTCACGACTCACCGCATGAGGTGTCCTCTGAAGAGGGGCCGCCGCCATAGAACCAGGCTGTCCAAGCTTATTTCACCGCCCCACGGACCAGGCCGCAGCGTGCCCTTCCGTGTGCGGCACCGGGTCAAGGCCCGTCTCACTCCGCAAACCGCTCTCGCCTCGGGCACCTGGGCCGAGTTCTCCACCGTCGCCGCGGGCCCCCGGTGTTCCCTTGTCCGCCAGCCGCCCTCAGGGCGCGTCTGCTGCTGCAGCCGGGCGACAACGTCCTGTGTGGAGTTGACTCTAGTCCTGCGGGCCGGCGGAGCTCCGAGATGCACGTCTTACACCACGGCCATCTTGGACACGCCCCCCCCCCCCCACACAGCTATTTTCGAGTTCTGTTTGAAGGGTGTACCTGTCTAATGCGATTTGTGCACAGTTAAGTTGATCCCTACGCTGATGTGCACAGCTTGTTTTACCCAATACTGTTGGGCACAGTAAGGTTGATCTCTGAGATGAGGTTTACAGCTTGTTTTGTACAATGTTGTTGTGCACAGTCATGTTGATCTCTACGCTGATGTGCACAGCTTGTTTTAGACGGACATTAAATAATTTTATTCAAGTGGGGCAGAGCTTGACATTGTGACTGGTCTGTGTGGTCCTGCTGTGTTGTAGCTTCTGTCCCATATTTTTCTGCATAGTGTGAGCAGCCTATTTACCTCTGCATATATACCTGTTCTGCATATTTATTCTCCTGGTAGTGAGAAGTTTAGAGTCATGCAGAATATTGCTGCTCCTCCATTTTTCATGTTGCAGCCAGGTAATCCGCCTAAACATTGGAAGAAGTGGAAAAATGTGTTTGCGCTCTATCTGCGTGTTTGTGACTACGTTGTCAGTTGAGCGGAAAACTTCTCTTCTCTTACACTGTTTAGATTCAGAAGGCCAGGAAGTTTATGAACGTTTGCCTGCCCTGACAACTGAACAGGCTGCTGATCTAAATAACTTTGAAGTGTGTGTGTCAAAAAATTAGATTTGCATTTTCTCCCAAATGTTTCTACAGTTTTGGAGCGGTGCCGTTTTGGCAGGTGCATGCATAAAAGAGGACAGAACGTGGAAGAGTATATAACAATTTTGAGAAAATTGGCGTCTTCATGTACATTTTGTGGGTCTTGTGATCGGCTAAGGGACCAATTCATGCTGGGTTGCAGCATTGATAAAGCCAAGGAAGTGTTTTGGCAAAAGGACAATCCCTCCTTATGTGAAGTCCTAACTATTGCAAAAATGTGTATACACAGTCAAGCATGTGTGGAAGAACTTAAAAAACAAAGGGGAAGTTGAAAATAATAAGGATCAACACGTGCATGTGGTACAAACACACAAGAAAGGCAAGGAAAAAGATTTTCTGGAAAGAGAGACACTTATAATAGTAAAAAAGAAAAAAAGTTTCAGGATAATTATTAAAGATGTGGTGAATATGGGCATATAGCAAACAACAAAAAATGTATTGGATGCAAAGCCGAATGTGGACGTAAAGGTCATGTTTCTAAATGTTGCAGGAGTGGCAATGTAAAGAAAAAGGTTCATAAAATTACATATAGAGTGGACAGTGACTATTATGAAGAAGAGATTGTCTTGCAAGTAATGGATGTAGGAGACCATTTTCCATTTGAAACAGTTCTAATAGAAGAAGTACCAATACGCATGCTTTTTGATTCTGGGACTAAGATCACTCTTATTCCGAGTGAAGTGTATCTTTAGAGTTTAAAATATCCGGTGGTTTTGCACAGACCGGACATTCATCCAAAAGGGTACAAGGGGGAGCCCATTATACTAACGGGATATTTTGAAGATTGTATTACTTTCAAGGGTAGGTGCGTCAATGGGAAGATGCATGTCTCTGAAAGATGATATTCCTTGATAAGCTGGATACATCAGAGGGATCTCAAAGTATTTTTGGATTCTATTAAGACTCCTGCCATTTGCCTGAAAAACATCTAGTGTAAGGAAAGCAGCGAACAGATGTGTCAGGTTGTCAATCAAAGACCTAGTTACGAAACAGAATTACCAGAGTTCTTAAGTGAACAGCTAGGCTGTCTGAAAGGGTATGTCCACAGAATCAAGTTATGGAAGAATGCAAACGCAGTAGTTAGTAAAGTCAGAGAGGTTCCCTTTAGAGTGAAAGGAAAGATGCAGGAGGAGTTGCGGAAGTTAAAAGCAGCTGGCATCAATGAGGAATTTGAAGCCATAGAGTGGTTGGCCCCAGTAGTTATGGCTCACAAGGCCAGTGAAGAGGTCAGATTATGCATTAACTTGAGCGATTTGAACAAATGTGTGATAGTGGACCACTACCCGTTACCAAATATTTCGTAAATATTATCTTTGTTGGGTGGTGCTAAACACTTTTCTTCATTTGATCTCACCTCTGCATATCAAAAGGTGAAGCTACATCCTGATTCACATGATTTAACAACATTTATTACCCTGTTTGGAACTTTTAAGTTTCTTAGAATGCCATTCAGGCTTATATCTGCAGCTGCAGTATTTCAGAGAATATGGAAATTGTGCTTGGAGGAATGAGTGGGGCCAGAATTTACCAAGATGATGTGTTGGTTTTTGGTGAGTGTGTGGAGGAACACAACTTATGTGTAAGGAAGGTACTTGAAAAGCTGAGGGAGAATGGTTTAATATTGAATTTACATTTCTTTGCTTTCAACCTGTTGGAGATTGATTGCTTGGGACATAAAGTTTCAGCTGCAGGCATAGAACCCAGGAAGGCATTAGTGGATACCATAGTCCAAATGTCCACACCAAAAAGCAAGGATGAGGTGGTAAAGTTTCTGGGGATGGTGGAGTACTATGGTAAATGTGTCCCCAAATTTGCAGACAAAACGCATAGCAGAAGATTACTGCTGAAGAAGGGTACGAGTTTTGTCTGGAATGAGGCGTGTGATAGAGAGTTTGTGGTACTAAGGAAACATTTGTCCTATGTAGATTCGCGAAGAGTTTTGAACTAAGTCAGGACACCATTATCATGATGCGAGCTCAACAGGGTTGGGAGCAGTCCTTTTACAAGAGCAGGGTAATGAAGAACGAACTATCTTCTTTATTTCAAGCTGTGTAAGGGGGGCAGAACTCAACTATGCAGTCATGTAGTAAGAGGCGTTGGCTATTTTCTGGTTGGTAAGAAAGTTGAGGAAATTTGTGTAGGGTTGTGAGTTTTTGGTCAAGACTGACCACAAACCGCTAAAGAGATTTTGAAGAAAAACGGCCTGGACAATGTTTCCTCCAGGAGAAGGAAGTAGTTAGTTTCTTTGCAGGATTTAAATTTTCACGTGGAGTATGTGCCTGGAGCAAGAAACAATGTGGCTGATTGTTGCTCGCTTCTGGTGGAAAAAAACTTAGTAACAAGTCAGTGTGATGAGGACGAGGAATCTAGCGAGGAAGATGACTATGCTGTGTGTATTATAGGTATTATAGGTGATAGAGTAATTAAAGAGGACGAGTGGATTGAAGAAGTGGGCAAAGATGAAACCCTGCAGGCAGTGATCAGTAGTGTAAAGGTTGGTTGGGCCAAAGATGCAAAGGCTGAGGAGCCATTGAAAGTTTATGTAAAAATAAGTGATGAACTTGCAGTACAAAAAGGTTTCCTGTTTACAGCACAAGACTTATTCCACTCAGCAGTCCAAGGGATTGCTTGAAAGAATTTGCCCATGATGGAGATTCAGGTATTTCCAAGACGAAGGAGATATTAAGAACGGTGTATTGGTGGCCAGGAATGGATATTCACATTCAGCGACTGGTGAGGGTTTGTGTAGAATGCAGCAGGAGGGACAAGGTTTTGAAACCAAGGGTACAACCCACGAACTTGACGAGACTTACTAAAGAAGCTTGGGAGGAAGTAGCCATTGATATTCTGGGCCCCATCAAGGTATTGAGGGTGAATAAGTACATCATTGTGTTGTTAGAGAGCATGTACTCGAGATGGCCAGTGGTGGGTGTGACTAAACCCATAGAAACCAAAGACGTGGTAGCATTTTTGGAGCAGATCTTTGAAAAGGAAGGTTTTCCCCCTGACCATGATGTCTGACAATGGATTCCAGTTTGCTCCAAAGAGAAGGAGGCATTTCTGGGTGAATGGGGGATTGAGCATAAGAAGGCTTCTCTTTCTCTTTATCGCCCAGAAAACAATGGAATGGTTGAGAGATTTAACCGCGTGTTAAAGGAAACCAGAGGGCAACGGTCAACCAGAAAGGGGAAACTGAACATGGCATAGTGACAGGCAACAGATCGCAGGTGCCGCCTGTGTGCATTATTGGTGCCAGAGATCCTGAGAGCTAGAGCAGGCATTTGTTCAACAATAGTACTTTCACTTGTTTTTTGAAAGCCACAGGTGAAGGGTTAACTCGGATTTCATAAAGTAGGGCATTCCAGATTCTCGGGGCAATGCCAGAGTAGGGTCGATTGTAGGTTTTCTTCTTAAATTTGTGCTGTTTCAATAGTAGGGACATCGTACTTCTTGAGGTTCTCGTGCCACCAGATAGATCCAGTTTTTGACATCATTTTTATAAGTAATGTTATGGGAAGGGAGATGCGTGGTATCCTTAATGCAGCCTGCTTGTGTATGTGGTCATCTGTAGCATACTCATGTGCATTCTATCGAATTAGAATGTAGCTCCTGTCATACTCTTGTAGAATGTTGTCATTCAAAGTTGACAACCGAATTGACAAGGAGAAGAGCTGAAGCAAGGAGGCTGGGGTGAGAGATGTAACTTTAATAAAGCTTATTGTACTTAAAGATAGTGCGTGTTCTCTTCTTTATAACCAGATCCTGTTGAATCTAAATAATTTGAACTTGAACTCAACTCTTGGTAGCTGTAGCACAGAGCATACAGACTTAATTTAGGAGAAATATGTAAAGCAGGTATCGGTACCAAAACAGTTACAAAGTAGACCATACAATACAATAAAAACCCCACTACAATTTATAAAAATAGAGTAAACTGTAATGAACAAATAGAGATCAAAACCACAAAAATCAGATGTAGGGGACCAGAGATATGAGCTTTAGAAATATTTGGTCAAAATCGCCTAAAAATGCAAATGCTAAATCGCTATTATCTGGTCGTGCTGGACCGGGTCAAATTAAAAAGATCAGGGCCAATTGCAAGCTGCTGCCGGTTGGATACTGGAGCCTTTGTTTTTTCACTGGATTTGAGAGTTTTTGTTCTTTTTAAACTTGAGCAGATACCCGAACCCCGTTTGGCAGCCTGCATCCAGTGCCACTGCTGTGCACAGAGTTTGGTTGTGCTCCGCGGGTTTTGGACTCAAAGCCTGGCCACCACCATGGAGAGTCTCCAAACAGCACCAACGTACTTAGCGAAACAAAAATACTTTTCCGATGGAAACTATCTATCTATTGTGTGTGCATATATAGAGCGAGAGCAATACTAGAAGTGTTGTGAACACAGAAATTCTTGCCTGGATAGTAATTCCTTATTTTGATTTTTACAGCTCTTTAGTACTGTACCTAGACTAGGGGTCTCCAATATTTCCAGTTGTGAGAGCTACTTCTGATCAGTGAAAATCATTGTGAGTTACTGAAGGCTAAACAACTTGTGCATTGTTACCAGACACCCCCACACCCAGCTTCATTGACTTAAAGTCTAATGTCCAAAGAGCCCAGTACTATGGTTTGAACAAAATACTATGACTAAGGGCACTATGAACGGGCTGTCATGTGAGTCAGTGAGAGTGCTGTTGTTGGGGTTGTATGAACATGTTTGTGTATGAATGGGATATATTTGCATGGGTGACTGAGAGCCCCTGTGGTATGTCCTTGTGGCACAGGACATACACTTCGTCATATGTGGCACCGTTACATATATAACACACACACAATCTTTTTTTTTTTGAGTGGGAGAAATCTAAAGTGCAGAAAAATATTCAGCAAAAAGGTTCATAATATGAAACCTTTTTCTGCACAAATTTCTCTTATTTAAAAAAAAAAAATGGCTGTATTTTTCCGTTATACTTATCACACAAAGTCTACTGGCCACTGAGAGTAAGTGGCCTGCTGTCTTTAAATGTGACACTTTCAGTTGGGAGAAAATTGAAAAGAAGAGTTAACTTAATCATTGAGGTAACTTTCCATTTTAATTTTCTTCCATTGAAAAGCATGCTATCTGCAGCCTGATGATGATAATGTAAAATGAACACAGCCTTCCCTTAACTTTAAAAGGTAAACATGACCTTGTGCTATTTAAAAAATGAACTCAAGGCTGTGAGGTACTCTGAAGGTGGCTGGGAGCTACTGGTAGCTCGTGATCGACTGGTTGGAAACACCTGACCTAAACATATCACAGACACCCTTTACCACATCTACCATGAGAGACCTGAATGCTTGAGTGACTCTCGCGTTCTGTTGGTGACTGGGTACCTTGAGTACTGATTGCTAGCAACCCTGAAATTCCTCTTTTGTACAGCCCAGTGGCCTCTGTAATTACCTGCTGTTGGGAACCCATTCTTACACAAACAATGTAGGTCTTGTTTTGGCAGTCTGTAAAAATACAATGGTGTGTTTAAAGACCTGGTCAGAGAAACAACATGGTTCTGCCAAGAATAGGTTTGTAAAGAGTATAATGAGTACATTCACTTCTGTCGCCATGGTGGAGGCCACGCCTGAGGAGTGACATCATGCAAAATGGAGTTTGCAGTCGTCCTGAGAGCAAAGCTCTTACTTTAAGAATTGGCTTCAGTGAAATAGGTTTACTGAGATGAGAACAGCTTAATTTAGCTCAGAATTCTCACTGTAAATTTAACTGAGGTTATTTTTGTGGCGCAGGATCTGCTGGAGACTAGTATTGTAAGTACCATCCAGGAGTAGTATTATGGTTAAGCTGACCGCACCGTTTGCTTTTGTATCCACTGTATTCCTAAGAATAATTAAGAGAAAAAATTGTACTTTGAATCCAAATCATAGTCTTTCCTAAGACATTTTGCAGAGTTACAGCAAGCCTTCTGACTTTTTCTTTAAGGCACAGAGACCAAAAATCCAGGCATTAATTTGGTATCAACTGTTGTCTCTGGTAGTGCTTCAGCTATGGTTGGAGCTCGCATGTTTTTTTGATAGACCAAGAGCCTCTTGTTGGGCCCTGTGGCAGGTGCATATCTTTGTTTGGACACCCAGTTAAGAAACAGCCAGGG
Source organism: Calotriton arnoldi (assembly GCA_963921515.1). Lineage (NCBI taxonomy): Eukaryota > Metazoa > Chordata > Amphibia > Caudata > Salamandridae > Calotriton > Calotriton arnoldi. The sequence continues at coordinate 403,344 of CAWUFW010002165.1, forward strand.
GGTTATTGTCACCTCAATCCGGTGACCTTGTTGTTCTTTTACTAAATATAGAACATTCTAAAATAGCTTTATTAAAATGTTGATTGCTTTTCAAAGTTTTTTTTAAATTAAGATAATGTTTGCATACATGGATAGTTTAAGGAAACGGATTCACTTTTTGGTATATAGTGCCATTTTCATTTTATGATTGGGGTAAGTTCCCTACTCACTAGAATCTTATGGTTACATTCTGTTCATATTAATGGGGGCATCTTCTCCCGCTTATTCCACTTCCTCTTCTCATAGTCTTATTCTTTGGCAGGGAGTTTTGGAGGGTGCAGTTTTGACCACGCCAACAAAGCTGCTGTATTAAGTTGCTTTCTGAAACTGTCTAGGCCTTTAAACATGAGCTAGGGGGCTGTGCAGCTGCACCACCTAAAATATGGAGCATTTCTTATCTGAAAGCCATCGTTTCTCTCTGTGCCTTCTGGCTTTAGGTATTGCACCAAATCCCCAACAGGCCTGAGGCTAAACAATTGGTCCATGGTAGGGGGGGGGGCACATCGAATACAATCAAAAATTAAAAACAAATTCTATTAACTATTCTATAGAATTCTTCATTTTCCAACTGTTGGTTTCATAGGACTAACTCTTCATCCTCCCTCAGTAGATGGTCCTTCTTGGAGAATTCTCTTCACTTATATAATTCAGTGCAGACATCATCAGTAGGCCTGATTCAAGGACATTATAACATCAGCTCTGATCCGCAGGTGCTATGTTAACCTTTGGTCGAGAAGAATGATCAGTTATCACAAAAACTGAATCTTAACAGCTTGATGAATAGATGTCTTTTTAGACTGGCATGGAAGGTGGGTGGCTCCTCGCCCAATTTTTAAAACCGCAAAAAAAGCAACAACAAAAAAATATTGAAAGCTTTTTTCTTAACCATCTATAGGGAAAGTAAGCCTTCTTTATTTCTTTAAGTGCATTATTATTTATTTTTGGTCCTTTTACATGTTCGTACCTTCAATTATTATTATTGAGCTACATTTTCGTAATATTTTATTATTTTTCCATCATTTCATTGATTTCTCGCTGCCTAGTAGAAAGTAGGCAATGTTCTCTCCCCCGCCTCCAAAATGAGGTGCGCCTAGAAGACTGCCTCTTCATTGTCTGTGTGGTCTCAGGCAGGCCAGCTGGTATTTTGGGCAGACACTTTTCATAGAAGAGAGGTCTTCACTTTGGCAGTGTCTGACCTGCCCTAGCCCTCTTTGCGATTTTGCAATGCAAACTTGGGCCAGACTGCATCCGTATGAGATCTTCAGGCAGAAAATGAGGGGTTCTCTGTAGTTTGCTCTGCCATAGTTAACATACAGCAGTGGTGCACACAGCCCACCATTGTGTAATTGGTGGTGCTATATCCGTGGCAAAAACGTTGCTTCTGCTATCTGTACAGTGAAGCATATTCTATAATGCATGTCTTTGTCTCTGTCTAATTTTTGTTTTATGTATTTCTTTTTTTTGCAGCAGTTTTTATTGTATTTTTCAGAAATTAACCATGAGGTGCATGTACAGTATCAACCAGGAACCATTTTACATCATGAATGACTCTTCCCTCCTACTCATGGGAAGCATAGTCATTTAACTTTTCTCTTCACTCTTTGGGGATACAACAGTAGGTAAAATTGAACTACACACCTTCTTATAAGAACTCCAAAGAGTGGAAACCTATAGGGAAAGGGAAGAGAGGAGGTCAAACAAAATATGCACTGTATTATTGCGGTGTGATCTGACTGGTGATTTATGAAGCAGGATATGTGTATCCTACTTAGAGAAAATATATTAGGAGGAAAAATCCTTTCCATATCACACACACTCTATCATTTCTTGTAAGTATTGGAAAGAAACCATTAACTAAGAGGATCAATATGCACCACTTGAAGTGGTTAATTGGCCATCGACCAAGACACATGATAGGAGTATGTTAATACAAACTGGTTATGCATTTTATTGATTACTCGGACTACCATTCAGTTTCTTATGTATCTCTGTCATTTTCTGAGGAATGAATTCCATGTTTTGTTAAATATCTTCTTGGTCAGTGATGTTGTAACTTACTTGCTCTCAAGAAGCCATTCTCGTCCGTGTGGACATCTGTTCAGTCATACCGTGACCATCCTCTAGCTTGGATGGAAACCTATTTTGGTTACTGTTAGACACATTGCAATCAATCTTCCCCTATAGATACTGTTATGATGGAAAAAGGTACCCTGCTTGGCTCTGGAGAGCATTCACCCCTCCTCAGGTTCTTCATAGCAACCTATGGTGTTTCTGTTCGCAACTGGGCATACACACGATCATGCGTGTATGCTGGGGCTTTCCCATGGTAGGTAGTGGGATTCAGAGCAGGGCGGTCTGGTTGGAGGGGTCCACTATGTACACCCTCCTCTTGAGGAGAGTTACTACTGTCATTACAGTGGGCTGTAGAGGGCCGACAGTGGGCAAAGTGAATATAGTTGACAAGCAGCCCTTTATTATCTGCTAGCTGCTAGGGAGAGCAGCTGTCCAGCTTCTACCATGTTTTTAAATTTGTGTGCAAGCTCATTATTACTGGACCCTTTGCCCGTGTGGGACATGGACAATGCTTGTGTTAAGTTATCTACATTAGTGGAAGAAGCATGTGGTGTGTGGTGCATGTAGCCAAGGCCACACTGGCTTTTATTTTATATGGTACAGGATCCAAGTAGTACCTGAGATGGAGGGTTAGAGAGAGCACAGACAGCAGATGTGAATTGGGGGACTCCTTCAGACACTGCATGGATCTTTGTAGTCTGCTGATTGAGTGCTTTTAGGAGAAGAAAGAGTTAGTTGGTTTTGAAGCAATGGTATACCCCCCTGCCCTTTCCTGGGCCATTGTTCTCTGAAAGGGCTATCCCTGAATCTGCTCCCCCACAAAGAGGTTAAGAGGTACTTGAGTGATATATATATTCAGCCCTTGGATTGGGTTTCTTCTTGCAGGACACTCACAGCTCCATCTAATCTTTCTGCTCTCACTCTGTACAAAGGCCTTGGCTGGATTAGTCTACTTGGAAATAGCTAAAGTGTACAGAACTGCCCATTACTGGTCACAGAGCTGAACTGCTGAATACACAAAGTTTACCTTCACCTTAAGTGTAGGTATAGGCAGAAACTCAGTCAGTATGGCAGGACTTCCTGACCAGAGGCCTGGGGTCCCAAACCAGTGGAAAATGGCAAATCCTTAGACCCCCCAGGGTTGGGGTAGCGACATCAAGTCCCCTTTCCTGCTTCAGGAGCAGTAACCCTGTGGAAATTTGATGACTCCGTTAGGTTGGGCTGCCTGGACTCAACTTCAAGAACGGTGCTAGCCAACTCCTACAGAGGTGCGCTGAAGGTGCCCTTGCACAAGGAAGACTCTGCACTTAAAGGAATGTGATGAGAAGAAACTTAGGGGAGACAAATCGATGCTACTGTTCTAACATCGGGAGACACCAGCAAAGATGTGCTGTGGGTGAACCTCAAAGTCCCAGAAATGACCCCAGCACAGGTGACTACACCAACACCTGAACCAGAAGGTGCTGGATGGAATTTGACTGAGCAAGTTCTGAAGCCAGGTGTCTTGCACATTCCACCCCCACCCCCCTAACAGAGACAACGGCAGGCACACCCTGCACATAAAAACCTGCACAAGGTTACATTAAATCCATGCAAGGGGGATCTACTGTTGAGTGACTGTGAGTGAATTGAGCTTGAGGAGCTCCCCCTAGGGCCACAGAGATTCCCCTTTGTAGGGCAACAGGCCAGTGCACTTTACAAATATAGACTGTCCCCAAGTATACTGTGGGTAGCGCTCCCATAAGTACCTGAAAGCAAATGTCCTCTCCCGATGATGCCTAATATATCTAATTATGGGATTACTAATAAAGTACTTTTATTTCATAAAGCAGAGTACTGGCTGGACAGTCATTTATTGTGGCTGTTTGAATCTTATTAAGTGTTGAGTTTCTAACCACACACCACCTCACTGAGTAATCCTGCACTGGGCACCTTGCTCTTGGAGGTGGGGTGGGGCATTTCATTCAGATGGGAGGAGTGAGCAGATAGATCAAGAGAGACAACCGCAGTCTACAGAGATCTTTGTGTGCCCAATAATGTACATGGGGTAATGACAGCAAAATAACTGTGTTGTTGATGTACTTGGTGGAGAGATCAATGTTTTGTCTTGTCACAGTTTTGACTCATCATAAAGCAGCACAGAGGGTTAATGTGCCTGTTGCAAAGCGCAACGTGTAACATGCAGATCGCAGATTTGTATGTTAAGTAAATAACTCGGTGGGTTACTGATTTTGCCACAAAGATATTTTTTTTTCTTGTGGTTCACAAGATACAATCCTTTGAAATATAGCACAGCGAGCAATGGACCGTCATCGGAGAGCTGCATGCAAAGTGCATGGCATAGGCTTACAACCCTATTTCTTTTCTATATCTTTCTTTACTCCAAAGGCTGCTAAAAAGGGTTATTTGGGGTAGCAGTAAATTCTTATTAGTATTGGCCACCTAACCACTTTGTTACATTTCAAATGCTGACTTTGTGTTCCTCCAGACCAAGCACTTCTAACATATATATATATATTTTTTTAAATAATTTTTATTATTATGCAAATTCTCTTTGACATACATAGCAGTGCGCCTACAACCCTGGGGCCGGCTGTGCTGTTACGTAACGTTACCGCTCAAAGCAATGCTTCCCACATCCCGGGGACCGGTCAGCGCTTTGCTTACCCTTGACATTGTCACTCAAGTTACTAAGCGATTGCGCCATGCGTCAATAAGTTTGTGTGTAATTCCACAACACTTTTAATATACAAAAAACCCCACAATATTACCTTTAAAAGAAAACAAACCAACAGTGAGGTATCAATTCAGTCACTTGCGCCTAAGCTTCGGCACTTGTGTTTTATTCCGGCTGTGTGTACTAACTCTGTCACCAATAACCTCAAAGACCCTCCTGGTATCTTCTTTGATCTCCACCCACATGCGCCTTCCATTCTGGTCTCCCTTCTTAATCTGGGCATAGCTAAGTCCTCCGCCCGTGTGATCCACCCCGCCCCGCAGGAACTGCATTCACCTCTTATCTCACTGAGGTGCTATCTCCCACCTCTGCGCCTGTCTCTGTTTCCGCTGACGCACCCCTACCCCCGCCTCTCAGATATGTGGTGTATAGACCCCAAAAGTTCTTAGGTCTGCACCGCGGTGGTCGCAGGTCGCTATAGGTTTCTGTTTGTGTGCAACAGTAAAGGACGTCACGCGACCATTGCGGAATCGTGGGTAAAGGTCCCCTCAGCCAGCACATTGCTACTCTACGTTTCGCCATCAACAGTCCCAGATCTACCAGTCTCCGAGCAACTTTCGGTAACTTCCTAGAATATCCCAGAAGCGCCACCGCCGGGTCAGGGGGGATCTCCAGCTCCGTAATGTTACTTATCTCTCGGAATATATTTTCCCAGAATTTAAAAACACCAGGGCAATCCCACGCTAAATGTATAAAGTCCGCCGTAGGATAGCGACATCTTTCGCAGATTGCATCCTCTCGTAGGCCATACCTATGTAATCTCTCCGGTGTGTAATACACTCTATTAATATATTTAAAATGGATCAGTCTGTGTTTGCCATGCAGAGAGATGCGCTTCATGTTGGCGCAGCAATATGACCACATGTCGTCATCAATAGCCATGTCTAAGTCTCTCTGCCAGTCTAATCTTGCTTTGGTGTAGTGGTTGGCTCTCTGGGACATAGCCATCTTATATAAATTGGATACCAACTTGCGTGAGGATTTCGTTTTGATGAGATACGATAGTTCTCGGATCTCAGGTGGTTCGTCCATGTCATCCCCGAGTTGCTGTCTCAATGCGCTGTACACTCTGTGATACTGAAAACGCTGAAGTGGGGTAGTAGTTACCGCAGTGGATGCGACTGCATTCCACGTTTTAGCACCTCCATCTGAGAAGAGGTCTCCTAGTTTGTGGATGCCCAGCGCGCGGAGCGCCTGTACCACCCCCCTGTCCCTGCAGGGAGCCAACCAGGCCGCCCAGTCTGTAGGCATTTCAGGGGAGTATAGCAGTGCCCCCGCCGTTTGCTGCAATATGCAGTGCCATGCGTGCCTTGTCGAGTTAAGGGAGTCTACAATGCCGGTCCTGCGGTCAACTGTTTCAAAAATGACGGCCGGCAGAGGGAGAGGGTCTGCAAACAGCCTTTCCAGCTTGAGATATGGTATATTATCCGCTCCGTGTATCCAGCTGTGTGCTTGCGCCCCCTGTGCCACCCTATAATACAGTTCTAGGTCGGGTGCTCCCAGCCCCCCTAGATGGTAAGGGAGCGTGAGAGTCCGCCATTGCACACGGGCCTGCTTGCCCGCCCACGCCAGCCTCACCAGCGCTTTTTTAAGTCTGGCGAAAAAGGCGCGCGGAAGCACTATCGGAATGTTTGCAAAAAGAAAGAGGAATCTAGGTAACACAACCATCTTCATAACAGATATTCTGCCTATTGGCGACAGTGGGAGCCCAATCCATGTTTCGACATCATCCTCCAGTTTGTCTATTGCTGTCCCATAATTTTCTCTAAAAACAATTTCCGGATCTGTGTGCAACCTGATGCCAAGATATCTAACCGAGTCTTCTGACCACTGCAGCGGTAATTCCATCTTGAATGGGGAAGTGGACTGAGTAAGTGGGAAAGCTATGGAGTTCGTCCAGTTAACCTTCAACCCTGAAAGTGCCCCAAAGTGTACCACCTCACGCAGGACCGGGGCTAAGTTGTTCTCGGGGTCTCTCACGTATAGCAGAGTGTCGTCTGCGTATGTGGAGACTATGATGTCGCAGGTGGGAAATCTGACTCCCCTGTAGTTGTGATATTCCCTAAGTGCATACGCCAGGGGTTCCGCGATCAATGCGTATAGCGTCGGCGACAAAGGGCAACCCTGAAGTTGTCCCCCTTGTAATGGGGATTACATCTGTAACCAGGTTCCCGAGCCGAATCCGTGCGTTGGGAGCGTTGTATAGCACCCCAATCATTTGCAAAAAGTCAGGGCCCAGTCCCATTCTGGTCAGCACCTGTCGCATAAAAGGCCACTCCACCGAATCAAAAGCCTTCTCCATGTCCAAGAATACTGCAATTGCTTTTGTGTCCTGCCGGACATGTTGCTTTGTACCAAAGATCGTACGCAGATTATACGTGAGGTTTCTATCTGGGACAAACCCGGCCTGTTCCGGGGCTACTAGTATCGGAGTCAAAAGGGCTAGCCGTGTAGCCAATATTTTCGCAAACAGTTTATTGTCTACGTTCAGCAAGGAAAGCGGACGATACGATCCACATTCCTCCGGGTCCTTACCTGGCATGGGAATGGCCACCAGTATAGCTTCTCTCATTGTATGTGGCATTTGTCCGGTAACACACATCTTCAAACAATTCCATTATATGCGGGAGCAGAAGGTCTATAAAAGTCTTGTAAAAATTCACTGTGAGTCCGTCTGCCCCTGGGGCACTATTTACCTTCATTCCTGCCAGGGCCTCTAGTATCTCGTCTTTTTCTATGGGGAGAGAAAGAAACTCCCTATGTGAGTCCGATAAAAAGGGTAACTTAATGTGCTCCAGGTACGTTTAGTATTTCCTCATCCATACCTGACGAGTGCGTAGCATAGAGGTCCGAGTAATATTGTTTAAATCTATTAGCGATATCTGCCTCCTCAGTAAGCAAGTCCCCCTTTTCTGAGCGAATCGCTGTCACGGCAGTCCTACCTCGTCTGGCTTTCAATATGTTAGCTAGCACTGATCCCGGTCTATCTCCTTCCCCATACGCGCGCGCTGTGGCATATTTTCCCAAGTGCTGCACCTCGTTATCCGCCACCTCATGATATTCCTCTAGCAGAGTCCTCATTGCCTCTGCGGATTCCCCGTCTATTCCTACTTGCTGGCTGGCCTCCAGTTCACCCAGTTTTCGCTCCAGAGTCAACAGTCTCTGTCTGATGTCCCAGAGCACCCCGGAGTGCTTAGACATTGCTACCCCCCTAATGTACACCTTGAACGCCTCCCATACAGTCTGAAAATTGTCCACCGACCCTAGATTTGTATCAAAAAATGTTTCTATCGCCTCTGCGATCGTTTCCTTAAACAATGGGTCTAACAGAGAGTAGGGGGGGAAGCGCCATGTAAACGGGGGAATAGTCTTCCTAGGGGTGGGCAGGATCAAAAGAATCGGGGAGTGATCCGACAGTGTGCGCGGTAGAACCTGACATGTGGATATCTGTGACATGAGAGGAGATGAAATGAGCCAATAATCAATACTTGTGTGTAGATTGTAATAAGCGGAGTAGTGTGTAAAACCGCCCTCCCCGGGGTGAAGTTCTCTCCATATATGCCGGCTTTCTTGGCAGCCCTCCCGACCTGTCTAAACTCGGGTTCCTGACCAGATTGAGGTCACCGCCCCATAACATACGTGCCGCCCCGTATCTGCTCACTGTAGTAGCTAGTGTGTTGAAGAACTCAGGGCAGTCATAGTTGGGGCCGTATACATTGACCAATAGCAACTCTAGTCCCCTGCCCTGACAGCGGGAAATTACAAACCTACCGCCTGTGTCTGCCGTTAATAGTTGAAGCTTATAGTCGGATCTGGGGTTAGCCCATGTCATAACTCCCCGTGCATGAGTCGTGAAACCTGCTGCATTAACGTTCCCCACAAGGCCTCTGGAGCGCATCATTGCACTCTCTAGAGTGGGAGGTGCGTCTCCTGGAGGAAGGCAATGTCTACTTTATGTCTGGTAAGGTAGTTCAACACTTTGCGCAACTTGCGGTGGTCATTAAGGCCCCTCACATTCCACGTTAATGCTCTGAGGGATTCCAGTGGTCTTTGCTCGGCAGCCTCTCTAGACGTTAGCATACTGTCTGTCGTGTGCAATACCGTGTTGAATATCCTGCGGGTGATTTGTATGCAGTGCAGCAGCCGACATTAATATTGACCTCACTAACTCTCAACAACAAAAAAATAAACCTGACCTGTCCCGAACCCCCCCTCCCACTGCGAACCACCCCCAACTCGGTCGCGTTGCATCCCGTATAGGGACTTCCCACACCACCCGCCTCCCACCCCCAACTTAGTGATCTGTAGTGGTGGTTATCACTTGCGGGCGGAGGTCGCTCTATGCACTACTTCCAATTCTGTGCAAGTTTGTCCCCTTTCTCGACCTCCCAGCGCAGCCCCCAGCGTCACCCCCACCACTGATCCGCCATCCTCTACTACACGTGTCAGCGTATGATTCCACAGCCCAGTGTCGCCTATTTGCCAGTCTCGAGCCTCCCGGCGGGCGCTCCCCATGCCCCTTGCTTTAGCTATGCACTAGACTTCCGCATACTTCCCAACCACAGTATACCCATTAACAGAATGCGGTTTAAAGGCAGACCTGCATAGTGGTGTGTCTGTGAATGTCCGCCTCAGTGCAACTTTATGTCTACATTTCCTGCAGTTTACCCGTCTCTTCCCCGCCCCCACCCCCCAGCACCCAGAATACTTATCGAGTGTTCGCCACTGCTTCGGTCTCAGTCCTGTTCCTCCAGTAATCCCCCAGTTGCCTCATCCTGCAGCTGCCGCTCCGGGCTGTGCCTCTGCTCCCTATTCCAGTCCTTAAGCGCCTTCTGTAGAGCCTTCGGGTCTATAAAGATGTGTGATCGTCCTTGCCTGTTCACCCGTAACTTGGCCGGGTATAGCATTGCATAGTCTAACCCCAACTCTCGTAACTGCCTCTTCATGGGTACGAATTGTCGACGCGCCTCCTGTACTCTGGCAGTAAAATCCGGGTAGATTGAAATGTTCGATCCCTCGTACGGCAGCGTCTGCTTTTCCCTCGCCACCCGGAGAGCTGCGTCTCTATCTCGGTAGTTCAATAATTTAGCGATAATTGGGCGTGGCGGGGCACCTGGCTGGGGCCGAGGACCTAAGGAGCGGTGGGCTCTTTCCACCACAAACATGTTCGAGAACACCTCCGCTCCTAGCAGTTCGGTCAGCAGCTTCTCCACAAAACGCTCCATGTTCCCTGTTTGGGTCGTCTCCGGCAGACCCGTGATGCGTAAGTTGCAGCGTCGCGAACGGGCTTCAAGATCCTCCGTTTTATCCTGCAGCACTTGCATAATCTTGCCCAGTTTTTTGTGGTCTGTGTCCAACGTCGTCTGCGCTTCTTCTACTTCCGTAAGCCGTCGGTCGGACATATCTAGCCTCTCAGCATGCTTGTCCAGCCGCTCTCCCATTCTATCCATCCGGTACGAAAGGGCATCAGTTTTCGCACCTAGTGATGAGATACCGCTCTGCAACCCCTTTTCCATTGCTAGTAGCAGACTTTGGATATCTTGACCGTCTTCCGACGTGGGTATGGTTCTGGTTTCCTCCCCCAAAGCAGGGTCGTGGGACTTGGAACGTTTCTGCACAAAGGTCAGCTTGGACTGCGACCTATCCGTTTTGCCCATCTTCCTTTCTGTTGTGACGCAGTTGTGCAGAGGTCGATACTCGTGTTCCCCTCCGTCACTAGCCGTCTAGTGCCGCACCACGGGGTCCAACGCGAGCAGCCCGGCCGTGGAGTCCCCTGCCTAGAGGGCTTGTGCTAGTGGGGCACTATCTGTCTACTCAGCGTTCCAGTCGCGGGGACACCGCACCTAGTGTTGCCTGTTGCTCAGACTACTGTTTGTCTCCTCCTGCCCAGGGGCTGCCCAGCGGGGCCACTCCCCTTGACGCTGCTGCTGTGGGTAACCTATATCGTCCTGCAGTTACTCCTTTGTCACTCCGTGCTCTGCTTATGAAGCCCCGTTGTGGTCGGGCATACCAATGCTACACCTGCTTGGCGCTGCACTTCAAGCACTTGTCGTCCGTAGCGCTACTCAGGACACAGCTCCTGTTCACCCCCGCAGAATATCAGCCTCCGCTGAGAGCGTGTCTCAATTACCTGGGGCCCCCTCACCTCTGCTCTCCACTATCAGGCTGCCAGCAATCTCTTGGTTCTTGCCCCTCTAATACGCTCCACCTCTCTTCTCCGACAGTGCGTATTCCTTCTGAGCTCTATGCTGACACTGTCCCTCGCAGTGGTCAGCCCTTAAATCCCTCCTGGCTGCTTTCAAAATGGCGGATCCACTCCTTAGTTTATCCCGGCCGCCTTCGTCCGCTCGTCAGGTGGTGGCAAGTGCAGCCCAAGCCTCTCGCCACGGGTCCCTCGCCGTGCTCCGCATTGCCTCTGCCGCCCAACCTCCGGGGCCACAGCCGCTCCCACCACCGTGTTCTCGCGGGGGGGAGGGGCAAGCCCACCACTGCCGGTAGTGTTTTGTGTTCAACTCCCCATCTGTGGCCGGCTCAATCTCTCTTCCTCGCCCCGTCTCTTCCTACACAGGACTGTTGTGCGTCCTGATTGTCTGCCGCTCCTGGTCGGCCCTCCAGTGACGGCCCGTTCAGTCTTTCCTCGGCACTCCGTGCCGCACGCACGATGACGACGTTGCGCCCCTTGCCTTACTTTAGCCCGGGGATCTGCGGCCTTACGTCCCAGCGAGGACGGAGCCTCCTGCTCGGTGCCGGTGAGGGCTACGAGATCCGGCGTTGCTGAACCTGGATGCTCCCGTCTTCCGCTCACGGCTGTGCTGTATGTGTCGGCGATTACGGTGGTATGGGGAAGGATAACTGCAGGATTGTCGTGCTGGGCTATGGAGCTCCGGGCTCAGGCAGCCATTACCGTCACGAGCCAAGCTCCGCCCCAGCACTTCTAACATATAATGCCTACTATTATGGTTGCATTGTGACTCCTGCACATTGTAAGCCCCCATTGTCTTATGTAACATTACCTCCACATTTATTTACATTATTGTCTGGTTCATTGTCTCTGTATATTGTGTCTTTGGTGTAAGGTGGTCTTACTCCTTGTACTGGGATGCGTAGCACTGTAAAATGAGTTAAATGCATGTGAGAGATGTGTTGATAGTGAGGAGATCCATGGAGAAGGAGGTCATGGAGGGGCACTGTAAGAAAGTGGATTACTGGGGTGGATGGTAGTTCCACCACAAGTAATAATGTTACTATTCTTGTTAGGTTCAGTAAAGGTTTTAGTAATTTAACCCTGAGATTAACCCCTGGTAGCTATGTCACAGAGCAGACAGGCTTAACTTAAAATGTGTAAAGCATTTAAAAGTACCAAAACAGTTCAAAAGTTGAAAACACAATAAAAAAAAAAACACTCCAGTTTATAAACATAGACAACATTTTAATGAACACAATGACACCAAAACGACAAAAATTCAATAAGGGGAACCTGAGAGATGAATTTTTAAAGCTTTAAATAAAAATAATGCCACAAAGCTCCAACCACAAGCAACTGGTGGTGTTGAACCGGAACAAGGATAAGGTTTGTGGCTGGGCTCGGGTTGGAAACGAGGATCAGGTTGGTCCCGAACAAAGAGTTACCTTCTAGCTTAGAAACTTTTATGGATAAAAAGCTATAGTCTGAAGCGCGAGGTCCCGGTGCAGTTGTTGACGAAAGGTAGAAAGCTCTGTGCAGGTGAAAACTGAAGTCTGTACCCAGGAAGTCCATGATGTCTATTGGATGCTGTTTAGAGTCTATCCCGGCGAAACCGTCCATGTTTGGACTTAGAAACTTCTCTGAAAGTCAGATTTCTTTCCATTGTTCTAACCAGCAAGTTTAAGTCGACTGGTGATACCACAGTAGTGGCTTCAGCGGCTGACCATGGTCTCTGTCGGTTCTCCAAGCAGAAAGTTGAAAGCAAGTTTGGGCAGGAAGAGTGCATTCTGACACCAGCCAACAGTTCCAGGACCTGAGGAACTGCACTTGGGTGGGGGAGGTGTAGGGGGGGGACTTACTCCAACAGAAGCCACCAGTGGGAATTGGTCAGCTGAGCTCTTTCAGGCATGTAGTCTTCTTGCAGCTTTTGTGTCCATGTAGCTTAACAGGAAGCCAGCCTACTGGTCCTTGGAGTCCACTTCTTTGTACTGTGTAAAAGTGGGAGCAGCCCCAGTCTCTAGCGTCCCCTCACAGGTCACAACAGCAGGTGCAGTCCTTCTTCAGTCCTTCACAGATCCAGTAGTATTCTGAAGAGGGTATCCCGGGGTGCCTCTTTTATGACTGGGCCTAGCTTATGGGTGGGGGGAATCCTGTTCCTTCCCTAACCAATAAGTAAAAAGTTCCTATTAGTAACCCTTCCAACTTTTGCAGCAGTTCCTGTGTGCCCTACTGCATACAATCCCACAGTGCCTTCCTCTCTTGTGCCCACCCTTTAGGTGAGGCCAGGGAAATGAGCAAACCTTCCTTTGTGGTTACTCAAAACCAGTTCTGGGCACAGCTACTCTACCACTGGGAATGTAACCTGGCTGGCTAGAAGAATAATAGAATGGGAAGGGTCAGGTTAGAGCGACATCTGCCTGTGACAGGACAGTCATTAAGTTTCTGGTCACTGCCCAGGTGGTCATCATGTCTGAGGAATAGGACACCTCCTTACACCCAAGCTCATTATCTCAGCTCTGGGACCCAATTCACACCTAATCAAGGAGCTGTTCTTGTCCTGGGTGGCAGTTGGAAGCCCCAGCAAATGGGCTTTCGGAGGCTTTAAGCAGGTAAAGGTGAATTTTTGAGAAAGGTACTTTTTGTAAAATATTTGTTATAAATCCACCTTTACCAATTAATTGAATCTGTAATAAATATTTTAAAAAGTCCAAGAATTAACATTTGACCTGGTTCCTGGGCAGAGATAACTTGATTAACTTTAATAATGTATCCCAATGTTTTCCTATGGCATCGCTAACACTGATAAAGAGAAAATAGTTTTTAGGTCTTGCCTAAGAAGCACTTGCGCTGTCTCTTTGAGACATGCTGTATATAGGATATGGGCATTCAACATGCCCAGGGCTTCTGGTTGGTTAGTTGGCCTGCCTTTCTAAATTCCTTTTACTCTAGTTGGTCAATATTGTCCATCTGTCCCGTCTTTGTGTGCTTGGTTCCCTCCCAGGAGACATCATCATTTGTTTTTTTGGGTTGGCCATCTCTGGCCATCTGTTGCCTCCTCACTCGCACCCACTCCCTCCCATCATTGCTTCCATCCTTTCTGCGGCATGCCCCACCCCCCTGCACGACACTGCATTGACTTTTGTGGCAATGGCGGCACGCCGAGCTGTAGCTTTAAATATCTAAAGCGCGGTCTGCCGCCATTGCTACAAAAGTCAATAAATAAAAAACACAAAGGCAGGCGGATGGCGCATTGCTTTTCTATTTATTTACTTTTATAGCAATGCCGGCACGCCGTGGTTTAGCTTTAAACATCTAAAGCTAAAGCGCGGTGTGCCGCGATTGCTACAATAGTAAATAAACAGAAAAAAGGAAGCCACACAACTTTTTTTTTTTTTTCTATTTATTGACTTATGTAGCAATGGTGGCATGCCGCGCTTTAGCTTTTAAACATCTTAAGCTAAAGCTAGGCGTTCCGCCAGTGCTACAAAAGTCAATAAATAAAAAAGCAAAGGCAGGCGGACCCTGCATTTCTTTTACATTTGCAAAGCAATAGCTCCACATTTAACTAATGCGGGACCTATTGCATTGCAAATGCTTGTTAGGATATAGTCACTGTAAGGGCACATTTAGCATTATACTATATCTTATTTTTAAATATCATGCACCCTGCCTTTATAAATGAATGAATGTAAGCTTTTATAGAACGCGCCGCTACTCAAGCGAGTCCTGGCGCTAAGGCAAAAGAAGCAAGGGAATTCCTGGAATTATAGGTTTAACAAGTGAGTTTTTAGCCGTTTTCGAAAAACGTTCGCATCTGACATTAATCTAAGTTGAAAAAGGAGCTTATTCCGACTCCTGGCAGCAAATACAGAAAAGACGGAACGCCCAATCTCTTTCTCTTAACGCGGGAAACTACTAGCAGCCGTGCATTCTACGAGCACAAGGCCCTAGAGGGGCAGTATTCTTGAATCAATCAATCGGATATTTGGGTCCAGCGTTGTAGAATGCTCAGTGTACAATAGCTAAAGCTTTAAAAATAATTGTCTTGCTCACCTGCAACCAGTGCAATTTATCGTGGTACTGAGATACAGTAAAGTGTTGAGAAATTTTAAACAGAAGACGGATTGCTATGTTCTGTACTAATTGAAGTTGATGAATTAAGTATTCTGGAACTCCCAAGTAGAGCATATTAGAATAATCCAGCCTGGGTAAAATCAGTGCCCAGACCACTGATTTCCTAGCTTCCCAAGGAAGAAAATCCAGGAATTTTCTTAACATTCTTAGTATCCAAAAGCAGGATATCACTACAAAAGAAATATTGGGTTTAAAAAGGAGATGATCATCAAAAAGCACCCCCAGGTTCCTGGCCACTCCTGTAGGTGTGGGAGGCGGCAGACAGCCGCTTGGCCAAGCACTGATTCAACTTGGTAGTTGATGGGAGCCAAAAAGCCAAATATCTGGTTTATCCGGGTTACACTGAAGGCAGTTGACTTTAGGCCATTTCATCATTGCTTCTGTAAATGCTGAGAGTTTCCTTATCTGAGGCCGAATCGCCCTCGTAGGTGAAAAATAGCTGAGTGTCATCCGCATATGAAACCATTTTAATGACAAAAGATTCTATTAAAAACGCAAGTGGAGACATATAAAATGTTAGCGAGAGGGGGACTCCATGCTGAACCCCGTGGCACACCACACTTTAGTGTCTTCACATCTGAATAAAACAGCTTCATCCACACTGCTTGTTCTCTGCGATTCAGAAAAGATCGGAGCCACCTAAGTGCTGCCCCTTCCACTTCATTTGATTCAAAGCGCTGGAGCAGAATTTCATGTGAAACAGTGTCA
The DNA here is from genome assembly GCA_963921515.1 of Calotriton arnoldi. Lineage (NCBI taxonomy): Eukaryota > Metazoa > Chordata > Amphibia > Caudata > Salamandridae > Calotriton > Calotriton arnoldi. The sequence continues at coordinate 419,219 of CAWUFW010002165.1, forward strand.
AACACCGCCAAGAGATCTAACAAAGTCAAGGCGGCATTATGGTCAGAATCAAGATTCATCTTAATAGAGTCAGTAATTACTAACAGAGCAGTTTCTGTGCTATACCATGTTCTAAAGCCCAATTGCAATGGGTGCAGAAGATTAAAAATATCTAAAAATTCTGATAGTTGTGTGTAGACAATCTTTTCAAGTATCCTTGAGGCAGCTGATTTAAAAAAAAAAAAAAGAGATTGGTCTAACACTTGACAGAATCTCGGGCCAACGTTTGCTTTCTTTAGAAGGGGAATAACATTTGCCCTTTTTCAGGAATTCAATACCGTCCCTTACTGCTGGGAGGCTGTAAATAGCTTGGGGTACACTGGGCTTGTATAGTCAGCTACCTGCCTCAGAATGTATGGGGGGTACGGATCCAGAGGACAGCCAGATTTGCATTTACAGCGCCAGATCTTCAGCTCCTCTTGATTGGGGGGTAAAAGATGTACGAGCTTGCAATTTGAAGTTGGACTAGGTGCTGGTGTAGTTGACTCAGCAATATTTAGCCTCATAAGATTTGACAGAATCCTCGTGATCTTTTCATGTAAAAAGTCACTCAGCCTCATACATAAGTTCATATTGACTTCACACGGTGGAGCAACCACCTTAGGATCAGTGAAGTCCGAGACCACTTTAAAGATTTCTCTTCAACATTTATTTGCTTCATTAATCATTTTTAGAATAAAAAGTGCTACGTGCAAGGTTTACGTTTTTATGATAGGAATTCAGGGCTTGTTTATATTGCAATTTATCTTCCTCTTTATAGTGTCTTCTGCAAGATCTTTCCAGTTTTTTTTTTTTTACAGAATTTCCTTTCTAAAAATTACATACCTAGTATTGTCAACCTATTGCCTGAATGGTTAGCGTGTCCGCGACCATCTTTATGTAGGTGGAACTCATCTAGCCTGACCGAACACTAGTGCCCTTGTGGGCATTTAAGGCTTACTTAGGAGTGACTTACTAATATCTAAAACGAGAGTTTAGGGCTGTCAAAAGGGGTTATTTTGATAGGTCGAATTTGCAGTTTAAACCTGCACAGCCAGGTTACTGGTGGCAGGCCTGCAGTCATGTTTTTCATCGTCACTCTACTGGTGATTCATTATGTGCTGTGGTCTATTAGTGACATTTAACTTACAGGCCATGGGTACACTTTGTTCCATATACTAGGGATTTATAGGGAAGTTAAATATGCAATTTAGGAGTACAGCCAATTGGATGTGTTTTTACGCATTTAGCACATACACTAGACACTGGAAAGCAGTGCCCTGGAGTGCAGAGTCCATAAACCAGCAGAGAAAATGTAACAAAAAGTAGGGGTGACTATGCAAAAAGGGACCTTTTTCTACGGGCACCAATAAAGATTGTTGCCCATGCATTACCAACGCTAAAGCCAGCCATGGAGGTTTTTGAATATTTCATGTAGCGTGCGATAGTAATGCTTCATTTCTTTTCCTATGAAAAAGTAAAAACAGCTAATTCTGCATAGGGGTTCTTTAATTCAGGCTGCATAGTTAAGTATTGAAAGACAGTATGACCTATTACATGGCAATTCAATTGCACTGCAGAGTATGAGCGATTGACGATCTCCATCAATGTCCATAGTGTAAAGTTGTTTCAGTCGTGTGAGAGGGGGTCTCCATGTCACAAGCTCAATATTGCTTCATTGTTGTAGTGCTGAGGGTCTTACAGAGCCATGGAAAGCCAGGAAACCCACAGTATTGGGCTAACGGTGCCCATTTACACAATATAACCCTGTCATCCGTCATTACTGTAGTTCAGAGTTTGTACTGAATACAGTCCATGTGGGCTTCTGATGCCAGGACTTTACTCTGCCGTTTTAGCTCGTCTTTAATACAGGGGTTCGCACCATAGCATTATCACTCTCCGATACCTGGGGCGCTTTGGGTCGCACTATACAGCTGTTGTGGTGTCCGTGCCTGCGTATTTCCTCCAGTCCGATTATTTGTGCTATATTTGTATGCTCAGGCATTCAGCACTAGTACATTATGTCTGTGCTCTGTCGTTCAGTCTGTATTGGTGCCCAAGGTGGCCACTGTAGCTTCTATGTGTCTTAGTCCTTCTTTAGTGCCTGCCTAACTGCCGCACCACCGAGGTTGGTTTACTACCAGCGTCCCTGTTTCATACTCTGCACTCCGGGTTCACCTTCTAACACTCTTTTAACACTCTTCCATCCATGCGGGGCCTTCGCGTTGCATGTCTCCTCCACATTCCATTTTTCGTCTTCTTCACCAGCGGTTCTTCTGATGACCTCTGCGTAGTCTCCTGCATTGCACCAGATTGCATCTGTTGTAGGAGGACTCTAGTGATGGTCCATCTGCAGGGGCTCAGCTCTCTCTTCATTCCCACTACTCTGGTCATTTTATGTGTGGTGTTCACAGGGTTCTCATGTGGGCTCCTCCCAGCTGCAGCACCTAGAGGGATGTGCCTCACTCCAATGGCTCGCCCCATGATTAGAGACTTAGTCATGGCAGCATTACAGGTATAGATTTTGTGCTGACTTTCGCCATATTCCCCTTATAGAACAGTGTCCAACTTTGCTCTTTCCCATTCTGAAGGGCCATTATTGGCAGTTGGTTAGCAGAGCTCGGTTAGCGAGCAGCCATCTTCGGGGCGTTGCCTGGCTTTGTCTCTCTAATGCATTAGTCTGTTAACGGATTTGTATTTTCTTGTTGTTTCTCTCTCCAGTTGTCAAGGTTTGCCGTTTGCTGGGCTACCTTGAGTGCAGTGAATTACCTTGGGTATTTTAGAAGCAAGATGATTACAAATAGGAAGTTGTTACCATGTTCTGCACCTGGGTGGTCCGAGACCTCTACACACAATTGTTAAAAACGTTCCTGTGCACACTTTATATAACGTTGCTAAATTAGAAGCACAAAAAATATGCATAAAATGCAAAGTGAGAGGAGCTAAACTAAAGAAAATAAAAATATTTTCTTACAGCTTCTGAAAGTCGCATAATTCAAGTTAACTTTTTTTTTCAGCGAACAAGATGGACATTTGGGATATGTAAGAATTGAGAAGGATGATTGAACACACACTGTTCAGTTAGTGTCGTGCTCTGCAACAAATGGATCCAGAAAGATAAGGCATCTTGTCTCATTGGCCTTGCACTCACTCAGAAATAATCATTTTGCTACCCAAGAGGGTGCAGAGCGACTAACAGCTGTGCGGATTAAGGGGAATGATTAACGTGTAATACATTTTCTATAGGAACAGACACTGAAGTATTATTAGGATGAATGCTTTAATTTAGCCTTCAGTGCACTAAAAAGTGAAACGTCGCTCGGGAGTACCCGCACTATTAAAACAGTTTTTTCTGCTATTACTGAAACAGCGCCTTGGTCTAATCAGGATTACCAGTGCAGGAATATTAAATGTTAAAAAGCCTTTCGTTTGGATAATAGATTTTACGCTTCTTTGAAGAAATTGTTAAAAAGTACATGATTTTAATCACGACCTCGACATTAAATCCCCGATAGGATCCCATCTATTAAGCCTACATCTTTATAATAGTACCAGCGTTCTGCCTCAAGTCATGCACTGCAGCAATAATCTCCTCTCTTTGAGCACTTGCTGCAGACTTTTATCCTCATCCTTTCTTTCACTTCTTTTAAGGCAGGGATAGGTCAGTCAAATGAAAGTCTCCATTCTCTTGCCAACCATTTTCTTTGCTGTTTGAGTTCCCTAGTGTTGTATATTTTTCTTTATACATAATTATATATATCATTTATTGCAGTTTTATTCACATAATATTATCACTTTTCTGTTAAATTAGACTATGATCACCTACAGAATATGAAAAATGTTATTTAAGTATCTACTCAAAGTCTTCTACTTAATCTCTTTAACAACATTAAGTTTTTAGGAGATTGCCTAATTAATCTTCAGGTCCTGGATTCCTCTGTGTAAGTTGGATAATAGAGACCTCTAGAGGCAAGAACAGATTCATCCTGACCTTATTTCCCTCCCTCTTTACCATCCTTCTTTTGTTTCTTACTTAGATCAGATGTGAGGATGTTTCAATTTATCCTAGCGTGGCGACTGAATTCCGCATCCTCTCCCAAATAATTGTTGTCTTTAATGTCTTTTCTGGAGGTTTGTCTATAGGAAATATTCATCCCTGTTTAGTTTCCTAACAAGGGTAAGTAAGGCACTAATTCCTGCATTCGATTACCGTATAATATTCTGCATCTTGACAGGCATACCATGAGACTCATTCAAAGCATTCATCTCTGTGCAACTGCTCAAGTGTCCTGTCAAATGAAAAAGGAAATGTACTACCTCAAGGAACCTTCATGGGTTTTCTGCTAGATAGGAGCATGAAAATTTCTGGATCAAAGAGCCAACCTTGAACTGAGACCAGAATCCTAAATTTGATGCACTTGGGGAAATTTCCTCGCAAGAACTGGAAGAAGCAGGCCTCTAACACCTCTCTTTCGCTGTCTCCCGTTTGTCCTAAATTGAGCTCTGAACATTACAGTATTCTAATAAGAGTTAAACACTGTAAGAAATTGAAATATTTGAGGTGTGACTACTCACCTGAAGGAACAATCTCAGCCCTAGTCAGGGTGAACCCTCAAAGTCACAAAATTAACCTGAGCTCCCTAGTAGCTATGGCACAGAACAGGCAGGCTGAACCACGCCCTAGTAGCTATGGCACAGAACAGGCAGGCTGAACTTACTGCAATGTTTAAAGTATCTATGCTGTACCAAAAACACTAATAAAGTCAAAGTGCAAGAGGGAGCTCGACCAGTCCTTCAGGGCTCCTCTCAGGTCATAGAGAGCAGGTCCAATCTTCTCCTTATCTTTCACAGGTCATTGATGTGTTCTGAAATGGGTGCCTGAATGTGCCAGATTTCTGCCTGGCACTAGCTAGTGGGTGGGATTGACTCCTGGGCGTACCCTAACCATGAGGTAAAAGTTCTTACGGCCAACCCTACACACCTCTGCTCTTTTAAGTGTTATATGTGACTCCAGCACACCTATCCAGCAGAATTTGACATTCAAGCATGATTTGACACTGTAGTGACCAAAAGGATGCCCACAACACCCACCCTGCATATTTAGAGGAATCATCTTTGTCCATTTAGGTCAGCCTATTGTTTGATCCTGGGAGGCATTTCACACCTATTCAAGGCTAATTACTGGCTTGGAGAAGCTAGAGAGTCCATACAAATTAACCACCAGGACTCCAAGATAGGAAAGTGTAACTTTATAAAAGTATTTTTTTCATTAATGTTTATTAAAAATCCATCCTCACAAGAGAGGGTGTGAAGGCTGGGGTGGAGGTCCAGGGATCAGTAATGCACTGAAGCGGGGGCGTGGCCGACGCCAACGAAGATGGCCGCTCACTGAGCCGGCTCCTGTCGTCCACTGCCTAAATTCCATCCCATCCATTAAAATATCTAGCAGCTACAATGCTAATGGCTGCTACCTGACCCCAACTACCTGTATGCCACGATACAAGTGACTGCGGAGTACCGGTGTGGTCTGCCGCTTGAGATAGGAGGTGAAGCCTTGATGATGTGTGGCCGGGGCCTTACGTAGGCAACGTGAAAGCTGCTGGGGACAAAGTGTGGCTGAAACTTTGAGGCCCCTGCCTCGGAGGATAGTGGTTGCAGCCAGACGTTTTGTGTGCCCTGGTTTTGTTTGTCAAGGGTGGTGAAGGCCAACGATCGCCAGGAGTTGGGAGGGGCATTGAGTGCCACCCAATGACAGATTTATAGGCCGAGCAGCTTGAGAGAGCTGCGATAGCCACCATCGCTGCTGCTGGGTTGGGACTGGAGTCGGCGACTGCGGACCGCAGAGGGACTGGAGCTGCCCCCGGCTTGTGGCCACCTCACGGCCGCCCACTGATACATTCCTGTCCTGTACCTGAGCTGGGGAGGCCGGATTGGCTGTGGCGTTGGGGTGCTGTCGGAGCACTACGTGAGTGCCAGCAGAGCCCTGAGCTTGCACACCGAACTAGATGTGCCCCCACTCGGTACCAGGAGTGAGAGCGCGCAGGCTCTCTTATGTTTTGGATGGTGCCCAGGCCTTGGTGCCCCCCCCCCCCCCCTCCTCCCTGCCACGTTGCGGTGCTCCCATGCCCTGTTGCGGTGGCCAGACTCTCCCAGCTGGGATCCCTTGATGTGGCGCCTGTAGTGTATATAAAATTGGGGCCATTAACTGCGCGGCCGCTGACTGCCACTGCCGGTGACCTGATGCACCACAAATTGCCACCGCACGGTGGCCTGCATATTGGTGGCACCTTATACAAGCGCCTCTCACTCTGAGCATCAGGGCTCATCCATAGGCTCTCCTCTCCCCAACGTGAAGCAAATTGCCTACAGCAGCTTATGAACTGAGGCAGTGAATAGGGCTGAGCGGAGGGGTGCTGCCTTAGTCCTGCCATATCAAGAAATACCTGAACAATAGAGTCTCTCCGCACAACATACTCACACCTACACCGCTCTCTCTGAGACCATTTGCCCTCCCTTGCCCTGGCTCCCGGTCGACTGGATGCATTGAGTCCCGAGCCTCCCCGCCCCCGTTTTGATCATACTCTAGAGAGCCTTTACTACTCAGTACAAGGGGGCCACACGTCACTACTGTAAAATCCATTGCATGAGGGCATAACGCTGCCTGGGGTTGCGGGAAGGAACAAGGAAAGCTGACAGGCCACAGGATGCTGTACTTTTTCATCCTGGTAGGCGGCAGTGAGTACTCCATTTTCTCCCCCCCCCCATTCTTTGGTGCAACGGAGGTGGCCGCGGCGTGGAGGGAGACGAGGAGAGCCATTGGAGATGACTGCCAGCAGAGGTACTCGCACAGTCAACCAAACTTGACAAATGTACTCAGGCAAGAGACATTTCGGCGATGCCAATGGCAGAGGAGCAATAAGATCCTCAAATTGGGCGCCGCCCTCCCCCAGCGGAGGCGACTCCTATCCTGACAGACATTATGACTGCAATACAGGGGATTCGGGTGGCCCTTGAGTCCAAGATTGACTCTGTTTTGACTAAGGTTGTCCTTGTGCGTGCGAACCTCCGCAACATGGGGGCCCACATCAAGGAAGCTGAAGACTCAATCGGCACATTGAAAGTGGACACTTATGGACTTGCAACTCAGGGTTAGGGAGCTACACACAACCTCCAAGATCCTGGAAGCTAAGTTGGAAGATTTCGAGGGGCGGCTAAGGAGAAACAATGTCCACATAATAGGGGTGCCAGAATGCCTGGACGGACCGGCTGTAGATTTATTCATAGAGTATCTCATACTGAAATAGCTGCAGCCCCATGGTCTCTCTAAATATTTCTCTGTTGAATTCGCCCACAGAGTTCCTGGTACCCCTCCAAGGCCAGGTGCTCCACCATGTCCCATCATAGCCTGCATTTTCAACTATCATGATCGAGGCTTCATTCTCCATACCGCCCGTAGTGCACAACCTATCAAATGTGATAGTGCCTTCGTCACCTTTTTTCTGGACTTCACCCTTCGAGAATGAAAACTGCGCCAGCCCTTTCTTGAAGTGAAAAGAGAGCTGAGAGACCGCGAGATCAAGTACTCCATGATACTCCAGATTAAACTGTGAGTGGTAGTTGATCGGAAAACCTGGTACTTTACCACCCCTGAGTGGTCCTGGCTGGAGGGTTGGAGAGTGATGGGGAAGACAGGTGGCAGGTCCTACCCCAAGCGGCAGCAAAACGGCGACGAGATCTCAACTGCGCCACAGGATGATACTGGCTAATAGCCTAGCCACGAACTGAAGTAAGTATGGTACTGCAAAGAAGGCGTGGAGAGGCGAGTTTTCCGAGTATATGGGGACTTGTTATCTTTCTCTGTACAGACATTTACTGTGGCAACATTTACGTGCTTTATTTGCAAGGAGGTAGGGTGACATCTGGATGGTAACCACATCCCTCTTTGTTTTGTTTCATGTTTTGGGGCGACAGGCCCTCTGCACTGTTAGGGGGACGAGCAGTTCTAGGTCCGTCATGCAGGGAGTCAGGGAGGGGGTATTATGTAGAGGTTTCTGTTGACTTGTTTGTCCTGCTACATGGTGGGAACTGTTGCACTTTTTCATCACCACATGAACACACACACTTTAACATTGCATCATGGTCATGTTCTCGGCCAAACAAGAGGTTCACATCGGGGTGGAGGAAAGAACACAACGGGTATGATTAATTTTACACTTATGGCACCTGAGGTAAGAATGGCACATCTTCGCCTTATGTCCTGGAATGTTAATGGCCTGGGTGACAAAATCAAGCGTGGGATTGTACTGCAATACATTAAGCGTCACTCCCCGGATGTTCGCTCCTCCAAGAAACACACTTGGTGGGCACAACTTGTAGGGCCATGGACCGATAGGGGTATAAGATTCTTGCTCACGCAGGGTACACTTCGGGTTCCAGGAGAGTAGGAATACTAGTTCGAACATTTTTGCCACTCACGGTTTACATTACATGGGCAGACATGAGCAGTCGGTATGTAGCTGTTACTGGTACCTGGGAGGGGACAACCCTGAACATAATTAGTTTGTATGTCCCTCCACGACTGCATGACCTTATGCTCCCAGCATTGAGCTCCCTACTGCCTAATATCCCTGAAGAAGAATTATTCGTGGGTGAGGACTTTAATATGACCCTCAGTGATGTTAAGGACCATTGGCCCCCCCTCGGCGGGTGGTGTCCCCAGGTTGCCCCTTAGCAGATTTCCGCTCGGCCTTGGGGACATGTGGCACACACTTAACCCCTCGACCCAACACTACACTTTCCGCTCTGGGGTACATGGTAGCTTTTCCTGTATTGATTTTATATTTACTTTGATTTATCGGCTTCCTCGATTTTGTGAGGTCTGACACTTGGCCAGAGGCATCTCTGACCACTCACCGCTTTGGGCTGTTTATGGCCTAGATTCTCCCCTGGGGCACCGTGAGATCACGCTCAATCCCTGGTACCTAAAAATTCCCAGTGTTCGGGAGGGACTTGTACAGACCACAGATTCCGAACACCAAGAATATAGAGACATGGTAACTGAGCCCGCCATAGGGTGACGCTGCATTGCATCTATGAGGTGGGAGATAAAGCGGGAAAGCTCAGCGTGGCTGGATAGGAGGGAGCGGGCAAGCCGATGGGTCTTGAAAACTCGCACAGAGGAAGAGCACTGGGCAACTGATAGGCAGGGAATTACTGAAGCCTTCGCCTCCTTTTATGCCCAGCTTTATTCCCCAATGCAGACTGCTGCAGCAGAAGAATCCCATGACCTCCTGGTGGATATTGCACTTTCCACCCTAACAAGTGACAACACTAACTTCTGGAGGGAGCCTCACACAGGAGGAAATTGTCAGTGCTAGCCAAGAACTGAACTCTGGCAAGACAATCCGCCCCAATGGTATGCCAATAGAACTTTATAAGCTCACTGCTTAGAGACTAGCCCCGTACTTGTTGCGAATGTTTAAGGAGAGCAGAGATCAAGGAATTCTTCAGGGGGATCAGAGGTTAGCCACCATAGTCGGTATACATAAGGAGGGCAAACCACCCAATGACTGTGCTTCGTATAGACCGATTTCACTCCTTAAAGCAGAAGTCCAAATACTGGCTAAACTCTTGGCCTCTAGACTGATGCAAAATATTGCCAGACTAATCCATTCTGATCAATCCAGCTTTTTTGCCAGGTCGCAGTACTGCTCTTAATCTTCAGCTGCTCCACGGAGTGCTCGGTCGAACTGGCAGAATTCGGGAGGACACTTAATCCTTCTGTTGGACACCTGTAAGTCTTTCAACACTGTCAAGTGGCCCTTTCTTTTTGAAGTATTGACCAGGATGGGCTTCAGCCCTAATTTCATAGCATGGGTAAGACTCCTCTACACCGAGCCCCTAGCACAGGTAACTGTTAACGGGGGGAACTCCCGGGTATTTAGCCTTCAACGAGGCACCAGACAGGGCTCCCTGCTCTCCCGACTCCTCTTTTCTCTTGTTCTGGAACCTTTGGTGGACAGATCCACTGATCTGCGATCTCTGATGGCCTGAGCAATGGGAGGACAGAATTTCACTCTATGTGGATTACGTCCTGCTGTATGTTGCTGACCCCTAGTTCTCCCTTGACAGAATTGTGCACATACACACCCTTTATGGTCGATATTCGGGATATGTGATTAATTGGACGAAATAGCTAATTCACGTTTTATATGGGCCAGCGCCTGAGTTGCCCCAGGGGTGTGAAGTGGAGATACTCTTCAATGGGTTCTGCTACCTCAGTATCTTTGTTACAGCCGAGCTGGCCCTCTTCTTCGTAAAAAACCTACAACTGCCTGTGACAAGACTTAAGAGCGATATGCAGCAGTGGGTTATTTAAAATGATGGCCCTGACTTTTGTCCTTTATGCACTACACAATACACCATGCCCGATCCCTGCGTCATATTTTCTGGCAATGGAGTCAGCCCTCAGAACGCTGCTATGGGATGGGGGACCAGCACGCATAGCACTGAACAAACTCATAAGGGAGTGGTATAATGGAGGGATAGCGCTTCCTGACATCCAGAAGTATTATTGGACCGCTCAACTTATGACCATTAATCAATGGGGGCACCGCCACGCGTACAAACCAGCATTTCGTATGGATCGATTAGTTTTACAACCGGAGGATACTTGCGAGCCCTCTATACTAGGCCACGGCACTTGACATTCCAGGGACCTACGGCTGTCACGGTTACAATCTGGTACACTACACTTGCAGCCCTGGGATGGAAGGGTAAAATAACCCAGGCCATCCCCTTGTGAGATTCTGAAGCATTGGGTACTCTGGATAGGCAACCTGGGTTTGTCAAGTGGGATCTTATTGGTCTTTCCATGGTGGGTGATCTATGGTCTCGGGGAGACGTTGTTTTATTCACCAACTTACAAGACTATCAGATGACACCTACTGAGACCTTCCTTTAGCTGCAGGTCCGACATGCCCTCCGAGCAGTACATCCCCAAGGAGAGGAACTACCTGAATCCACCCCTTTGGAGGACAGACTACTTGAAGACCACATGTCCCACAGGGTGACTTCACTCACATATCACAAACTGATTAACAATTCCCCTGACACTCTCCAACATTTGCGGGAACACTGGGACCTAGATTTGGGAGGTTTGGAGGACGACAAATGGCATGAGGCCCATGCCTCCATGAAAGAGATACCGATTAGGTCTGGGTTCCGCTTAGTACAGCTCAAGATATTACATAGGTCCTACTATGCCTACACCACCATGGTAAAAATGAGTTGAGTAACAATTGCGAACTGCTGCCGGCAGTGTAGACCGGTGAATACCTTCTATCATATAATGTGGGATTGCCAAGCTGTGCAGTGCTAATGGGAGTCATTGGTAAATTGTTTGAACAGTCTGTGCGGCAGTGAGATGCCACCCTCAGCCAAGTGGTGCTTGCTCAATATTTGGGACATAACTGATCTGAATCGTATGGAGCAAACCTGAATGACCCTGGGTCTGGCGATTGCCAAGTGCACTGTTGCTTGATGGGGGGGGGGGGGGAGTGGAGGGGGGTGCAGGTACGGCACCATGCCTTTGAGACTGGAGGCGATACATGGACTGGTGCATGGTGGCTGAAAAGGTGGTTTATGAGGGCACGGGTTGTCCTGCAAAGTGGGATAAAATTTGGGGCATCTGGAATGATTATAGAGGTGGCCCTTTTACCTCCCTCCCTCACTCAGGCAAGTGTGACTGTTTCTTTCTTAACAATTACATTATTAATGCTCCAGTTACCGGGCAGGGTAGTAACTGTTAGGAAATGTGTCTGACTTGTATTGATGTTCTGATGCTTATTGGCTATCCACTGATATGACTGTGATGTAGTATGGTGCACTGACCTATTTTTCGCTTTATATTACTTAATAAAAAAGATCTTTAAAAAAATCCATCTTTACCATTGAATTGTATGTTTAATAACTATTAAAAATAGTTGTTTAATTAGTTTTCTAGCTGGTCCCATTCCTGAGATTCAGTATTAATATTTTAATCTGTACTTTGTTTTTGTATTTAGGACAGCTACGCCTGCCCCAGCGAAAATAGGTTAAAGTGGGTGCTAGTCACTGTAAGGACATGTTAGCATTAAAATTCTACATCTCCTACTTTTAAGTACCCTGCTTTGTGGGCTATAGGGTCTACATAGATGTGACCTATTATTATTCGAAAGGGAGGTTTTACGTGTCAAAGGGGTTTATTTTGAGAGGTCGAATTGCAGTTTTTACACTGCTTACAGTCAGGCTACATTGGAAGTCCTGAAGCCATGTTTGCACTGCCACTTTAGTGGATGGCACAATAGGTGCTGCAGTCTACTAGTGGCCTTTAACTTCAGGCCCTGGTTACATTTTGGACCATATACTAGGGACTTATATGCAGGTTACATATGCCAATTAGAAGTACTCCGCTTTGAGCATGTTTAAAGGGGAGAACAGGCACACTACTACTACTGCTGCTGCTGCTGCTGCTGCTGCTGCTGCTGCTACTACTACTACTACTTGTTAACAGGATTAAAGTGCACAGAGTTCTAAATCCAGCAAAAATGTAGGGCCCAGCAAAAGGCAAACAAACACTTTAAATGTGAATTCCATTATTTTCCATCTGAGTTTCGTAACATGTAAGGTGTTTCAAACACATTAGAACAAATGATATTTCGATGTTGAGATCTGATTGTTTTGAAGCTTACATGTTTTAGAACTGAGCTCACAATGAATCATTTATATTGACATCATTGTTGTGTACCATTTCAGTGGCACCTTTACCTGCCCTAAATGAATGGATGAGGCATGAAAGAGGCCTAGCAATATTTCTCTCAAACAGATTGTTCAGAAATCAACAGTATGACTGGATGAAAATATTAAATGTCGCATTGAGTCGACTCTCACCTGGTGGCCAGTAATGGCCATTGCTGACTCCCTGATGATCTCTAGTCAAAACTGTGCAGTCACTTGTCTTGTTGGGTGATCGACCCTTTTGTGATTTGCTACACAAAATGTGAAAATCTTCTCACTATCCCCAACTTGTTTTATTTTAAATAACCGGATTTTGCATGCACAGTGAAATTATTGACAATAAATACACAGAAATCCATGAAAAATGGCTGCAGCAGTTGGACTTGATGTTCCCTTGCACTTCCGTCTTGGCCTACAAAAACATGTCAGCCTTTGTATGGAGCTCTTTCCGTGGGACCTACCCAGCCTTAAGAGCAGGGTGCGTATAGAAAAACTAGGTGGGCTCCACTTGTGAAAAGAAATTGGGGACCTCTGAACAAAGGTTCGCAGTTGGGAAGTTTGTCAGGTTTCTGCATGAATTTACACATTTCAACCTAGAAGATGTCTCCAGAAGAAAATCTCCTTGTTTCCACATCGAGTAAGACTTGTTAACTACTCCCATCGCACACTGTCTTTGTACTCTTACAAAGCGTAAACACATTGAATTAGTAGGTATACTGTCTAAACGTTTGCTCTAAAATCCCTGTTACCATCATTCAGTTCAACCATTAAAGATACTTTTACAGACTTGAAGCCAATCCACTTACTCCTCGTTCACAATGGCCGGTGACATCACTCACTTGGCTAACCTTGTCTACATAGGCACACTTCATTTATTGTGTACTGTCTATAGGGCTTTTCTTCCCCTGTTACACCTTCTCCCTTTCATTCACTCATTTATTTATTCATTTTTTCATTTGAGTTCCAGTGCATACCAGACGTTCTACGTGCGAATTCATATTATTAAAAAAATCCATTCAACACACAGGAGGTACAAAACAATCTTGGCCCAAAACCCTCTCGTCCACAATTCTCAAATAGGAGGCAAATTGTGAAAAAGATTTTAATTGAATGGATATCTCCTCAGGCCACTCATTCTTAATGTAGTACATAACATCCATTAAAGTTTCTTCTTCCAGATAAGCCTTCTTCCATTCGCTCTGTTCTGCTGCCACTACATTCTTTAGCTGCATCGATAGCATCAGCCACACTTCTGGAATCCTCCAACAAATCCGCATTGACATCTCTAGATAAAGGCTTTCTAGTTACAATCTGCCCTATAATTTCTGCCACCGGGAATGTATTTAATATCAAATGCATGCTCCTGTGACTTGGACAACAATCTAACAAGCCTTGCAGAGGCCTTATCTAAATCCATGCAAATTTCCAATCTGCTTCCCCAAAATAAATTCATAAACTTATTTACAGCCCAAGAATAGGCTAAGGCTTCTCTTTCAATTGTGGTATGGTTAGTTTCCGATTGGCTCAATGATCTTGTAGCGAAGACGACTGCATAGTCACGCCCCTTAGTCATCTGGCTCAAAACAGCTCCAGCACCCATCTTATTAGAATCTACTGTAACAACACATTTTTTCCTGAAACAAAAACACTTAATGCTGGGGCATTTAGGATTAACTGTTTAGTTTGATCAAATACTTCCCTTACTTTCATGCACAAAAACGTGTATAGTACTCCATTCGTCCCAAAAACCTCCTTAAAGCATCCTTCTCTGTAGGAATCGGTGCATGGGCTATAGTCTGAATAAGAATACATTTAGGCTTACCTTTTCTTGAAATATTGTGCCCCAGATAATTCCCTTTCTCCGCAAAGAATATACACTTCTCTTTTCTTACGGTCATGCCTCTATCCTTAAGAATCCTCAACACCTTTTCTAGAATGACATTGCGTTCCTTTGGAGTTTTAGAAAAATATTGAATGCCTCCAGAAAGGTTTGAAGACCAGGCACATTCAGAAATTAACCATGCTTGAGCCTTTGAAAGACACTAGCTAAGGAAGCCAATCCAAAAAGCAACCGCAAATACTTGAAAACACCAGATGGAGTAACAAAAGTTGTTAAATCTTGGAAATATTTAATTAATGGCACCCGATCACAGGCCGCTCTAAGATCTATAATTCAAAAATATATTGCACCCCTAATATAAGGAAAAAAAGATTATGAATTTTTAGCAGATGATGACAATCTACCAAGATAGTACTGCTCAGAGTTTGTAATTCATACAGAGCCAAATCTCACTTGATTTCTTCGTGCATGATTACCGCAGGAGAAACCCACTCAGCTAAATCCACAGGTTTAATTGTTTTTTCAGTACATAATGTGTTTAATGTTTTCTTTAGGTGATTTTGTGAACCACATGTTTGGCATGTTTTTACAATATTCTACAATGCTCAAACCTTCATGCCTTTCCATCTTGTTCAGTGAAAACATCTGGAAATTGTTCCAGCACACTTTTCATTCTTTCGTTCCCCCTCTCTTTTTGAAGTTCACCTTTTTACACACAATACTAGATAATGGCATATTACTCAACATAATGGGAAATTCAGTCCCAGGTTTGAGCCACATACCCATTTGTGACAACTCTTGCCACCCTACAACGTCTCTACCTTTACATAAAGAACAGGTGATGGAAGGAATGCTGAACAATGCAAACTCACCCCCAGTTACAGATCTGTGTTTAATCCATTGTTTTATGCTCACCACGCCACCCCAGTTTGGACCCAGCCATTTATTTTCAAATCAGTCTTGACCCTGCTCCTCATGGGAACAGTCCAGCCCGAACTGCCAGGCCAGGTCCTCCCTGGACCAGAAAACCAGTATCCTAGGACTGGTTTCAGGGTATCACCTGTCATCAGCCAGGCTACCTTGAATCCAGTGGCACAGTGAGCACGGGATCCTCATCTGGGCATACCCTTCCCACTTAGGACCGACAAAAGTTAAAAAGAACAGATGATGTACTGAATGCTCAATAATGCAAACATTCAGCCCCAGTCATAGATATGGGCTTAATTCCATCATTTCTTTGCTCACCACGCCACCCTACCTTTACATGCAACATACATTTTGGTATTCGTGATTCTACCTAAACACCCTAGGGTATCCTGAAAAAATCCTAAAAGATCAATATCAAATTGTCCAAGTAACTTGAGCTTGATATCAGAAGACTTCAGATCAGTTTTAACACCCTAGAATGAATAAAATGTACTGTCAGAAAGAACAGTGATGGGAGACCCAGAATCCGTCATGGCCTCTAAAAGCACATCACCAATATGGACACAACCTAATGGCCTTTGACCACATGACTATACGAACATCAGCCTCCAATGTAAAAATAAAATTCTGAAATTTCTCCCTACACATTTGTCTCTAGCTCCACGCTACTCATTTTGAGATTTTTTTTTTACCACTTCCACTTGTAGAGTGGAAATGACAATTATTGGTGTTTGGTAGGGAGGGACATTCTGCACATCTATCCAGTGGAGGAGGAGACCTGCATGATCTCCCTGGAATGAGAATCAATATGAGGAGTGGAGCTCTCAGGGCTTTCTTGGCATGAGGGTGACCAATCACTGGGGGGAACGTAGGGACATGTATAGAGGCTAAACATTACTGAAGCAGAAATGTATGGGAGTAACTTCTGCATGCCTCGAAGATGCTCCTGGAGTGCTTCTTGGACCACATAAGTAATAGTTCGGGTTGGTGGCAATACCTTCTTCAGCGATGCTGTTTTCTCTGTTTTCTTTACCTTGGCAAATGATAACTGTGTACACTGTAGCTTTCATTCCCAGGCCTGAGGCATTGTCAAACTGGTTCGGTTTTACACAGCTTCCAATCCCCCATAGCATGCTTAACTGGCTGTATCTAAATACTTCAGCTTTGCCCAAGAATGTGCAGACCGCAGTTTGTAGGCTCCGAAACACTGTGCTAAAATAGATCTCCTCTGTATACACAGAGTTTACACGTGGTATCAGTGAGGCTTTCATTATTTATTATTCAGTCCGTTAAATAATTATTGTTAGACTTGGCATCCTTGGCTTGGTTTCCCCTGACTGTGTGCTGGATTGTGGTTTTGCTGGCTTAGATGCTTTGGACACTTTGCCAGTGCTGATCGGTGTCAAAGTTCAAGTGCCCCCTGTGTAAATTGTGATTATGATTGGTTATCCATGATTGGCTTGTATGATTTACTAGTATGTCCCTAGTAAGTGCACTGTGTGCGCCTAGGGCCTGTAAATTAATTGCTACTAGTGGACCTGCAGCACTGATTGTGCCACCCACACCAGTAGCCTTTCAAATGTGTCTCAGACCTGCCACTGCAGTATCTGCGCGTGCAGTTTTGACTGCCATGTCGACCGGACAAGTGCACACACTTACCAGGCCCTAAACCTTCCCTTTTCTTACATGTAAGTCACCCCTAAGGTAGGCCCAAGGTACTACCATGGGCAGGGTGCAGTGTATGTTAAAGGTAGGACATGTTCTGGTGTGCTTTGCAAGTCCTTTTAGATTGTGTGTTTGAAAATGTCTGTTTTAGAAGGTGGGCATTTTCTTGTTTAACCATCCTGTGTACCTCTGCCTGTTTGTGTATTCACTGTCTGATTTTGTAGTGACAGAAGCTGGGGATGTGCATTCCCTCTAGACAGTGACAAGGGAGGATTTGGTGTGTCCTGCCTTTCCTGGGTGACTCGGAGCTCGGCTGAATGGGCCTTTCTGCATTCAGAGTGGTGGGAGGAGTTTTCACTAGCACCTGCATAGGCTGTGTCTGCTCTGCACAATGTTGTCTCCACCTCCTGTAGTGCAGCTGGACCAGGGAGGACAGAGCTGGTTTTTACTGAGCTCAGGGACTCTTGAAACAAATGGGAAACTGGGTACAAGTAGTAGACCTTCCCTTTAGATTACTTCTTGACTAAGAGGACCCTGCCAAGAAGAAGAGCTGAAGAGCTGTCAGGAGGATTACTGCCCCTTTGCTGTGTGTTGCTTTGCTGGGTTGGCCTGCAGTTGCCTCTTCTGTCTGTGGGCAGTGGAAAGGACTGGACTTTTGTCTTGGTGTGGTATCCTACTTAAAGAGATTCTCCAAAGGCTAGAAGTAGGTCTTGCCTCTTGTTCTGAAGTCTCAGGGACACAAAGACTTCACCTGCAACTTGCTAAACAGCACCTGGATTCATTCCTCTACTGGACTCCTGATTGCCGAAGGGTGCCAATTCCAGTTCCTGGGCCGTTGGAACCATATGGTTGGTGCTGCAACCCAAGAAAAACAATACCGACGCTGTCAGCGATGCCGCCAGTGATGCCACGACCTGCACAGAGGCCGTGGGTACTGCTCGTGAAGTGCATGACACCTTGCCCTGCCTGCACCACAGCTCCGACACCCGCCGATGCCTGCAAGTTATTCACCTCCCTGACGCCAGCGCTCACACCACCGCCGGTCGCTGCTTGCGCCTGCCTTTCGTCTTCACGGAGGCGATAACTGACATGGGCGACTTCCTGAACTCATAGACACCGCACTGCTGAACGGAACCTATGTCTCACCGCCGGCGTAGCCTCCTGTCCCCTGCAAGCCGGACTCGATGCCTCTCCTCCTCACAGACTCGACGCCTTGCCTCCCCTGTGGCAGTAAGGAGCCGCCCTTGCCTTGGCCTCGACGCCTCACCTCTGAGTTTACTTTGTTTCCAAGGTACTGTTACTTGGGGGTCCGTGTGACTCCGCGGATGGCCCTGCGCACCTCGTGGTCAGCGCTGTACTTTGGATTTGTGCCAGTACCAACGTCCTAATAGCCCCAGTTGGAGCTGTATGTTTCTACGAGCTTTATTTTTGCAATAATCATTCTAAAAGTGATATCTTGATATATGTATGTTGGATTTTCTATGTTTTGGTCTTGTTAAGTTTAGATAAAGATACTTTATTTTTCTAAACCAGTGGTGTCCATTTGTAGTGTTTTCTCTGTGTTACTGTGTGTTTGGGTTCCAATACTTTACACATTGCCTTTGGGACAAGCCTGTCTGCTCGTGCCAAGCTACCAAGTGGGTGAGCAGAGGTTCTCTAAAGTGTGTAACGCCCTTATCCTAAATAGAAGGAAGGGTCCCTACTTGGACAAGGTGCATACCTCTGCCAACTAGAGACCCCCATTTCTAACAGTAAGTTACAGGGTAGCTGCAAGGCTAATCGCTATTACCTGTTTCAGAGTTGTGTGTGGATTTTCATATTTTTGAGCAGGTTAGTTGTGTGGTTAACTTTCTGGAGACTCGTTGATCCATCACGTAATGAAGTTAATTGCATCCAATAATGGCGATTGATGTTTGCCATTTATTTATTCATTCTCCGGTTATACTTACACGATCGATAAGTTATTCAAATTAAGTTTGCATCTCAACCCCCTCACCCGGGGATTCCAAAGGTACCCGTGTTTCCTTGGAAAACTGGGTTACACTTGCATACAGCAAATGAATCCATCTTGGTGAGGAGACTGAGAGGTGCAGCACTCGAGCACGGGCACCAGCGTAAGTTACCTGGTAGTTTGGTAGGGCTGAAGGGCCATCACAGGTGGGTGCTCTGTGAGGTGATCGGCTCCAAGGGCAGGGGTGGAGGAAGCCCTGAAGACAGTGCACAGAGGTCTTGTGGGACAAGGTCAGTGCCTTCTTGTGCTGCGTGTGGGAGGCCAAGGGATCGTGGCAGGGATCTCTCTGGGCCGATTCCGCACTGCAGGCCTGTTCTGTTGTACACCATGCTGCAGATTTTCAGTTTTGATAATTTCAGACCTCTCACCTTTTCCCTTCTGAAGCCAGGCTGCGGAGCACACTTTCCACACCCCTGCTCAGGTGGCTTGGAATCAATTGTATGCTGTTCCAGTTTGCCTATGGACGAGACGAACCTTTGTCGCTTTCTTTTTCCCATGGATGAGGATTTTCCGCCCTAGTCCCCGAATGCAGAATTGCACTCCTTAGGGAGTATACATGGTGTTCGCATTTGCCACAGGAGAGGAGGCACTCCTCTCGTTTGACTGATCCTCAAGAGGTTCATTTACTGCAACCCTGCCAAACTTTCCAGGGCCTCCCACTGACCAGCCTTCCATAGGGTCCCGGTCGAGGCAAAGTTCTGCTCAATCCTGAGTATCGAATGCAGAGTGAAACTTTCCCCTTCGACAACGACCCTGAAAAGAGTGGAAAGTATATAAAACGGGCATTGGCAAAGCCAATAGATTTGCCTATGAGAGACCTATTGGCATTGTCGATGTTGCACAGCAGCACGAACATGGCTCAAAGTGCTATGGCACGGTCAGTGTTGACTGCGCTATAGCGCTTTGTTTTAGGTACTTTAAGCTATGTTGAACTGCAGCTTGTACTACTGTGCAACATCTTTAACAAGCATTGGCATAGCCAATAGGTCTCGCCTTTGGGACCTTATAAGTGTTTAGTCAGAGCTATTGGCTTTGCCAGTGTATTTATGCTATATTGTAGAGTAGTGGAGAGGTGTGGTGCAGCGGCCAGGGCAGCTGACTTCCGAGCACAGGGTTCACGGTTCGATCCCCGGCTCCGGCGGCAGCTCAGCTCAGCACCATGTGACTCTGGGCAATAGCTCACTTAATTTCCACTCCGGCCCCCAGCGCCTTGAGACCCGTAAGGGTGAGTAGCTGCGCTATATAAAAACGGACTTACTTACATTTAGTAGTGTGGCTGTTGTGCAGCATGTTGCAAAGTTATAATAAAAAGCGTTATAAGCATTTTTGTTACCTTATATATAATTAATAAGATATTGTGAATAACTCAATGACCATATAAAAAAAAATGTAACATAAAAGTGTTTTTGAAGATATACGAGTAAAAATGATTATTGTTTTTAAGTAACTAAGGCCAAAATGCGACTTCACAAGCAAAATAAATTTGTATACAGCGGAATACCGCAAACAGTTTCATATTAAACCAATCAGTGATGGGAATTAATAAACCTGCCATGGTTATGTTTTCCTTGAGGTTAGAGAACTGTGCCTTTTAATCAAGAAGGACCCTAGCGCATGACAACCCTGCGTCTCTGCTTAAGGTGTTAATTGGCCGAGGAGAGCCTGTAGAGTCTCCTGTAAAGCAGGGGGCTGAGGAATGTCCGCATTTTACAGCCCCTTTAATAAAAGCTGTGGGGGCAGAGTGAAGGGGAGAAGGCTTTTTTTCTGAACTGCCTGGCACCCAAAAATTGTGACCACTTTGAAACAAAGGCGATGTTTTTTTTGCGAAAGAAAGTAGAAACGTCCTATATTTGGTAACAAAAACCAACTTATGCAACTACTTTGAAACAAAATAAACACAAACGCCTTTTAAATGTATAAGGGCGGGGTGGGTGGATGAATGCTTGTATTGTACTGAGGTCTCCTTCCAGTGTGCACAGTGGTGAAGGAAGGGTTATTAGTTGTAGAAACGCAAATAAATTGTTTACTTGTTTAATAAGCCACTGGGCCTCAAATGAAGTGCATATTTGAAAACAAACCGCTTGTAACCGAGCCCCTACTAACACATTTTTTGCTTTTTTAAACTTCAATTTAGAGACTGGGAACTGCCCATGTTAATATTAATGTTTTAAATATTAACTGTATGCTGCCATTTGATATGAACGTTGCACAACAAAAAACATTAGTGGTGTGGGGGAAGCTGGATTTGTTGGCGCTTGGGCCCCAACCAGAATGAAGGCCCTTATAATACTGTTTAGTGTGTAGTCTGTAAATGTTTACTTTGTACATTACCCAGAAATACAGTAGTAGTGCCAAATTAATTCAGATGAATAATACACAATGGCTAAAAATATTGCACAGGGATGTGCCCTGCTTTACCGTGCGCTGCAAATACATCAGAGGAGCAATGTTTCTAGTGCATGTCTTCCTGTAATGTGAGGTCCCCTCCCCCAACCCCCCACTTCTACTAGATAAATAAATAAATAACTTGGCCACCACATGAGTAACTTTGCCACAACATAAACAAGCATTGGCATAGCCAATAGGTCTCGCCTTTGGGGCCTTATAAGTGTTTAGCCAGAGCTATTGACTTTGCCAATGTCTTCAAGCTGTGCTGTAGAGAAGTGTGGCTGCTGTGCGGCATGCTGAAAAGTTATAATAAAAAAGTGTCAGAAGCATTTTTGTTACTTTATATATGACCAAGAAGGCATTATGTAAAACTGAACGACCATATTAAAAAAGTATTTACAATAAAAAATTTCCTCAGTTTTCTTTTGTTCTTGCAATGCTGGCAACTTGTTTCTGCCTATTGCAATGGTTGTTTGTTAAAGCTTTTTTTTTGAGGGGGCATAAACAATCGGAGGGTGAAGGTTGGGAACTAGTACCTGTATTATAACACTAGCAGCGGCCAGACGCTAGGGGAGAATCAACAGATGCAAGATTCCGAGAGCAGGCTGAGGTGGTGCTGGGTGATGCTGAGGTGGTGGTAGTGGTGGTGACTGTTGCGGAGTCGATGCTGAGGTGATGCTGAATGATACTCAGGTGTTGCTGAGTGATACTGCTGTGGTGCTGAGTGATGCTGTGGTGGTGCTGAGTGATATTGTCTTTGCGCTTAGTGATGCTGTGGCGGCGCTGAGTGATGCTGTGGCGCCGCTGAGTGATGCTGTGGCGGCGCTGAGGGATGCTGTGGCGGCGCTGAGTGATGCTGTGGCGGCGCTGAGTGATGCTGTGGCGGCGCTGAGCGATGCTGTGGCGGCGCTGAGCGATGCTGTGGCGGCGCTGAGCGATGCTGTGGCGGCGCTGAGCGATGCTGTGGCGGCGCTGAGCGATGCTGTGGCGGCGCTGAGCGATGCTGTGGCGGCGCTGAGCGATGCTGTGGCGGCGCTGAGCGATGCTGTGGCGGCGCTGAGCGATGCTGTGGCGGCGCTGAGCGATGCTGTGGCGGCGCTGAGCGATGCTGTGGCGGCGCTGAGCGATGCTGTGGCGGCGCTGAGCGATGCTGTGGCGGCGCTGAGCGATGCTGTGGCGGCGCTGAGCGATGCTGTGGCGGCGCCGAGCGATGCTGTGGCGGCGCCGAGTCATCCTGTGGCGGCGCCGAGTCATCCTGTGGTGGCGCCGAGTCATCCTGTGGTGGCGCCGAGTCATCCTGTGGTGGCGCCGAGTCATCCTGTGGTGGCGCCGAGTGATGATGTGGCGGCGCTGAGGAATGCTGTGGCGGCGCTGAGCGATGCTGTGGCGGCGCTGAGCGATGCTGTGGCGGCGCTGAGCGATGCTGTGGCGGCGCTGAGCGATGCTGTGGCGGCGCTGAGCGATGCTGTGGCGGCGCTGAGCGATGCTGTGGCGGCGCTGAGCGATGCTGTGGCGGCGCTGAGCGATGCTGTGGCGGCGCTGAGCGATGCTGTGGCGGCGCTGAGCGATGCTGTTGCGGCGCTGAGCGATGCTGTTGCGGCGCTGAGCGATGCTGTGGCGGCGCTGAGCATTGCTGTGGCGGCGCTGAGCGATGCTGTGGGGGCGCTGAGCGATGCTGTGGCGGCGCTGAGCGATGCTGTGGCGGCGCTGAGCGATGCTGTTGCGGCGCTGAGCGATGCTGTTGCGGCGCTGAGCGATGCTGTGGCGGCGCTGAGCGATGCTGTGGCGGCGCTGAGCGATGCTGTTGCGGCGCTGAGCGATGCTGTGGCGGCGCCGAGCGATGCTGTGGCGGCGCCGAGCGATGCTGTGGCGGCGCCGAGCGATGCTGTGGCGGCGCCGAGCGATGCTGTGGCGGCGCCGAGTCATCCTGTGGTGGCGCCGAGTCATCCTGTGGTGGCGCCGAGTCATCCTGTGGTGGCGCCGAGTCATCCTGTGGTGGCGCCGAGTCATCCTGTGGTGGCGCCGAGTGATGATGTGGTGGCGCCGAGTGATGATGTGGTGGCGCCGAGTGATGCTGTGGTGGCGCCGAGTGATGCTGTGGTTGCGCCGAGTGATGCTGTGGTTGCGCCGAGTGATGCTGTGGTTGCGCCGAGTGATGCTGTGGTTGCGCCGAGTGATGCTGTGGTTGCGCCGAGTGATGCTGTGGTTGCGCCGAGTGATGCTGTGGTTGCGCCGAGTGATGCTGTGGTTGCGCCGAGTGATGCTGTGGTTGCGCCGAGTGATGCTGTGGTTGCGCCGAGTGATGCTGTGGTTGCGCCGAGTGATGCTGTGGTTGCACCGAGTGATGCTGTGGTTGCACTGAGTGATGCTGTGGTGTTGCCGAGTGAGAGAGAGAGTGAAGATATAATGCCCAATTAGAGAGGGTGGTGAGAGAGAAAGAGAGAGAAAGGGTGTACATAGAATAAAGAGTGGAGCGGGATAGAGAGAGAGAAAGAAGGGGAGAGAGAGTGAATGAAGGAGTTTGAAAGAGAAACAGATAAAGGGGTGAGAGAGAATGAAAGGCTAAAAAAGATAGAGAGGGGAGAGTTAACTAAGTAGAGAGAGAATTAGAGGGGGAGAGAGAAGGAGAGAGACAATAAGAGTGGGGGGTTTAAATAGAGTTTAAATAGAGTGAAGAAGTGACGCGGAAAAAGTAACCTTAAATATAGCTTTGTGCGAATAAATATTAAAAAAAAAAAAACAGTGAGAGACAAAAATACTGGTAATTAGGCTGTGACTCCCAATATAAAACAAATAGCGATATAAGGTGAAATCAACCCACCGAAGCAATATTTCTAACTAGACAAAAAAAGCTTGCATTTCAATGCTAATCGCTGTTGTTTTTCATGTGACTGTAGTCCAGGGCCCTCAGTTGGTAATGTGAGCTGCTGCTGCGATTGAAACAGAGTCCAGAGAGTTAATGAGCCATGACGAGGAAATGAAGAGATAGGAAACCCAGATGGCAGCTGCGCGTGCACGCCATCGTGAACTCAAGCTGGTCGCCAGCCGAAAGCCAGTGTTTGCACTTCCAAAACCCGCTTACTAAAACTCTCGGCCAGACCAGCGCAAGCGCTGGTGCAGGCCGAGACCTAAAAATGTAGCGCCCTGCTAAAAATATAGAAATACTGTTTACACATTTGTTACAAATAAGATAAACTGCTAGCTAAAGCTTATTTATTATAAATAAAGCGTGTGTGTTGGTGAAAAACATATAGCGGCCAGCCCAAAAAAAAGCACAGATATTGTCCCTACGTTTTTTATTTTTTTTAAAGGTAATAAGTGTGTGTTCCTATAATTTACACACAGCATCAAATTTAATATTATTACAGCGTGTGTAGTAATTTTAAAAGCATCTGGTTTTGGGATAAAAAAGACAGAAGGAAAGTATATTGAATGGAAATAATTATGCTGCTGCCACAATTAAAGAAAATATTTTATTAAGGCACATTCTGCTGCTCCTTCACATGGCTCACAACATCTGCTTTTCACAACAAAGTAATAAAATGACAAGCATCCCTGCATAGTGTTAAAAGCTGTCTGCCTTTTCCGTGGGAAGAGATTTTATCTTTTAGCTTTACAGCCCCAGAACTATCGACAGGAATGTGGCTTAAACAGTGTAAATAGCCCAAGATCACCATATGTTATGGCGGAGCCAAGACTAAAATGAGAACTTCAGTAACAATGTTATACATTTACCCCTTTTTCGGTAGATACGTGGAGAGAAAACAGATTTTGTTAGAATAACGTGTTAAACCGAGGCCGTGATTCTACCCTTGTTTCCTGTGTACTGCATTACATTGCAATGCGTTTTCCTTTGAAGCAGTAGAGTTAAAGCATTAATGCTCCAGCAGAGACTGAGCCAGAGCCTAGGAAGGACGCAGCAGAGTCCGGGGAGGAGGAGGAGGAAGAGGCTGGGAGGGCTGGTGTCGAAAAAAGACATACCCAGGCGAAAAATCACAGTAATTTGTTTACAACACACTGGATACTGTGTAGCAACAAGGAGCGTGGGAACTGCATGAAGCTCTTCCAAGTGCAGTTAAAAAACAAGCATACGAAGTAGATAAATGAAACAATAAAACAAGATAACGTAAATAAATGAAACAATTAATAAAATAAGTAAACGTGATGCTGTTTTTACTTTCATGAGTTGAACAAAAAGAAACAGCATTGCTCGAAAGAAGTTGAACTGACCTGCAGCCGAGATTGGTGGGGTCCTTTTCAGTCTCTCACCGGATGTAGCGCACCTGGCCGTGTATTTTTGAAAATGACTACCTACGACATTCCGGGGGGGAGGGGATCTAGGGAAGAGATGAAAAAAGTGGATCCTAATAAAACTGACTTCGGGATGGAAGGCTGGTTCTGCCTCCAGTTGTGAATAAGTGCAGCGAAGACTTGAGGGCGAGAGACAGAGGCTTGAGGTACACGGGGCAGCAGCATTTACATATGTGGCAGCGGGGCTGCCTGTAACCCTCCATTCATTCAGTGAGCAGAGGAGATTGCAGGCCTGAGCCCGTGGCAGAGAAGGGAGCTGCAAAGAGAAACAGTGCGTGATTGAGCAAGATTGAAAAACACATGAGACGGAGGTGAAAAAGGAGCTGCCTGAAAGTGGCGAAAGTGAAAGTAATCGCAAGGGAAGCCATATGGCGCCTGATCGCGCGTGCACGCTCGCGTGAACGCAAGCTGGTCGCCAGCAAAAGCCACTGCTGTTTGCACTTCCAAAACCCGCTTACTAAAACTCTCGCCAGTGCAGCGCATGCGCTGGCTCAGGCGAGACCTAAAAATACATTAGGAAAGCCAAATAGCCCTGCACAAGCTATTTGGCTTTGTTAATGTGTTTAAATATGGCTTACAGTAAATAAAAACAAAGCGCTGTAGTGAGGCAAGCGCTGGCTGCCATATTGCTTTTTGTTCAAAGGCAGGGGTGGGGGGGTAAAAGACACAAGAGGGGATGGGAGGGACAGGACAAACAACAAGGACATGGGAGGGATGGGCTAGGGTAAGGGAAAGCTGCAAGCAACAAGGGAAAAGCAGGGACTGAGTCGGGGACACTTCGGATGGTGCAAGCCACGAGGTAAGAGGGAGCAGGCAGCAACTGAAGGGAGGTAGTGGGTGGGAACAGGGCAAGCAGCAACAAATGTGGGCAGGGTGGGAACGGTGGTCAGAGACAGCCTGTAAAATGATGCACTCTGATGGAGTGCTACAGTACAAAATAAAAAAAAGTTCCTCTGTAGGCACGCACGCACGCACAGACAGGAAGCAGTACTTGGCCCAGGCTCCACAGCAGAGACTCATACATGAAGCCCCAGGAGGAAGCTGGAGGCGAGGAGGAGGGGCTGTCCAATAAGAAGGAAGGAAACTAGACTGATGTGGGAGCCAACCAATGGTAAGTAAAGGTAAGTAATGGGCGGGCTCTAAGCATCTTTTAAGAATTTTTTTTTTTCATTACAAGAGATTCCTGTGAAACATAAACCTAATATATGTCTTGTCCCAAGTCCCTAAGCTTCTGGTTCCCATCCAGGGAGCGTGACAAGGGCTCTCCTAAGCAAACACAAAGGAATGGGTCAAGAGGGATACTTCAGAGCCAGAACACTACAAGGTCAGGGCCAAGGTAGAGACTGAAACGGCATCCTAGGGGGATAAGTGTGATCCAGTGCCGCATTCCTTTCCCAGATCTATTTACTGTTTTCTGTAGCCTTGTTTTTTTATTATTAATGTTTGAAACCCCACATTATCCCAGCCCACTTCTTTCATTTCCTGCTTTAAATGTTGCTTAGGAAATAAACTTTTGAAAGGTGCACATGGTCAACATTTCCTTTTCAAAACAATCACATCACTGATCCAGACAAACTTTCTCTTTATTTGCAAGTCTGGCTGCACTTCATGTCTATATTTGGCTGAGAACTGCATTCCTATGTGAAACAGCGCCGGCTTCACCTTTCATACGCGTAGTTATATGAGGGGGGTTGGGTCACAAGTAATCGTTTTATCCCACTGAATTTGAGTGCACCGGGTGCAGGTAGTTTTGTTTTTGTGGTGACGGTGATGTCTGCTAAATAGCGAGATGTAACCCGCGTCTTTCCCCCCACTATCCTTGAAATACTGCACCTACACCGCCTGATTACTTTGTTATGATTTTTTTTTTTAAATTAAGGTGTGGGGTGACGGATTGGCAAAGCACTCGGAGGGAGTAGAAGAGGCGACTTATATTCCCTTGTTTTTAAAAGGGAGAAAAAAAAGCATTTAGGAACTTCCCAGCAAAAATGGTTTACCTCTTTCCGAGTGGATGGGCATGCATGATCTATTCTTGCAAATCCATCTTATATTTTGGAATTTAGTGAGTTCATTCAGTCACCCAGTGTAGTCTGTTGTAGTTCCTAGTACAGTAGTTTTTAAAATAGACATATATATGCAACAACACAATATGTGAGTTGCTAAGGGTGCTTATGTCTTAGTTTATTTAATTTGCCGAGCCACGAAGTCTATGGGGTACTGCGAAGGCACGTCCGGAACAGCTGAGAGCTTCAGATAGCAGCTGCAGCCATGAACATTAATTCACATGTGTGGGTGTGTGAGCCCATATAAAGGTAAATTCATGATTCAGATATGTGCGGGTATAACCATTAAATTATATTTCACAAAGGTGAGTTAGTATTTCAAACCGTATGTGCACAGATGGACAGGATATTTTAGATGCACAGTACTGATTTGGGGTGGCGTCTTTTTTCCAAGACCCTCTCCTGGCTGTTCTGCAAGCACAGCCTTTCTGCTAGTCTCCAGCCTTAGGTACCCACAACAGAGGCACAAAGAGGTGTGAACTATCTACACCGGAATATGAACAGCCGCAAAGACAGTGATCAGGAAAGAGAGCGAAGGCTGATGTCACCTAAAGGACCATTCTCGTTTTGAACAATAGAGGCTGCAGTCCCCCTTCACTGAATGGCAGTGCTCCAAAAAGACTAATCTGCAGCTCCTCTTAGCAGAAGGTCCTAATGGAATTTGTAGGGGATCGTGTCTCCTTTGTCCCCTCATGATTGTCTTCAGTATCTAGGTCTCCTTTCTCCTGCTTCTCTCCTGAAACACTTCCACTGTCTGGGAAAACAACGTCACCCCTTTCTTGTGCACAGGAATACATTGGATGTCCCTGTCTTGTTCCTGTGCACAAGATGGGGGTGATGTTGTTTTTCCAGACAGTGGAAGTCTCTCTGCTTAACTGGTGCGCACAGTGCATATACTCCATAGGCCTAATGACAAGTGTATACCGTGCTTGTTTTTGTATGTTAGCTGTAGGTACCTTTTTGTATCGG
The DNA here is from genome assembly GCA_963921515.1 of Calotriton arnoldi. Taxonomy (NCBI): domain Eukaryota; kingdom Metazoa; phylum Chordata; class Amphibia; order Caudata; family Salamandridae; genus Calotriton; species Calotriton arnoldi. The sequence continues at coordinate 448,188 of CAWUFW010002165.1, forward strand.
CGGTTGTGCTGCTTTGCCTTAGAAACAACCTAGAACAGTGCAATAAGGTGACAAAACAAGTTATAATTATAACTGCACCTTGGCGAGAGACACTGAGCCAGTGCCAAACAACATATTTCTAGTAAATGAGTGGGGGGAAAAACTTTATACAAAATGAGTGAAGATCTCTAAATGACCCTTTTCTTTTCTGTGCCAACTCCTACTTTTTGCTGATCTTCCTCTGCATGCCTTCTATATCTGAGTATAGTCCTCTCTCAGTATTATGTCTTTCTGCTTTAATCTCTCTTATTGTTTTTCTGCAATTGGCTGACACAATCTCTCCTCTATAAAACCCCATCACGGTACCCTAGCATTACCTAATATTTGCCAGGCTATCTATCGCCACAACCATTCTGCTGAAACCACATACCCCCCACTGATCATCACATCTAACTGGTAATATATAATCTATCTCAATATATAATCAATCACAACTGGAGTAAATGCATGCAATTCTTTTCTTGAGCATACATTAATCCCAATAACCAACAATAACCTCTTGATTGATCACTAACCTTGTGTTCCGGAGTAGAGGACTACTCGCTGTAAGGCGCTTCAACGCCTTGTCAGGGGTAGTAATAATGATATATAAATACAATTGCAATTTTTTTCTTGCAGATGCTGCATCTTTTCCCATGTTCAGGACATCTCTGATTATTACTCAAATGTGATTTAGAAACACATCTGTAACATGCCCCTTTTATCTTTTTTTTCCCCATGGACTTTGCAGATTTGTCCTTTTGAATTAATCGCACATACAGCAGTACTGTCATTAATTCCTGCAATAGCCATGTAGCTACAAACTGCTGATCTTGTTTGGCATATATTTCTTTTAATGTAACCAGAGATCTTTCAGCACTACAAGCTAATTTAGACACCTCCTGTTGAGCGGCAATTAAATACAAAATGATCACAAATATGTTCATCAACATTATTAGTTAAACTACATGTTGATGCTAATACTCTGTGCTGCAATATACTCCTCAGCTGATTTGTCACTTGTCTGTTTGCATCTGAAAAAGTTGTGTCTCTCCTAAAGCACACTTGGGACTTCAGAATATTGTTTTTGCAAACGTGCAGATGCTTCTTGGTAAACATCCCAAGTTCCAAATTCCCCTTGAGGAGCACCCTGCTCTAGTACGTTATCGCAAATCTGGTGACCAAGATGACAACAAAATTTCTACTTTTCTTGGTGCATTAAACTTTCCAGCGTAAACTACCACCAAATAATTCTCGAAGATCCTTCTCCCTTGATCGTTTACTATGTGTACTTCAAAACGGTGGTGGTCGCGTAATGCTTTCCACACTGACCAAAACGGAGAACGGCTATCCTTTGAAGTCCAGGAAGGCTGAGTACAACCCCGCAAACCATCCTGCTCAGGAGAGGAACACCTTTCACCACACCCAGTTCCTTTTTGTCTCCTATCAGGAAGGAATACACATCACCCAACAGGAGAGTCATTTATAGGTATGTGACCCTGGACACTGGCCGAAATGAACATTTGGTTTATGCAGAAAAATGCCAACTCTCTAAAAGTGGCATTTTCACAGTAGTAACTTAAAATCCATCTTCACCTTTAAAGAGGATTTTAAGTTCCAATTCAAATGACTAGAAAAAGTATTTCTCAATCAGCTTCCAAACTGAAGTTATCACTGATTAAGTCTTAGTCTACGGGAGAGGGAACCTTGCTACAGTGAAAAATGACTTTGTGAGTTTTTCACGGTCTGGAGCTGTAAAACGGAAGTACACATGTACTACTTTTTAAATACCATGCACCCTGCCTTTTGAGCTGTTGAGGCCTATAGTAGGGGTGACTTTTAAGCATTAAAATGGAAGGTTCAGGCCTGGCAAGGGGTTAGTTTGCCAGGTCGAAATGCCAGTCTTAAACTGCACTACGGGCTGCAGACATGTATTACAGTACTACTTTAGTTGGCGGGACAATGAGTGCTGTAGCCAACTTTACAGGCCCTGGGTACATATAGGGCCATATGTATCAAGCCCATTTCCCGTTCGCAAACGGGCCGATTCTCAGAATCGGCCCGTTTGCGAACGGGAACAAGCCTTTTGGGATGTATCATCCAGAAGGCATTCGCAAAATAGAGAATCGAAAAAATTGCGATTCTCTATTTTATGAATCGTATTTAAGGAATCGCAAAATGCGATTCCTTAAATGGTATGTATGAAGCACCTAAGTTGTGCGATTATGGCTTAAGGAATCAGCAAATTACCACCAACTACAGGTTGGTGGTAACTTGCGATTTCTTTGAGAAATGCATTTTTTTGCATTTTTCAGTGGTATGTGGCGCACATACATGCCCTCAGGGCATGTATGTGCGCCACATGTGCACCCATGCTCATTTCAGGGTGCAACAGGGTGTCCTTTGGACACCCTTGCAACCTTGAAATTGCATTCTCAATTTGCGATTCTCTAATTGCTAATCGCAAATTGAGAATGTCCTCCCATTCATTCCTATGGGCCTCTAGGCCCATAGGAATGAACGGGGAGGGTTTCCTTAACTGCGATTCGCAATTTGCGAATCGCAATTAAGGAATATGTAGGATTCGCAAATTTTCTTGCGAATCCTACATACATCTCGTTTGCGATTCTCAAATAGCGATTCTCAAAAATTCGCTATTTGAGAATCGCAAACACAAACTTTGATACATATGGCCCATAGTGCCATATCCCAGAGACTAATAAGTAAAATAAATGTTCCAATCAGTTTTAAGCCAGTTTTACTGGTTTTCCTTGGGAGAGCAAAAACACTTTATCACTGATTAGCAGGAGTAAAGTGTGCAATGTCCTAAAACCAACAAACCTGTTCAACAATGGAAGGCAAAAATCTGGGGAGATCCTGCAGAATGGTACCATTCAACAACCTTTAACAAAAACAGCAAAAATGGCTGTTATTGCCTATAACTGGAAATAAAAACGATTCTGAGTACTCCCTGTGAGCAGACTTAGAAATGTGACAGCTGTGGTCTCCAACGCTGTGAACGTTGAAACTGACTGTTGGTTCTTTTGTCTTCTTTCGCATCGCCAATTGTGTAGTAAGATGTTGGCGTGAAAGGAAAGGCACCAAACCAATATTTGGATCTTTGATAGATTTATTTAATACACAAAGGACCAACAAGTGGGAAACAGGATAACTCTGTCCAACAGGTTCTCCTGGTCTCTGTAAGTGCTGCTATCAGAACCCCACGACCAGAATAACCACGCAAGACATAAACATGTACATTGCATAAATACATTCTACATTCTAAGAAATGAAAAATCACTTACCACATACTACAGGTATTTAGACTGACGGCCTTATGCCCCGTGAGGCTAAGGTTTTAGCCAGTGGAGCTAACGAGGCCAGTTCCGGTGCAAAAATAATAATAAAATAATAATTCATCCAACTCTAAATTGAGCGGGTTAACCAACAGTTTGGCTGCCTGGGTACTTCACCACGTTTTTGGCATATTACCACTTTGTTAAAGAAACATTATGGTTGTCTACTAACATTATAAACTAATACGTTTTATAAAAAAAATACCAGTTGAAGGGAAAATATGGTTATGACAGAACACTTGAAAAGCACAGAAACTCCCAATATGCAACAATAATGACCCCCCTTTCAACTTCTTGTGATCTCACACATGACATCACAAATTTCTTTTTATCTCACTAGTAACAGTGCAAAGACAGCTGATACCTCACGAGTTGGTGGCACATGAATTCGGTTTACCAACTCTTTAATCAGAGTCTCACTCACAGTGTCCCAAACTTTATTATTTTTTACCTTCTCCATCAATCCGACATAGAAAGCCAAATTGGATTAAAAAATATGATCCACCAGTTATATTGTAATTTAACTTACATTTCTCACTTTTTTTTTTTTTTAAGTTTTGAAGCATTTGTATGAAGCCAAAAAGGGATATTAAGACCAGTGACTACTTTCTGTTTGGTGTAAATATGTTCAGGCATTTTATTCTTTAGTGGTGGAAATGTGTTTCTATGGGACTTTGAATGGCGACTTTAACTTTTTATTATTTTTAAATGAACTGAGACACAAAGTGATAATTTGTTCACAATCATGGACCTTTAAAAATGGTTAATTATGCGATCAGCTCATTAAAATAAATGCATTGGTACTTACACTGTAAATCTAAAAAATAAGAATGATGCCTAGAAAATAGAAGTATTCAATTTGTTGCTTCTATTTTTAATAAAAAAGATATATGTAGTCTGAAAAAAATATATGTCAGAGGTAATAAAACAATGGCAGAGATGGGGTTTAAAGACTACGTATTCACCGGTATAAAATTTACATATACAGTAATCGCGGTGGATGTGCTTAACCAATACTAATATTACTTTGCTAAAATGCCTCTCTTGTGTTTTTTCTAGTCAGCTTTATGTTGCCTACAAGAAAGGAAATGTGGACCAAGCCCTTTCACTTGGTTTTCTCCTCTGCTGGCTGTCTGGTGATTTCACAAATTTGGTTGGCTGCTATTTGACAAATCAACTCCCAATTCAGGTAAATTTTACAAATTTGCTGTAATATGTTCAAAACTAAAATTAAGCTATGTTTGTAACCTACTTAACACCAACGTATTATCTTTTTGCAGAGTGTTTTTCACTTAGTTTGTTTGTAAGATTATGCACATCCCCGAAACAGTTCAACAGGTTTAATACTCGAAAGCTTTTCTCTTATCCAACCACCCAGTAAATGGCTTTCTCAAATTCCTTAAATTTATTTGCATTTTCATGAAACGTTTAGGGTAAGGTGGAAGACCTCAATATTTCTCATTATAGTAATTTCTAGGCACTTTATACACCTCCTGGTTAATCTAATCCCTGTGAGCTCCTGAGCCTCTTTGACTTTATTTTTTATTAGCATCCATGATATTATTTTGCATGTCACGTGTTAATTTAAACCAGAGACACCTACAAATTTTTCCAATTCACATATTTTTTAGAGAAACAATTGTTTGGTCATCTAGAGACAGACATGCCATCAATCTTGTTTGGCCTGAAGTAATTGCCAGATGTACATAGCACTGGTAGCAAAATACTGGTTGCAATTTGCGACCTGGGTGGTAATTTTTTAACAGACCTATGAGCGAATTGGTTGGTTTGCAAATGATCAATTCCTAGTGGGTCGCAATTCGACCTACTTCATGAATATTAGTAGGTCACAAATTAAGACCCACTAAAAATTTAAACTTTAAGTAATATTTGTTAAAAGTAGGCTGTAGTCCCTGAGACCACTGCCTACTCTCAAAAAATATTTTTCAACATTCTCAGAGAGGAAGGGATTCCTTGGGGACCCCTTCCTGTTTGCAAATGCCTTACTACTACCTTTCAGTAGCTGATAAAAGATTAATGTTTTGCGACCAGAATTTGTTGCAAAACATGAATACATATCAATCTGATTTGCTATTTAGAAGGGTAGCCCTAAACACGGACCTTCCAAATACTGAATGCCTTACCACTACCTTTCAAGTAGTCGGTAAAAGATTGTTTTGTGACTTGAATTCGGTTGCGAAACATTAATACATACCGATCCAATTCAGTATTTGAAAGGTGAGTCCTAAAAATGCCCCTTCCAAACACCGAATTGGTATTTGATTGCAAACCTAAATTGCGATTCGATAACTTGTAACAGAATAGCAGATTAGTATTGTACATAAGAAAAGGTCTTTTTGCTGTCACAAAGTGCCCGATTCTGTGAATAGGACCATTTGCCAATGCAAGAGCACATGATATATCTGGCCCAAAGTCTCCTCCATCCCTCATCTTCCTGCTCCACAATGTTTGACAGAAAAAAGTCCACTAAATGCTACATAACACAAAGATACAAAGATCACTGCTACTAACTTTGCAATTGCAAAGTTTCAATATACAGTGCAAAAAATTACATTGTGATTCGTAATGGAAATGCAAATCACAATCCAGCCATTATGGACCACTGTGACCGCAAGGGGACAAGGCGGTCAGCGGACGTTGTAATTCTCAGTGGAAGACATACATTCTTTGCAGCTGTTTTTACTGGTGCAAAGTATGAAATGGTTAGAACCTTCCAAGAGCAGGCAGTAAATATTTCCAAAGTGTTAGCTGCCCGTGTTTCCATCGTAAACTGTGCTTGAGCAGGTATTGGGCAGTGGCGGTGCGTCCATTAGGGCGCTGGGGCGTTGCCCCACTAATATTGAGGCATTCAAACAAGCGTCTCACGCCGTCACTCACTAACTTACTTTTTTTTAAATCAATCCTGGGCCGGCCGGCCACCAGGCCACGCCCGAGGCAGTCGGCTCTGAAGGGGGCGAAGCAGCAGGTTCAGTGAAGTCGTGACTAACATCATCATATCATCTGGTCGGCGGAGCACACAGCAAGAGTGCGCATGTTCTGTTTAGGGCTGATAATTTTTCCGACCTGCCTGAACATGCGCACTAGGCTGCACATTAGAAGAGCTAGGGTTGTTCCATGCCGCAGCCCCCAGTCTCCTAATGAGCGGCGAGTATCACTGCTCAAGCCAATCCTGGCGCTGCTGGAGCAGCATCTGGATTGGCTGAGACACACGCGGTTGCCAGGCCTTTCCGCAGTGAGCATTGTGAGGCGCCGCGCGTGGGAGGCACTAACATGGTGTATGACCAATCACTGTCATGGCTTATTGTGAAGCCATGCAGTGATTGGCCATTTCTACGTTGCTGGGCTGTTCAGCTATCCTGCTGCTGCCTGTCAGTCCCTCCCTCCCTCACCCTCAGGGTGGGAGGAAGGGAGGGAGGGAGCGAGCGTGACGTCGGAGCCTCGAGTCGGACCACATCTCGTGTTCAGTGCTACTGCTCGGGTGTATTTGTCCCTCCTGACTGCCGCGGGCCTCAGCCTTGATTGATTTCAATGTATTCGATCACAAAGATCATCTGATCAAGTCGACGTCTACCAGTAGTGCAGACTAGGATTCAGACAGTGAGTACTGACAGTCTGACAGACTACTAGCTGTGCAATGCGCATATTGTATAAATACTTTTTTAATGCATGTTAGGCCTGTTATCATAATGTAATACTTTATGATAACAGGCCCAACACGCATTATATTTAATGGCATGCAGTTTTATAATGTAGCACGAACTTTATCCAGCATAAAAGCAGTTGCATTAAATTAATCCAACTGGTTTTATGCTGGATAAAGTTTGCGCTACATTATAAAACTGCATGCCATTAAATATAATGCGTGTTGGGCCAGTTATCATAATATTGCGTGTAAATTTATTTTATTTTCCATTACTCCGTTGTCTCTTTGATGCTTCGTTCGGATTGGGGTTAGGTACACAGGCTCGCTGTCAACATTTCGGCTTCTGCTCACAAATCATAAATGTGCGCAAGTCAGACGGGAAGCCAGCTGTGGACAGTGCCAGGAAATTGTGCCGATGCTCCCAGCTGTAGAAACCGCCAAAGCAAGAAGCAAGGCGGACTTGCCGTTTGTCTCCCGTGTCATGCACTGGAGTGTTATTGACCATCGGCTCCTGGCTCGTGCACTGAAGGAGAGTAACACAGGAACGCATGATGGTGCACTGACAATGTTTCATGATCTGTGCATAGACGTTGAGTCAGTGACACATGAGCGTCCTGCTGTTGCCCTTGATCCAGCGGGTTACTAGCAACAAGCATTCATACACTAAATACTCACTTGGGCTCATACATTCATACTACGCTAGCAATTTCCGCTGGTGGGTCAGTTGTACTCTTTATCAAAGATCCCTGCTACCAATTACTTTTCTTGATTGAAGAGTAATGACTTACCAATGGACCCCCTATTAATTGGGAAGTTTAAAATGAGTGACATTCATTACAATTCATAATCCTGAAATAATCACAGAGTCAGGAAGTTTTAAAATGTTTATCTAAAGATTTAGCAGAGTAAAGTACAGACCACATGATACTTAATCGTATATCAAGGATGAAGCACAATAATCAATTATCGATCAATGATGGTCCCTCAGAAAGGAGAAGATAGAGACAGCAGCGCAACTAAGGGTTGCATTTATATTTACCTAAAAGTGCAAGAACCAAACCCCTTGGCCAAGGAGTTGGAAAGATAGGACCCAGGAAGGATGAAGAGCAAAGACCTCCTCCCGAGACAGGACAGGTGACCTCTCTATCAACGACGCCTGCGTCGTTCCCCTCTCTGATACTCCGCTTCTCCTCGATTCTCCTGTGTCTTCCTTCTAATGGACTCCGCCACCTCCTCCTCAGGACCTCTCTGGACAGCGGTTCAGTATGCAATCGATCCGCTCATTCTGTGGTTCTTCAAGCTGACAGCCTTAATGCTAACTAATTAACTAATTCTATATCTATTCTACCCTTCTACGCCCATGTACCTCCCATTGATGTTGCAAAAATATGGGCCCACTACTTCTGATTGGACGGGGATAGGGGGTTGATCCTCACACCATATCAATTTAGTTCAATTTCTTTAAGCCCATTGTTTTAAAATACCGCCCATCACAATTAATACATTTGCTTTATTTCCCACCTGTCTCACGACAAGTTTAATGCATTGTTCATATAAATTGTTTCTTTTCGGTAGGGACATTGTGGGTACAATAGTGTTGGCCAGCAGGTCATGGCCTTGGACGACATCCAGGTTGACTTCATCTTTTCCTCTGGGCAGCCATGTAGGGCGCATACGCAGAACCATTGTCTCTCGAGTTTCAGTTCACCAACCCCAGGCCCATTTTACGAACTATTAAAAGTCAAAGAAGAAAATATTAAAATCACAAATAAATTGTTTCGCTGTATCCCCACTCTTTCTATTCTATTACCATTTATTTATAAATTCTATCCCGCATTAATAGCGTTAGGATACCACAGTTTAATTGCAACATATGAGCAAGCGGTAGCACATGAAAACATTAAGCAGCCATTTTAATACACACTGCGCAGAAGCAAGGATTTCCCTCCAAGCAAAGAAAGACGTCACACCACGTGATATGGTTGACACATGCGCAATAGGTTTCCCGCGCTTTAGCGGCCATTTTAGATTAGACAAGCATTATTTATTAGTTATAACACATAGGCAAGCTTCCTTTCTACTTGTATTCGTGTATGCAATTGTTAGTATGAACAATACAAAGTTTAATAAATTAATACTGTGAGGAGATTGCTTCCGAGCAGGTCTCATTATGAGTTCCTGCTCCATCAATCCCCTCTCTGATGGCGTTTCTGAGCCATCAAATACTACCCACAACCAGATGCCAACTTTTAGCATAGAATTGTTTCAACTTCATTTTTACATTTTCTATTTTTCACATCTCCTTTCAGTTTCTTGTATAATTCACTTTTCAGATCTTCTAGTTCAATTTCATCAAACTTTCTTTTCTTTCCTTTTCCTGTCACTCTATACGATTCATTCTTTCTACAACATTTGCACCATATTATTATTGACATTACTATTATTGCTATCCCTGCTATAAGGGTACTAATATTTGACCTATAAGTCCTTTCCCTACATTAGCAAACCAGGTACCAATTGACGTAATACTATTCGTCAATCTTTCCCATACACTATCAACTTCCAGTGGTTTTAGTTCCTTCTCAAGTTTTGTTATATTCTATATATATGTTCCAATTTCTGCACTTTTATCAGGTATATAAGTGCAACAGTGTTTCGACTTCAATAATTTTCAAACTCCGCCCTCTTTTGCCAATATAATGTCAAGAGCAAGTCGATTTTGCATAACGATAGATCTAATCGCAACCATCTCCGCATTAATCATTAGAAATCCTCCAGCAGTGTCTGTTGATAAACGAACAACCACTGTAGATAATTTACATATTTTCCTTGAGTTCAGAATTATTCCCACTGAAGGTATCAATGCACCAAATATATCACCTACAATTTCTGAAAAACTAGCTCTTTTATTACGTGTTAATTCACTATTCTTTTCATTGCTCCCAGTGTTTCTTTTTACATGGTATATTTTTGGAAAAACTATTCCAAAATAACAACTTCCATACCAATGTGCAGGAAGCCTAAAGTAAGCTTTATTCCCACACACATAATAGATTCCAGGAAAAACTGAATCTGTTCCTCCTTTTAGTCCCCAAACCTCCAAGAATTAAGAAATTATGTTCACATTCACTGGTACCGATGAAAACATTGTTATACTCAGTCTTTAACCTATGTAGACAAATTTTCCCTGTTTTTACAAAATCCAGAGCCATAGCAGCTTGAGCCTTGCCAGGTGTGTAACTACCCTCTTTCTCAGCCCAAGGTGGCAAATGAGCCTTATGCTCAGAAGCTTTCTTTTGGAAATCTGGTCTTCTATCTTCTACTAAATTCAAAAATATCTTTTCTTCTTCATGTAACGAACATGTTAGATTGCTTCTATGGGCATGTGTTATATCTATTGATTTCATGGTTAGGAAAAATTCTCCCATAAACTGCATCTTGACTACTAAGCACTGGGTTCAGATTCTTTCGAATCGGAACCTCAGAAAATATTACATCTATGTTTGAATAATAATACTGAAGTCTCCCTGTTCTGTAGAATAAGCTAGCCAATACACTACATGATATGCCATAAGTTAATGGCAAGTGATGATATGTTAACCCTTCTGCTACTGACTCGGGTAACTTCATACAGACATAACAATTACTAACTTCCATTGTATCTACATATTGAAACAATAATTTTGTGAAAACATTGAAACTAGTGTCGTTATCGGTTACTTCATGATGAAATTCTGGTTCATCCTCTGCCTTTAGTTCTACTTTATTACTTTTCAAGTTCTGTCTTTCCTTTCGTTTCATTGTTAATCTTTTTATCTATTATCAGAAGATAAGGAATTGCTATGATCACAGCTAACCATACTATAAGCACCACTATCAAACTACATATGCAGATAGTACAGCATCTTTTACAACATTTCTGTTTTGATCTCCCAGTAACTCCATCGTCAGGCATTTTTGACAAGGAAGATTTCTCTTCTTATCTTTATTTCAAGTCTCTTTACGTTATTAAGGTGGTTTTATTTCTTTTTCATAAGTCAGTTCCGCACTGGTTCCTTCGTCACCACTTTCACTTGACTCTGAGCTCTCGTAGTCTTCAAGGATGATATAAGTCCACTCAGGACCTTTAAATTTGTTGTTCACAAGTTTCAGTCTTTTGCTTCTTCGTTTTTCAGTTCTACTTTCTTGTCCCGTTTGGCTTGTCACTTCGTTTACTTGTTCTGGATCTTCACTTCTGGTTGTTATGTGGTATTTTACTCTTTTAATGACACTAGGTCAATGATCACCTTTTCTGGTTTTCTTTGTTTGCACTGTCTCTTTACTTTTTATTTCTTCTTCAGAAATTTTTATTTTCAGGTTGTGGCACAGTTTGGTTTTCTTCAATTTCAGTTTCTTTTATTTGTTCTTTTTCAGGTCTTATTGGTTTCTCTTCAGCTGCTCCACTGTGATTTTCTAATAACTGACCTTGTTCATGATTTACGTGCTTCAGGTTCGAGATTCTCGGGATCTTCTTCTTTGAGTGTATTTTCCGAGATCTAACTGATTCTGATCAGGGCTTATTGCACTTTGTACTTCTGCAGCCTGACCGCGTTCTTCTAAACCTGTCTGTCCCTGCTCAAAATTTATTAGTTCGTTGTTGATTTTGAGCTCGATTTCCTCTACCTATTTGATCCTGCTCAGGTTCTCTTATTGTTTCATTTTCTTCCTCCTGAGCTGCTTCTTCTTCACCTATCTGATCTTCTTCAATTTCTTCTAAATTTGTTCGACTTCTCGTTCTGCTGTAGACTTCAGGTATTTCCACCACCGGTATCCAGTCCTGACTTGTGCTCGGTTGTTCTTCTTCAGCTTCCCTCGAATCTCTGACCTGAGATTCTTCAGCTGGGCAACCTTCAGCTTCCTCAATTATTGATGCTGTCTGAGGATTTTCTTCTTCAGGGTCTGGTACTCTTTTGGTGTGACTTACATGAATCCAATTAAGAAATCCTGCACATTTCACTGCTGTGTTCGTAACTAGTATGACCTGACAAGGTTCGCCCCACCTGGGTGATAAACACGTTTCTCTGGTGTGATGCTTCACAACCACCCAGTCTCCGGGATTCAGATCATGCTCTTGTTCAGGCTGCCTGGAAACTGCGTCTTCCCCAACCTGGTGAGAGACAGAACGCACTAGGTCAGCCAATCCTTTGCAATAATCCAGAACCATATCATCAGTTATATTCAGCAGTTTATTTGTAGGAACATGTGCTTGTCTCATTGCTCTTCCCATGAGTATTTCGTGTGGACTCAATCCGGTATTTCTATCAGGTATGCTTCTGAGTCCCATCAAAACAAGTGGCAATGCATCCGGCCAATCTAACGATGTTGATGCACACATTTTTGCCAATCTGGATTTTATTGTGCCATTCATTTTTTCAACCACTCCAGAAGCCTCTGGACGATATGCACAGTGCAATTTTTGCTCAATTTGGAATGCTTCACAGATTATTCTAATCACATCACTGTTGAAGTGCCTTCCTCTATCTGATTCCAAAGTTACTGGGAAACCAAATCTAGGAATGAGTTCTCGTAGCAACAACTTTGCGACTGTAATACTGTCATTCCTTCTGGTAGGGTAAGCCTCCACCTACTTTGAGAACAGACACACTATGACAAGTACATATTTCAGTCCTCTACATGGTGGTAACTGAATGAAATCAAGCTGCAGTCTCACAAATGGACCCTCTGCCTTTCCAATTTTCCCAAACCCAATTATTGTTTTTCTTCCTGGATTATGCATTTGGCAAGTTAAACATCTCTGGCAAAGACTCTCTGCTACAGCCCTAAACCTTGGATTGTACCAATTTTGTCTGAAGAGCCTAATCATTGCATCTCTCCCTACATGTGTGTCTCCATGATACATCCTGGCCATTTGTGAAAGCAGACAGTCGGGCATGACTGGTCTGCCATCGGCATAAATCCACACATCGTCGTCTGCCCTTTGGGAGCATCCCATTTTAATCCATGCATTTCTTTCACTCTCATCAGCATCATCTTGTAATCGTTTTACATCATTCCATGTTTCAGGAGGTGCATACAGCATAAGTTGGCAGCTGATTCCCATTCTTTCAACCCTTTTATTAACTGACAACCTGTTTTTGGCACAGTGTTGAGCCACCAAATCTGCATATCTGTTACCAACTACCACCCAGTCATCTCCTGACTGGTGTGCGGCACATTTCACCACAGCCAATTCTTTTGGTGATTGTATTGCTTCCAGCAGTTCCTTTACGAACTGTCCATTTTTAATGGGGGATCCTGAAGAAGTCATGAAATCCCTCTGCATCCATAGTTGGCCAAAATCATGCACAACCCCGTAACCATATTGGCTATCTGTAAATATAGTTACTTTCTGATTCTTCCCAATTTTGCAGGCTTTTATTAACGAAATCAATTCAGCTACTTGTGCAGATTTTACTCCTGGTAAATAGGATGCTTCGACTATTCCAGTTAATTCACATACCGCATATGCAGCAGTTAGTTTACCATCTTCATGCCTTTGGCACGAACCATCAACAAACAGCTCCCTGTCTGGTTCCCTGAGGGGTAGTTCCTGGATATCAGGACGTGGTTTCGTGCACAATTCTGTGACTTGTAAACAATCATGTTCCTCTTCATCCTCTTTAACTTCCTCATGATATGGGTCTGGTAGTAAGGTAGCAGGATTTACTATTGTGCACCTTACAATTGTCACATTTTCAGCACCCATTATTATTCTTTCATATTTAGTCAGCCGACTAGGAGTAAGATGCTGAGTTCGGGTTCTTGTCAACAGAATCACAACTGAATGTGGAACAAACACTTTAACAGGATGTCCCATTACAATTGATTCACTTTGTTCAATGCTCAAACATGTAGCCGCTACTGCTTTTAAGCAGCCTGGCAATGCGGCTGCCACTGGGTCCAATGTAGCAGAAAAATATGCTATAGGACGTCTGTCCAAACCATGTCTCTGAGTTAAGACTGAAAGTGCACAATTTTCTCTCTCATGACAGAATAATGCAAATTTTCTATTATAATCAGGCATGCCTAGGGCAGGTGCTGCGCACAAAGCATTTCTTAATTTTACAAAAGCTCCTACGCTCTCATCATCCCACTCCACTGGGTCCTTTGCCTTCTTTTTCGTCATTTGAATTAATGGCTTTGCTAGCAGAGAAAACCCTAGTATCCATTGTCGACAATAACCCACTATTCCAAGGAACATTCTCACTTCTCGTTGGGAGACAGGCATTTGCATTTTCTTGATTAATTTTACTCTTTCAGAGGTTATCCTTCTTTTTCCCTCTCAATTTGGTGTCCTAGATACTTAACTGCTGTTGTACAAAACTGCAACTTTTCAGGTGAAACTTTATGCCCTTCTTCAGCTAGATGATTTAATAATGCAATGGAGTCAACAACACAGTCCTCTCTGGTGTTTGATGCCACCAGTAAATCATCTATGTACTGTACTAAGACTGAGCTTCCTGGCATCACTAGTTTCTCTAGGCACTTTTTCAATATCTGATTAAAGATGGAAGGACTTTCCGTGTACCCCTGAGGAACACGATTCCAAACATAGACTTTGTTTTCAAATTTAAATGAAAAAAGATACTGACTATCTGGGTGCAAGGGTATTGAAAAGAAGGTCTGGCATAAATCAATCACGGTAAACCATCCTGCACTCCAAGGAATCTGGTATAGAATTACTGCAGGATTTGGCACTATAGGGCAACAAGGTTCCACAATCTTATTTATTTTTCGCAGATCCTGAACAATCCTATACTTTCCACTAGGTTTCTTCAGACCCATGATTGGTGAGTTACCAGGGCTATTCATTACCTCTTTTAATATGTCTTGTTTTACCATTCTGTTAATTTCTTCAATGACTCCTGCCTTTACTTCTGCACTCATTTTGTATTGTCTAGTATTTGGGAAAACCGCACCTTCTTTTACAGCAGAGGTCTTCAAACTTTTTGATGCCGAGACCCCCTGTCAAAAAAATGTTGACGTAAGGACCCCCTCCTGGCAAAAATTTCTGGAACCTGGTACTCATACTTGACAACCATAAATGTCCCCAATTCCCACTGCAAATCATTTTTATAGTGGGGAAACAATATTAAACACTGTTTAGCAAACCAAAAGTTTGTGGGTGACTGTGGTTTGGTATCAGAGGCTTACTACAGAGTTCAAACAAAAAGCCTCCAAAAAGAATTACCCAAAAATTCACAATGGTACGTTTTTAACAAATAAAACATATTTTGGCAAAACTTATTTGGATGAAAACACCTTTCTGAACTAATGTGATGAGTCTGTTTTTCTCCAGATAGACGGTCAATCTGTGATTCCACCTCATAAATACCAGTTTAACACCCAAATACAGCAATAAGCACCAAAACTGTGACCAGTCCAGCTTTGCAAAGGGCCCTTACTGCGCAGCAACATGTGTCGCTGCTTTTTAGTAACTAGTGAACCAGTTCAGCTATAAACACATTTTTTTTGTTAAAACCAGCAGCAGCTTATGTGGCAGATGATTGACTATGTGGCAAATCTATAATTATGTGAAAATCGCTGTGGTTTCACAATTGCATAATCCCAGTGGCCCTGGGTATAATGGCTGTAAGGTATAGGTTGCAACTTTAGTGCAAGGCATCTGAGGAGAACCATACTATATTTCATGGGATGCTAGTAGCTTGGCATTTACAGCTGCATGGAACTGGAAGTTGCTGAACATCATTCATCATTGAAACACACCCTTTACAGTCATTAATGATTAACTGTAAGGTCTAACTAGGATGCTTTCTTTAATTCCAGGGGAGAAAGTAGTCCCTGAATCTTCTTTCACACTGTTTTTCTAAAAAGGTTTTATTTTTAACATTATGAAAACAGACATTTCTATTTTAGCAAAAACTGACTCCTGGTTATATTAGTTTGCTGCTGTTGTTGATTTCAGTCATGGTTGGGGGCAGCTGGAGGGCCTTAAGAGCGTGAGCGCTTGGGTGGGACAAAGGTATGGCTAAAAACAAAATATTCTGTATGTTTTTTAGGTCCTTCACCATCAGGTAGCTTCATATAAATTAAGGGTCAGCTTAAATAAAAAATAAATAAAAAAGTGCTACTCAGTAGGCAATGCAATATAGTACATTAATAAACCTTTAGTAGTTAATCCACCTTAAATGGTCTGCGTGTAACTAGAGAGCCACAGAAATAAATCTTGGTTGGTGCAGTGGAGAATAGTGATTCGTGTATTTTTAGTGCTACGAGGTCACAGTCTGTGACAGAAAGCACTGTGAATATATGTCATTATTATACTAGCATTACACACAGTATAAGATAAACTGCTACAAAATGCGCAAACCGTTTTACGATAAAATGGTGCTTCCAAAATATATACATTTTTGTAATACCCAGACCATACACAATGCAATTTTTGTACATAACTATCCCTTCAATGCCTCCTTAGGGATAGTAAGCACTATGTTAATACAATTAAAAGCACGCACTTCAGAGATCAGTTGTCTATTCTGAAACACCTTTTCTAGTAAGGTCTTTCAGTACATTGAGACTTTCTGTGAGAATTAATTTGAATATGAAACTGAAGTACCTCAACATTTTAACTTATTGTCAGCTCCCATAAAATGCATCAGGGCTACTGATCTGCTGATAAAGTCAGCTACAGGAAAGTCAGAATAGGAATTCGCAATGTGCCTGCCAGGTAAGTGACCGTTTACAGCAGCAATCTGTAATGCAAATTACCAGGTGTTTGGGCACTTCTCTAGATAAAACAATCCTTTTCTTCCAACACATTTCACCACAATTTATTTGCCAGCCTGCCCATCCTACCCTGGCTTTCCCTTTTTTTCTTGCTCCTTACTGGCCTTTAACACTTCCACCGGGATAGTAAGCGCTATGTAAATATATTTACAATTAGAAGCACTTCACAGCTCATCACAAAGCTTCCAGTGATTTTATCAATGAAAGCCAGAACCAGATCCCAAGCATATTTTACAGCTGCAAATTGCCTTTTACATTTTCAGATTAACTCGTAGCACATATTTCCATTCCTTTCAGGCAAGCAGGCATCCTGGAAGGAAAGAAACCTTATTTAGCTGTCTGATCAGCTCCGGTTTCACAGCACAAGAGAACACTGCAGCTTGAAGTATTTTGATTTCATAATGAACTGCCCGGGGCTGGTTTTATTTTTGGAAAGTCCAGGTAGAAGTGAGGCCCGGGATGCGCGACCCCCTTCCCATGACTCCACGGCCCCCGTGGGGGTCGCGCCCCACAGATTGAAGACCTCTGTTTTACAGTGATTTTAACTGGGTCTATTTTGGCCGTAAGTCCTACTTCCTTTCCCGTGAAATCCCATACCATGGAATTTACCGTAGTTTTTAATTCTTCTGGCAACTCGTCTTTCGTTATCAAAGAGAACATTTCATCTACTTCTGTACCTTGTTTTGCAATCATAAATTTATATACATGGTCTTCATCCGGGGTCTGAACTGCCACACCATCCGGCGTGCAGAAAATTGTGCAGTTCATTTTACACAACAAATCTCGGCCCAATAAATTTACTGGACTGGAATCACACACTACAAATTGATGCATTTCTCTAAAATTTCCAATTTTTACTTCCATTGGTTCGGTAAGAGGTGTTCTAATCTTTCGATTAGCTACCCCCACAACTTGGATTGCTTCTCCAGAGAGAGGAAGGTCTGGGATGTCTGCTATTCTCACAGTAGACCTGGTAGCACCAGTGTCCAAAAGGAAAGTAATATCATTACCCTTCACATTCCCTTCGACATATGGACCTGACTGATCTACCGGTAAGGATGCGCCAAGTACGCACTCCTTCTCCCCCTCTCCTAGGCACCGTCATTGGCTATATGGACAAAAATCGTCCTGTAAAAGAAATTGTGAGGTTACATGATCATTCTTACCACTTCCTCCTTGATATCCGACGTCTGTACCGTGCTTTGCTCTGCTTACATTACCCTGTATAGATGCAGGTGGCAACTGACTCTGAGGATTTACACCCTGTTGTGAGTCATTCTGCGTCTGTGGATTTAAATTTTGATTTGGGCCATTATTATTCCGCATCTTTTTACATTCATCCTTCCAATGCCCCAATTTTCCGCATCCATGACAAGGAAATTTCTTTTTAGCCTCTTCTCTACTCATTCGTCCTCTCATTTTTCCACCATTACCAGTGTCACCAATCGTTCCAGAATCTTTTCCCTGATTATCACTTGGAATATCCAAATTGATTCCCTGTCGCTCAGCCATTTTTACCTGAGCCCACATCCCTTTCTCTTGCAATTTCTTGTGTCTATCCTCAATGTCATCTCCACAATATTTCGCATATTTCAAGATCTCGTCGATCGGTTTCCCTTGCCAGCACAACATGTGCTGCTTAATCATCTGTCAAATTTCTGGTTTTAGTCCATAAACAAATCTGTAAACCAACTGACTCATGTTTTTATCTCCAATATCCTCAAATCCACCATACTGTTTGAATACCTGCAATAAACGTTCGTAATACGCATGTACCGATTCACTAGCTTCTTGGGTAGTTCTGTCTATTTTCACCCAATCTGTTTCTTTTGGTGGTATTTTTCCCTTCAGGTAAGTTATTACCTGCTGATACTTTTTCATTACATCACTTGATGGGGCACCTGTCTTTGGATCTCTAGGATACTCTTCACTAGGCCAATCAACCGTAATTTTACAATCTGTCCATAAATCGGCAGGTACCACTATGTCGAACAAACCATCCAAGTCCTTCAACAATACCTTTGACACCTTCACAAACCTCTCAACCTGCTTGTACCACTCAATTCGTTTTCCCTCAACTTGGGAAAATCACTCGTAAATGACAAAATATCCTGTCTGCTCCAAGGGACATGTACATATCCTCCTCCAGGTACTTCTCTCATCGGATACATTTGATCTGCTTTCCCTGTTTCCTTCATTAAATACTCAGAAGTGGTTCTACTGTACCGTGCCTCTTCTTTTTTCTTTGTCCATCTAACTCTCCATTTATCTAGATCTCCCCATTTTTGCAAAACTGACTTCAATTCTTTTACTTGTAGTTTCCTTCCAGAGGCATTCATGTTTTCTAAATCTTTGTCAGAAAAATCTGCTCTATAGGGTTTCTGTAACACCTTTGACTTCCCTATTTCAATTCCCATCTGCAAGGCCAAATCTGCTAATTTCTCATGAAATATTTTTACATTTCTAGTGATGCTTCTGCATACAAATAACTCTTCTTCATCGTAAGTATTTGGACGATCTACTCCTACATTTCCTGCTATCATTTCTTCCAATTCAACTTTTAATTTGTAGATGTCCATGATCTTTGGGGGTGAACTCTGTTTATCTGATCCTTGTGCCCATCTTTCTAAGTCTTCTGGTGTAACTACTGTGGCACTTTTGGTTCCTGATGAGGTTACTATGTTTACATCTTTGGAGCAACCAGGTGTTACTCTTCTGGGAGTACTATTTATAGATCCTCGAATAGGTAAATCCATTAAGGATATCATAGATTCACAATCACTAAATTGATCCTCAATTATTACAGGTTCTGGTTTTGGGATTTCTACAGGTGTGGGCATCGCTAAGGGTTTCGGATAACTTACTTTGTCACCATATAAGGGAACCACTGGACCAATTGTTACAGGTATGGTCAGTGAATCAGGATGAACACTCAATTGTGTTATTTTCTGTATTAATTCTGCTCTGTTTTTATCTATTGCTTCCTTTTCCTTATCGTGAAGTACCCTATTAACTGGGGTATTATGCAATACTTGCGGTACCAATGGTGTTCTTAACAGTGGTGCACTTGGGGTGCATCCACTTGTCCCTTCCTGATATGGTGGCGGGTTCTTTAATATTTCTTCCATAAATTCATCTTCAGAATCTCCAAATCTAGTCAAATGTTTTGTCTTTTCGGTGCATTTAATCCCTAACGATTCTTCTGCCATTAATATTGGATACAGACCCTCTGTAAGCATCGCTCTTCTCCATTGTTTCATCTGACCGTCCCTTGACTCATTTTGATATCTAGGGGAAAATCCCCGATAACCCCTATTACTTCTGGATCGGTCACGTTCAAATGCCTCGCTTTCCCATTCCTCTAAGGCTTCGTATTGAGTTAATCGTGGTCTGGGTTCTAAGTCATTCATCCTCAATCTCAAATTTTGAAGTATTCTCCCATTAAAAGTACCATTTTCGGGGAATGATAATATTCCATCATTTTTGGTATATTCTATCCAATTTTCTAACCATACGCAAGTATGATAACCTCTCTCCATCATCATGAATGAAGCGGGCGTTTTAGCTGGTGGAATGATAATTCCTTCTCTAGTTTTGATTGGTTTATCCTTTTTAAAATAATTCTTAATCTTTTGTAGAAATGACATTTTCCTCTTCTCTCCGTACATTTTTGGCAAATCTCGGTATATAAAATTATATTCTGCAAAACCTAGGAATCTCCTATCCGGTCGAATTCCTATTAAAGTTGGATCACGTTTTAACATACAATCTCCACTATCCACTAGGATTTCGACTTCTATGGTAACAACCAATCAGATTTCAGCTAACTTTTGTCTCTGAACCAATCCTAGCGTGGCCTTTCTGTGACGTTTGTCTGCCAACCCCTCCTTTACAATCTGCGCTTCTCTGTCCCTCGCTGTTTTGACCAATCCCAGCGCGGTACCTGTGACGTCAGTATTACTCCTGACTACTGACCCCTCCTTTACAAGAGTCGTTCCACGCCCGCCGTTCCAACCAATCCCAGCGTGGCGTTTTGTGACGTCGGCTTCCTCTCCGGCGGCTGACCCTCCCTTTACAAAATCGTACGCTAAACTTTATTTTCTCTACGCTTCTTATTAAAATTGAGTAACAACATAAAACATTCGCTATCGTGCCAGTTTCTCTAGATTGGAAAAGATAGTCTCTCTCACACTTAGTAAAACCTTTCCGTTTACTAAACATACACTACGAGTAAAACCCTTCCGTTTACCCTTCACGTAAGCTTCAGAAATACCTGCTACTTCTTCAATGTTACCCTTTCTAGGTGATATAATATCAATTTTTTTTACCAGCGTATTCCTTTTGCTATTACTCACACGCATAGAGTCCCTAACAAGTACTGATAGCCCTACTTAACTTTTCAGTACTATTTCTGCCTGACAGATAACCTCACTGCAGTATGGCTTCCACTTACCACCCGCTATTCAATTTTCCCCGGGGAATTCTGGACAACATAAAACAAATTTAAACAATAACGGATGTTAGTTCATAAAAGTATAATTCTCATTACCCAATTAATAAAGTATAACCAAAACCATCCTCTGCTAGCCAGAAAACTGATCCAGCGGGTTACTAGCAACAAGCATTCATACACTAAATACTCACTTGGGCCCATACATTCATACTACGCTAGCAATTTCCGCTGGTGGGTCAGTTGTACTCTTTATCAAAGATCCCTGCTACCAATTACTTTTCTTGATTGAAGAGTAATGACTTACCAATGGACCCCCTATTAATTGGGAAGTTTAAAATGAGTGACATTTATTACAATTCATAATCCTGAAATAATCACTGAGTCAGGAAATTTTAAAATGTTTATCTAAAGATTTAGCAGAGTAAAGTACAGAACCACATGATACTTAATCGTATATCAAGGATGAAGCACAATAATAATCGATCAATGATGGTCCCTCAGAAAGGAGAAGATAGAGACAGCAGCGCAACTAAGGGTTGCATTTATATTTACCTAAAAGTGCAAGAACCAAACCCCTTGGCCAAGGAGTTGGAAAGATAGGACCCAGGAAGGATGAAGAGCAAAGACCTCCTCCCGAGACAGGACAGGTGACCTCTCTATCAACGACGCCTGCGTCGTTCCCCTCTCTGATATTCCGCTTCTCCTCGATTCTCCCGTGTCTTCCTTCTAATGGACTCCGCCGCCCCCTCCTCAGGACCTCTCTGGACAGCGGTTCAGTCTGCAATCGATCCGCTCGTTCTGTGGTTCTTCAAGCTGACAGCCTTAATGCTAACTAATTAACTAATTCTATATCTATTATACCCTTCTACGCCCATGTACCTCCCATTGATGTTGTAAAAATATGGGCCCACTACTTCTGATTGGACGGGGACAGGGGGTTGATCCTCACACCATATCAATCAATCAATCAATATAGTCTTTATTTCGATTATTAAATCACAAAAGACAGAATATTACAATATTAAAAATATATAAAAAAGATAATTCATCTATTAGCATTTTTCCCAGTTAGCATTAAACAATAAAATCAACAGTAATCATAGTTCTTCATAAAATAGTCAATAAATATGTATCCATTATTAAAACTCTTAATTGTACATAGTCAATACTAAAATTAATTATTAAAATACAGCATGGCGTTCAACAATTATCATATCACATAGGCTGAGACCAGGATACCACCATTTGTACATAGACCTTGTTTTAGCAGAGAAAAGAAAAAGAAAAAAAAAAAAATCTTTTTTTTGTGTGACTAATATATGGTCCCTCATTGCAATAAAAGTTACTCTACCCCCATTTTCTTAGCTCGAAGGGCCCAAACCCAGCTCAAAAATTTTGCCATGCCAATTACAATAAGTTCCATGGTATCTGACCTAAGAATCCTTAGAGCTTCCTTTGCGGTCCTTATGCCCAAGACCTTACAAACAGGTTTGAGCCATTTTGTCCTTGGAAGATAGTAAGCTGGACAGACAAATAAAATATGGGCTATGGTCTCAACATGGTCATGGCAGAAGATACATTTATCACATGCTGATGTGAGCCATCTGCTTGTAAACGCTCTTACTGGTAGAGAACCTACTCTAAACTGGTGATAAAGTTTCCGATCGAGTGGCCTAGAAATGAGGACCCAGTAGCCTTCCAATTTAACCTCATCTTTTACTTCTAGGAATTCCCTAGACAGTGTCGGCCTTGTAATAGATGAGAACTTCTTACTTTTAACCATATCCCAGTAAGCTGCCTTGTAGATCTTTTTAAGGGGAAATACCGCAGCGTCTGGGTCCTCCCACAGGATGCTCATCCCCATGTCGGACAACATGATTTTAATATTTTTCAACCATGGGATCTCGTGTAGGTGACCCAGCCTCCTTACTTCTAATAAGGCCTTGGCGTATAGGGCAAGCTCCGGGGTGGTCCAAAGTCTCCTCCAGAATGCCAGTGAGCTGAAACGTGCAGCATCCTCGATGTTATGGCACCCCAGATCTAAGAAAAGGGGCAGCAGAGGGGAGGATTGCGGGAGGCCAACCAATGATCTAACAAACTTGTTTTGTGCTAATACAAGGGGGGTTAGATTATCATAGCCCCACAATTCAGCACCATATAATATTGCGGGGCAAATTTTTGAGTTATATATTTGCAAAACGGGGGCTATAGGTTTAGTTTGGGAAAGCCTATGCTCTTTGACCAGAGCACCTCCTAATTGAGCATGTTTTAGGGCCATCATATCAACTTGGGGTTTCCAACTTAGCTTTCTACTTAATGTGATACCCAAATAGGTGAATAAGTCAGTCTGGTCCAAGAGCACATTATTCATGTATACTCTCCCTATGGTGGCTTTTGATTTATGAAGCACCATAAACTTTGTTTTCTCCACATTAACCCTTAGCTCATGATCGCGGCAAAACACCTCAAACCGCGACAGAGCAGCCTGCAACCCCTGTCTTGTCTTAGATATTATCAGGGTGTCGTCCGCGAACATGAGCAAGGGTATTTTCATACCTGCTAATGTTGGAGCGTCAGTGGGGTGGTCATTAAAGTATTGAACCACCCTGTTTATAAATAGAGAAAACAGAGTGGGGGCTAGTACACACCCCTGACGTACCCCCTTGGATACCGGAAACCTCTCTGTAACTTCCCCCGGCTTCCCCCAGCGGACCTGCGCATAAGTTGAGTTGTGTAGTTTTACTAGAATTGCCACCAATTCCGAAGGCATCCCCATTTCCACCAAAGCGCTCCACATTTTCACACGGGGAACAAGGTCAAATGCGGATTTTAAATCCACAAAAGCGGCGTAGATTGTGCCCCCTCCTATGATAACCACCCGCCAGTATATTAGCACAAACCTGAAGACCTGGTCGAGGGTACTTGGTGTGGCCGAAACCCCGCCTGTAATGGTGTTAGAATATCTGTTTCTACTATCCAGGCCTGGATTCTGCCAAGTACTAGTCTGGCTACGATCTTCTGAGCAGAATCTATCAGGCTAATTGGCCTGTAGTTTCCTGGTTGAGAGCGGTCACCCTTCTTGTATATCGGTAAGATTTCGGCACCTAACCAAGTGTCGGGAATCGGGGCACCGCTAGCTATGGCATTCGCCAGTAACTTTATATAAGGGACCCAGAACTCTTTTTCCTTAATAAACAAATCTGCGGGTATGCAGTCTGGGCCGGGGGCCCTGCCTCTTGGAATTAGTTTTAGTACAGACTCAACCTCTAGGCTAGTAAAGCACAGGGGTTCACTCGGTAGTGACCATTGAGGAATCTCCTCATTACAGTTGGAAGACTGGAACTGCGCCTCAAAATATGCGACCCACTGTACTGGGGTGACGTGATTAAAAGGTATCTGCTTCTGTTCGCCACTACCCCATTTGACTAACTGCCAGAATTGAGTCATATTCCGCCCTCTACATGCCAACAGCAAATCATGCCATCGGTCTTCGTCCCATTCCTTCTTCGCTAACAACTGAACTTTCTTATAATGTGCTCTGGTCTTTCTAATGTTACCCAAGTCTTTAGATCTAATGGCCCTCGATAACATTTTGTAAGCATTTCTACATAAGCTGTTGTACCATGAGCATGCCTTCACAGTCCTATTCTTCCTCGGGATACTTTCTTTGATAAAAAATGTTTTTAAATTCTTAAATAACTCTTCATGGACATGACAAATAATGAGATTAGCTTCCTCCTGTGAATCACAGTCTAGTAGTTTGGTTGTTGAACCCATTACCAAATCCCTTATCTGTTCCATTTCTCCCTCATTGTTTGCAATCCTTGCCCACTGGACTCTCCTCATATCGTTGGTTAATGTGACCTCTTCTGTGCTATACTCAGCTTTCCTGGTGTTTGAATTGCTAAAGCTTTCATCATGTAGTTTTAAAACCAAAGGATTGTGATCACTTTCGGTCCGCCTCAGGACTTCCATATCCAGGACAGATGGCCAAAGTTCTACCTTAATAAGAATGTAGTCTATCCGGCTACTTCTTAATCCGTTGTCAAAAGTATTTGCACCCTGCCTATCTGACTGCGTCCTCCCATTTGCTGCTCTCATTCCCTTTTCTAGACAAAAGCCCTTCAGTTGTAATGCGGCTTCGGTCCATTTTTTAATGGGGCCTAATTCTAGTTGGGGGATGTTCCATTGTGCGTCCTCCTCTTCACTAAGTTTTCCGTCCTCCTGGTCCAGGGGCTCAAAGCTACAGTTAAAATCTCCTGCTATGATCAGATTGCAAATACCCCGAACATTATCCATATAGCCATCTAGAGCGGTAACCACACCGGAACCCCTACCACCCGGCTGCCCTCGCGAATAAACGTTAATAATCATTATGTCAAGACCTTTGGTCGATCGGACTCTTATGCCCATAATATCCGGGCTGTCTATATATATATTTCGTCCACCCTTATTCCCTCCTTCTGTCTAACCCAGCAGGTCAACCCACCAATCGGTCTTCCTCTCTGTCCTCCTATAGCTGCCTTTGAGATATCAATTTAGTTCAATTTCTTTAAGCCCATTGTTTTAAAATACCGCCCATCACAATTAATACATTTGCTTTATTTCCCACCCGTCTCACGACAAGTTTAATACATTGTTCATATAAATTGTTTCTTTTCGGTAGGGACATTGTGGGTACAATAGTGTTGGCCAGCAGGTCATGGCCTTGGACGACATCCAGGTTGACTTCATCTTTTCCTCTGGGCAGCCATGTAGGGCGCATACGCAGAACCATTGTCTCTCGAGTTTCAGTTCACCAACCCCAGGCCCATTTTACGAACTATTAAAAGTCAAAGAAGAAAATATTAAAATCACAAATAAATTGTTTCGCTGTATCCCCACTCTTTCTATTCTATTACCATTTATTTATAAATTCTAACCCGCATTAATAGCGTTAGGATACCACAGTTTAATTGCAACATATGAGCAAGCGGTAGCACATGAAAACATTAAGCAGCCATTTTAATAAACACTGCGCAGAAGCAAGGATTTCCCTCCAAGCAAAGAAAGACGTCACACCACGTGATATGGTTGACACATGCGCAATAGGTTTCCCGCGCTTTAGCGGCCATTTTAGATTAGACAAGCGTTATTTATTAGTTATAACACATAGGCAAGCTTGCTTTCTACTTGTATTCGTGTATGCAATTGTTAGTATGAACAATACAAAGTTTAATAAATTAATACTGTGAGGAGATTGCTTCCGAGCAGGTCTCATTATGAGTTCCTGCTCCATCACCCTGACGCTGACTTCTTGGCAAATGATATCTGATTGTGCACTGGCACGAGTTTGTGAACTGACACTGATTTCTGTGATGTGTGCTCTGACGCTGATTTCTTGTAACACATGCATCTGATTGTGCAGTGGCGCTGACATAATGACTCAAACATTTGATTGTTCACTGAAGACTGTGTGGGTGACACAAGTAACTCTTATTGTACACTGACACTATGACTCGAGAGCATTTATTTGTGCACTGACACCGACTCGTGCCTTGACGTCTGATTGTGTACTGATATCCTCGTATAATATCATGGTACATGGTTACTGGAAAACACTGACACTTTCTCATAGTATGGATTGTGGGCAGCTCATCCTGTGCATGTACATTGTGTTCTACCACTAGCGCACCGGCACTTTTTCACGAACACGTTTTGCGTGGATAATGACACTGGACATCTAATTGTGACACTTCCTGGCGAAAGCATAGCTCCGTGCACGAGGGAAAAGTAGTGGTTTCTTGTGTGGTTGTCTACTGAGAGCGGAACGATAGTGAACAGGCAGGATATACAGTTGCACTTATGCACAGACACATATATGGGCCTACGGGCTGCTGAATGGACGTGATCACATGGATGTATTTCTGCTCTGACACTGTATTTATTTGTGAAGAGTTTTGTATGGCGCTGCGGGTTGCCCATTGTCCTTCGGAGCGCTAATTGCTGAACATGGCACACGCGCATCTCATTTACTACTGGCAAGTCCAGCATTGCACAGAGGAATTTAATTTTACTGCATGGCAGTGGAGGCTGAGTGTGTGTTAGAAATTGGATTTCTGGTTGGCTAGGGCATGCGCCTAAGCCAGGCAGAAACCACCACTCTAGTCAGGGCAAGGGAGTTACACGCTGAAGATCACCCCTGCTCACCCCCTTGGTAGCTTGGCACGATCAGTCAGGCTTATCCCAGAGGCAATGTGTAAAGCGTTTGCTCAACACCCACACACAGCAGCGACACACTAGGCTCTCCACAAAAGAAACTCCACACAAGGTTATATAAAAATAGCCTTTGTATTATCCCTAAACACATTGGAACATAATCACAATTGTACACTGTGCCACCTGGCACTAGGCAATACTTTACAGGGGACTTATATACATGACAGGGCCAATCGAGCCACTGTCAGAACCATCAGGATGCAAGTAGTGAATATAAAACAACCAGTAACTACTGGCAGTAGCACTTAGGCATAACCATCATATCACAACACTTGGCATACCTCACATTATGTATAAAACATATTAGGCATTAGCATCAGCAGGTCACCGTACCCCTTCTCAGAGAGCACACAGTATCAACATAGCATAAGACATTATGCATACAGATAATCAGCAGTAGTGCACTCATTAAGAAAACGTATTAGGCGGTCCATCACACCAACCGCACACTACCACCACCCCTTATAGGGTGCAACCATCACCTAATTACATCCTGCCCAACCTGGGCACAAAGGGGAGCATCCGGCCGTCTCACGTGGTCCTGGGGGCCCCTTTCCTGGGCTTGCCCCGCAAGGCCACCAAACCAAATCAAATGGCCCTGATATCTCAAAATTACTCAGCCGCCCGCGACCATGCGGTGCAGCTGCACTCAGGGGGGGACAATTGCCGGGATATCCTTGGTGCTCTCTCTGCACCTACAGGAGGCTTGTCAAGGCCCCAATGAGGGCGGGAAGACCTCACTCGGTCTCCATCCGCCCCCTTCACACCTAAGGGATGGCCCCCAAGGCGGCCGCCCGCTTTCCTTCGGTGCGGCCGTCTCCTTCTTGGCCAAAAACAATGAGGTACTGGGACTAGTCTCCGGCCATCTCCTCCCTGGGGAACTCACCTCCCCGTCAGGCCCTCAAGACGCGTCGCTTCCTCTGGGCGGGGCACAGCCACACGGTCCCGTTCGCCGGCACCTCTCCCTGCGGGTCCGGTCTCTCATCGTCGAGCAGGTCCTCCTCTGGTTGCTCCGGCGAGTCTACGAGGCTCCGTCTCCGTCTGGTCCACCCGCGGGGCTCTCTTCTGCACAACGGGAGCCCTGCCTCCAACCAGGCGCGGACCTTGCCTGTCTTCCGGCGGCGCCGATTCACGGTTGGCTCCCCATCCTGGACCAGCCTCGCCCCTGGCCAGGCATCGGGCGCCTGACTTACGGTTTTGCTCGGAATGAGCGGCGCTGGTACCCTTCTTCGTGGGTTTCCCAGAAAAAGGAAAGGCAACTACGGAGTACTCGTCATGCACTCGGCAAGGCAAAGTTAGAGCCCCCTCCTCGGGCTCGTAGAAGCACGCGGGGCTCTCCTCACCACCACAGGAGCCCCGCCCACAGCCAGGCAACAGCCACCTGGCTTCCTGGTACTTCTGCCACGGCGCGACGGCGCCTCCCCAGCCTCTAAGTTGGAGCCCCCTCCTCGGGCTCCCAGGGACCATAAAAGAACGCAGCGCTCACGAGGCGCTAGGACCCAAGTTTAGAGGGCAGAGCTGGGCAAGGGCAGGCTAGCACGTAGGGACCCCCAGGAAACAGCAGCTGGGTCCCACGGCGGTTCCTCCTTGTCCAGCAGTCCTGCAGCAACACAGCACCAAGTAGGTTCAAGTAGGCACACTTCATGGGGTCACAGCCCCTGTACTTATACCCCATATGTCTTTGTTCTTCCCTGGCACAGGGCTTGGGGAACCAGTCCCAACTGTTTCTGGGGGGTACTGAAGCACTTTCTATACAGTGCTCACACCCTCCTTTGTCAGGTTAGGCTCTGGCCCCAGACACACCACAGGGGGGCGGAGCCAGCATTGAACAAGACAGGCACAGACCTATTCAGGGTCAGGGGCTACTCCTCCCACTACTCCAAATGCAGATCTGCCTATTCAGCCTAGCGCTGACTCACCCTGCCCTTTCTGGAGCCACACACCTCACCAGCCCCTGTCACTCCAGAGCCAGACACGCAATACACATCAGGCAGGCAAAGACGCATAGCACACAGAAATGCTAACTTCTAAAAGTGGCATTTCTAAAATAGTGATAATAAATCTGCGCACACCATTACGCAGCATTTATTATTACTATTCCAAACATACCAAACTTGACCACGCTGCTCCTCTCATATCAGGAATTACCACTGACACACATCGGGGAATCCCCAATGCATTCCTATGAGAGGGCAGCCTCACAGCAGTGAGAAACCAAAACGGCTGTTTGTCACTACCAAGACATGTCACACAATTAAGGTACATGTCCTACCTTTTACCTACAATGCACCCTGCCCATAGGGCTAGCTAGGGCCTACCTTAGAGGTGACTGATATGTAGAAAAAGGGGGGTCACAGACGTGGCACC
Organism: Calotriton arnoldi; assembly: GCA_963921515.1. Classification (NCBI taxonomy): domain Eukaryota; kingdom Metazoa; phylum Chordata; class Amphibia; order Caudata; family Salamandridae; genus Calotriton; species Calotriton arnoldi. The sequence goes on from CAWUFW010002165.1 coordinate 478,090, forward strand.
CACTTTATGTGCCACGTCACAGCGGCAGTAAACTGCGCGCACAGGCCCTGCAATGGCAGAGGCCTGAGACAGGTTTGAAAGGCTACTTTGGTGGGTGGCACAATCGGCGCTGCAAGCCCACCAGTAGCATTTAATTTACTGGCCCTGGGTATCTGAGATACCACTTTACAAGGGACTGACCGGTAAATTAAATACGCCAAACAGGTGTAGACCAATCTTACCATGTTTACCACAGAGAGCACTCGCACTTTACACTGGACAACAGTGATAAAGTGCCCAGAGTCCTAAAACCACCAACACCATGTCAGAAAAAAGACTAGGAGGAAGGCAAAAAGTTCAGGGATGACCCTGCAAAAAGGGCCAAGCTCAACAGTGTGCAAGCGCCGTAACTGCACGCGGTCGTTAATTGTGCACTGACACTGGCACCTAAGTGCTACCCGACTCAGGGACAATCAAAGCTGATTGTGCAGTGATCCTTTATACATGGGCACTGTGACTGGCGCTCGTGCACACAGACCTTCTGCATTTCACCATCGGAATGTACACTTTTAGAGCAGATGACGCAATGTCCAGACAGCATCACTTTTACATAACTGTATATTGAATCGTGTGCTTTCTAATGTAATAGTTAAGCATCACTTATACATAGGATGGTCCCCTATGTACTTAATGCCTCGTACAACGTGTGCTTACACGGAGCAGCAAATGTTAGGACAGGCGTGCTTTATTTTACGTATTTGGCTAATTCACAACTGTGCCTGCGCTGTCTCTGAGTGCATGTTCTACAGCATTGATTTTGTAATTTAGTCGTAGATTAGTTTTTTGTGCACGTCACAACCAGAGTTGTCTCTAGGTGTGTTTCTTTGTTTGAGTATTAACACTGCGGTTCTGATACCCATTGTGAGGTCTAAAGTGCTTACGTAATAGCTAATATTATTAGCTTGCAGGGTGCTGCCAGTAAAGCAGGGTCAGGGTCTGTGGTCCAGGAACCAGTTTTACAGCTGTCCGCTGAAATCATCATTTTAAACCTCATAATGTAAGCCACTCATGGCCTTCAAAGAAATAGTCCAACTTAATTATTTGGAAAACCAACACAGACATCATCAAACAACTTTGGCATTCTGAAGGACAGCTGTCAGCTTGGTCCATGTGGCGACTGGCAAGGAACTCCCTACACCCTTCACCATGTTGAGTTTCCCGGGACTCGTAGATTTATTTTTACCAATATGTGACTGGCCGCCATTTGCTGATGGAGACTGGCTGATGTAGAATCTCGTAAACATCCCTAAATATGGTTGTTTTCTCTTGGCAGGGTGGTAGTGTAAGTGCTTTGAGGCTCACCTCTGGTAGAGGCTTTGGGCTTTTGCTCTTAGCTCGCATGCCACATCAAGTAAGCAAGCGGTGACTGCGCATCATATAAAACAATCACACCATCGAGACATTCCTACAACACCGCCTATTTTTACTGTCTCACTATTCAGTCTCTTCACCTCCACTCCCCAGTTGTCCACCCTACCCCGCTCCATATGTTGAATTCAGGTTTTTTTTTTAATGGGGTCTTCTCAGCTGCACTGATTTTCCTTTATTTTTTATATTTTACCGTCTTAACATGAATGACCATCAGCCGTGTTAGCGCAGTAAATTCAAAATGGCCGCATGCGTCGCAACACATGCTTGCACATCAGCAGCCACCTTGGAATTTCAAGATTGCTAGCAATCGGTGCCCATATGTCGACACGCGCGTATAATCAGCAAAAAGCATTGGCAAAGACAATAGCTTGTCAAGCTTAGACCTATTGTTTTTTCCAATGCTTGCTTTTTTAACTACCTTGGTGAAGATCGTTAAGGAATCCTGTACGTCCACACATTTTGCCCTTTTAATTATTAAATCCTATCACGTTTTTATCATGACTAACCCATGTTGCTTAATAGGGAGCTGAAAATAAATTGTATCCTTTCATAAATGTGGACCGTTGATCTTTTGGGTTCAAAACAATGCTATGCTTCATTACAAGCGCAGGCCTCAGCTCCACATACACCAGCGCCTCTGTTTCCTTTGTTTTATTAAAAGGGGCATAAAGGTTAAGGCCGCTGTGAGTGTAAGGAAACTCTCCTCCTGGGCACAAGTAGCATGCAGGCGATTGCTGTACAGGCACCAAATTCAGTGACTTATTGAAAAGGACCCTTGGAGAGATCTGTAATTAAAAAAAACTGTTTCAGGGGTCTTTGATCTTGACAGCAGGGAAAGTAACTTTGACATTTATACCTTGAGTTCGAACGGAAACATATATTTAAATCACAGTAGCTTGTATTTCCTCAATATACGTAATTTCTAAAGATATCAATAAATAAAGAAATATGTGAGGTACTCCGCATTGTTATTTATCTCAAAGTCTGTAAAGAAGATCTGTGGTTATATTGATAAGCAGCAACCTACATTATATTATCATACAAAATCTCTGTATTGATGTAATTGCTACACTTTCCCAATTGCTTTATTAACATTCCTGCTTTCTGAAATATCCTTGAAAATGCACCATTTGGCCGCTCTTTTTTCAAAATTTCCTCAGGGGAGAAACACCCGAACCCCCTTGATACGTTCGAGCTCGCTCGCTATGCTCGCGCGCCACAGTGCGTCACCCGCAACTTTTCCGCCCTACCACTTTCAAATGTCACCAGCCGCCACTGGTATTGGGAGGTTTGCACTGCATGTACTGCCAAATGTTACATTGCAGATGTGAATACTGGGATCTGGGTTTGCTGTCCCATGCCTGCCTTTGAGACTTTTTGCAAGGAGTCAAAATCAGATGCTTGCCTCAAAGACAGTGTGAGGGCTTTGAGCATCCTCGACACTGCAAGAGGATCAGCTACCTGTATCGCAGTGCAGCCTTTTACGCATCAGGTCCCATCGTTTTTCCAGTACTCTTACCTTGCATATAACATGAACTTTCTCACTGGCCTTATTGAAAGTTGATTTGATAATAAAGTCCCTCTCTTCTGGTTCAAGCAGCAGCAAGGATGTATACAACTCTGGCCAAGAGTACCTTCGCATGTATATAAGCATCTATGTATATAAAGCTGATGAAAGGTTGTTGAGACAATCGGTGAGTTGTTTATATGGAGTCCCTTAAGTTGGGTATGGGCATGCTAGTCATAAATTGGAGCATCAACCTTTAACCACAGCCTGCTCAGGCCTTTCAATTATGCCCATTCTCTTTATGTACGGTGTTTTCTCATAACAACCACGTTTACAAGTTACAGATTAAGCCATTCATATACTTTGATGTCTGTAGATTTTTTTGGAGCGATTGTTGTTGGCATTCTCTTTTCCACAAAAGGGTCACTCATGACATTTATTCACCAGGAGGAAGAAGTCCGTTTTCCACCATTTTCATCTTTTAATTTGCAGATTTGTAGCCTATAATTCAGCGTATATTTAGTACCAAACTCTTCTTATACCTTACTTTGAGGTTTCTGTTGTGGTGTTTGGAATATTTTTTTTTTTAAATGCTTTTTGGGATGCCTTTTATTTTCTTACTGCAGACCGCCTTAGCTGTCGGACAAGATCTATTTTTAACATAATGGACCACGCTACCTACAACAAGCACACAAAAGAACATATTGTAATATTTGGGTTATTCTCCGTCACCGTTTTGGCTTATTTAGGAGAGTCCCTTGCACCGGCAGGCTTGATGGTCTGTCACTTAGGAGTTGGGTGCAGCCCACAGGATGTCACAGAACATCACATTATTTACTGCATTTGTAACCGACATTAGTGATCCGTAAAGTAGCACCCACTCCCCACAGAGGCCAAGTAAGGAGGTAGCAGAGCAACTATTTTTGATGCCACCCACCTACCTATAAACTGACCTACATTTCCATCATCACACCATCACTCACCAGCCAATATGTTTTAGCGCAACCAGTATCTCAGTTCCAACATGGCACATAGCGGCCGCCATGTCAATGAGATGAGAAATGATTGCCTAGAATGCTAACTGGCTGCATGGAAGCATCCCACTCACCATCCTTTTGCTCAATTTATGGATGTCATGTGCATATTAGGGCGATCGCTTGGCTAAGTGGCAAATTCTGGGCAGTGGCTGTAAAAATCGAGGGCAAAGGATCAAAATTCAGGGAAAAATTCACGACGATAGATCAGTTTTACAGACGTATTTGAGGTGGTCATGCAATTCTAAAAGAGACAGCTGACATGTACAAGTCAAAATGCCTTCATATTCTTTGCTTTGTATAATACACAGCAGTATTGATCGAACATTTACTTGTAGCTGGACTTATTTAAGCATTAAAAGAAAATTAGCCATTATACACACAGAATTTGACATCTGACGTCAGGGACAGTTCACAGTTCTACCCTGTCCTAAGAATCCTAGTGCCAGAAGCAATGTTGTGTTGCTGATCGCAGACTTAGAGTTCATCAGAACTCCATCAGTTTAGATTTTCTTTTTGAAGGCGTACTTATTATCAGAGCTCGCAGACTTAAGAAGCTCTTTGTTCCTAAGAGCAAATGAATAGAAGTCTGAGCAAGAATATTTCAAATTAACCTGAATTTGAGGTGCTAATTTGTTCATTGCACATATTTTGTGTCAGTCCAGCTGAAATTTATTTGGGAAAAATCCAATAGTCTGTGTCATTGTTTCCAGGCATTGTTTTTTTTTTTTTTACATTGGGAACTTCAGGTAATTTTGAAGGAAAAAAAAAAAAAACAGCTTCACTGCTCAAAATAGGATGTAGCCTGCAACTACTCACAAAGCAAAATCAGTTAAACTGTATTTGTTGCTTAGGCACTAGAGTTCCAGATGACTGGTAATGTCAGCTGCATCAGCAGCTTTGCAGAGTTGCTGAAATGTTTAGGGAAGTCAAAGAAGCCTATAAACATGGGGGTAGTTGTACACTACAATGCCATCCGCTGCCTTACAGCGACTCTACAAATGTCCACATGGTTTCAGTATATGTCCTTTGCTAGAGCATAGTCATGAACATTAGAATTATTCTGTAATGAATGACCAACTAATGTGGTAGAGTTGACTAAGTTATGCGGCTAGCCAAAGCAAATTGTGTGATAACAGACCATATTCTGTGGCAATATTCATTATTTGGTCGTTCTAGGACCTTCATAGGGTCCGGGTAGTATCTCACCTCCGTACCAGTGTTTCACCTGGATAGAGCAATCGGCAACTAAAGGGTTACCCATGAACCTTGCCACGAGTGCTGCTGAGAAGGGACACATTCCATTGGAATACATCAGGATTGTAGGTTCTGATCCTTTTTGTTAAAATCATCAACTTAAGCAGCAGATGGTTTATTTAGCAAGTGTGGTAAATCCATGATTATATGTCTGGCTGGAAAATAACTGAATTCCATTGGTCCTGGGCATATGGAGTGCAGTAACCCTGAAGTGTAACTTTTCATCAGCTAATCTTTGTACCCGCTTTCTAGACAAGCTGAGACTCACTTGTAGAAATATCAGGGGAAAGAGTAAACACAGATCACTAAGGCTCACCAACACAACCAAAAGGGTGCGAGATTGATGAAAAGACCATCAAAACACAATATAGCAAAAAGTTGGGTAGAGGAGAAAGCTGTTGTTTTGTTCTTTGGGCTTGCCATATATTATAGCCTTACAGCCCGCCGTAGCGGGCTATACCGGCTATTAAAGGCCCGCTACTGCGTTAAAGGCCCGAGCCGAAGGCAAGGGACTTTAACAAGGTAGCGGGACTTTAATAGCCGGTATAGCCCTGCTACGAAGGGCTATAAGGCTATTAGAACATTCTGCCACTAGAGGGCAGAATGTTCTAACAAATAAAACAAAGGCGTCTCGAAGCTCGAGGGGATTTAAATCCCCTCGAGCTCCGAGAGGCCTTTGTAAGACATTGGAATGTTGCTCTGCGGGCCTTTACCGGCCCGTAGAAGCACGGAAAACTCCATTGTCTACAATGGAGCTCCCAACATTCCAATGTTCTAATATAGCCTTATAGCCCGCTGCCGAGGGCTATACCGGCTGTTAAAGGCCCTGATCCCGAGTTATAGGCCCGAGCCGCAGGCAAGGGCCTATAACGAGGGAGAGGGCCTTTAACAACCGGTATAGCCTGAGGCAGAAGGGCTATAAGGCTATTAGAACATTCCACCCACTAAGGGTAGAATGTTCTAAATTAAAAATGGAGAAACAAAAAGACAATCATTGGAATGTTGGAGCGCTGGGCTTATACCAGCCATTATAAGCCCAGAGCAACTCCATTGTCCTCAATGGAGCTCCCAACATTCCAATGTTCTAATAAAACAGATATTCCCAGACATAATGGCAATTAAAATATTTACTTATTAATAACCATTCGTTTTTACCTAATCCTACTATTCTCCCAATAACAAACACAATTTTAGACACATCATCGCAATCTGAAAACGATTATCTGTTTATTGAACTAGTCTTGACAGCATTCCTAGTACTGGATCAGAGCTTTAAGCAAACACTTGATCAGGGTGACAGCTGGATTCGAAATCTTAACCTTTAGACTGCAAGCAGCTTTAGACCATAACTATTAAGACACAACCAGCATTCTATTTTTGGAATTATGGTTGGAAGCAAGATTCAAAATTACATTCAAAATTACAAGCACACGCTGTCCGTTATAGTATTAGCTATGAACAACAGACATTCGTCCGAACTAACGGGGACAGTCAGTGTAAATAATGGACGGGTGGTCTCCCTGGTCCATTTTCGGAAACAAACTAAGTGTGCATGTGTTTGCTGGCTGTCTTCCCTCCTCCCCTGTCCTGCTCTTGTCCCGTCCCCCTCGAGCGTTGTTGCTTGACCAGCCCCCTCCCCGTCATTGCTTCCTGTCTCCCCATTGCTCTCCCCACTGTTGGTGCTTGCCAGTCCACCTACTGTGTTGTTGCCCTATCGTCTTATCTTGCCCCATCCTCCTCCTCCTCAACACCGTGTTGTTGCTTGACCCGCTCCCCCTTTCTCTGCCCCGTTCATTGCTGCCCCGTCCACCACTGCCTTTACTCATCGTAGCTTTTCTTGTACCTCCGCCTCCCCTCCTCGTTGTTGCTACTTTCCCAGTCTCTCCTCCCTGGTTGTTGCTTGCCTCTCCCCTCTCCACCTTGTCTTGCCAGAACAAAATGTGCTATGACGCAGCCATCACTAACCGCGCTGCTGTACAACTTGGCTAAAACACATTGACAAAGGCAATTGCTCTAGCATAAGAAAGACCTATTAACTCTGCCAATGCCTGTTCTCTGCATTCTTCAATCGAATATTGAACGCTCTTACCCTGAATTATTTTTTATTTTATGAGTGTTTCAAGATTTGATTTAGGCAGGTGGTGCAAAGGGAGGCAGGTTAACTAGTCAATAGTCCTCTGGAACCTTTTTGTACACTTTATTGGCAGCATCTGCCCTCCTTGACCTATTATATGCACAGGCTGTATACCATTGAATACTGTTATCTAGATTACATTTTCTTCAACCTTGCAATAAGGTTATAAAACTGATGCTGTTTGGTCGTGTGGCAGTTAAGGGTAAGACAACCCTTTGATCCATTGGGAATATACACAGGCAGTGGTAATAGCTATCTAATGCTTTGTGTGTATACACGTAACACAGATCATACCAGGATGCTGCTCAAACACACATGGTAAGTGATATTAATCCTCTGAGCCAGATCTCAGCTTGTGTAGTATCGGGAGAAATATGAATTCGGTAGGAAATGTGGTAAATTGCACACCTTTCTAAAGTACGTTTTGATATTGTTGTTTCAGACGGTTACAGCTATATTTTACATTGACATGGACATTGTTGTGATTTCACAGTTTGCCTACTACAAGATAAAGCATTCGAAGATCAAATGTGAGTACTTTCTTTGATCAAGGTATAACAGAATTAACGGCACAAGTTTTATTTAAGTTGTCTTGCTTAGTTTTCATATTCCATTTATACATACTTTTTTAATTTGCAGTGTGTAATATTGGTAATACATCATCATCATTCCAAATAATAAAAGTTTGGCACCAGTTTGGCTCCCCTCCAAAAATATATTAATTTGAATAGCATCACTGTGCCTACCAAGTGCATTTGCAGCATACTTGCCTAAATTCATATTAACATTTGATGAACTAACAGTAAATTTAGGATAAATATAATACAACTACTCAAAGGCACAACAAAGGGGTGTTAGTGTTCTCTCATTCAGAACTGGTTATAGTTGTGCTGAATCCTTCTCAAATGATAGATTGTTACATATATATTTTTTTTAAGTTTAATAAAAAGCTTTATTAAAGTGAAATACAAATGTACAGAAAAATCCGTAGCTTTAAATGGAAAAATCAGGTAATGAAATGGTATATGTAGCAAAGAAGATAACAATAACAATATCCATCCATATGCTGAAAGAAAGTATACAATATACCTACTATAATATTATAAAAAATCGGTACTTATGCACTCACAATTTTTATATTTTGTGATAAGAAGAAGAGGGAAAAGAAAACAAAAGAAAAGAATGAGAAAGAAGAAAGAAGACTACCATATATATACGCATATCCATAAATAATTTGCATATTAAACAGTATATCATATTATAAGTTATTCTGTACATACTTCATATAACATCACAATTCATATATGAACAATTACAAAATAACAATGCATATTAATAATTAAAAAGAAAAAAAAAATCAATCATGGAGGTTGAAAAACCATTGTAGAATCCCTAGATGGTGTAGGCCTTTTATTCAAGTAACCCACAAGCAGAGACCAAAACATATCTTTTTTTTATCATCTGCAGAGTAGACGTAGCTGAGGCTGTATCCAGCCTGTAATGTGAACAAAGAATATTCCACCAGCTAGTGACACTTATGTTCTTGGCATTCTTCCAATTTGATGTAATGACTTGAAAAGCAATAGCGAGTGCGAGATCTAGAAATTTGCCTAGTTTAGAGCGTGTTGGCCAAGAGTGTGAAGAACTTCCATGAATATATGTGTAACATCAAAGGGAAAATTAATGGAACAAATAGCAGAAATAATTCTACAAACCTCTGACCAAAAAGCAGCTGTTGGCAGACAATGAAAAAACATGTGTAGATATGTGCCAGGAAGGGTTCCACAAGTCCAGCACATACCTGAAAGACTTGGATTATATTTTTGCAAAGAAAGTGGGGTAATATATAGCCTGTTATAAAAATAATAAAGGGCTTGTGTAGTGCTAGCATTAAGTGAAGTATGATGTACTTTGGTCCAACTTTAGTCCCAAACCTTTAAAGACAGGGGTTGTTGAAGATCAGATTCCCACAATGTCTCAACTTTAGATTTGGGACAAGAAGGAGTAATGTAGTGCAAGTATTTGTATATATGTGACGCTTTGAGCGATGACAAAGACATAATTGGGTCAGGAAGTGGGGGGCTTATGGGAGACTGCGATTGAGAAAGGATGGAGATGGCCTGTAAAAGAGCATTTTTAAGAGACTCATATTTGGTGGCATAAGAAGGAAGGACAAATTTGGCTTGACTATCGGAAAAAGGAAGAGGGGTCATGTCACATAATATTTGCCTTTTTGGATTATACCTTTCTGAACCCATTGTTTCCAGAAAATAGTTCGATTAGAAATTAAGAGATTTATTATGCCAAATAGAGGATTCCAAAAATTCTTGTATTGGGGACAAGGGTCTCATGAGAATATGAGAGGATAATATATTGGAAAATTTAATAGGCGGAGCAGAGATGGCCCGAGGAGAATTGTTACATATATTGATTCTGCTGCAGGATATTGAAGCATTATTGTGGTGATAATATTGAAATGCTAAGAGTGTACCTTTCATTTTCAAGTTTTCATAAATCATTGACAAATGTTCTCCTTTTCCGGGATCAAACTTTTTCAAAATTATGAACAATTAATTATATGAATTAAATTTCTTCCCTCCTATTCAGAAAACAAATTCTATTCTACCTACAAGGGGTAATGTGCCTATATCAATTGTAGAATAGCCTATATTATTTAAGTAGAGAAATAACACAACTTGGTGTATCTCTTAAATCATTTTGTATTTCATTCAAAGACAAATGGTTTCATTACGGGTTCAACATGAAGAAATACTTCAGCAACATTGATAACTGAACAAGAAAATTCTTTAGATTTCACTAATAATCAATATTCAATAGAGTGCCACAATGTGTACGAAGTCGGGAAGTGAGTCCATCCAAAGTAGTAAGAAAAGGACACAAGATTTAATGGGATTTGGTAATGTAGCATATATACCTTACCACACTTAAATTTCACATTTGTTTTAAATATCCTGTTCTTTATTTTCTCTGTTATTAGTGAATTCCAGCTTGAAGACAATCTGCTTTTCCTGGCTTACAGTGTTCATCATATTGTCTGTTATTCTTCCTGGTCAGCTGTTTCTTGGAGTAGAACATGGTTTAGAGCTAAATGCAGACCAGGTAGCTATTGTATTTATTGTCCTAAGATTGTATTGTTCTCATGCCTTCATGTACGGTTTGTGTGTGAATGGGAATGTAGCCTTTTTAGACACTTTACAAAATTGGTATCTCACTTTCTCTTACTGTCACACTTGTGCTCTCTCGCTCCTCTTATAACAGTGCTAAAAACAATGTAAACTTTGTAGCAGGTAAGATTGCCCAACAATTCAAAGCTCACTGCTGTGTGTCACCTATCAGTCACAGGTATAAATCTAGGGAAAGGCAATCAAGCTTTCATCCAAAGTTAGTAAATTGGCTATTGAGTTGAGTAATAATTATCTATCTGTCTAGCTATCAATCGGCACAAAGAACGTGGTAGCAGGTGCTATGGAAAGAAAGTATTTTGCTCATGATGCATTACGGTTCTCATTAAAAAATAAATTTCCTTTACTTCAAAATACTTCATTGGTTTGTCATGAGGTTGTCTGCTGTTAACCCCTTAGCTGCTGAGGCTTTTCCCGCTCCGGTGCTGAGCATGTGTTTTTTTAATGTTTGGGACACTTCACACTTAAGCCTAGAGAGCTTTTATTTTCGCAAAAACTGTGACCCCCCCACATGCTTGGGATTCTAAAAGTATGTATGCTCGTGGGTTTCTTTGGAAGAATCCAGTAAAATAACCAAAGTATAGCAAAATCATTTTTGGGATACGGGAATGGGGGAAAAGTGCTGTGCTAGAAACCTTGTGTACTTTTTCTTTTAAAAATGGCATCAATGTGCTGTGATCACCATCTTCCCAGATTTTCATGAACAAGCAGTGCTGTAATAAAATAAAAGTAGTTTTACCACAGTGTTTGCATTTTCTTAGTAATAGTATTTTTTTCTATTTTTGGCTGCTTCTGCCTTGTAGTTTGTGATCGAAACAGGTGTGAAGCCTTATGGGTGGATCGAGAAAGGTATACATTCAGAAAATGTGATCAAATTCAGCAAGAGGACATCTTGTAGAGAGCTCATGGTTTTCTCAAAGAAAATAATAGTTCAATTTTTTAAAGACTGAAAATAAGTCCGATAAAATAGAAATAGGTGACAATATTTTCATCTGTAATTTTTTCCCCCTATGGCCGATTTACAAAAGTCTGTGTCACTCTTCTGTCCGCAGGGATGTGTGTGTGTATGTATGTAAGTATGTATGTATGTATGTGTGTGTATATATATATATATATATATATATATATATATATATCCACAACACTTCACGCCACCAAACCTCTCCAAGGACGAGAAGGCAGACCCAGATTCAGTGCAAAAACGGGTTTTATTCCAGGAATGCCCGCACCACCGCCATTACGCGTTTCAGCCTCCTCCGAGGCCTTGATCACATATATATATATATTAACTGAAAAAACCATAGGTTTCAGGCACGTTATAGTTAGAAATTAGCATTTAAAAAACCTTACAAATTCACTGAAAAAACCATAGGTTTCAGGGACGTTATAGTTAGTTGGACATTTCACTCGTACAAAACCATAGAAATTCCCCCGTTATAGTTAGTTCAGCTAACTATAACTCGCGCCCCGCAATGCACTGCTGATGACGTGACATATGCGGGGCGCGAGTTATAGTTAGCTGAACTAACTATAAAAAGTGAATTTCAATGGTTTTTAAATGCTAATTTCTAACTATGCCTATTAAGTTAGGACATGTGAAGAAAGAGGAAGAAAAGCGCAGCAAGAAGCAAGACAAATGCAGAAAGAGGCAATAGAAGTCCAGAAAGATGAAGAAAAGTGCAGGAAGAAGCAAGAGATGTGCAGAAAGAACCAACAGAGGAGCTGAAAGTCCTCCTGTGCCCCCAACTTTTTAGTGACGGGTACTGGTGGTAACTGACTCTGACTAACCAGGACCGGAGCCAGTGCTATGCTAAAAGACACTTAGAATACAGTGAAAACACCTACATACACTAGGGAACACTATGCGTTGGGGTACCCCTGTAATGAGCATGACCTCCTCTGTATTTGCCATGAGTTGGTGCCTGGGTCATTGCATGAGTTCATGGGTAGTGACTGGATGATTAGAGTGCTGCAAGGACAGTGCATGGTGATTTTATAACTGCTTGGGTTTTGGCGGAGTGATTGGATAAGTACATGATGCTGGATGGGTGATTGGAGGAGTGCATGGGTAGTGACAGAGGGATTTCTGGAGTGCATGGGTACAACCTGGGTAATTGGAGGAGTGAATCAGTACTGTGTAGGTGGTTAGAGGTCTGCATGGGTAGTGCACAGGGGATTGTAGCAGTGCATGTGTTAGTGCCTGGGTCACTCCATGAGTACATGGGTACTGACTGGAAGATTAGAGTACTGCAAGGAGAGTGCATGGTGAATTTATAAGTGCCTGGGTTTTGGCAGAGTGATTGGATAAGTACATGGTGCTCGCTGGGTGATCGGAGGAGTGCATGGGTAGTGACAGGGCAATGGCTGGACTGCATGGGTACTGCTCAGGGTATTGTAGCAGTGCATGAGTTAGTGCATGGGTCATTGCATGAGTGCATGGGTAGTGACTGGATGATTAGAGTACTGCAAGGAGAGTGCATGGTGAATTTATAAGTGCCTGGGTTTTGGCGGAGTGATTGGATAAGCACATGGTGCTCGCTGGGTGATCGGAGGAGTGCATGGGTAGTGACAGGGCAATGGCTGGACTGCATGGGTACTGCTCAGGGTATTGTAGCAGTGCATGAGTTAGTGCATGGGTCATTGCATGAGTGCATGGCTAGTGACTGGATGATTAGAGTACTGCAAGGACAGTGCATGGTGAATTTATAAGTGCTTGGGTTTTGGTGGAGTGATTGCATAAGTATACACATGTCACACCAGGCCCCGCCCCCTCCCTTCACCACTGTGCAAACGCGCCCCCTGGCGGGTTTTAATTTGGGGAATTAATTCCCCTTGAATCCTGAGGGTGCCTGGGGGCCAACTAATGTACCTCCAGTAAGCACCACAGAGCTGTGTTGCAGAGAGGTGGTCCGAGTCCACGCCCCTTTTTACACCTCTCTGCAACGCAACTCTGTGGCGCTTACTGGACGTACCTGGTGGGCTAGTTGGCCCCCAGGGACCCTCAGGATTGACGGGGAATTAATCCCCAACTTAAAACGCGCCACAGGGCCTGTTTGCACACATGTCACATTAGGCCTCGCCCCCTCCCTTCACCACTGTGCAGACGCGCCCCATGGCGTGTTTTAAGTTGGGGGATTAAGTCCCCTTCAATACTAAGGGTCCCTGGGGTCCAACTAGCCTGCCCCCTTTTCTTGTTTTTCGCGTTTGTTTTTCTCTTTTCTTGTGACTCGGTTCTACCGAGTCACAAGATGACTGCCAACACTTCCTGGTTTGGAGTGTTGACAGCCAATTAGAATAAAGCTCGTGGTCGGGAGGGTCCGCGAATCCACCGTGCCTCTAGATATCGAAACTTTTATTTTTTGATTTTCTCAGCAACTACTGAACGGATTTACACCATTTAAAAAAAAAAAAAAAGGGCTCTTTCTGAACCAAGGGCTACCTTTTTGCCAAATTTGGTGTAATTCCGTTCAGCAGTTCGAGCTGTAGCCGTGTCTAAAGTTTCCTATGGAAAATAACATGGAGAAAACACGTTTTGGGACCCCCCTTTTTTCTCGGCCCCCGCTTGGCGAATCAACCTGAAGCTTTCAGGATAGGAGCTGACCGGAGCGGGCCACAAAATTTGAAAATTTCGCGAAGATTCGTCAACCACCGCCAAAGTTATTGGGAAAAGAAAAAACGCTTTTCCTATGGAAACTAGGTCCTAACTATAACTATCTACTGGCGACCGCCAGTAGATATATATATTATCTACTGGCGGTCGCCAGTAGATAGTTATAGTTACAACCTATTATCCATAGGAAATCCGCGACATTCTATTTGAAATAACTCTCTTGCCGGTTGACGTATCTTCGCAAAATTTTCAAACTTTGTGGCCCGCTCTGGTCCGCTCTTACCCTGAAAGTCTCGGGGGATTCGTCAGCGAGGCCAGAAAAGGGGGTCCCAAAGCAGCGTTTTCCCCATGCAATTTTCCATAGGAAACTTTAGACACGGCTGCAGCTGAACTGCTGAACGGAATTACACCAAATTTGGCAAAGAGGTAGTTCTTGGTTCAGAAAGAACCCTTTTGTTAAATGGTGTAAATCCGTTCAGTAGTTGCTGAGAAAATCAAAAGTAAAAAGATAGTGATATCTATGGCCGAGTAAGGTCCGCGTACCCTCCCGATCACGAGCTGCATGTTAATTGGCTGTCAGCTGGCTGTCAACATTCCGATTCAGGAAATGTTGGCAGCCATTTTGTCCTCGGTAGAACCGAGGGACAGAAACAGGGGCAGGGTAGAAACACCCTGACCCCTAGGTTTGCTCAGGGGTCCCACAAGGACCCCCTGGGCAAAAAAATTTTTTTTTTTTTAAAAATCGGCAGGATGCGCTCAAGGTGCGCGAATCCTGCCGAAAAAAAATCGAGCGCGGTCTCCGCGCTTTGATGTTAATTGGCCCCGGGTGGGCCAAGTCCCGGGGGCATGCTGGGGGGTTAATTTTATGTGTGGGGGCCTCTAAGGGCCCCCAAGCCCGAGGACCACCACCCCCGGGGCTTTATGTATAATGGTGCAGGAGGGCTCTGAGCCCTCCCGCAGCCCCGGGGACCACCACCTCCCCGGGGCTTCTTTTTTTTAAAATTAAAAACTGTTTCTATTGATTATTGACTCTGTTCTTCTTACTCTAACTTTTTTACCGCTTAATATTTCTTTGGCTCATTGATTTATCTTCATGCCTCTCTAACTCTTTCTATATTTTTACTCTATATTTTTACTCTATCCTCTTACTCTAATTTTTTACCGCTTATTACTTTGCTTTGCGTCAGGTATTCCCTTTCTAACTGTTTCTATTGATTATTGACTCTGTTCTTCTTACTCTAACTTTTTTACCGCTTAATATTTCTTTGGCTCATTGATTTATCTTCATGCCTCTCTAACTCTTTCTATATTTTTAATCCTGTATTACTCTCTTACGGCATTCCCTCTCTAATTTAGACATTCCACGCCCTCCCAAGCATTGTTGTTGTCTTCTACTGATTTGCGCATACTTGCCGAATGTTTAACTATTTGTTTTGCACACCCTGCTGCTGGTATATTGATTTGCTCCTTTTGTTATCTTCTATTGGTCTGTTCGTACTTGCCGATTGTTTAACTATTTGTTTGCAGACCCTGCTGCGGGTTTACTGATCTGCTCCATTTGTGCCGACAGCTTATATATTGATATGCTCTATGTTGTCGATAAAATTTGTTTATTTATTTGTTCTGTTCCTTTTTGCCGATTCATAATTCCCCGCCTGTCTACCCTATTTCCTTGTCTGGCCCCCATATTTCTACCCCCACTCTCCTAGTGCCCCCTTAGTTCCCAATCCTCATCTCCTGTTCTTCCCCCCATTTCCTTAACTCCCCTCTCTCCACTCTCTCTTCCTATCCAACATGCCCCCCTCAGCATTAACCATCACCCCCAGGACCCCACTCTCTCCAAACATGGCCCCAACTCATGGACCATTCTTTACCCCCAATCTCTCCAAACATGCCAAGAAAAACTTCAAACATAAACTCCTTATCCTTAACCCTGAAACACTCATTGTTGACAACTACCTCAGCCTCACCTCCACCATTATAACCAACTACATCTTTTACTCCAAACGTCCTTCCAAATGGAAAAGCATCTTCCTACAACACCTCCCAATCTCTAACTCAACCAAAATACCATATGGATTTAAAATATCCACCACTCCCTCCCCAGCCTTTCTGGGTGCTATTGATATCTCCATCTTCAAAACAGGTAACATCCTCATACAAGCCACGGTAGCCCACCTTTCCATCTTCGAACACCACTTCAGCATTATGTCTCTCCTCCTCGACCACTCTGCACCTTCCACTCCTTCTCCCCTACTGAATAACGCCCCTCAAACCCCCTTTCCCCCTCACTCCACCTCCACCCCAAACCATCCAGCTAACACCATCCTCCAACAATCGACTTCACCATCACCCTCCCTAGTCCTCTCAACAGCAAATGACATCCCCCAACCACCGCTACCTATTTCTCATCCCCCTCCTATTTCCCTCTCTCCTCTGAACACCCGGTACTCACACTCTTCGGACCCCTCCACCAAAATAGGTTGCCCCCAATCCCTGCCATCTACTTATCATTCCCCTCCCATAACCTCGCCTCTGCCTGTCCCCACAACCTCCCTTCCCAACTACTCACGTACTCCACCGTCCTTGCCCCTCAATCCCCTAACACAACTCCTCACCCCCCTCCTCCTAATCATCCCGTACACCCGTCTCTCCTCCCCATCCCCCTTATCCTACCCCTTCAGGCACTCCTAACTCCGCCTCCCAATCCTTTATCCCAACCCCCGATAAATACACAACCCCTCCACCCTAATATATCTGCTCTCCACTCACTCTTCTCCCTTCTATCCTCTCTGACCACATCTCCTGAAGTTCTTAACCTCATGTCTAACCTAACCCAACCCCTCACACCTTTCAGCATCGACACCCCTCAGTCCACACCCACTACCCTATCTCCCCCTCACACCTTATCCCACACTCCGCAACTAACCCAGACCACTCTCTACCCCCATATCTTTCCCTACCCCCGCCCACGCCCTTTCATTACCCTCTTCCACCCTAATTGACAAGAGCCTACATAACACTGAACCTGACCCATCCAATTTGATTGCCGAACCCCTCACACCTAACAGCCCCGTCACCCCTCATTCCACACCCTCCTTCTTATCTCCCCCTCACACATCAGTCCACCCTCAGCAACTAACCCATATCTTTCCCTACCCCCGCCCACGCCCCTTCATTACCCCCTTCCACCCCAATTGACACGAGCCTACTCAACACTGAACCTGACCTACCCAATTTGATTACCGAACCCCTCACACCTAACAGCCCCGTCACCCCTCATTCCACACCCGCTTCACTATCTCCCCCACACATCAGCCCACCCTCCGTAACTAACCCAGACCACCCCCTCGATATCTCCCCTCACACTAATTGCCCAAAGCCTACACAACATTGAACTTGACCTATCTAATCTGATTACTAAACTCTCTCAATTCAGGAAAGACTTTATCTTCTACAGCTCCAGAACCCTCCCCCACCATAAAATACCCACACAACCCTGCCCAAAAATCCCCCCAATAAACCCCCCAAAAACTCCCCCGAAAATCCCCAACACCAAAAACAATCAATGGAGATCGACTCCTCTCCGCTGCCGTATACATAGACCTCACCGCACCTCAAACCATCTCTCCCCGTTCGACCTCTCCGACCTATGCAACTCTTACCTTCCTAGCTTACCAACCACCAATTCTCCACTCGCCTACTCCCACATCCCTGTTATCTTAGGGACTAATAGAATCCCCTCCTCCCCCGCTTCCCCCAGACCACCGCCACAACTCATGTCGATCCACTCTTGCCCACCCACCATATGCAACCCCACACCACTTACATGTATGCTGGTCAACTGTCGCTCCGCTGTCCAACATGCCACGGAAATTTCGGAAACTATCCTGAGTGAATCTATTGACATTGCATTCCTCACTGAAACCTGGCTCAAAGACGACTCAACGAGCATTCTTGACCTACTCTCCCCCAGGATACTCTATTCTCAGAAAAGATAGACCTGACAGAATTGGAGGTGGTCTAGCCATTATCTTTAAAAACGAACTTCAGCTATCCCTTGTCAATAATTCTGGCTACTCCTCCTGCGAATACCTAGAAGCTGAATTGACAACCCAAAATTCCCACCCAATTCGTCTACACAACATCTATCGCCCTCCGGGCCCCCAACCCTTCATCGAAGACATATCCGAGCTCCTGACACAATCCTCATTATCCAACTCAAAAAATCTCTTTCTGGGGGATCTTAACCTCCATTGGAACGATACCGATGATCCCACTATCTCCCTCCTCACCAATCTACTTGAGATCAATGAACTCAAACAACTATGCCTATCCCCGACACACACCAAAGGAGCCATCCTTGACGCCATTCTTTCCAACGATGATCTGGCCTCCGTGACCAATATCGTCCCCATTGACTGGTCTGACCATCACCTTATACTGTTCACCATTGCTAACAATGCAAATCTCCCCACCTCCAAAATTAACAGACCTAAGAAACTGACCAGAAATCTAAAACATATCCCCCGGAGGTTCTTGAGTCTAAACTCAAAGCTCAACTTCTTCTCATTCCCCCTCACAAAATGCTAACGAGCTCACTGAACACTTTAACAATACTGTCACTGATATTCTTGACGAATTAGCCCCGCCGAAACTCAAAAACCAAAGAATCACCCCCTCCAACTCTTGGTTTAATACCGAGCTTAACAACGAAAGACGGTCACTCAGACTGTCGGAAAGAACCTGGAGACACCATCCTTCTCCCTCCCATCTTGCACTCCTCAGACAAGCTAGATCCACGTACAAAAAACACATCTTCAAGGAAAAGGCATCCTTCTTCCGCACTACAACTTGATCATGCCAAAAACAGACCTAGGGAACTCTTCAAAATCATTCGTAACCAAACTTCCCCTGCACCTCCAAATCTGATCGCCTCTTTAGCCAGATGTGAAGAAATTTCCCACTTCTTCTCGGAAAAAATAGACAAAATTGATCAATCCTTCCGTTCCACTCAACCCCCTCCAACTCCCAATGCAAACCTGTCCTCACCTCAAACGCCTACTCCACATCTCCTCAACCAACAGATCCTGCTACTTCTCCGGAATTCAACTACCCTAACTCACAATTAAAGAACAATGCCTCCTTGCTCAACTTCCTCCCCGTGACTGAGCTAGAAGTCCTTAAAATAATTGGTAATCTTAAACCGTCCTCCCACACAAAGACCCCTTACCCTCGAACCTTGTCCCGGCCCTTAAGCACATCATCACCCCATACTGGACCACAATCATCAACACCTCTCTCTCCACTGGCTGTGTCCCCACCTCCCTTCAACTTGGACAAATCTCTCCCATAATCAAAAACCCCAATGCTGACCCCAATGACCTAAACAATCTCCGCCCTATCACTAACCTCCCCCTTCTCTCAAAGGTCCTTGAAAAATGTGTCCTACTACAACTAGACAAACACATCGAAAACTTCAACTTACTTGATCCCTTTCAATCAGGCTTCAGGAAAGGCTGCAGCACCGAAAGCGGCAATGCTCAATGTCGTCGATGACATCCACCACTCACTTGATAATGGCGAAACCTGCCTTCTTATCCTCCTTGATCTCTCCGCAGCGTTCGATACAGTCAACCATTCAGCCCTACTCAATGTGCTTAGGACCCGTTTCGGCCTCAATGATACTGCCTACAAATGGTTTGTCTCCTACCTACAACACCGTACTCAGCAAATCAAAATTCAAAACTGTTTTTCTAAACCCACTCCTGTCTCCCTTGGAGTCCCCCAAGGATCTATTCTCTCTCCCTCCCTCTTTAACCTCTTTATGGAACCCCTCACCCTCATTCTCAAACAAGCAGGCATCAACTACCATCTCTACGCCGATGACACCCAAATCTATTGCAAGATTAAAACTCACGCCGACATCTTACACCTGAACAACACCCTCACCAAGATTCAAACCTGGTTCCACTCCAATCATCTCAAACTTAACCCTAATAAAACTGAAATCATTCTCTTCTCCCCTAAAAACAACCCTCTCCCCGTTCAATCATGGATCTCTGACCTCAACGCACTCAACTGCTCTCTCACCCTATCCAATTCCGTCAAATCTCTTGGTATTTCTATCAACAACACCTTGACCCTTAACGTCCACATCAAAAACTCTGCTAAGGAGCCCTCTTCACTCTCCGTCACCTCAAGAAAATCAAACCCTTTATACCCACCGATGATTTTAAACTTGTAGTTCAGCCACTGGTTCTTTCACGTATCGATTATGGTAACGCCATCCTCAACGGAATCCCCAAGGTCCACCTCGCTCCAATCAAAGCAGTGCTCAACCTTGCAGCCAGGCTCATTACTGACTGCAAACGCTTCGATCACATATCCCCGGCTCTCAAATCCCTTAAATGGCTCCCAATTGAAGGCAGATCTGCCTACAAAATTGCCTGCATCACTCATAAAGCCCTCCACCAAAACACTCCGCAGTACCTCTCCAAGAAACTCCTCATTGCGGGTACCACACAACCCCTGAGAAGCACTAACTCCCTCCTCCTTATACCTCCACTGCATAAAAAGAAAGCCACACAATCACGCTCCTTCTCTGGGAATGCCCCTATCATCTGGAATGCCCTCCCAAAATACCTGCGCTGCAACCCTTCCTATCTCAGCTTCAAAAAAGACCTCAAAATCCACCTCCTCAATTATTATTGGGGATCCTAACTTGTGACCCGCACTCGATCTCCAATTTCACCATGTTACATTTGTTCAGTAATTTTTTGTCCATTTTCATGAACATCATCGGCCTAATTACTTGATATTTGTATAGCTCCTGCCCATGTTTATCTATTTGATTCCTTTATCTATTTGTTTTGATTTGCTTATCTATTTGATTTGTATACTTCACATGTTGTTATTATTATCTTATCTACGTATACGCCATGTTTGGCCCAACTATTATTGGGGGTTTTAATCTGCGACCTGCACCTGATCTCCAATCACCATGTTACTTTTTGTTCAGTATTATCTGTCCACTTCACGAACATCATTTACCTAGTTACTTTAAATGTATAGTTCTTGCTACTGTATATTTATTTTGTATATTTTATACGTTGTTTCTTTATCTTTTTATCTATCTGTATGTCATGTTTGCTTTATATTATTTTCTCTTGTAAGCGCTCTGATACCTCTGGGTCCAGCCAGCGCTATATAAAACTCTTAAAATAAAATAAAAAACCTGTGTGGGGGGGCTCCAGCCCCCACACGCCCGAGACCACCACCTCCCGGGGCACTAAGAAAAATTAAAATGGGGGTCCGTTTTGGACCCTCAAGCCCCAGTGACCACCACCTCCCGGGGCTTTCAAAATGTAGGGAGGGGGCCGATCGGCCCCCTCCTGAGCCTGTGGTGGCCCTGGGGACCGCCACCCCCAGGGCCGGCTCCTGCAGTGTCCCGGGGTGCCTACCCCGGGACACTGCTGTTGCAATGACAGGACGGGAGCCTCGCGGCTCCCGTCCTGTCATTGCAAACTTGCTTTGGATATTGGAAGAGAGCAGGAAACCTGCTCTCTCTTCCAATATCCAAAGCCGATGCTTTCCACATGGGGAGCAGCATGTTAGCTGCTCCCCATGTGTAACAGCAATGCCGGCTCCCGTAGGACACGGGGAGCCGGGCGGGACTGTGGGGGCTAGGGACCCCCAACAGTCCCCAACGAGAGGCCAGGCCCGGGGGATGGGGTCCCCGGGGCCATAAGTGGCCACGGGGGTGGCCACGCAGCCCCCTCCCCAAAGTAAAAAAGGAAAAAAAATAAAAAAAAGTGCAAGGCCGGCCCGGAGATGGGGTCCCGGGGCCTTAAATGGCCTGAGGAGGGGGCCACGCAGCCCCCTCCAAATAAAAAAAAAAAGAGGCCATGCCCGGGGGATGGGGTCCCGGGGCCAATACAGGCCCAGAGAAGGGGGCCACGCGGCCCCCTTCCCGTTTTTTAATTTATTTTAATTTAAAAAAAGGGAGTAAGGCCCTGGGGGATGGGGTCCCCAGGGCCTAAAAATAGGAAAAAGGAAGGGGGCCACACAGCCCCCTTTCAGAGGGAAAAAAACAAAAACAAAAAAAAACGATCGGGCCCGTAGGCCCCGCCCCTTCCTTCACCACTCTGCAAACGCGCCCCCTGGCGCGTTTGCAGAAGAGACGAATGCCCCTTGAATACTGGGGGTCCCTGGGGGCCAACTAGCCCACCAGGAACCTCCAGTATGCGCCAGGGGCTGCCTTGCAGAGAGGTGTACAGAGGCCACGCCCCTTTACACCTCTCTGCAACGCAGCTCTATGGCGCTTTTGGAGGTATATGGTGGGCTAGTTGCACCCCAGGGACCCTCAGGATTCAAGGGAGTTAATCCCCGACTTAAAACGCGCCACGGGGCACGTTTGCACAGTGGTGAAGGGAGGGCGGGGCTTCAGGTGACATGTGTGCAAACAGGCCCCGTGGCGCGTTTTAAGATGGGGAATTAAATCCTCTTCAATCCTGAGGGTCCCTGGGGCCAACTAGCCCAACAGGTACGTCCAGAAAGCGCCACAGAGCTGCGTTGCAGAGAGGTGTAAAGGGGTGTGGCCTCTGTACATGTCTCTGCAACGCAGCCCCTAGCGCATACTGGAGGTTCCTGGTGGGCTAGTTGGCCCGTAGGGACCCTCATGATTCAAGGGGACTTAATCCCTCAACTTAAAACGCGCCACGGGGCGCGTTTGCACAGATATCACCTCAGGCCCCGCCCCTCCCTTCACCATTGTGCAAATATTCCTCTAAAATCAGCCGAAATACGAATTCTGATTTACTCACCTGTTATCAGGAGAGACCTCAGTGCTGCATCTTTCAGCCCAGTACTAATCCTGAAAAGTAATTTTAACCGTACTTACCAGTAACTTGAATTTCCTTCCATAGGCTAACATTGACTGGTTTCACTTGGAAATTCTTCTAAGTGTGGAGTTTTGGAACTTTAAAATATTCCTCTAAAATCAGCCGAAATACGAATTCCGATTTACTCACCTGCTATCAGGAGAGACCTCAGTGCTGCATCTTTCAGCCCAGTACTGGTCCTGAAAAGTAATTTTAACCGTACTTACCAGTAACTTGAATTTCCTTCCATAGGATATCATTGCCTGCTTTTTGCTGAAAAAGTTTCTTAGTGTTGATTTTTGAAACATACAAATATTCCTCTAAAATCAGCCGAAATACGAATTCCGATTTACTCACCTGTTATAAGGAGAGACCTCAGTGCTGTATCTTTCAGCCCAGTACTGGTCCTGAAAAGTAATTTTAACCGTACTTACCAGTAACTTATATTTTCTTCCATAGGAATCCATTGTCTGGTTTTCAGCAGAAAAGTTTCAAAGTGTCGATTTTCACAAACTACAATATTCCTTAAAAATCGCCTGTATGACTTAAACGCATTCTTTCAACTGTTTACAGGAGATGCACCAGTGCTGGATCCAGGATCCAACACTGAGTAAGAAAAAGTAACGATAACAGTTTTTACCTGCTAAGTGAATTTCCTTCCATAGGATAACATTGGTGATTCTATGAGAAAAAGTTTCTAAGTGTCAACTTTTAAAATACAATAATATTCCTTAAAAATCACGACTGTAACCAAAACGCTTTTACTCAACTGTTTACAGGAGATGTACCAGGACTGAATCTAGGATCCAGTCCTGTGGTTAGAAAAGTAATCCATAAAGTAACTAATTGCATTTAACTAGAAATTCACATTGAGCTGAATGTTGCATTGTGTATGAAAATGTGTTGCCCATTGCAACAACTGTAACTACTGTACTTAACCGCTTCCATGTGCGGCCGATTTTCGCCCTGTGCGAGGCGTTTCATTAAGCGGACGGGTTCATGACGAGCTCAGCTCGTCATGCGCACACGAGCACTGCGCAGCATGACGAGCTGAGCTCGTCATGAGCATGGAAGGGGTTAAAAGTCTATTGCCTATGTGCAAAGTATTTAAACTAAAGTAATTCATTCTGAGAAAGTATTTTTTGTAATGTAATGTATAATGTAATTACAATGTAATTTAAAAAATAAAATATGTAAAAGAAATTGTTTCTAAAAATGTAGTAAATCAGTGTGAAAAAAATTAATATAAAAATTAATACATTTAAAAATTGTCATTTAAAAAACCTTTGAAATTCACTGAAAAAACCGTAGGTTTCAGGCACGTTATAGTTACAAATTAGCATTTTAAAAACCTTTGAAATTCACTGAAAAAACCATAGGTTTTAGGGACAGTTATAGTTAGTTGGACATTGCACTCGTACAAAACCCATGAAATTCCCCCGTTATAGTTAGTTCAGCTAACTATAACTCGCGCCCCGCAATGCACTGCTGATGACGTCACATATTACATCACTCATGACATGGTCAGTGACATCACTGATGACATCACTGATGACATCTCAAATGACATCACTGATGACATCACTGATGACATCATCCATGTGATAATTTGATGCATCTTCTCACACCCTAATATAACTTTTGATACACCCACTGTAAATTACAGACTGCCATTGTCAAAACCATAGACACTCCAACTCCAATAACTACATACCCACTCACTGATTCTTAGGTCTACACACACACATCCACTCACTCACCCGTACAGTCACTCATACTTATGGTCACTCAGTACAGGACTATCATATGCACTCTTACTCCTATATAGACACTCAAACACCGCCACTCATCCATAGAGGTACTCACACACCTAGTCAGTCATGCAAATAATTAAACACACTGCCATTTACTCACCTATACAGTTATACACACACCAGCTCACTTAATCATACAAATACTAGCACATTGTTACGCTCTTATACAATCACTGATACAAGCACACACTCATCCATACAGCCACTATCACAATCAATCACTCTCGCTTATAGCTATTTATATACTCCAATACACATATATACTGCCTTTCACATATGTAGTTACTCACACATGTACCACTGGGACATACATTCACTCACTAACACACTCTTACACACACTTACCCACCCATACAGTCTATCACAGATGCACTCTTGAAACCATCCACCCAGTGAATCACCCACTCACACATCTATGCACAGTCGCACACACCCCATCCACACAAACACTCAGGCACCCATACAGATACTCATAGAACCAATCAATAACCCATATAGACACTCATGTAGCTATTCGCAAATCCATGCATCCACTTACACACCAACAGACGGATACAGACATTCACACAGTTTAGTCACTAACCCATGCATTCAGTAAGATACGTTTAATCACTCACTTGTAGAGTCAGTCACGCACGTACTAAATCATCCATTCAGACACTTATACACCCACTCATTCTTCAATACGCCTTTCCCTATATATATTAAACATATTTAAACTTTACAGAAACACACAGTCACTGGATGATGTCATCAGTGATGTCATTTGAGATGTCATCAGTGATGTCATCAGTGATGTCACTGACCATGTCATGAGTGATGTAATATGTGACGTCATCAGCAGTGCATTGCGGGGCGCGAGTTATAGTTAGCTGAACTAACTATAACGGGGGAATTTCACGGGTTTTGTACGAGTGCAATGTCCAACTAACTATAACTGTCCCTAAAACCTATGGTTTTTCAGTGAATTTCAAAGGTTTTTAAATGCTAATTTCTAACTATAACGTGTCTGAAACCTATGGTTTTTTCAGTGAATATATATATATATATATATATATATATATATATATATATTCACTGAAAAAACCATAGGTTTCAGGAGCGTTATAGTTAGTTGAACATTTCACTCGTACAAAACCATAGAAATTCCCCGTTATAGTTAGTTCAGCTAACTATAACTTGCGCGCCCGCAATGCACTGCTGATGACGTCACATATTACATCACTCATGACACGGTCAGTGACATCACTCATGACATCACTGATGACATCACTGATGACGTCATCCTTGTGATAGTGGCAGACCTCCTCTCACCCTAATATAACCTTTGATATACACACTCAAAAATACAAACTAACATTTTCAAAACAATGGACATACCAATACCAGCTACAACACACCTATTCAGTAATTCTAAGATCTACACACACATCCACTCATTCACCAACAGTCCCTATACAGTCACTCATACATGTACTCACTCATCATATGTACTCATACACCTATACATCCTGTTACACACCGCCACTCATCCATAGAGTTACTCACACACATAGTCACACATGCAAACAAAGTATCAAACATCCATTTACTTGCATATACAGTTATACACACACTACCACACTTACTTCTACAGAAACTTACACATACTTACTCTCTTAAACAATCACTTATAGAAACACCTACTTATTTGTACAGGAACTCTTCCAATCTCTCACTCTCGCATATAATCACTTATATACACCAATACTCACATATACTAGTTTAAAACATATGTAGTTACTCATAAAGACACTATTGAGACAGTCATTCACTCACTAACACACCCATACACATACTCATCCACCTATACAGTCCTGCACACATGCTGTCTTCAACACATACAAACAGTGAGTCACTCATTCATGCATCTATGCACTAAGTAATACCCCCACCGAACCATACAGACACTCAGACACTCATACTGATACTCAAAAAACCAACTTATAACCCATATAGACACTCATGTAGCTACTCACCAACCCATGCAGCCACTTATACACAAAGTGAGAGACTGATACAGATATTTTCATATTTAAACATTACTCATTAACCCATGTATTCACTAAGATACACTTAGTCAGTTATACAATCAATTTTACAAAAAAAATCATCCATTTAGACACTTATATACCCATTTATTCTTCCATCGACCTTGAGATATACATATATAAAACATATTTAATTTTCAGAAAAACACACATTCACTGGATGATGTCATCAGTGATGTCATGAGTGATGTCACTGACCATGTCATGAGTGATGTAATATGTGACGTCATCAGCAGTGCATTGCGGGGCGCGAGTTATAGTTAGCTGAACTAACTATAACGGGGGAATTTCTATGGTTTTGTACGAGTGAAATGTCCAACTAACTATAACGCCCCTGAAACCTATGGTTTTTTCAGTGAATTTCTAAGGTTTTTAAATGCTAATTTCTAACTATAACGTGCCTGAAACCTATGGTTTTTCAGTGAATTTCTAAGGTTTTTAAATGCTAATTTCTAACTATAACGTGCCTGAAACCTATGGTTTTTTCAGAGAATATATATATATTTATTATACTATGTATACATGTGAAAATGTCTCGGTCCCCTGTTTGCCTCGGTGGCACGGAAAAAATGGGTGGAACTGACGTCAGCACGCCGACGAGGTCCTCTTATGGCTCCGATGACGTCATACGGTGTCGCGAGCGGAGCCGTGCTCGTTGACGTGGTAGAGCTAGGAAAGAATTTCCGTGGAATGCTGGTGCAGGGGATATTCACCTAAGTGTTCAGGCTAGTCCTTTGGGAGCAACTGTTTATGTTGCCACTCCAGAAACCGAAACCAGTGATCCGAGGGCAGAGGCCCTGCAGATGGCACACGAGGTGGGGTGCCCAGTCGTGTGCACCGGCGGGGCAGAGAAGTGACAAGCACCACAACCCACAAAAAAGGTAACGAGGGCACTGAATAACACAGGATCTTCTCTTTGTATCTGGCAGGAACAACGAAGTTAAAATGCCCTAGTACCAAAATGTAGAATTAGTGCTACAACGGTCTTCAAGAGGACCTGCGATGCCGCTTCTGCCTCCCGTACCCTGGAGGCGGCACATGGGTCACGCGGTACGGTCATACTGCGGTGGGACGCACACTCGTTGACCTCTCATGGCACTGCTCCACCCTTCAGGGAGGACGCTTTCCATTAGCTAGGTTTTCTGATGACATGTCGCGCCGGCCCCGTCCAACAACAGAACTCCTTTAGATCCAAACAGACTCTTCCACTCTCTCACCGGAAGTGAAACCAGGCCACGCGCACACTTTCACAATACAACAGCCGGGAATGCACTTTTCGGTAAAAAAACCACATTCCTTCCTCCTAATTAATCAAATAAACGTCTCACTGAAGAACAGGGGCCAGCTTCGATCGGTAAACAGCCGTTACAACGACTTTTTACTTTGCGATACCATTACAACGCATGCATTACCACGCATGCGTTGTACATCACGAAGTCATTACTACACATTTTTTAGAACGCATGGTCATTTACCACGCATGCCTTTACAACGAATTTTGTTGTAAAGGTATGTATGGTAAATGACCATGCGTTCTAAAAACATGTAGACGATCCATGTCGTTGTAAGGAAACAGAGGCTGTTCCGTTTCCTCACAACGACGTGCACCGCCCCTCAGAGATGACGTGAAGCAGGAACAATGAGGAGAGAGGAACCATGAGGAGTGAGAGGTAAGGGGGATTGGGCATGGGGTGGGGGCTTCTTTTCTATGGTTTAGGGTAGTACAGTGGTGTTTGGGTGGTGTAGGGGGTCGTGCTGGGGTAGTGTTTTAGGGTTTAGAGTAGTGCAGTGGTGTTTGGGTAGTGTAGGGGGTCGTGCTGGGGGTAGTGTTTTAGGGTTTAGGGTAGTGCAGTAGTGTAGGGGGTCGTGCTGGGGGTAGTGTTTTAGGGTTTAGGGTAGTGCAGTGGTGTATGGGTAGTGTAGGGGGTCGTGCTGGGATAGTGTTTTAGGGTTTAGGGTAGTGCAGTGGTGTTTGAGTAGTGTAGGGGGTCATGCTGGTGGTAGTGTTTTAGGGTTTAGGGTAGTACAGTGGTGTTTGTGTAGTGTAGGGGGTCATGCTGGGAGTAGTGTTTTATGGTTTAGGGTAGTGCAGTGGTGTTTGGGTAGTGTAGGGAGTCGTGCTGGGGGTAGATTTAGGGTTTAGGGTAGTGCAGTGGTGTTTGGTGTAGTGTAGGGGGTTGTGCTGGGGGTAGTGTTTTAGGGTTTAGGGTAGTGCAGTGGTGTTTGTGTAGTGTAGGGGGTTGTGCTGGGGGTAGTGTTTTAGGGTCTATGTTAGTGCAGTGGTGTTTGGGTAGTGTAGGGGGTAGTGCTGGGGTAGTGGTTTAGGGCAGTGCAGTGGTGTTTGTGTAGTGAAGGGGGTCATGCTGTGGGTAGTGTTTTAGGGTATAGGGCAGTGCAGTGGTGTTTGGGTAGTGTAGGGGGTCATGCTGGAGTTAGTGTTTTAGGGTTTAGGGTAGTGCAGTGGTGTTTGGGTAGTGTAGGGGGTCGTGCTGGGGGTAGTGTTTTAGGGTCTATGTTAGTGCAGTGGTGTTTGGGTAGTGTAGGGAGTCGTGCTGGGGGTAGTGTTTTAGGGTTTAGGGTAGTGCAGTGGTGTTTGGGTAGTGTAGGGAGTCGTGCTGGTGGTAGTGTTTTAGGGTTTAGGGTAGTGCAGTGGTGTTTGTGTAGTGTGGGAGGTCATGCTGGGGGTATATTTAGGGTTTAGTGTAGTGCAGTGGTGTTTGGGTAGTGTAGGGAGTCGTGCTGGGGGTAGTGTTTTAGGGTTTAGGGTAGTGCAGTGGCGTTTGGGTAGTGTAGGGAGTCGTGCTGGTGGTAGTGTTTTAGGGTTTAGGGTAGTGCAGTGGTGTTTGGGTAGTGGAGGGGTAGTGTTTTAGGGTTTAGGGTAGTGCGCCCAACCAGCCACAATATCCGTGGACAAAGGGATCCTGACTCTTTGGAACAGCTCCGTCAATTGAATAATTTGGGTCAAGGGCCCTACCACGTCCAAGACCTATCAATTCCTTTCTTGGGATCCCTCATATACTTGGATAAAAGGTACATAGTTTCTCATCAATTTCAGGCGTGGGTGCCACCTTCCCCTTCAGTGAGGGCCTGGGGCATTCTCCCCTCATCCTATTCCTGACCTCCCTTTCAAGGGGTTGATGGATTTTCCCCACCACATACTCTGCCACTTTGGCGTCAGGTGTCCACTCTGCCGACCTAGGATGGTAAATTTGGGTAGGCTCGAACATGTCCGAGTGGACCCCGTCCCCAACCGGGGACTGAGAGGAGTGGGACTCTGGACGCCAGGGACGCCCCGAGTCCTTATCCTCATCGGAGGAGAAATCGTCCTCCGATACACCCTCTCCCTCTAAGGGAAACCCGCCGTCGGGGTCTACAATAGTGGTGACAGTGTCGCAATTTTCTCCGGGCCCCTCCTCCTCCCGGCAGGGTGCATGTTTTAGCGTTCGCGCACTCTTGAGGAAGGTCTCCGTAAGTTTATCAAATCCTTCCAAGTGCCCCGCGTTATGCTTGACGGCCCTTTTATTCCCCGTCTGGGAGCTACTTGGACCCGCCACCTCCAGATCTGGGTCACTGAACACCCCAGGGATGCTTTTCGCCAGCTTATCAACCTGATCCCTAAGAGGAGCCAGCGCCCTAGAAATAGCCAGAGAGAGGGCTTGGACCACTGCTGGAGGGAGAAGTTGGGGGCCATTCCTCCTCCACTTCCTGGTAGGAGGAGTAAAAATGGTCTTCTGGAGAAGACATGATAGCAGAGGGTGTGAGCACAGAACAAATGCCCTTAAAATCCTTAAGACAGCCCCCTCGCCGGTGCTCCAACAGCTGGGCTTTCCCCGAAGCTGTTATAAGAATAGACTGAGGCGCAATACCAATTACCACCACGTGGCGCTGGTCACTAACGTGGCCGTGTGGGGAAATCACCGCGTAGCGGTGTCAAAATTAGGCGAGGGTTGGTTGGGAATCAAGCGGACACTAAAGGAGTGACCGGATTCCCAAACGCGCGTAAAGACCAGCGGGAGCGCTCGACTGAGCTGCCTCGCTCGGACCAGACGCGCCTGACAGGATCTCACCGCGCACAGAGCACACAGCGGGAGAAACTGCGAGGGGAGAACGCGCTCGGGCAAGAGCCTGCTGCGCAGGGAATATGAAACAATACCAAGGCAATAATGCTAATAACGTGCACAAGAAACCGCTATACAAACAGCAACAACGTCAGATTAAGCCAAGAATGTAAGGAATGCACTTAACTGACGAGCAGTGAAGAAAGAGGAAGCGTGAGGGACGTCACGATATTATATACGATGGACTGTGATATGATTGGACTATAGTTGCCTTGGAGATTACCCCCCTAATGGTTCATGGGTTGTGTAGTCTTTTGTTTAATGATTGTTGTGTTACGTTTTCTTTGAACTGCTATGCAAATAAAGTGAGGAAAGATATGCATAATCCTCGCCTCCGTCCTGCCATAGAATTCATTAAACTTTATTTGATCTGATTTAGAAACATAGATCATAAAAGTGTACATAAAAACAGTAAATCCTCTTTCCTAATACAATACAGTGAGAATTAATTAAAACCAGTAGGTAAAAACGGGTGTTACAAAGCCCGGTTCAGAGCAACTTCAGGTTAACAGAATCGTAAAGTTCAATGTTTCGCAAGATCAATCTCATGTACTTCTTGCAAAATACGCAATAAGGGGTCCAAGTAAGATGTAACGCTCCAATACCTGACCAGTTTGCACTATATAAAACTGCAGAAAAACTAAAAATAAAAAGTGTTTTGCACACTTCTGTCATTGGGCTATATGTGGGCTACATCTGGGTGATATTTGTGCTACATTTGGGCTCTTTTTTCTCTGGTGGCCATCTTGGGAGACTTATTTGTTATGAAGTTTCCTAATTTCGTCATTTACTGCAGTCTCCTCAGTAGGAAATGCTTTCAGTTTTTACTTTGATTCCATCACGAAGGCATTCAGATGTGTCACACATTTGCCATAAATTCAGAATGTTAGCACTCTAGTTGTTCATTAGATCACTGTAGTAAAGCTACTGCTCACCAGGGAGTTAACTGGAAGTCTACTGCTGGTATTGAAAGTGATTGTTTCAGTCTGCATGTCAGAATTTTCTAATGAAATAGAAGAGGATTTGAGATCTCACTTAAAACATGCCCTAAAGTTTCTTTCTGAAGCACTAACCATAATTTCTATGGCAAAATGAACCCCCTCATTTTGTTCCTTTTTAAATTAAATGTTTTAAGAGTTACCAGTTTATTCCAATCAAGATGACTTCAGGTGTGCCATACTTTTGTCATAAGTAAGACTGTTAGCGCTCTAGTTGTTCTTTAGAACACTCTGGGAAGCTGCAGTAGAACACAAAGGCATCAACTGACAGGCTGCTCCTGTTGAAATATAACAGGAAGATATTTGAGATCACAC
This sequence comes from Calotriton arnoldi, assembly GCA_963921515.1. Classification (NCBI taxonomy): domain Eukaryota; kingdom Metazoa; phylum Chordata; class Amphibia; order Caudata; family Salamandridae; genus Calotriton; species Calotriton arnoldi. The sequence goes on from CAWUFW010002165.1 coordinate 510,462, forward strand.
TTGAAACGTCCTAATTTTTCTTTCTACAGCACTAACCATAATTTCTATGACAAAATGAACCCCCTCATTTTGTTCCTTTTTAAATTAAATGTTTTAAGTGTTACCAGTTTATTCCAATCAAGATGGCTTCAGGTGTGCCATACTTTTGTCATAAGTAAGGCTGTTAGCACTCTAGTTGTTCTTTAGAACACTCTGGGAAGCTGCAGTAGAACACAAAGGAATCAACTGACAGTCTCTGCCCTTGTTGGATGTACATGTTTTACTGAGAATGTCAGACTTCATTCTCACATGACTGAGAAAGATAATGTGAATTTACAGAAAATATGCTCTCATTTTAGCTTCTGGAGCACCTTCCAAAACTGTATGGGACAAGCATGTGAAAATAGTTTTCTGTCAAACATGATTCATGATATCCCAGCAGAAGGTTTTTCACAGGGTAAAATCACCTTAGAACACACCACAATTCCTGAAATTAGTATGGTACCATCAACAAATGAATTCTAATGTAACTAAAGTCTGTTATCACCCTTTATAGTTCTCCTTTTGGTAACCCTCAAAATCTTCGATTCACTACAATGCATTTCAATGGGGTACTATCATTTATATTGGTCCCAAGATGGCTGCCAGCAATTCCAGGATGAAGTGCTGACAGCCAATCAGATCTCACGATGACATGTGTGGTTAGGCTCCGCCCAGATATATATATGTGTTTTCTTTTTCAAATTTCTCAGGAACTACTGAGCAGTTTACACCATTTAAGCAAAAGGCACGACTCTGAACCAAGGGCTACCTTTTTGCCAAATTTGGTGTAATTCCGTTCAGCAGTTCGGGCTGTAGCTGCAACTAAAGGTTCCTATGGAAAATTGCATGGGGAAAACACGTTTTGGGACCCCCTTTTCTCGGCCCCACTTGATGAATCACCCGAGACTTTCAGGATAGGAGCGGACCGGAGCGCCCCACGAGTTTTGAAAATTTCGCGAAGATTCATCAACCAGCGCCAAAGTTATTGGAAATAGAATGTTGTGAATTTCCTATGGAAAATAGGTCCTAACTATAACTACCTACTGGCGACCGCCAGTAGGTAATATATATATATATATATATATATATATATATATATATATATATATATATATATATATATATATATATATATATATATATTCGGCTCGAGGTAAAATAATGATTACCAGCACTCACAGGAATAGTCACATCCCAGATTTTATTGGGATAGAACAAATACGACAATACGCGTTTCGGCAATCGCCTTTTTCAATAGTGGCGGGCGCCGACATGAGACAACAGCAGTTGCCATCCGGGGAAAACAAGAACAAGCATTCCCTATGGCGAGCTGCTAAGAATAAAAAGGAACTGTACGCGCGACTTTGACTATCAAGCAGCGGCTAAGGAAAGTATACAAAGAATTGAGGTTAGAGGGTATCGCAAAGAGACTCTCATAGAGGCCAAGGCCAAAGTGGATGATAAACTGAGACTTAAGTTAATCAGTGATAATTCTTCTACCAGGAAAAACAGTGAGAGGGAAAACGCCCGGAACAATTTTAGGATGATCACGGAATATTCCAGTGACTCCTCTGACATCAGGAAAGCATTTAGAAAGAACTGGCACATTTTGAAATCTGACCCAGTAATAGGGGGAGATTTGCCTAAAGCGCTTTTGATGACATTTAGAAGAGCGAGGACATTACGAGACAGTCTAGTCCAGAGTCGCTGTATCTCAGAGAACAGGCCACCCGCTTTTGGGAAAATAGTGGGTTTCTTTCCTTGCTCAAAATGTAGGGCATGCAAGAATAGCAACAAGGTTTTACCTATGATGTGCCTGGCCTTGAAAAACCTAGAAGAATTAAGAAATTTATGAACTGTAACACAAGCCACACGGTGTACTGTTTGGTATGTCCGTGCGGCTTGCGTTACATTGGAAATACCATACACCCAACGAAAGTGCGTATTTTAGAACACCTTAGAGCCATTGCTAACATGGATGTAACGTATCCGGTGGCTCGGCACTTTGAAGCATATCATCAAAGCAACAGGGATCTGTCGCGATTCTTCTGTATGGATCATGTACCCCCTAATGTGAGAGGTCGGGATAGGCAGTTACAATTGCGTAGATTGGAATCCAGGCACATCATAGATAATCAGACGAAAATGCCGAAAGGGCTAAATAGTGGGGAGGAGATGGCTGTCCACCTATAGGAATTGCGTATAGAGCTGCTGGATTAAGGGAATAATGTTTTTTAAAATGTGACATCACGTGATGCAATGAGTTAGATGTAACCATGATCCTGATTATTTGTGCGATAAGACCCATTCAGGGTGGAATTAGAAATGTCCCATAAAAAGGAGGAAAAAATAGGAAATCTTATTTAAGTTGAAATGGTTGTGGATGTAGCCCATTCAGGGCTAAACTTGGCCACCCAAGGCGGTAAATTGTTGATTGAAAGTGGCAATTTTGGGATCGTTTTGAAATATATTGACATGGATTCATGATGTGGGGAATGCCCATTCAGGGCGGAATTACAAAGTTATGAGGCTGTGATTTATGTTATCTCCAACAGTTATTTTGCATGTTTACAAATGGCCGACACCGAGGGACTGAATGAAGTTCGGTGTCCTTTGTTGATGTTCATGCACATTGATATTTAAATGTTGTCTCATGTCGGCGCCCGCCACTATTGAAAAAGGCGGTTGCCGAAACGCGTCTTGTCATGTTCGTTCTTTCCCAATAAAATCTGGGATGTGACTGTTCCCGTGAGTGCTGGTAATCAGTATTTTACCTCGAGCCTGAAATTTTACACGCGGTGTCCGTCACCGCGTTAGAGAGCACCCGACCATGAGTGAAGGGAGGGAGACTGAATTGGAGCGCGATATATATATATATATATATATATATGTATGTATATGTTATTACAGCGCTCATTGAGCACGGACTCCGCCCTTGGTACTTACCATCTAGATGCATTCTGGGAGTTGCAGTCTTCGGATGACAGGCTGCAGCTGTGGGCGATCTGCAGGGAGGAGCCAGCTGACTTCCCCAGTCAGGGGGAGGATCTTAGCAGTACAAGAGGAGGGAATCGGTGATATCCAAGTGAGAAGGGCGTCTGATGAAGGCATACTCCACGCCGAAATGCATTATGCCCTGCTGGTCCATTAAAGAGCTTCTGAAGTATTCCCCTGTGTGGTCTCTGCTTCTTCATGTTGGAGGAGGTTTGTTTGGATATATATATATATATATATATATATATATATATATATATATATTCACTGAAAAAAATGTAGGTTTCAGGGACGTTCTGTCATAAGGTTTCTGCACATACAGAGCTATGCACAGGATAATAGGACCTCGGAATATAGTGGTGAGCCAACCATAGACCTTAGCACCCAAAACCCCAACCCAACTAGCCTTAGCGTCCCATTAGCACTAATGTACCAATGATTAGACAACCCAGAACACGGTATCTCTCTCTCAGGACTCGCAGAGGCAAGAACACTCTTTCGTCACTCACTCGTACCTGTCCACAACATGCGTAAGAAGAGACACTGTATAGGTTAAAATGTTTATTTCAACTTACGTGCTCTAAGATACAGTACACGTGTCAGTACTACTAGCATAATACATGTGAATAATATAATCAGCATAGTTACAACTCCATAGAATACGAACGGGGAAAGCATCTCATAAAGCAGTGGATATATGTCTAACTAACATTACCACCCTCCCCGTGCTGGAAGCTAGTTTATTATACAAATAGAAGACCACTGGGCTTTGACTAGCGAACCCCCATACCTCAGTCTCTAGATGCACAACTTCATCAGCAGACAATCACAGCTCTTCTCCCTGGAAAGGTTCTCTCCAACTGTTTCTAGAGCGGGCGAACCGCAATATTAAAAGCACACTAATTTCTCCATGGCAGCTGTACATAGTGTTATGTCTAGGTGCGAGGGACAGGCCAAATCAGCAAGAACAAGGAGATGCTGTTATTCGACCTTGTACATGTTGTGCAGTCTGAGCCCAAATCGAACAGGAGAAAAGGTGAGAGACAGAAAATGCAGACAGCGCTAAAATAACTTGGCAAGAGCAGAGGTCGATAGAACAACGGCTCAGAGTAACGTGTGCAAAGAAAAGCAGCATGGCAGCCAGGCCCAAGACTACCCAGCAAGGCAGGCCAGGGCCAGGCCGCCGCAAACCACAAGACACCCTCCCCTGGACAGTTCATCGGACCAGACAAAGGATGAAGACAGAGTTCAAATGGGCCGAGCAGAACAGAAATGTTGTTAGGTTACGCAGTCACCATGAGGGAGAGGGACAAAAAACAAAAAAGACCCAACGAACAACGAGAGTCAGCGAGGCAGGCCACATCAATCCAGAAACGTAGAAGTGCAGAAAAACGCAATAGCATCCAAGAGCACATCATTGGAAGTGTCAGAAAACATAGACGCCATCCAGTCCAACAGATCAAATGAGCAGGAATGTTCCTCAGAGGAGGGAGCATCCAACAGCAATTCGGGACAGCTTGCGTGATATTCAATATAACTTCGTTGTAGGAGATCCTGAGCAGCCGCCCAGATATCCCATTGTGCCAAAATCCCCAGTGCAGCCTCACGCGTCATAAAGCCAGCAACGGAACAGTCCCGTTCATGGGCCTCTAAGGGACCCACCAACTGAACAAAATCCGGAACAGACAACGACGAATTGGAGAGGCAATAATCCATGGTCCAGGTGAAAGGACAGCGGATGCAAGACATCACAGGTTGCACGCAAGTGAAATACGCAAAGCGAAAAGAAAGGGTGTAGGACACACTGATGGTCGCCAAGGGCAGAACACCGAAGCCAGCCAGAAGTCGCTCACGGAGCAGCTGGAGGCGTTCGGGATCGAGAAGGGCCCAGCGGGGAGCAGCCATTGCGCAGAAAACAGACCAACAGTAAGACACCAGCCGCCAAGGCGAGGATTAATGGGAAACCACCAAAGACGCTAGAAAAATAGAATGAATGAACGCCGGTATCACACCGAAAATAGTTTGGAAGGTGGACACCAGGCCGGACCCCACAATCTTAAAAAAATGCACTAGACCCTCAGTGTTTGATGCGTTAAAAATACGATGAATTAACTCCCCGAAATGTTGGGGGAGGTTGGTGTTCAACAGGGCCTGTATTTCACTGTGGGTACTCGCCACCTGGAGAACGAATGTCTCCCGGGCGGACGTGAGCGTAACCTCCTCATTCAATAATAGGGCCTTTATTCTGCTCAACTTATTGAAGTCTGCCTCCATGGTAGGAATGGAAGGCCAAATAGAGTTATCAACGATGTCGTGAGGGGGAGTAAAAAGCACATTCTTGCAGCAGACAACTCTGTGCGAAACCGTAACAATATACGGAATGCCGGCCTGTAGGCCACAACAGTCTTCGTTATTTAAAAGCAAATAGCTACCGTTAGTAAGCAAAGTAAAGGTAGGAGAAATAGCAGGAATACCCTTTAGCACACATGCAAGATTCGGAACGGAAACGCTACAAGCTCCGTGCAATTTAATATGTTTACAAATAAGCGAATGACCCACAGTTGAATCACAAGACTCCCCCGTGAGAAACACTTCCTTGCCGTCTCTAAGGCATTTATACATGAAAGGCAAGGACCAGAGTTCATGCAGGAAAGCACTACCCAAAGGCTGGAAACGGCCCACAGGATAATGTTTCATGCACGAGCTAAATTCAAACAAGGAAAAAGGTAAAGCGATAACCCCATGAACTAGCCACACAGCAGAATCTAGTTCCGCTACAGAGAATGGTAAAGGATCCACTTTCTCGATATGTAATAAAGTGTAAGATGCATCTTTCATGGACATGAACTGCTGGCTCTCAGTCAAATTAAAAGGCAGAAAAAGGGCAGTGGTGTTCAAGAAATTCCAAGGAACTTTACCTAACTTAAGGGTTTGCAAAGTCCACGCAAACTGCATTACTGAACGCAATTGATTCTGACCATGATACAAAATAGAAACATCATCTTGTACAATATCAACAACAGAGGACACAATATTTTCTAATATGTAAATGCGGGAAGACCGGGTATTAATACTATTGTCAACAACAGCAAGCACCTTTTCCAAATTTGCTTGGTCTATTTCCCGAAGACGGGAAGCAGCTTCCATTTGTGACAGCTTCCAGAGTTCATTATACGCTTCATAAATGAATCTCTTCGGTCGGGGACCACGAGGTCCCAAGATAAAGTCGGACAGATCAATAGTGCCCGATAGGAGGGACAAATGTTGTTTAACAGAGTCAAGGGACGAATGGTGTAGCCATTGTTTACATAATTTACCAACTGAATACGTGGTGACAGTACGAGTTTCAGCAAATCTCGGATCAGGCTTGTCCTGTCTGTAGCCAGGAACTGTGCCATGAAAACGCAGTTGGCATGCATTTGATGATATGGACCATGCCAGCCAGGGTGACTGTACCAGTGCAGAAACGTTAAAGGAGTTGTTTTGAAACTGAGCATGCAACGTCACAAGGGTCACTTGTGTCCAAGGGACACAAGGGACAACGTCACAAGGGAATGGAAGCATTCAGAAACACAATTTGGGCCGGGATAAGGCAAGCGCGGTGCAAAGCCTCGGTGCCCTGCACCTGCCATGGCTTTGAACCCCAGATTGATTTTAAATCCACTGTGTCTTTTCCAATACTCATAACCACCCACCGCCAAGGCGCTCAAAAAGGAACCCGAATAAAGTAATTTGGTGTGGGTCAACATTATTTTTTGAGTCAATGGGGCTTTCAATTTAAAATAATAGGACCCAGGGTTCGATCGATTAAAATCAGTGAAATAGGTGAATTTATTTCGAAGAGTCTGGGAGCTACGTGGTAAGGGGTTTGGGCAATGTTCCCATTGGGTGTAGGTAACAGGGCTGCGTAGTGCACTCGGTTTGTGGAGAAAATGGTTGCCCCAATGCTGGTAGCAATACAAATCGGCATAATTCGCAGAATTCATATACAAATCCTCAGCATTAAAGGAAGCATAATATTTTAAATCAGCAAACAATGCTTCAACGGCATGCACATCCCAATCGTCAGAATGAATATTACTTCTTACTACATCACCCATCGAAACTCGAAGGACATTTGGTACATTAATAATTTCTGTCGGGCCATGGATTTGAAAGTTTACCGCATCCCATACGATGCCATCAGCAACTGGAAACGCTGAAATGTTCACAAATGTGTGGTCACGCTTCATGATGTGTGAAGAGGAATGTGGAGCCAAAGTTCCAGCAACACTGTTCACAGCAGAGCGTTCAGGTAAATAGTGACCATTGATGAGTAGAAAAAACACTGTGACAAAGCCAATGGACATGAACAAAAATATTAAGAAAAGCACCATCCAGATGTATGTCCAAGGTGGAATCAAAAATTGTCTCTAAACCAGGATACAAAAAGACTGAACTTGGACGGGACTGTTGATGAGTTGGAATCCGAGTCAAAAGAATAATGTATCGGGCTCAGTGGCATTGTTGGTTGGTGTGCCACCGACTCTGTGGCAGGATAGGTATACTCGTCCTCGTCGATGCAGGGGGAGACAGGGGGTTCGAATATATTTTCAGGCAAATCAACCATCTCCATGGTAACATCCGTGACCGTTCGGGCAGAAGTGCCTCGAACACATGTCCGATAAATGGCAGGACAAGAGACCGCTGGTGTGACACTATTCAGGATCGGCCAGATGTTGTAGCTTGACATTTTCCACTGAGATGTATCTGTTCTCCTTGCGACCAGGAAGCGGTGGTAAGATGACTGTACGTGTTCCCTTCAAGCCCAGGACTGGAACCGGTGCACGAAAAGAGGGGCCAAATTCTTTTTTGTTCTCCACCTTCTCTCGAACCAGGTCGCCAATCTTCGGAAGCCAGCCGGCAACCGGAATCTGCAGAGCAGGGTCTGTGGCTGAAGGCAAATGTGCAATTGCAAGTTTGTCTCGGGCTTCTTGTAAGTCCTGTAACATAGTAGAATGGTTATCTACATCAAACTTGGCGGATTGCGCCGCCATGTCTAGACCATCAAGGTCAGGCACAAACATTCGTATGCCAAAGAGCATTTCGTAAGGGGTCCGCCCACCCAGAGGTCTTCTAGGGAGATTATTAAGTGCACGCTGAACGGTATACAAGTGGGCCAGCCAGTTCCTGCCAGTACCTATAACTCTAGCTGTCAAGGATTGCTTTAAGTCACGGTTCATTCGTTCAACGATCGAGTTGCCCTCAGGCCTATACGGAGACGAAAATTTCACCCGCACCCCCAAGGAACCCATTGCGTCCTTGTAAGCCTTAGAGGCAAACGCCGGACCTTGGTCAGAATGGAAGGTGCCGCATGCGAAAATTCCCACAAAGACACGCAAATCCCTGATGACATTTCGAGCGTCAGCACTCCGTTGTGGCCAGACCCAGATGAACCGTGTGCACGAGTCCACTGCCACTAAGATATATTTATAGGCAGTGTCCGAAGAAAATGGACCGCAGTGATCCAAGTAAACACACCCAAAGGGTCTGTTTGAAATTCCGAGCGAGGTCTGAGGTGGTCGTGTGACCGTGGAAGGCTTGATCTGTTGACAAACGTCACAGGAAAGCACATAAGTACGGGTATCTTTATATAAACCACGCCACCAGTAACGCTGCTGCAAAATGGAAATTGTCGCAGACACACCAGCATGAGCCGAAGCCATGCCTTCGTGTGCTGCCGTTATCAAGGAAAGTCTGCGGTCCGCGTTGGGGATCAGCCGATCACCAACGTCAGGTATTGTTACATAAGGAGCCTGATCGGGACCGAACTGGTAAGAATATTTGGAAGGGAAACCCCTAGGGTAATTTGTTCCTTCCTTTGTTGCAGCAATAGCTGCCAAGATATCAGTGTCTATTTTAGACATGGATCTAGTAACTGCTGCTACTGAACACGTGACTACTGCTGATCTGGCAGCTTCATCTGCCAGACTGTTACCAACAGCGTGTGCGCCCACCCGCTGATGGCCTAGGGTGTGAACCACCTGTGTGAGTGGCAGACGTCGTTGTAATTCTGCCACTCGAACCCAAAGCGTTTTATGCTTGATTGTGTTGCCTTTAGTGTCTCTATAGTCGTTTTGCGACCAAAAGAACAGATTGTCATTGTATGATTGAACACAGTAGTAGGAATCACACACGATTAAAGTGTTCACATCAGGATTGACGAACTCAAGCGCAAGCACCAATGCGCGCAACTCGGCCAATTGTGCGGTACTGTCCCCGAGTGTCTGTGTGTGCACCACAGTGGATTTGAACTTTCCGTTCACAAACGTACCTGCAACAATAGCACATGTGGCTGAATAAGCATGCTTGGATCCCGTGGCCGGTTGTGCCGAACCATCGGTGTAGATCACACAGTCGTAATCCTCAAGCGGCAATAAAGACAGAGGAGGAGGATGAACGAATTCATACTGTAAGAACTCCTGAGTCTGAAGAGAAGAATCGAATATGAAAGTGACATCCGGAGACGTCAACAAGGTTGCCCATTGTATCCAACGGGGGTGTAACGCTTTAGAGTTCGGTACACTTGCTTTGGTCACTGCCTCTAGAGCAGGATATGGTGTTACCACCAGAATGCGTTTTCCCTGTGCCAGTGCGCGCTCCTTTAGAATCGCCATTTGCACTGCTGTCAGAACTTTTTCCTCAGATGAAAACCGCATTTCTGCGGAGGTGTACAGATGTGACTTGTATGCGATGGGTACTGTATCACCTTCATTAAAGGTTAAGTACGTGAAACCCACTGCCCCTGGAATGATTCTAATCACCAGGTTTGTGTGGTTATCACGTGTCAAAAGATATTTAGACTCAAGTAGGTCAGTCTGTAAAGACTGTAGTATGGAGGTGTGCTCCGGAAGCCAACAAGACTTCGAAAAGTTAGGTTGTATCAAGGCATACAGTGGCTTGATACTCTGGGCGTATTCGGGAATGTATGTACGTCCGAAGTTCAGAAAGCCCAGCAATGACTGAAGTTTCTTCAGATTAGTAGGAGGGCACAGAAGTGCACATTTCTCCAGAAAATGGGGGGCTAAGCCCTTACCTTCATTGTTGAGCTCATAGCCCAAGAACAAAACGGTAAATTCCGCAATATGAGATTTGGCAAAGTTAATTTTGTAACCTTGAACCGCAAATTCAAGAATAATGCGGTCGACTCGGCTTAAATGCGGAAACAATTCGTCGTCCGTCAGATAAATGTCATCTACGTACGAACAGGCGTCTGGATCGATGACGTCTAACAAAGAGACAACACGAGCGGCGAATACGCCTGGACTATTTTTGTAGCCCATAGGAAGACGCCTGAATTTGAACATTTTACCACCGGAAGTAAAAGCGCACCATTGGCCACTCTCCGGGGCTAAGTTGTGCGTGTAGAATCCATTTGAAAGGTCAAGGGTCGTTTTGTATTTTTACGAACAAGACTGTCTACAAGCGCAGAACTATGGGTTTTTGCACCGCAAAGGTCCGACAATGAGAGTTCAAATGCCGGTAATCCAAAACTAAGCGGTACGATCCATCGGGTTTAGAAACCGCGAAAAGGGGATTGTTCATAGGTGATACACAGGGTTCAATTACTCCCTGATATTCCAACTGAGTCAGAATTTCGGAAACGGGGCCTTTGGCCTCACGTTTTATGGGATATTGGGGTTGTGGCTGCGGTAGTGACCGCAAAGGTATTTCATGGGGGAGAATCTTCGTCCCAACCCACGTGGTTGCGGTATAACGCAGGAGCCAGGGACACAGCCCACTCTGCTGCAAGAGCCTCCGCTTTGTCCTTTGGGACATGTCGAGAAAAGCTCGGAAGGATTACCTCCTCCCCTCTACGTGCAGCGAGAACGAATGGGGGTGGCCAATCCACCTCTGCTAACAAAATGTCGTATGTAGAGGTTAGATGTTCCCAAAAAATCCCTTTAATAATGCGCTGTATATCACCTTCAATTTGAATGACAATTTTAAAAAGTCGATCAGGGGGTGCCACTCTGGTGTCAGCTGTCTCGACAGTAATGAATGTTTCAGTTGCTGTCGCCTCCATATGAGGACGTAGCGCCTCCCGCACTATGGTAACTTCCGCGGCGCTGTCTAGGAGGGTTACTGCCCACGTCCAATTCAGGAGCCTCGTTCTCACCGTCTGTGGCATATTTCGCTGTTACAGCGGCAACTTTCTTCTTCTGAAATTGTGGTCGGAAACGTTGAAAGTCTTCCGCTTTTCCTCTGACTTGTTGTCGAGGTTGGTCTCGTCCCTGGGGAGCCTCTCGGTCCCTTCCTCTATCCTGGCGGTCTCCTCCACCGGCCTGTGACGAAGTCTGTGCCTGTGAAGAACGAGGAGAACGCGCATCAGGGATCTGAAACCTATCCGGTGATTTAATTCTCGCTCTATCGCGTAAATCATAAGTGCGCTCAGAAGAAACTGAAACCGGGGATGCGCCTCTCGACCCCGGCTTCTTTTGTTGCTTACCTTGTTTTTTCAGCCTCCAACTCTTTTTAGTGAAGACTGGTTTCTCATCTTTCTCAGATTGAGATTTGGTTTGTTGTTGTTGTTGTTGTTGTTGTGATTGTGTTTGCTGTTTTGCAAAAGGCTTGTTACCCAGGCTATTTCTACCAATAGTTTTGTAAGCCTGGGTAATAATTTTCGGTAGTTCGCGAGGCCTGTCCAATTCTGGGACCAGAGCCAAAGCGTTCGCTACTTGACAGTTCACTGCATCGCCCTTGACATTCGCAAGGATCAGCTCAGCTACTACTTCAAACACTCCCACCAGTCTCATCCCTAATTCCACAGCCGCTTCAGGGCCATGTTCATCCTGTACTTTTTTAATTACAGAGGGGAGAACCGTCATGGAAGGAGTACCAAAACATTTAGAATATACTGCTGCGAATACCTTACCCCAGTTGTCACATGCTGTCAACTCGGGAATTAAGTCTTTTGGCAAACTAATCGTTAAAATACGATGTTTATCCACTGGGGTTGTATGTGGAAAAACTGCCTCCAACTAGTCAAATTTTTCTGCAAGCCAATAAGGAAAATCATCCTTATTTTGTGGACGTTTACCCATCACCAAATTCACCATGACAGGACTTATGGTCACTCCGCTTGCAGCAGCTGGTTGGCCGGCAACTCCAGGAGCGGCTCCATGGATGCTGCCTGTAACATATCGCACTAAAGCTCGATGCACCTGCACCAAGGCCGCATACATAGTGCGCAGTTCCGCGACTGGTATAGTCATATATGTGGGGTGTACCCGGCCAAAACAGGCCAAGTGGCCCCCTCAATAGATAAGGGGCCTAAACGAACCGTGGTAGTCGGTTGTGGGAGGGCGCCATTAAACCAAACACGGTGCTGCCAAGCCGTGAGCGGTACTTCAAGAGTAGTATACGGTCGATAGACAGCGGGAACATTAGTGGGTTCATATTCATGGAACAGATTATCGTTCGCGTACACCGCTGGAAAAGTGATCCAAGAGTAGAACACCTCAAAGTGGAAAGCCGGATCGGCTTGAACCACAAAGACTAGATCGACTCCCGTGTCGGGCACTCCATACACCCGTAAGTGATCCCGGAGTGCTGTGCGGCTATGCGCCGCTATGTCTATACCCGCCATTACTAACGTGATTATTCGACAACCTTACAAGAGGCAGCACAAAAAGGGTTTTGTTTAAGAAACCTTTTTTAACAACTTCAAGCTTGAAAGAACCTACAAAAACTTCAATATAGGAGGTATCGCCGTCACACACGCTTCCGGAAGCGTACGTGAGGGGTTTGTGGACAAGCACAAGTACTACTCAAGCGTCCCGCAGATAAGCCGCCCCACTCGTTGGTCGCGCCATGTCATAAGGTTTCTGCACATACAGAGCTATGCACAGGATAATAGGACCTCGGAATATAGTGGTGAGCCAACCATAGACCTTAGCACCCAAAACCCCAACCCAACTAGCCTTAGCGTCCCATTAGCACTAATGTACCAATGATTAGACAACCCAGAACACGGTATCTCTCTCTCAGGACTCGCAGAGGCAAGAACACTCTTTTGTCACTCACTCGTACCTGTCCACAACATGCGTAAGAAGAGACACTGTATAGGTTAAAATGTTTATTTCAACTTACGTGCTCTAAGATACAGTACACGTGTCAGTACTACTAGCATAATACATGTGAATAATATAATCACCAGAGTTACAACTCCTTAGAATACGAACGGGGAAAGCATCTCATAAAGCAGTGGATATATGTCTAACTAACATTACCACCCTCCCGTGCTGGAAGCTAGTTTATTATACAAATAGAAGACCTCTGGGCTTTGACTAGCGAACCCCCATACCTCAGTCTCTAGATGCACAACTACATCAGCAGACAATCACAGCTCTTCTCCCTGGAAAGGTTCTCTCCAACTGTTTCTAGAGCGGGCGAACCGCAATATTAAAAGCACACTAATTTCTCCATGGCAGCTGTACATAGTGTTATGTCTAGGTGCGAGGGACAGGCCAAATCAGCAAGAACAACGAGATGCTGTTATTCGACCTTGTACATGTTGTGCAGTCTGAGCCCAAATCGAACAGGAGAAAAGGTGAGAGACAGAAAATGCAGACAGCGCTAAAATAACTTGGCAAGAGCAGAGGTCGATAGAACAACGGCTCAGAGTAACGTGTGCAAAGAAAAGCAGCATGGCAGCCAGGCCCAAGACTACCCAGCAAGGCAGGCCAGGGCCAGGCCGCCGCAAACCACAAGACCGTTCTAGTTAGGAATTAGCATTTAAAAAACCTTAGAAATTCAGTGAAAAAACCACAGGTTTCAGGAACGTTATAGTTAGTTGGACATTTTACTCGTACAAAACCAGAGAAATTCGACCGTTATATTTAGTTGAGCTAACTATAACTCGCGCCCCCGCAATGCACTGCTGATGACGTCAAATATTACATCACTCATGACATGGTCAGTGACATCACTGATGACATCTCAAATGACATCACTGATGACATCATCCAGTGACTCTGTGTTTCTGTAAAGTTTAAATGTTTTTTATATATATATATATATATATATATATATATATATATATATATATATATATATATATATATATTCGATTCGTCCTCCAGAGAAGCCTCTCACGGACCTAAAAAGACGACAGCAGACCCCAGGTTCTTTGTGCAAATCCAATGCTGTTTATTAAAATGCCAGCAAGTCCGCCATTACGCGTTTCGACCCCCACTCGGGTCTTGATCACATATATATATACCAAGGTGTATTGAAGAATGAGTGGGTGTATGAGTGTCTGAATGGATGATTTAGTAGGTGCGTGACTGACTCTATAAGTGAGAGATTAAACGTGTCTTACTGAATGCATGGGGGTTAGTGACTAAGCTGTGTGAATGTCTATATCAGTCTGTCAGTTGGTGTGTAAGCAGCTGCATGGGTTGGCGAGTACCTACATGAGTGTCTATATGGTTATTGATTGGTTGTCTGAGTATCTGTATGGGTGCCTGTCTGTGTGGGGGTGTGTGACTCTGTGTATAGATGTGTGAGTGGGTGATTCACTTGGTGTATGGGTTCAAGTGTGCATCTGTGAAGAGCTGTATGGGTGGGTGTGTGTGTATGGGTGTGTTGGTGAGTGACTGGATGTCTCAGTGGTACATGTATGAGTAACTACATATGTGAAAGGCAGTATATGTGAGTATTGGACTATATTAATGACTATATGTGAGAGTGAGTGATTGTGACAGTGGATTTATGGATGAGTGTATGCTTGTGTCAGTGATTGTATAAGAGTAAGTATAAGTTAGTATCTGTTTGAATAAGTGAGGTGGTGTGTGTGTATAACTGTATAGGTGAGTAAATGGGAGTGTGATTGATTCTTTGCATGACTGACTAGGTGTGTGAGTAACTATGGGTGAGTGGCGATGTGTGTGTGTCTGAATAGGTGTATGAGTGCATACGACAGTGGCTGCATTGATGAGTGACTGCATGTATGAGTGACTGTATGGGTGAGTGAATGGATGGGAGGGTAGACCTAGGAATCAGTCAGTGGGTATGTACTAACTGGTATTGGTGTGTCTATGGTTTCTAGAATGGTAGTCTGTATTTTAGAGGGGGTGTATCAAAGGTTATATTAGGGTGTGAGGAGGTGCACCAGATCACGTGGATGATGTCATCAGTGATGTCACTGACCATGTCATGAGTGATGTAATATGTGACGTCATCAGCAGTGCATTGCGGGGGCGCGAGTTATAGTTAGCTCAACTACCTATAACGGCCGAATTTCTCTGGTTTTCTACGAGTAAAATGTCCAACTAACTATAACGTCCCTGAAACAGATGGTTTTTTCAGTGAATTTCTAAGGTTTTTTAAATGCTAATTTCTAACTATGCCTACATAGGTAGGACAAGTGCAGAAAGAGGCAAGAGAGGTGCAGAAAGAGGCAAGAGAGGTGCAGAAAGAGGCAAGAGAGGTGCAGAAAGAGGCAAGAGAGGTGCAGAAAGAGGCAAGAGAGGTGCAGAAAGAGGCAAGAGAGGTGCAGAAAGAGGCAAGAGGGGTGCAGAAAGAGGCAAGAGGGGTGCAGAAAGAGGCAAGAGGGGTGCAGAAAGAGGCAAGAGGGGTGCAGAAAGAGGCAAGAGAGGTGCAGAAAGAGGCAAGAGGGGTGCAGAAAGAGGCAAGAGGGGTGCAGAAAGAGGCAAGAGAGGTGCAGAAAGAGGCAAGAGAGGTGCAGAATGAGGAAAAAAGGTGCAGAAAGAAGCAAGAGAAATGCAGAAAGAGACAAGGGAAGTGCAGAAAGAGGCAACAGAGGTGAGGAAAGAGGCAACAGAGGTGAGGAAAGAGGCAACAGAGGTGAGGAAAGAGGCAACAGAGGTGAGGAAAGAGGCAACAGAGGTGCAGAAAGAGGCAACAGAGGTGCAGAAAGAGGCAAGAGAGGTGCAGAAAGAGGCAAGAGAGGTGCAGAAAGAGGCAAGAGAGGTGCAGAAAGAGGCAAGAGGGGTGCAGAAAGAGGCAAGAGGGGTGCAGAAAGAGGCAAGAGGGGTGCAGAAAGAGGCAAGAGGGGTGCAGAAAGAGGCAAGAGGGGTGCAGAAAGAGGCAAGAGGGGTGCAGAAAGAGGCAAGAGGGGTGCAGAAATGGGCAAGAGGGGTGCAGAAATGGGCAAGAGAGGTGCAGAAATAGGCAAGAGGGGTGCAGAAATAGGCAAGAGGGGTGCAGAAAGAGGCAAAGGAGTGCAGAAAGAAGCAAGAATCGTGCAGAAAGAACCAACAGATGTGCAGAAAGAGGCAAGAGGGGTGCAGAAAGAGGCAAGAGGAGTGCAAATATTTGCAAGAGCGGTGCAAAAAGAAGCAAGAATAGTACAGAAAGAACCAACAGAGGTGCACAGAGAAGTGCAGAAAAAGCAAAAGAGGTGCAGAAAGAGGCAAGAGAACTGCAGAAAAAGGCAAGAGGTGCAGAAAGAGGCCTGAGAGGTGCACAAAGAGGGAAGAGGGGTGCAGAAAGAAGCAAGTCAGGTGCAGAAAGAGGCAACATAGGTGCAGAAAGAGGCAACATAGGTGCAGAAAGAAGCAACATAGGTGCAGAAAGAGGCAAGAGGGGTGCAGAAAGAGGCAAGAGGGGTGCAGAAAGAGGCAAGAGTTGCAGAAAGAAGCAACAGAGGTACAGAAAGAGGCAACAGAGGTACAGAAACAGAAAGAGGCAACAGAGGTGCAGAAAGAGGCAACAGAGGTGCAGAAAGAGGCAACAGAGGTGCAGAAAGAGGCAACAGAGGTGCAGCAAGAGGGGTGCAGAAAGAGGCAAGAGTTGCAGAAAGAAGCAACAGAGGTACAGAAAGAGGCACGAGGGGTGCAGAAAGAAGCAACAGAGGTGCAGAAAGAGGGAAGAGGGGTGCAGAAAGAAGCAAGAGCGGTGCAGAAAGAAGCAAGAGAAGTGAAGAAAGAAGGATTTTTTGTTTAATCGTTGGTTAGCGCTCGGCACAAACACAATTTCTTCTATGCACATAGATGGTAGCCGCTACTGCTTGAAACGCGGAATTGCACCAGTCAGCTCGATAAACTTAGATGTTTAACTCCCCTTCTCAACAGAAATCGGAGTAACCGGCGTCTTGCCGAACGAGCTGCCTTCCTGGTTAGATAAAACGTGCACTTCTGGGGTCAGACCTGGGCCTGGGTCACGGTGCAAGAGAAGCCCTCAGAGATGGGTGCAGCGCCTGGTCCATCCCGGGCTTCTAGCGCCTAGGCAAGGGCCTGTTCAAAGCTGTGGCGCCCTCTGGCGAGGGATGAGGCTGAGTGGGGTGTGGGCGCTTGGGGAGGTCCTTCTAGAAGTAATCCTTACTCTGGTGGAAAGAGAAGGGCATCCCCAGAGCGCACCCAAACTGTGCACAGCCAGTCCCAATGCAGGCTGCCTTCGGAAAATACTATCTATCTTTCTATCTATCTCTGTCTATGATCTATCTATCTATTTATTTTATGGAGGGAGGAGGGGACAGAGAGAGAAAGAGAGAGAGTGCAGGATTGACCAAGGGAGAGATAAAGTGAGAACAGGGGTAGAGAGAAGAAATCTAGGTAAGAGTGATATACAGAGAGAAACGCCTCTGGCAAACAGACAGGCAGAACAGAAGACATAGAGAATAAGTAGTGAAAGAGAGAGCGAGAAAGAAGCGAGAGGCCAAAGAAAGAAAGGATGGGTGGGTGGAGAGGTGGGTGGGTGCATGATTGATGAACAAAGCCGAGAGAGCTTGAAAGAGGATAAACTCCTGTGAAATAAAGCACATGAAAGAGAAAGTAGATAATTAGAATAATAAACAAAGAGTGAAAAGGAGCAGTACATGGAACGAGGTGGGGGGAGTGTCCGTGTGTGTGGGAAGGGGGGAGAAAGCAGGGGAGACAGGATGTGTGAGTGAGATAAAGAGAGATGAGCCATCTTTAAAACACACCAAATCCCTTCACAGCAAAACAAAACCCTGGACATATTGAAAAATGTCTTAAAATATTACACGAGCAGGTGAAAAATAAACATATTTTACTGTTTGTTTTTCAAAGCAATTTCACAAGGTAGTCGGGCTGTGTCTTACCTTCTTTGTAATACAGATGATGACAGCTCAGATGATAGATAGACAGACAGACATGTGTAACTGCAGAGGGACTCTCTGGAAAACCCTCAGTTGGAATACACGGTGAAAATAATTTGCATTGCCATGTCTACAATAGTAAAGCAAAATGTGTACATTATTGATGCGTAGTGCAACTCTACGACACCGCCATAAAGCATTTGTATAAACCAAATCAACTATGTAAAATGCACTTTAGCGCTTTCTAAATCTTCACGCCCTATAGCGCCGAGCACAGTTCCTCCACCCCTCCCCCCCAACGCGCAGGCTGTATTGTTCCCAACCAGCGCTCCGCCTCAATTTTACACATTGTTTTTAGGGCATTAATCGTGCTAAGAACGAAAACCCAACAGAATTTCCATACAGTTTAGAATTCGGATGCGTAGCCATGGATTGGCCCCGCTGGGCAGCGGGAATATGCAAAGTAAATTAAAGTACGGCTGCGGCAGGCAGCAAAAGAGAGAACTTTGGGGTTTAAATCCTGGCATCGCCATTTGACCGAATGTGTGATTCTGTGTAAATCACTCAATATCCCCTACTGCCTTCTCTAAAAGAGGCCGGCCATAGAACCACGATTGCACGACATTGTTGAGCGCTACGCAAATTCGACATGTGAAAACAATTTAAATTACTCCAATCTTTTCTGGAAAAATTGCTCCGTGTACGTAAATTAATTATTGTGTGCTATTTTAAACGATTTCCTGTAAAAGTGTTAGATTGTGACGGACTTCTGATTTCTCCGCTTTTTAAGTAAACCATTCATCATATAAAGTACTTTTATTCATCCTGCAGGAGGGAGTTTGAATAAAAACTCATTTTTGAAGCAAATAGTTTCGGTCTGAAATATGGATGCAGTAGGACATCACTCCAAACTGAATACCCTGAGAACAAATGGACCCAGAGAAGATAGCCCGGTGGGTTGAGTCTTGAGGGGCGACATTGTAGTATTCTGGTCCACACGTTCAGATAATGAAGTAGACGAGGTAGACGTAGCTGAGTAGAGTAGAGGGTTTATTCAGTCCATAAGTAAGATAACAGGAAGCAGAGGTCTGGAACAAGCAGCCCCACCAGGAGCAGCCTACTAGCTGCTCAGCCCATCTCCCAACTGACAACACTCACACCAGGCACCCAAGCATTCCATCCATGTCAATCACACTAACATTCTACCCGGAACACTCACACTGGCTGAGCAGCTAGTTGCAGAGGTGTAAAGACGATCGTCGCCATAAAATGTGTAGTATTCTGGTCCACACCTTCAGATAATGAAGTAGACGAGGTAGACGTAGCTGAGTAAAGTAGAAGGTTTATTCAGTCCATAAGTAAGATAACAGGAAGCAGAGGTCTGGAACAAGCAGCCCCACCAGGAGCAGCCTACTAGCTGCTCAGCCCATCTCCCAACTGACAACACTCACACCAGGCACCCAAGCATTTCATCCATGTCAATCACACTAACATTCTACCCGGAACACTCACACTGGCTGAGCAGCTAGTTGCTCCTCCCCTGGAGAGTAAAATCAGCAATCTGGAGTTATTTACAGCAGGCTGTACGAAGGCGCTGGCTAGACCGGTACTCATCATTCCTAGTAGTAGTAACGGTGGCGCTAATAATTATGATTATAATATTAAATATCAAAGAATAATATGCGTAAAATAATATAAATAAAAACTAAAACAATAAACCGAATATTAATGTAAAATAACGTCGATAATTATAATTACAACAGAAGAGAGGTAATAAAAAATAAAATTAAAAACACTAGTAACGCTATTGGGGGGACATCTTTCTTGCGCCCCGGAGGAAGGTTCACTATCCCGGGTACCTGGTGCGCCTCACAAGTACCTCACAACATAGCGCCTTGTGCCTGGGCGGGAGGGAGGAGCGCGCAAAGTCACAGCAGGCCCCAGGACATGTTACAGAGAGGCAGAGCTGGGCAGGGCTGGCTGCATAATGTATATTACACCTGCCAGAAGTGCTTTCCTCGGCGTATGCAAAAAACCACAGGCGAGTTGGGGTCAGCACCTCGAAGCGCCTCAGGAGTGAATACGCGCTGTACAAATAACACATCAAATACCCATGCATAAAACACATCATGGCACGACACCCGCATTGCACGTGGCCGTACCCTAAAGCAACATGCCAAACGGCAACATATTATGTAATACTTAGCGCTAAAACACACACGCTATTAACACACCGTGCTGTAACGTTCTGGAATATAACACACCATTCCAGAGTATAACAGTGCATAGCATCAGATACACAGAATTAGATAATGGGCCAAGCCGTGTTATAACATCCCAGTACAAGCTATATCATAAGCACCATACCATAATACTCCATAGTATACTACCTTATGTTTATTATTCCGCCGCCTTTGGCGAAGCTCGCGCTACAGAAATACCACACGTGGCCCTAAAATGGTAAACAACCTTGTGTAACACACAACGTGCCCTGTCATTTCCGTCATATCGCGCCATGGTGTACCATTACATCATCAACGCCCCATACCATAATCTTGATTACTATACGATGCAACGTCACACATACTGTATATAGATCTCCCTGGCACACCATGCAATTTCCTGTTGTACAATACCAGAACATTCTACAGTATGTTATGCCCTTTGTTAACAAACCATCAATGACAATCCACGATATAGGAAGGCTTATCGCGACGTTCCATAATCTAACATGCCACCTTAACATTGTCCATAAAAGCCTGATAATTTCTTAAACTGCTGTACCATGAGAGTCCATAGCATACTGTGCCATGCCGCAAGGTCTTTATGTCGCGACATGCACTGGTGCCGCCGGGCTGTTACCCTGGTTTATTTCTCAGCCCACGCCCTCGTGGATAAGTATTTAAATAGGGAGCAGAGTTTTGTTGTAGAGGAGGGTCTCCGCGCAGCCTTGCTTCTCTGTCGCGACTGAAGGATCAGTAGGACTTGAACACGAGGGGCTCCTGGGGACAGCAATCACATCTTGCTCTAGGAAACGCTTGCAGTTTCTTTTTTCTCAATCAAAATCTTATCTTGTGAGAAGTTGGCCACTAATTAAACGGGGCACCTTGCACCAGTCCAAGCAACCCTTATGGTGATTTAAGAGGTCAAAGATAACCTTAGAAAGCTATCCAAGTGGTAGCTGTGGAGAGCAGCCTTCAGGCTTAGTCTTCAAGGAATGTAAAGCAGCTTGTGTTACCAGAATGCAACCTTATTGTATTGGTTAAATGAAAGAACCACACAGTAGTTATAAGAATATATGTTTATTATTATAACGCACCTTAAATACCTCACAGTATCTGCTGCACGCAGATAAGCACAAAGCACACAATACTGTAGCACAGAAACAATCGTAAGTAGCACCAATACACAGTGGGCTCCCGGTGGAGACCAAACCATATACTAAAATAGTGGTATAAGAACCAAGACTCGAGTCAAGACCGTGTCTAGAGGGTGTAGAATCGCTGGGACCCCAAGGAATCACCCAAGGTGAGTAAGTAGGGACCCCACGGAGGACGGGTGCAGTGTGAGAACACGACCGCGTGCTACGTACAATTCAATGGGAGAGTCGCGGTTGCAGTTTTGAAGTTTAAGGACCCTTCCCAGTGGATTACGAGGAAACCCTTTGGAACATAGAAGGTTGGAGAGCCACCCCACCCGTGGATACCGAAGTACCAGAGTTACCTATCCCAGGGAAGCCGGGTGCATAGGGCTGAAGTGGCGTCGGAAACCGCCGTTGTTCTCAATGGGAGTCTTCAAAGAAATGCCACTGCTGGAAAGAAGAAAAGTGTCCGGTGGAACCCACAGGTGGATTCTTGATTAAAGGAACCTGAAAGCAGAGGGGACAGAGTCTGGTTCACTCAGGAGTGACCAGGGGCTCGGTAGACGAATGACCACCGATGTCGGGTGCTTCAGGTGTGAAGGAGACGACCTTGGCTCTACAACTGCAGGGACCAGGAGACGTCGAGGACGACCAGGAGCTGGATGTCGAGGATGTCGAGTGCTGAGGGTTCAGTGTCCGGCAGGAGCACCAACAAGCCTTGGCAGCGGCAGCCCACGAAGAAGGTCAAAGAAAGTAACGGTCTGGCCCAGCAAGGACCAGAGGACTCACCACAGCAAGGGGAGTCAGGGCAGGCCTGGAGCAACCAGGGAAGCCCAAGAAAAGCAGTGTTGTCCCTCAAGTGGACCCACAGGCCGAAGGCACAGGAGTCGCGAGGGGACCTCTAGCAGTTTCACAAAGTCACAGCTTGCAGGTCACAGAGTGCGAGGAGGCCGGAGTCCTTTGTACGAAATGTGCGCAGAGGTGGGGGCTATCGACAGCCCAATGCACGAAGTTGGGGGAACACCAACAAGCATATGCACTTGCAAAAGTAAGCGGTGCACAGGGGTTTGGGTTATGCGGTCCCCACGAGGGATACTGGCCTCAAACTTGGTGAGAGGGCAGCTCGACCTCAAGGAACGTAGGAACCCACCTCCTGTATTGCTGGAGCCTTCGGAGTCCGCAGGAGCTCAGGATCAGCAGACCGGTCAGTTGTGATACGGTGCCTGCAAATGCAGGGGAGTGACTTCTTCACTCCAAGGGAAATACTTCAGTTGTCCTTGATGCTCCACAGGTCCTGCACGGAGCCTGTATGGTGCACAGGCACAGATGATGCTTTGGACGGAGAGGGAGACGAAGTCTGGCCCAGTCAAAGTCCAGCGAAGTCCAGAGTGTCCAGAAGGTCGAAGGTCAGTGGTTTCTTGTTCAGAATCTTGTCCACGTTGAATCTAGGGTCCTACAGCCAGGTAAGCCCTTTTGTACCCACGGGAGAGGGTTGGACAGATTCAGGGGACCCTCCCAGGGAAGGGTCAGGACAGTGGGGAGGTTACTCCCATGTCCTTTGTCCAGTTTTGCGCCAGAGCAGGAGCCAACGGCTCCCAGAACTGGTTTGAGCTGGACTATGCACAGGGACACCAAATGTGCCCCTCGTGCAGACTTTCAGGCACTTTGGAAGTGCACCCACCCAGTTCCAATACAATAAATCCTGTCTGAGAGGTGGTCACACCTCCCTGTGACAGGATGCCTATTGTGCTGCCTTCCTCTGCTCGAGCTCGGCTGAGCAGCAGGAGGACAGAAATGTGTCTCTGGTAGGCAGCAACCATTTTGTGCTGTCCGGGTCGAGAAGGCTGGTACCGGGAAGACCAGGGACCCCACGAAGCTTGCTTCTGAAGGGTGGATCCGGTGTGGAGGTATGATTCCAAGGTGTTTGATACCAAACACGACATGGTTTGTTGCAGCCGTTTTCGAGATAGCATTTTACGCGAGCATATAATGCACCTCTACCTATATGTCTGGCTGCGTCACCGACAACCCGGGAGAATGGTCTCCGAAGGCTGCAGGGGTGCTCTGCTCATGCAGGGGCACCCTCTCACGTAAAACCCCGCACCCTGCCTTCAGGATTGTCAAGGCCTGCTATAGGGGTGACTTATAGGTTTTTAAGTGTAGTGACCTGTAGATATAGTAAACCTATATCTAAAGTAAGTGGTGCATGCACCATCTTACACAGGCTGCAATGGCAGGCCTGTAGTTCCATTTTGCATGGCCTCTCATGGGTGGCATAATACATGCTTCAGCCCATGGGAGGCCTCTGGGGTACCTATGCTATACATGGGTACCATATACTAGGGACTGATAAGGGTACCCCAGTATCCAATCTGGAGTGTACCTAAGTACATGCATGACATTTTAGGGAGAAAGCAGATAGACTGGGGTCCTGATTAGCAGGATCCCAGTCAGACTAGTCAAAAACAGTGTAACATCAAGCAAAAAGTGGGAGTAACCATAAGAAGCAGATCCTACTTTCCTACATATCTCCTTTACGATATTTATGTGTTTTATTTTCAGTGTTTCCAGCAAGTGATGTCGAGGCGCTGTATAACGCACGCGAGTCAGATAAACGAGACAGCAGATTATACTTTCATATAGCGCCAACTCTGGAATTGATCGATTCTAGGTGCAAGGAGTTTTAGTGCCTGTCAAAGGTGAGTACGAAAGATTGTGTAGCGTCACAGGTGCGGTGGGGTTCGGGGGAGGGTGTATAGAGAGCGCTATACAGGGGGGCGTGCTAGGCGCTGCACGTGCTTCTGAAATGAGAGCCACTTACACACGTCAAGGGTGCTAAGCCCGCGCTTCAAGGCGCTCTCACAAGGATGAGGAGAACCCTCGGTCTTTGAGGATTCTCTGGGGGTGAGTGGTAGGTGGGGTACACTGGTTGCACGAGCAAAAGGGGACAGATGTTGAAAACGGACACATTTTACTTTAAAGTATGTTTATAAAGAGTTTCGCTTCACGTAAAGTATGCTACCAGTTATTTTACAATGATCCACACGCACCGCTCTGTACAAGCATGGTGAACTGGTGCCCATGTTAGTGAATTCCACATTGCCCCCTGGTCCTGGCTCACCCGCGGGCTTATTAAAACGAAGCGCGGGACACTGCGCTTCGTTTCTTTTTTAAAAATTTCTCGGCAGGATTTGCGAACCCAGCGAGAATTCTGCCAAAATGTTTATTAAAAAAATGGGTTTTTTTGGCAGTGGGGGTCCTTGTGAGACCCCCTGAACAGGCCTAGGGGTCAGGGTGTTTCTACCCTGCCACCTTTTCTTGTTTTTAATCCTTTCTTCAACTTTTTTCTTGTGACTCGGTTTTACTGAGTCACAAGATGGCTGCCAACACTTCTTGGTTTTGAGTGTTGGCAGCCAATCAGAATGAAGCTCGTGCTCGGGAGGGTTCGCAAATCCTCCTCGGCCCTCAGATATCGATATTTTTATTTTTTGAATTTCTCAGGAACTACTGAACGGATTTACACCATTTAAAAAAAGCACGCTTTCTGGACCAAGACCTACCTTTTTGCCAAATTTGGTGTAATTCCGTTCAGCAGTTCGGGCTGTAGCTTTGTCTAAAGTTCCTATGGAAATTAACATGGAGAAAACAAGTTTTGGGACCCCCCTTTTTTCTCGGCCCCCACTTGACGAATCACCCCGGAACTTTCAAGACAGGAGCTGACCTGAGTGAACCATTAGTTTTGAAACTTTCGCGAGGATTCGTCAAACGGCGCCAAAGATATTGGCAAAAGAAAAAACGCTTTTTGAATAGAAACATAGTCCTAACTAGAACTACCTACCGGCGACCGCCAGTAGGTAATAAATAAATATATATAATCACATTGTGTTCAACACATTTGTGTAGCCCATCTGAGGACAGTCATTAATTAATTATGGGCGTGTCATACTTCACGAACTTATGTCGAGCCTCTGAAGAAGAGCAATTAGCTCAGAAACGCGTCAGGCTTTTTTAACGATCGACACAAGAGCTGAAATCTTATCGGGAGACGAACCCTACCTTACCTGAGGAGATGCCTCTGTGCGGGCCGCTGGTCGAGTGCGCTTTTGCCTGTGGGCATTCAGGAGCAGATATATATATATATATATATATATATATATATATATATATATATATATATATATATATATATATATATATATATATTCACTGAAAAAACCACAGGTTTCAGGGACGTTATAGTTAGTTGGACATTTCACTCGTACAAAACCAGTGAAATTCAACCGTTCTAGTTAGTTCAGCTAACTGTAACTCGCGCCCCCGCAATGCACTGCTGATGACGTCACATATTACATCACTCATGACATGGTCAGTGACATCACTCATGACATCTCAGGGACCCTCCGGAATGAAGGGGACTTAATACCCCAACTTAGAACGCGCCAGGGCGCGCGTTTGCAGAGTGCTGCAGGGAGGGGGCGGGGCCTCCCGCGAGATGCCGGCTTTTTAATTTTTTTAATTTTTTTTTAAGGGGGTCTGTGTGGCCCCCCCTTCTTTTACAATATTTGGAGCCCTGGGACCCCATCCCCCAGGGCCTGACCCCTTTTTATCAAATTTTTTACATAAAAAATTCGGGAAGGGGCCCGCGTGGCCCCCCTCCCGAGGCCAATTTAGGCCCCGGGGACCCCATCCCCCAGGGCACGGCCTTTCCTTGTTTTTTTTTTTTTTTTTTTTAAATTGACGCGATGGGGGGACGCGTGGCCCCCCTCCCGGGCCACTCCTGGCCCCGGGGACCCCAATCCCCGGGGCCGGCCCTTTCCGTTGGGGACCTTGGGGGGAGCCCCAATGCCCCCACGGTCCACCGGCTCCCCGCCTCCTGCGGGAGCCGGCATTGCTTTCGAGCAAGGGAGCTGCTGACATGCAGCTCCCTTTCTCAAAAGCAATTCTGCTTGCTTCATTGAAGCGAGAGCAGGTTTCCTGCTCTGCTTCAATGAAGCAAGCAGTGTTTGCTATGGCAGGGGCGGGAGCCGTGCTCCGCCATGCCATAGCAAACAGCAATGTCCCGGGGGTGGGCACCCCGGGACATTGCAGGAGCCGGCCCTGGGGGATGGTGGTCCCCAGGGCCATCGAGGGCTCCAGGAGGGGGGCCACGCAGCCTCCCTCCCAACATATTTAAAGCCCCGGGGAGGTGGTGGTCCCCGGGGGTCTGTAACGGACCCCCGAATTTGAATATTAAGTGCCCCGGGGAGGTGGTGGTCCCTGGGGCAGTGTGGGGGGGGCTTGAGCCCCCCCACACTAATTATTCTTTATAGCCCCAGGGAGGTGGTGGTCCCCGGGGCAGCGTGGGGGGGGGGTTGGGACTCCCCACACATTTATTAAAGAAGCCCCGGGGAGGTGGCGGTCCCCGGGGCTGCGGGGGGGCCGCGTACCCCCCGCATTCAATTTCATAAGCCCCGGGGAGGTGGCGGGCCCCTGCAAATTAATTTGGTGAGTGCCCCCGGGACCTGGCCCACCCGGGGGCTTTCAAAAACGAAGCGCTGGAGCCCGCGCTTCGTTTTTTTATTTTCTCGTCGGCATTCGCGGCCCCAGCGCGAATTCGGCCGTTTAAAAATAAATTTAAAAAAAATGCTTTTTTTGGCCTTGGGGGTCCCTGTGGGACCCCCTGCGCAGGCCTAGTTGTTGTTCACCTTTTTTTTTTTACTCTTTTCTTGTGACTCGGTTACCGAGTCACAAGATGGCTGCCAACACATTCTGGATTAGAGTGTTGGCAGCCAAACAGAGTGAAGCTCGTGCCCGGGAGGGTTCGCAAACCCTCCTCGGTGCTCAGATATCGATATTTTTCTTTTTTTAATTTCTCAGGAACTACTGAACGGATTTAGACCATTAAAAAAAAGGTCTCTTTCTGAACCAAGGGCTACCTTTTTGCCAAATTTGGTGTAATTCCGTTCAGCAGTTCGGGCTGTAGCCTGTTCCAATTTTTCCTATGGAAATTAACATGGGGAAAACGCGTTTGGGACCCCTTTTTCTCGGCTCCCGCTTGACGAATCACCCCAAAACTTTCAAGACAGGAGCTGACCTGAGCGGGCCATTAGTTTTAAAAATTTCGCGAAGATTCGTCAAACGGCGCCAAAGATATTGGCAAAAGAAAAAACACTTTTCCTATGGAAACTAGGTCCTAACTATAACTACCTACTGGCGACCGCCAGTAGGTATCTGTGGATATATATATCTGTGGATTATCTGAAAATATTCAACACCCACAGTCATCACAGAGTTGCAGCTTATAAGGATTTTTAGGTCTCGCCTAGGACCGCATGCACTGTCACTTGCAAGATATTGTCTGTTTTTTTACTTACAAGGGGCTTATAGCCTGCCAATTGCTTACTAGTGGTTGGCTTCATCCTCACTCTCATTTCCTTGCTTCTCTTTAGTCCACGTTTGCCAGCTTCACTTTCTCCTTGTGTGTTTGTCCCTCCCCTGGAAGATGGTCCAAGTACTGCTTCCTTGTGGCACACAGTGTCCTTCCACTCCTTGCACAGTTTTGGACTACTTTTTATTATTTTAGGTGAAGCACTCCATAAGAGTGCATGTGTCTGCAGGCCACCGACATTCTGCGTTATGGTTTTCTCCATTGAACTCTCATATCCCTCTCCGCGCTGTACGAAAATTGGTGCGAATAAGTCACGGGGGCCCTTCTGAGGCTAATCCCATTTTAAATAAAACAAGCATTTCGTGTGAGGGTTGTGGCAACCAAACTCGCACATAATGTAATTTTGCCATTGTTAGAGTCCGACAGGAAAAACATTTACGATGACTGGTTGCCCCTAGGTCTCTGTGACCCTAAAGCAACCTACTGGCTCACCACCGACTAATTCATAGGTACGAATACCTAACCCCCCAAGACATTCATGTTCCCTGCCTGTAGCTTCCAAGTGAGGGCATTACATGTGGATCCTTGAGACAGAACTGCTTCTTAATAGGATGCACTTTGTGTCAGTGAATGTGGAGTTGATCATTGAAAAGGCACAAGCGAGACTACAAGGCCCACAATCCAATATGGTGCTGATGCATGTTGCAAGCAGCTGATGCATGTTGATGGTTGGGCTGATGAGGCAAATGTGGTATCTCTAGTGTCACTGAGTTGTATAAAGAGAAGGACCCCATTTCTGGTGGCACAGTGTGTTTAGGTGGAGGAGTAGATATACATATCTATCTCTATATAAGTACATTTATATTTCTTCTTCTGTTTGGCACATGCAACATTAACAGGGCCTCACAGTGCTTAATGTCTCATCGTTGAAACACTATGAGCGGATATCCATGAATTATCCCATTTAGGTTGCCTTTTTTTCAATATTTCCTTTTGCCCTATTTATAATATTTCATGTATGCTTTTGGAAAAGTATTGCTGGGATTATATTTGTTTGGGGTTAAATAAGAGCTCATAAACATCTAAACAAACTCTCACAGGCACATCAAATACAAACACCAACTACACCCACCACCCAGTTACTACTAGCACGACGTTGCCACCACCACCCTACCACAACCATACCAACATCACTCTACCAATATCCTTTCGCCACCCTACCACCGCCACACCGCTTACTGCCTCCATCCCCTCAACTACCACCTATCCACCACCACTCTAACCAGCCTACCACCACTCTGCTGCCACCACCCTCACCCTACCACCTCCATAGTACTGCCCTTCCGCCACCATTCTACCACCCTTCCACCACCTCCCTAACCACCACCACAAACCAACCCCCACTGCCATAACCCTAACCACCACCACATTAATCACCACCATCACCCTAGCCTCCACTACCACCATCCTACCCTAACCACCACCCTACCCCAACCACCACTACCCTCACAACTCCACCATCCTGCAATCACCCTAACCACCATCAGCCTACCACCGCCATTCTACCACTATCACCACAACCCTAACCGTCACCACCCTATCAACGAATAGCATAACCACTATCACCACCCTACCGCCACTGCTCTCACCACCACTACCCTAACCACGAACAGCATTCTCACCTCTGATCCAGCCGGCTACTAGCAACAAGCATTCATACACTAAATACTCACCTGGGCCCATTCATTCACACTAACTAGCAATCACCGCTGGGGGGTCAGTTGTACTCTTTATCAAAATCCCTGCTACCAATTACCTTTTCTGATTGAAGAGTAATGACTTACCAATGGACCTTTGATAACTGGGGTTGATATGAGATCATACAAAACATAATTTCATTAAACACCTGAAATGACCACTGACTCAGGAAGTTTTAAAATGTTTATCTAAATTTTAGCAGAGTAAAATACAAACCACATAATACTTAATCGCATATCAAGGAGGAAGCACACTATAGTCGCCTATTAATCACAAATGACGGTCCCTCAGAAAGGAGAAGATAGAGACAGCAGTACAAACTAAAGATTATGCATTTATAGTTACCTAAAGGTGTGAAAAACCAAAACCCTTGGCCAAGGAGTTTGAAAGAGGGTCCCCAAGAAAGGATGAAGACCAAGACCTCCGGACCAGGTTCAGGACAGGATAGATGACCTCTCTAGCAACGACGCCTGCGTCGTTCCCCTCTCTGACACTTCGTTCCTCCTCATGGCTCTTCCGCGTCTCCCTCTAATACGGTCCGCCGCCCCCACCTCACGACCTCTTCGGACAGCGGTTCAGTCTCCGTCTGTTGTGCAACAGCATCTATGTTCATCTGCGCGCTAACTAATTAGCTAATTCTATATCTATTATACCCTTCTACGCCCATGTACCTCCCATTAATGTTTCAAAATTATGGGCCCACTAATTCTGATTGGACAGGGACAGGGGGTTGATCCTCACACCATGTCAATTTAGTTCAATTTTCTTAAGCCCATTGTTTTAGAATCCCGCCCCTCTCAATTAATACATTTGCTTTATTTCCTACCCGTTTCACACCAATATTAATACAAAATATATACAAAATGTATCATTTCACAGGACATTCAGTTGAACTCTGAAGGTGATCAGCGGGTATTGTCCTTGGACATCCTCCAAGTTGACTTCATCGCTTTGTTAGTTTTCAGAGCGCATGCGCAGGTCACATGACTCTCGAGCTGCTGTTTAGCCAACCCAGGCCCACTTTACGAATTAATAGAAATCAAAGAAGAAACATATTAAAATCAAAAATAAATGTTTTCACTGTATACCTCCTTCTTGTACCCTAATCCCATTTATTTATAAATGTCTATCCCGCATTAATAGCTTTAGAATACCACATTATTAATTGCAGCAATGCGAAAGCTTTAGCATGTGAGTACATTAAAAGCGGCCATTTTAGCATACACTGTGCAGAAGCAAAAATTCCCTCCAAGCACAGATAGACGTCATACCACGTGACATGGTTGACACATGCGCAGTAGAATTCCTGTGTTTTTAGCGGCCATTTTGGATTAGACAAGGATTACTTATTAGTGGAAAACGCATAGGCAAGCGTCTTCTAGATAAAATATGTTTGTGTTGCACATTATTAATAAAGATATTACAAGGTTTTAGTACAAATTAATTAATACTGAGAGGATTGCTTCCGAGCAAGTCTCATTGTGAGTCCTTGCTCCATCACCTCCCAGCCTACCACCACCACTCTCACCCTCACCACCATCACACTCACCACTACTACTGTTCTACCACCGCCAGCAACACCCTAACCAGCCTACCACCGCCTTACCAACCACCATAACCACAATCTTAATCGCCACCAACTACCCTAACCATCACCACGCTAACCACGCCCTTCTCTAACTTCCATGACCACCCTAATTGCCATCACCCTACCTTAAGCACAACCACTCTAACCACCACCTTAACTACCACTCTTATCACCACCACCACCACCACCACCTTTTAACCATTACCCTCAACACCACCCTAATCACCTCCATTAACCTCAACATTACAACCACTATCTTCACCACCGTACCACCACTTACCTGGACCACCCTAACCAACCCCTTAACCACCACCCTAACCACCAACACCTCCCTACCCTAACCACCACCACCCTATTTATCACCACCCTCAACATCCTACCACCCAATGGACCACCTTAATCACCACTTCCGTTAACCACCACCACCCTCACCACTACCACTGTCTCACCACCACCTCCCTACCACAGCCACCAAAACCTTAACCAGCCTATCACCACCCTTCCAACCACCTGAACCACAACCATCATAACCACCAACTACCACCACTACCCTATTTGCCATCACTCTACCCTAACCACCTTAACCACTGCCCTCATCCCCAGGTCACCACCTTAATCACCAGCACTACCGTCAACACCACTACGCTAATCACCTCTAACCTCAACACTACAACCACTATCCTCACCACCGCTACTCCAATAACTACCACCACTTACCCTACCCTACCCTAACCACCACCACCACCCTACCCACCACCACCCTACCCTAACCACAAACACCCTAACCAACCCCCTAACCACCACCATAACCACCATCACCTTACCACCAAATCCTCCCTACCCTAACCACCACCACCTTAGCCACCGCCACCCTCACTATCCTACCAACTAAATGACCACCTTAATCATCACTACTGTACCAACCACCACCCTCACCACTGCTCCAAACACAACCACTACCCTCAACACCACCACCCTACACTAACCACTACCCTACACTAACCACCACCCTACCATCATACCATAACCACCACCACCCTAACCACCAATTACCCTAGCTACCAGCACCACCCTACCCTAACCACCACCTCCATCCTACCACCATCACCAACTCTAACCAGTGCCACCCTAACCAGTCTACCACCACCACCCTACCTCTACCACACCCGCCCTACCAACACCACCCTACCAACTACACTAACCACCACCACCAACAACCACCATCGGCCCCACCACCCTAACCACCACCACAACTAACATCACCACCACCCTAGCCAGCCTGCCACCACCGTATCAACACCTCCCTACCAACCCCACCCCACCCCACCCTACCCACCACCACCACCCTAATCACCTCCCCCTACTATAACCATAACCACCACCACCCTCATCACCACCACCCCTCCTTACTACCATAACACCTCCCCCTAAACACCTCCTTAACCATCAGAACCACCACCATCCTTAAAACTCCACTACCATTTTACTCTAACCACCACTACCTTTTCACTCATTACTTGATTGCTGTTTTCATGGAAAATTGTGGTCAGCTTTTTCTTTTTTTTCCCCCTTCGAGTAGCTTGTTCTCACTTGAATCTGTGCATCTAGGTATCTAGTAAATCCAAGTCATATGAAGGATTAAGAAACGTTTACCTGCCATCTGTAGCGATTTATCGATTTACTCTATGGAAATGAACATTGAGAAGAATCTCTGTGGTAGGATGTTGCTGTGAATTCTAGGGCAAGAACTCACTAGGCATATTCACATTTGCATAAACTTCATATTTGATTGCATTGTATTCAATTCAATTATTTATTATGATTTGGAGCTCCTTAGAGTTCCACATAAAAGTATATAAATACAGGCTCCGATATATCAAATCATTCAGAGCATAATCATAACAATAACAGGATAAAATAAATGCAAAAACCTTAAAATCACCAATTTAGTTAGACCGTGCAAAATTCAAGCAGCATACTAGGAGTTAAAAGTGCAAATGCGCAGATATTATGCCAATTTCACCATTCTATTAAAAATACAATACTAACTAAGACGGTGCAAATCGAGCTACACCGTTAAATGCTCCAGTAGCTTTATCTACATTATACAAGCATTCTAAAATTCTATATATAATATAAAAATACATTTTGCCCAGAGGGAACCCTGTGCACAATATATGAAAAGACCTAACAGTTACAGGTTTCATTGTACGTACAAAATTCATAGCAACATACAAGATAACAAAAAGGGCAAGTGTAGTACCAATTTCACACATCCTGTAACAAATTCTATTTGTAATATAGAGTGAATTATGCTCAAACAGGACCCCAAGCAGAAATACAAGCAATGGCCTAAAAGATGCAGAGTTCATTGCACAATGCAGTCTACATAGCAGCATACATGATGTCAAAAGTACAAGTGCGCAAGTACTATACTAATTTCATTAGTCCTTTAAGAAACCATCCAACTAGGACGATATAACTCTGATTGTACCGTTATATACTATAACAACATCAGATATATAATTTGAAGACATTCTAATTATAATATGCAATGAATATTGTCCACAGGGGACCCTGTTCAGCATACCACAACCAATTACAACACATTAATTATTCTCTAAAATATATTTAAAAATTGTTTTAAAAAAACTATAAATTTTAAGACCCACTTGTTTGGAGGGGGGGGGGCAAAAGACAATTTCGGGCCTCCTCGGCTGTAGAGATGTTGTATTTTAAATACAGTGATCTCAGCAGATGACTAAGTAATGGTTGTATTAGGGGACAAACAAATAAAACGCGATTTAAATCCTGTACCCAGCTTCCACATACGTGACAAAGTCTGTCCTGCCTGGCTAATCCCTCCCACGCCCCTGTTATGATTCATAGGGGCAGCAAATTCAACCTTAACAACAGGACAGTTCTGCGTACTCCATGGGGGAGATTCCATACAACATATGGTTGGGGTTGTTTATAAATACTGCTCCCAATTATTATATCATTGCTGGAATGCCCTGAGCACAAGGCACTATCTCTTTCACGGTTGACTTCGTAAATTGTCGTTTTAATTAGCCTTTTCAAAGCTTGTTTTGGTAAAGACCCTACGAAACTATGCCCAAATCCAAATAGGTCTGCCGCTTTCACATAATTCCTGAAGACAACGCTTTTCCCCTTCAGGCTGGCATATATTTCCTGTCTTAGCGCTGCCTGTAGAGGGTTTTCAGCGCTGTTCAGTAGGGCATTACTCCATCTCGAACATGCAGCCATGGCGAACACATAGGTCGAAAGAATCCCAAATTCGAGCCAGATCGCCGTTATAGGGGCTGCTCGGTTCAAATTACAGATCTGGTGCTAAATGCACCCTTCTACCTTCTCAAAGTAAACCCACTGCTGTTCGTCCACTGATTCACATGTGTAACTCAGTACAGGCAGAGTTTTAATTTTGTAAACTGATAAAACATGTGTGAAGTGTCTGCCCGTAACATTTATAAAAACGACCAATTGCACTTGCCTGAGATATTGCCTTACTTCTACATTGATCAGTATGATCACTGCTAGAACACTTACTATAAAAATGTTTCCTATGTACGGGTACAACTTCACTACATTAAGTTTCTTTCCTCAAGAACCGTTGTACATTTTAATTGCTGTGCAGTGAGAATAAGAAAACGCAGCATTCATAGCATTACGTGGCATTTTTTTTTTTTTTTTTTTTAAATAACGTGCGAATACAGTCACTTCTGCTTCGAAGGCTGGTTTTTCATGCTTTCATTCCTCTTCTAGTTTGTCCCTCACCTGGAGCATGGCCTCATTACTTGTGTATCGAGCGATACCAAAGGGGATGATGGACGGAGCGTTAGAGCAAATCAAACACTCATCCCCAGTCAACTGATCTGGATTTAATCCATCATCATTCTTTAGCTCACTCCACCACCCCAGTTCAGACATGGCCATATGCAAATCAGTCTGACCCTGTGCCTCATGGGAACAGTCCAGCCCGAACTGCCAAGCCATGTCTTCCCTGGACCGGAAACAAGCATCCTGGGACCGGTTTCGGGTTCAAAACCCTCATCTGCCAGGCTATCTTGAATCCAGTGGCAAAGTGAGCAAGGGACCCACGTCTGGGCATACCCTGCCAACTTAGGGCGAACAAAGCGATACCAAAGGGGATGATGGACGGAGCGTTAGAGCAAATCAAACACTCACCCCCAGTCAACTGATCTGGGTTTAATCCATCATCATTCTTTAGCTCACTCCACCACCCCAGTTCAGACATGGCCATATGCAAATCAGTCTGACCCTGTGCCTCATGGGAACAGTCCAGCCAGAACTGCCAAGCCATGTCTTCCCTGGACCGGAAACAAGCATCCTGGGACCGGTTTCGGGTTCAAAACCCTCATCAGCCAGGCTATCTTGAATCCAGTGGCAAAGTGAGCAAGGGACCCACGTCTGGGCATACCCTGCCAACTTCGGGCGAACAAAGCGATACCAAAGGGGATGATGGACGGAGCGTTAGAGCAAATCAAACACTCACCCCAGTCAACTGATCTGGGTTTAATCCATCATCATTCTTTAGCTCACTCCACCACCCCAGTTCAGACATGGCCATATGCAAATCAGTCTGACCCTGTGCCTCATGGGAACAGTCCAGCCCGAACTGCCAAGCCATGTCTTCCCTGGACCGGAAACAAGCATCCTGGGACCGGTTTCGGGTTCAAAACCCTCATCAGCCAGGCTATCTTGAATCCAGTGGCAAAGTGAGCAAGGGACCCACGTCTGGGCATACCCTGCCAACTTGTGTATTCCATTAATTACTTTCCAGGCATTCCTTTTTTATTTTTGGTTAAGTACTCCATGACAGTGCGTGTGTTTTCCGGCTCTCTGCCTTTTGTACTTCTCTTTGCCCATCTGCCTCGCTCCATGTTGCTCGCTCCTGTGTGCTTCTCCCCCACCCATCCCATTTTATAATTGCACTTTTGTGTTTGACTCCCCCGCATTGTTTGTTTTTCCCATATTCCACATTGAGCTTTTCTCATCCATGTGCATCTGTTCCTCTGTACTCCATATTGCGCTCTCCCGCCCCTGTTATGCACTTCTCCTACCACCCTCCATGTTGCTACTGCCTCCAATCTGTGCCCTTCATATTGCTTCCACCCCACTCGCTTTATTGCTTTTTTGAAAACAAAAATGATTCTAAACTACCTGTTCTATTTATTTCCAATCTAATTTATAACAGTATATGGAAAAAATAAAAAAGCACCTGTGCATTGTGGTGCACGCAAATACAAAATGACGAGGCTGCAACCTTTGCATCATAGCACTTTTTTTTTTTATTTCCTCTTTAGTGGTACTGTGCAGCATTGCTGAAACCATTGGCAATGCCAATACGTCCCAAAGGCGAAACCTGTTGTCTTTGCGAATACTTGTTTATAGTGTGTTCACTATTCTTCAGTTTATGTTGTAAAATCTAGTGAATGAATGTGTATAAACTTAAACTATGCGTTTTTAAAATGTGCCCAAAATACTAAGTTTAGAATAGTGGTTATTTCTACAATTCTGAATTTGAGGTTACCCATATTATTTTATGGTTTACAAGGCATTTCACAAAATGTGTTCTTTCTTGCACACGCTTGAAATCCAAAACTGGAGAAAAATTTCTTTATAAGAACTTTGTGGAGCCAAGAGATCACTTTACAGTTGTGAGGAGTCCAAATCTTCTGTATCTTCACCTTTTCTTCAGGAGGAGTTCACTGTGAGGCCAGCCAAGGGTCCACAACCTTGGGGGGGGGGGGGGGGAGGGGGGAGCGGACGACTGGTGATCAGGGACTCACTCCGGAAAGGTCAGCAGCAGGGCTGAAGAGGTTCCAATTGGTCCTCTTCAGCTGGGCGGTTGCAGGAAGTCCTCTGGAAGCTTGTTGTGGCCTTGTAGCTCATACAGGAGGTCAGCAAACAGGCCCTGGGAGTCACTCTGGGTGGAGTGGGATCAAGGCAAGCAGGTCCAATCTTCCTTCTTCAGACAGCAAGGCATTCCCTCTTCTCCAGTCAGGAAAGCAGTCCTTCTTCTGATTTGATCTTCCACAGATCCAGGAGTGTTCTGTTGAGAGGTTCTGGTCAGTTCTTCCCCTGACTCCAAACTGTTTAGGGCGACAAAGACAGGGTAAGGCTGGTGTCAAGTTTGTTTGCCTGTGCTGCAGAGGTGCTGTGCCCTGCCCGGATTACACTTCAAAGGGCCCTTTGAAGTGTAATCCGAGCAGGCACAGCACCTCTGCTGCCATTCTCTCAGGAAAACCCTCACACCAAGGCTTTCTTTGTCTCAATGTCTGAAAGGAATATACAACCCACAACAGGAGAGCCGTTGAATGTCAGGTGACTTAGGAAAAGACAGAAAGGCCAAGTTGTTTTGGACAGAAAAATGGCAACTTTCTAAAAGTAGCATTTTGAAATCTGTACCTCAAAATCTGACTGACCCAATTAAGATGTGTAAGAAATTGGGTTACTGCTTGAGAGGGGTGAAATCCTACTCGAGCAGCAACCACAGTCCTAGACAGGGTGAAGTCACAGGCGACCCCATGATAATCACCTGCGGAGTCCCACAGGGGTCATCACTGAGCCCGACCTTCTTCAACATCTACATGGCCCCCCTCGCAGCCATCGTCCGACAACACGCCCTCAACATCGTATCCTACGCTGACGACACCCAACTCATCCTCTCCCTCACCAAAGACCCCACCACCGCCAAACTCAACTTCCAGAAAGGAATGCAAGACATCGCAATCTAGATGACCAACCGCTGCCTGAAGCTCAACGCCGAGAAGACCGAAGTCCTCGTCCTCGGTACCACCCCCTCAGCATGGGACAGCACCTGGTGGCCGACCGCCCTCGGAAGCCCGCCTACCCCTCAGACCACGCCAAGAACCTCGGCATCGTACTCGACTCATCACTCACCATGAACCGACAGGTCAACGGCGTCGCCTCCAGCTGCTTCAACACCCTCCGCATCCTCCGCAAGGCCTTCAAGTGGATCCCACCTGAGTCAAAGAAGACTGTCACGCACGCACTCATCACCAGCAGACTGGACTACGGAAACGCACTCTACGTCGGCATCAACAAGTCCCTACTCTGCAAACTCCAGGCAATACAGAACACCGCCGCCAGACTCGTCCTCCGCATCCCCCGACATCAGCCAGCACCTACAAAGACTCCACTGGCTCCCCATGGAGAAAAGAGTCACCTTCAAAATCCTCACTCACGCCTACAAATGCCTACACAACATCGGACCCAAATACCTCAACGACAGAATCAACTTCCACGTACCCAAAAGAAACCTCCGATCTTCCAACCTCGCACTGGCCGAAACCCCACGCATCCACAGAGCCAGAGCAGGCGGAAGATCCTTCTCCCACATGGCTGCCAAGACCTGGAACGAGCTACCGGCAGACATCAGACTAGCCCCCTCCCTGAACACCTTCAGGATGACCCTCAAGACCTGGCTCTTCGGCTAGACAGATCTACGGACCCCCCCCAGCACCTTGAGACCGTCGCGGGTGAGTAGCGCACTTACAAATCCCTGATTGATTGATTGATAGCTTGGCACAGAGCAGTCTGGCTTAATTTAGAGGCAATGTATAAAGTATTTATAGAGCAATTCAAACAGTAATAAATTAGAACACAACACATGAAAAATCCTACACCAATTTAGTAAAATTCGATAAATAATTTAGGACCAAAATGACAAAAATCCAGTCAGTAGAACTGGAGGTATGCAATTTCAAAGATTTAAGTGAAAATAGCACCAAAAAACAGAGAATGTCAACTGTGGTTATCTGGCCGTGCTAGACCAGCCCAAAGTCACAAGTTCAGGCTGACCGTGATGGAGCGTGGTCAGCTACAGTGACCCAGTTAGGCCTGCTGAAAAGTACCTTAATTTCTGATTGGGGAGCGATGTGGAGTCGCGCGTCGAGAATGCGTTGTGCAGCAGAGGTGTTGCGAGTTCCTTGTGTGGAGATATGTCACACAGCGGCGGTTCCAGGAAGCTGCTATGGGTGATTCGAGGTCCTTGCAGGTAAGTGTGTTGCACAGCAGTGGTTCCGAGGAGCTGGTGGTCAATTCAAGGTCCTTGCGAGGAGATGTGTCACACATCGTACGTTCCGATGAGCTGTGGGGCTGTGATGCAAAGTCCTGCGTCGAGGAAGCAGCACGATATGGTTCCAATAGAGAGACGTATGAGGGGATGCGTTGCGCTGCGTCGGTTGTGCTGAGACCACAGCTGCCCTGGCTGAGCATCTTCAGGCCCACTACCAAGGTTCCAGCACTAGGGTAGCACCACTTGGGAGAACAGGACTCACAGTTGGCAGAGCCCAAGGGCTGGGCTCAAGGTTGCTGGAACCTGTTCTGTCCCTGATCAAAAGGCCAGCCAACTAGCCCTTGGAGTCACTCTGGTGATCTTGGGTCCAAGATGCAGATCCAGTCCTTCTCACTCAGGCAGGAGGGCAACAGAGTGGCAGTGAAGGAAAGCAGCACAGCAGTCCTCCTTCTGAGTCTTCCACAGGTCCAGATGTATAGTGACTTTGACAAGTTTGAAGTAGGCGAAAGTTCTGGAGGTTTCCACCCACCTGAGGTGTTGGGGTATTCCTTTCTTACCTGCACTTGCCCCTAGCTTGTCTGGGGGCACAAAAGACTAATGTCAGACCCTTTGTAAGGGTGTTCAGGCAGGTCCTTTGTGATGTTCAAATGTGGTAGGGGACAGCTCCACCCCTCATCAAGTCAGGGTGGCCCATCTTGCCAGCACCTATCTTCCCTGTGTTTCACTGTGTCTGATCAAACTGCCAGCTACACCTATTCATGTGACCCAGGGACAGGCCACAGACACCAAATGGTTGGGATTAGAAAATGGCAACTTTCTGAAAAGTCAAAATTATACTAATCACAGCTTGTGCGCACTAAGGTTAAACTAGTTCTCTGATTATACCCAATATTCATTAGTTTTCTAACTTGGTGTGCACTACCTGAAGTGGTTCCACCCTTCCACCAATTCAAATAGAGAATACAGACTAGAGCGTAATGTTCTAGACAGGATGTGCACTACCTGGAAACACTCCTATGTGAGTGTATATAAACAATACATATAAATCATTTAAGGCATTTTTTACATGGAAAAACAGTGTTATTCATAAATTCACAACGTTCCCAGAAACCATAATTATTCAAAAAGTATGTGCATGAGCCCTCAACCAAAACCGTCTTGATGATAGGCTTCTTTCGTCCATTCATATACTGTGAGTCCAAATCAGAATGTGAATTTCAAAAGTCCGTTTATTCAAATCATAAACAGTGAAGTGCAGTTTGCTCCACAATCCCAATGCATTTCGGGTGTGACCAACACCCTTCTTCAGGGGATATCTAATTCCAATCCAATGACGGACAATGACCAGAACTGTAACATGTCTGTCGGAATATATCAAAAACAACCCAGCGTTCAAAAGCGCCGTAAATAACCGGACTTTATAGATCAATGCACATAAAGTCAGTTCAATACTGCTCGTGCGGTAAACGGTGAAAAGTCCTCGATGTATTTGGCTCTTCCCAACGCAGCTGCGAGGGTGATGGTAGTTAAATACGCAGCGCATCTTCCTCTTCTAACTCGTGTCCAACAATCAAGTATCAAGCCCCGATTCTGCCTATCTGGGATTGATACTTTTCACCGTTTACCGCACGAGCAGTATTGAACTGACTTTATGTGCATTGATCTATAAAGTCCGGTTATTTGCGGCGCTTTTGAACGCTGGTTTGTTTCTGATATATTCCGACAGACCTGTTACAGTTCTGGTCATTGTCCGTCATTGGATTGGAATTAGATATCCCCTGAAGAAGGGTGTTGGTCACACCCGAAATGCATTGGGATTGTGGAGCAAACTGCACTTCACTGTTTATGATTTGAATAAACAGACTTTTGAAATTCACATTCTGATTTGGACTCACAGTATATGAATGGACGAAAGAAGCCTATCATCAAGACGGTTTTGGTTGAGGGCTCATGCACATACCTTTGAATAATTATGGTTTCTGGGAACGTTGTGAATTTATGAATAACACTGTTTTTCCATGTAAAAATGCCTTAAATGATTTATATGTATTGTTTATACACACTCACATAGGAGTGTTTCCAGGTAGTGCACATCCTGTCTAGAACATTACGCTCTAGTCTGTATTCTCAACTTTCTGAAAAGTGGCATTTTCAGAATTGTGACTTAATTCTGACTTTACCATTAAAGAGGGCTTTAAATTACAATTCTTTAGGCACCAGACTCAACCTGTCCGCAGGGTCCTGATTGAAAGTTATCACTTATTAAATGTAATAAGGAAACCCAATGTAATTCTAAGTGAGAGGTAGGCCTTGAAGTAGTGAAAAACTAATTTAAGAGTTTCTCACTACCAGGACATGCAAAACTTAAAAGTACATCTCAAACGTTTTAAATACACTTCACCCTGCCCTCTGGGCTCTTCAGGGCATACCCAGCGGGTGCATATATATTAACAAGCATTTGCAATGCAATCGGTCTCGCCTTTGGGACCTTATAGGTTTTTGGCTATGCAGCATAATATCCTGGGTGCTAAGAAACGTAAGAAAGACACATCTCTTTTTGAGCAAATGATGAAACTGTTAAAAGGCCAAACTACAAGGCCCACAATGTAGCGAGCACATGGTTGATTCCCCCAATCTTTTGTGGGGAGCATCAGAGTATTTCAATGGCGGTTTAAGGCAGTCTCCTTAGCATTTGGTCCGCAGAGAGCTCTCCTCCCATGCTGCCCTGAACTGTCAATCCCTGTGCAGTTTAGTCCTGAAATAAACCCAGGTTGTTCGATTTAGATGTATAGAGTCTAACCAATCAGGGAATGTTTACATCAGTCCCTACTTAGTTGACTTCTGGCATGAAATGATGATACGGTTCTTTACTCAACATGGAACGAAAGTACATGTGTTACAAACACATAAAGAATTAACATGTCTAAATCGTATGCCCCTTTTTATTGCGAAGTTGATGAGGCAAGTCTTAGTGAAAAAGGAACTAAATTAGCAGGCAGCTTGAATTGGGGTTAGTGGGTCCCACTGTTGCCAGTACCAATATTCATTGGAGACCAGTTCATCAGCACTGTCCCCCTTATACAGTACGTTTTGCTAAAGTGACGGGAACATTAAAGGAACCCATTGAGTAGAGAGTGACACATATGGATTTAATGTAGTGGGTACACTGATTATGAATGTATTCCTCAAATAGGAACATCGCGAAGTGTGTATTTTCCTTTACAAAGAAAAAAATGCTAGGGCCATTCTTTGCAGCATTGCTCACATTTCCATGTAGAAATGATGGGACCATGGCAGATGAAATGTTTGCTTAAGAAAAATTAATTTAGGTTAATACTCATGTTAATGTGTGTCAATTTCTTTGTTTTTTTACTGATACTCTTCTGTTTTATCGAGTTATTTACTTTTCTAACATATGGGAAAGCAGTCACTTTTCATTAAAAGATGCTCTTTCCTGCACACATTTGCATAGCAAGAACTTCAACTTCTCATACTGGCTCTAGTGATGTCGAAGTCAAATGGGAAAACAATGCACCCATTGTATTTCTGCCAATCTGGATGCCATGACCACGGTGGGGGTACTGGTGGGTTCAAGTAGTAAGAGGGCGCGTGAGCCACGCGTGGAAACCATGTGTCACTGCGTGTTATATTCCATATAGGTACCCTATATAGGCGCAGGTAACATCGCAACCTTTCACCCACATCCTTCCCTACATTGCATACATAACGGTTCTTAGGCACTGACCTTTTACCTAGATATGACACTGCACTCAGAACGCGGGTTTTTCCCTGGTTCGATTCTCATACATTATGCATGAGGCTTCTTGGAAGCACAGTAGGACTAACAGGATAACCATCTCCTGTATAATATCTCTGTATACAGTTCAGGCCCAACGTCATCCTTTAGGCCGACACAGTAACACAGTAAGGTAGGACCCCTGGGGAGAACTATGGGTATATATACAGCACATCTTGCTTAGGAAGATAGAGGAGACCGTGACTTCCCGGCTGACACACTGACCAGAGACGCT
The DNA here is from genome assembly GCA_963921515.1 of Calotriton arnoldi. Lineage (NCBI taxonomy): Eukaryota > Metazoa > Chordata > Amphibia > Caudata > Salamandridae > Calotriton > Calotriton arnoldi. The sequence continues at coordinate 553,729 of CAWUFW010002165.1, forward strand.
GAGGTTCCTGCATGCAGACGCTCCAGCTAGCAGTGGTCTAACATCCCTCGCGGGGTGTCCAACTCGAGACCAGGACGGGGTCCCACATTCTCTAATTCTCAGGTAATGGGGTGGATTAGATCCTAGAGGGATTCTTGGCATAACACCTACACAGATGCTAGGTACATTTAGGTACATCTAGTTAGGGAGGCATCGTAGGAGTAAGCACTTTTATCATGTGTTTTATGTACATGTATGTATTCATGATTTATGCAAGATGGTAGAACTATACCATCCCTTTACTTTCGTGGTATTGCTAATCATATATCTCTGCTACTGTCTAATGGTTGTTGCAGATCATATATTCTACACTAGAATAACAACTGTTCAATAAATACTTATTGAAACGCCCAGCCTGTTTATTCTGTGTATCTCTCTGAGACAAACTAAGTGAGCACGAGTGACTGAGCGAAAGGTAGTATATTGTTTCCACGATCCTGGGGGATCAGGGTTGTCATGTTCTGAGGTTGCCAGAATCTATTCTCTCCTTGATAAGAGGAGATTATAGTGGCACTGTGAGCTTGCTAATACAGACCGGCTAACGTATCCGGTTGCTCGGAATCCGTCCGCCACCAATCCCACAGTTTGTTATCCAAACGTGCAGATCCTGTATAGGTAATATAGGAACTATACTACATGGCGCCGCCAACGTTGGTTGGGTACTTATTTAACAGTAGAATCTGAGTAGTTCAGTCGTGCTATTCTCAGAGACCCCTACTCACAAAAACACCAGAGACGTCTGGAGTGGGTAGGCACAAACTCCGCCACAGCTGAGTAGGCTAAAAAATCCTATTTTTTGGCTGTTGGTTAATCAAGCTTGAAGGACCAATTGTTCCTAAATTGTGCAAAACCACCTTATCTTAGTTCCCTTGAAAAACGTCTTCTTTACAAAATGACTGAGGACAGAAATAACAAATAATTAGACCCAATGCAACAAAATCTGCCCCTCACAGACGAGGACGATGCAGGCGCAATACAAATTGCACCAAACTTTAGAAATACAGTCACCCTGAAACTACTTGCGCATGGTTTATCAGCTAGAGGTGGCATAGTAATTTTCGTGATTGAGGCACACGAATCAAACAAAACAGAGGTTTTTTATTCGTGGGTTACATTCCCAGCAGCAAATGCAAGAACAAAAATATTTCACTCCTACACGGAAGGAGATGCACCAGCGGAATATTATCCATTCGAGGACATAGAGGTTCCGCTCATGTACCAGGAACATTTATACTGGTTTAAAGGTGCCCTACCCCACATAAGAAGAAGAGTGAGACTCGGCCCGCTCGGAAGAGAAGGGGCAACATGGCCAATATTAGCGGCCTACACACCACATCCTGAATTTGAAACAATGCCACCAGGAGACTTACTCACACAACACAAAGAATTAATAAAAATTTACAGAAACTTGACGCAATTCGTCATGAGGACACTTACAGTCCAACCAGCAATAGTTGCAACAAATGGAACTCAAATTCAGGGTACAGCAACTAAAATTACACCACAAACATTACACACAGTAATGGGTAAAATGCCCACAAAACATGAACAAATACCATTCTGGGTAGCTCAGAAAATTCCCGAATACTACCCCGTATGAAATACACAGAATGCTAACAATCTGCTTGCCCACGGGGATAACACCACAATTAGAGATTGTACCACTTGGGGTACAGTTTTTGCTGCCATTTATACCAGAACACATGGTATTCCTTCATTAGCAGTAGTACCTGATGTATTGAGACAGATACAAAATGAGTACGGAGCAGAACCTGCCCTAAACTTAGGGATGAAGTTACTAGGTAACTATGCCCAGGTATCAGCCATAATACTAGCTAACATTAAGGGGGAAGCAGCTTCAGTGGCCATCCGCCAACGCCTGAGGGAGTTTGATCCTTTAGAACAGGAACACAAACTACCCAAAATAATTGAAACTGCGTATGCAGAATTAGGCAGAGGCAGTTTGGGTGGGAAAGCTTTAAAACCACAACTGGTGGGCAGTCCTGAAAAGGACACTTCCAAGCAGACACCTGCTTCAACTAAGAAGAAGTGGTACAATAAAAAACAACAACATTTTAAAGAAAATAGATCTCAATCCCGAGGTAGATCTCCTCCACAGGAGCCCTCCGAAAAGAGGTACAACCTTAGGAATAGGGAAAATATTAGGAAACCTGACAGGTATCAGGATACTGATACACGTTCCCCTCGTTCCTTTCGGGGTTCATCGAAAAACTCTGAGAGGGAAGGACGGTCAGAAAGACAAGAAGAGCGTACAAAGTCCAGAGACAAGCCGCACGCTCAGGATTACACTTCTAAAAAAAGAAGAAAAACCAAAGCAAAAGCCACAGTTCAAAAAGAAGGTTGCAGGTCTAAAGATCAGACATGCCCAGAATTCTGAGGACTTGACTACTGAACGGGGAATGGGCTCTGACGATGCTAGACAGTGCGGCAGAAGTAACAATAGTTCGCCAGAACCTGATGGAATTTCTGGTGACAGCGGACTTGAATAATTATATCACAGTGGAAACACCCGATACTAGGGTAAGCGTCCCACATAAAGTATATGAAATAATGCTCCAAATGGAGGGGGACAAATGTAGAACAGTGAGAGGTCTCTTTTGGGAGAACCTGACGTTTGGCTATGATATTTTATTAGCTGAACAAGATTGGCCGCCAGCATTCGTCATGGATTGCCCTAAAGGAGAAACGGTAATTCTTCCGTCTTTCTCAGGCCATATTCCCAGGCACTTGCAACACACACATGCGCAGGAGTGGGCGGTAGCCCAGGCTCCGGCATTATACAAAAACCATGTTGGATGGGATGAGGATTCAACCCACCACATAATTCCTTTAAAAAATACTCCAACTGCACAGAGGCAGTATCCAATAAAGCAAGAAGCTAAAAAAACAGGTCAGGGAGATCTTAAATCAGCTTGAATACCAAGGGGTGATTGAAACTTGCACCTCACCAATGAACAGTCCTTTGTTTCCTGTCATGAAACCTGACAATTCATATCGTCTAGTTTTAGATTACAGACATTTAAACACTTGCACTAAGACATTTGCAGTCCAAAATGCACATAGTGCCGCATTAATGAATAACATTGTGCGGAAAAAATATAAAACACTTGATATCTCAAATGGATTTTTCTGCCAAAATATAGCGCCTGAAAGCAGGTATCTAGCAGCCTTCTCAGCGCTAGGGACCCAGCGTCAATTTTGTCGACTCCCCCAGGGGTATAAGAACATCCCGGGGTTGTTTTCGGGCAGAGTAACTTTGGGGCATATTATCAAGGGCAGTATCGCCACTTTAGCGGCACTTTTTGCCGATAGAGCGGTGATATTTTTATCGCCCTATTAGCAAGCTGTCGCTAACAGCTGTTAGCGACAGCTTAATGGCTATAGCGGCCGTTTTGTTGCCGCTTTGCATGTCAGCGATAATTATCGCTAATGACATGCAAAGTAGGCGTTCCCAACTAAAAGCAACTGCAAACAGTCGCAAACACAACTTCCCCCTATTACCAATGCCCGTAAAGCGATAAAAAAAGTCGCGCTAACCGCGATTATCGCTGGAATCTAACACCTGCTAAAAACTTGACTTAACCATCTTGTCAATGGGAGGTGGATTGTAAGGTTAAGTCCTCACCTGCCTATTGGCAAGCTTTTCATTAGCGCAGTGAATTTATCGCTGGATTTCTCGCGCTATTGCTGGGTTTCGCCGCTATCGCTGGATTTTTTATCGCCTTGGAGATAAACGTTGATAATAACGCGTTATCTCCGCGATGAAATCCAGCGATTAAAAAAAAAAAACAGCGCTAAGCGCGCTTTGCGATAATTATTGCACATCCTTGGTAATATGCCCCTGAGTTACTTCAAAAATTGGACGAAGAGGCATTGTCCTATGTGGATGATATTTATCTAACGGACGATGACCTAGAGGAGCACTTGAACAGAGTGAATACCATAATTTTGGGATTTGCATCTGAGGGCTACAAATTCAACTTTAAAAAATCAAGAATTGCCCACCTCAGTGTCCTGTTTTTAGGATATGAGCTTTCAAGTGAAGGAAAAAGCCTGGCAGCCCATTTTTTTTTTAAAAATGCGCGCTGCTCCAACCTCCAAAATCATTGAAAAATTTACAGTCAATTCTGGGATTCCTAAATCTTGGTAGAACATACATTTTAGATTACGCAAAAAGAGTAAAACCTTTCTACGATGTAATAAAACCTGATTTTTCAGTAAAACAATGGACACAGGAACATACAGATACACTTCGTTCCTTACAAGCTGACATGATAGCTTCCAAACACTTACAGACACACGTAAATATACGCAACCTGGTGATCCGTATAGTTGCGGGTCAATCTGGGTACACCTATCTAACATATAATGAAGGTGAGACAGCACCAATTGCATACAGATCACATTTGTACACAAATGCTGAGATGCGCTTCGCATCTACAGAAAAGATTGACAGCAGTACAGACTGCTGTAGTGAGAGAAAGAGCACTGCCTCAGGGGAAACAAATAATAGTAGTAACTCCGGTTCCAGTCTTAGAGGCTGCGACAAAGGCAAGCGTTCCTAATGCTTTACATCCGAGATGGATACAATGAGCTAATTCTCTTACTGCAACAGATGTAGAATACAGGTACAACCCAAATTTAAAGACACAAGCATTCCTGCAATACGAACAAGAATATCCTCTACCAAACGAAATAATGCCTCTAGATCAGTATGAATATATCATTTACACTGACGGATCTGCTCAACCGGCCATAGGGAGTAAGCAACAATATAGCGCAGCATGTGCAATCGTTAAAGGTTGCATGCGGGATGGAAAGTTCCACCCAAGTTGCACAAAAACGCAGTCTCTAGGCGACTGCACGGCACAGTTGGCAGAGTTAAAAGTGCTGATTCTGGCACTGGAAAATACGGATCGAGAATTCCCCACACTAATTGTGTGCGATTCCTTTTACTGTGTGCAGTCTTACAATGAATATTTGCAGTACTGGGTTCAAAACTGGTTCAAAGATGCAAAATGTGGCACAATTAAGCATAAAATGCTATGGGAACAGGTAGTGGAGTTGAAAACCGAACTACCGAGGGCTCACGTGATACATACACTGAGTCATCAGCGTGATGGCATTCATGTTGAAGGGAATTCATTGGCTGATCAAGCCGCAAAGGGGGCTGTATGCATGGCTTCCGTAGCTGCAATCACTCGTTCTAAAACGAGAATAGACGGTGAGATTATGGTAGCTATTAATGCAACCGGCAAAAACAGCGGAGCAGCACCAAAAAGGTTTCCACTCAAGTACTCCTACAAGTTAGATGCCAATAACATTCCATTTGCTCAGATTCCTGGAGTGGGGGATAGAGTAATTCCAAACATGGATCGTAGGTCAGGTTTGATCCTAGCAGCACACGAAGGGATAGGTTCTGCACATGCAGGAGTTACGGCAACTGTTTCTTTGTTGAAACAACACTATTGGTGGCCTGGATTAACAAAGCAGACTAAGGACTATGTCTTGAAATGCGACATCTGTCAGCAGATGAAAGGTTCCACCGTAACACGTCCAGCACAGACACCGCTGTTAATATCTGACAAACCACTAGCGTGTGTTTATTTGGACCACTGCGGCCCCTTACAAAGAGATGGGGCTTACAAGTATATCATGGTTGCAGTGGATTCCTGCTCGAGTTTCCTATGGGTGTGTCCCCAGCGCTCGACTGACGCTCGAACTGTTATAAAAGATTTGCGAGTCTTTATAGGGACATATGCAATTGGCACATTACATTCTGACCAGGGCCCTGCGTTTAGCTCTCGGGCTTACAAGGAGTCCATGCGAGGATTGGGTGTAGCATTGCGGTACTCATCTCCGTACCATCCAGAGGGAAATTCGGTAGTGGAGAGAAAAAACCGAGACTTAAAGCAATCTTTAACAGCTAGAGTATTAGGCACGGGTGAAAGTTGGGTAAAACAGCTGTATGGAGTCCAGCATGCTCTTAACAACATGCCAAGAAGTTCTCTAGGGGGTGTCACTCCATAGGAGGTCCAATTTGGGACAAGAATGTGGGTACCTGATCTTGATTGTGAAGGCACAGTGGCGGATGAAAAGCCTTTTGACATCCATGATCGTTTGGCTGTTTTTACAGGATCTAAATGAATCCAGGACACAACAAAGTAATGTCCATCTGAAGCAGATCGCCACTGGGGAAGTCAAATCGGTCACGGCAAGACCTGTCTGGGTCCCAAAAGTCTGGGATCTGGTCAGAGAGAAAATAGCGGACAAGAAAGAATTTGGGCCATCATTCAGAAAACCTGTACCGGTCCTAGCAATTGAAGGAACAAGAACTGTACTTCTACCGCCTCTTGCCGGATAAAAGGATAAAAGATTTGTCTCAATTGACCTAATCAAACCACACTATGTGGCCGATACTAAGCAGTAGGCCAAGTGGACTCCAAAGTAGAAGACTCCCTCCTCTCGCTACAATTCAAGACGTTCAAACGGAAAGACTCATCACGTTCGAAGAGCCTCCAACACGGAATGAAGGACTAAGCAACAATGCTATGGAACTAGTTCCTCTTGAACCTGAAGTTCAAACTCAAAATCAAAAACAACTTGTTATTCGACCAAATACAGATGTCTACGTCAACATGCCTCGACAAGAGCAAACCACGATTTCTACAAATCCTGATGCAATACCAACAATTGATCGAACTGCTTCTGGCTATTTCATAACCTTTGATACGTTTTCTTTGGATCCAAGCGAACCAGAAACGATGCCAGCCAAAAAATCACGCAAACAGCAAGTTACAGACTTTATGCACTTTCTTAAAAAGACTTACCTGGTGTCACCTTGGGTAGAACTATGGATAATCACCGGGATACTTTTCTTTCTTTTCTGGGTAGGCTTGGTAATAGTTTGTAGTATGCTTATTAATGGGAAATACATTCGACAAAGCTCTGCAGCCCAAAAGGTGAACTTAATTTTAAAACCACACCAATCATCTCATCGAGAACAAAGAGACTTGTCATCAGTAAACATTATAGCAGTTCCTATACCCGATGGTATAGTGTGGGACAAGGTTGATTTTGATATATTTGGTCCGACTGAAATTTTAAGAATTCTTCATTTATTTAAAATATCATTGAGTGATATCATTACCTCAAGGACATTTTCCGATGATTGGGATCTTGAAACTGTTAATAACATATCTGATTTGGAAAAATCTGCTGCGTTTTCTAATAGTGAAACTTTGGAAAGCACATCAGATTTCGAGAGTATGTATTGTTATCAACACTAAGGTCATCATTTTTTGCATAAATCTGCTAATCCTAGAAATGTGTTCACATACCACCAGTGGGAACGTTGTCCAACACCACCGAAAGGTAGTTCAAAAACATTTTCACAGAAATTTCCATATTTTTCAGGGTTTAATATGTCTGACCCAGCCTCATACGATTATAAGGTTGCACCAACATCAGCACAGAAATATGTTGACAAACACCAAACAGATTTACTCTGCTTCCTTTATTGCCCAGTTGTCCGAACAAGGTTTCGACTTGTGGAAAGACACCATAGACCTAAAATCAGTCTGGGGTAGTAGGGAATGGCAGGTACAGGGGACAGAAGCTTTGTTTAGAGCATGCCTCATCCCTCAACAAATCATGTTTTTGAACGAGACAGTGCAACAGACGTCTTGCCTTGGACTAGCTAAGAGCAAAGACTTGAACACGCCTTGGTTGCCGACTCCATCACACACCGAGGGCAACAAAACATCACAGGAAGAAATTACAGTAGATGACATTATACAATACAACAGATCAGACCCCGATTGGAGAAAATGGTTGATTTGGCCCACAGACACTAATAGTTGTCAAGCAAGATTCATGGGTAAAACCGAAGGGTTTAGTATCCATAGGCCAGATCCACGTTATGTACAAAGACAATATCCAGGGGTAGTGACATCCTACAGTGTTGGGAAGTTGTGCCTCGATTGGCTAAAAACCTCAACACTCACACAGGTGAAACAACACTTATCCTTTCTGATGCAGGATGTGGATCTTAGGGATTTTTTAATGGGTCCCAGGAAGCCACGTCAGAAACGTTTCTATTATGCTGTCTACAATGAAATTTGGAAAATATCCCAACAAGAGGCCACAGAGAGACTCCGGGAAATAGACCATATTAATCTAGAAAAATCTCTATCAGTGGTAGACAATGGGTTAACTACATTGACCTCCAGGATATATTCCTTAGGCAACATTGTATCTTCTACGATAGACATACTAGAACAAGATTTGGCCATATTACAACACGGGCAATCACAGTTACGTTCTATTATGTTGTTAAGCTGGACGCTGCAATCTTTGCGTGCAGGCTACGTGCCTTGGCGTTTTATCAACAGCACGTCTCTGTTTTCTGAATACAATCTAACAGATAAACAGATAGAAATGGCACAAAGGGGAGCAAAATATACAATGTTGCTTATCGAAAAACTGGATAGATTACCATTCACAGTGGCAGAATCACCATCTACAGAATGGCTAATCCATGGTCACATAACTCAACCAGTCACTACTTTTCAGTTTCAATATTGCCTTGAACAAAAGCAGGCAGGCAGATATGAAGAAATGGGTAAGGAATACATTAAGGAATCTTGGGAATTACCATACAGATTTCGGTGCCGGAGTGGGGATCAAGAAGTGTTTCTGAGCGGTACAAACTGCGAGAATGCTTTAAGTGGATCACTCATATGCCAGGATATAATGTTGCACGGAGCTTGTAATGGTTCTGTAGCAAACCTGTCCTGTCATTTGAAGGGTGCCCCAGCTGCAGTGATTACTCCAGCATTCAGGCTACTTTCAAATGGGAGTTACTTGATGCTGAACGGTCAAGGCTGCTGTGGCATGCTCCCGGGCATCGCATATCTGGTAACCGTGAGCTCCAGGGTTACTTGTTGTATGCAAAGATTGTTTCCACCGACACATACAGTCAGGGAGACGCCGTTATGGCCTTCACTGAATGTTTCCTTAATACGGTTTGATACTCTAAGCAGCATGAAAGCCATGCTTCTACAGAAGTCTGTGCCCTTAACCTCGGCTCGAGAGACTTTTGATCTCCAGATCGCAAGGTCTTCGGCAGAGATACAGGCGTTCATTCATACAAACTGCCCTTTCCATTTAGCAGAAATGGGTAAATCGTATCTTTAACATGTCTGATACGACAGGCATTGTCCACCTATTTAAGACCATAGGTTCTGGACTTCTGAGCACCTTTCAGACGTACTTGGAGTTATACCAAACTTCATACACTCCGTATTCGGAAGCATCTTTGGAGGACTTCTGCTGATCCGGTTTCTAATAGCAGGTATCCTGATTGTTTTCTATTTGCTACGCAATGGACGTCCCAGTCACCAAGGCGATGGAAAGAACACTGCTGGAGCGTTAATACCGTGACCGCATGGTACAACTTCTAGGCATGCCTCGCCTAAGAGAACTAAGTGAATCTTGGTTCCTGTCATTTCGACCGGTCTGGATAGACTGCATCTTACCTGTCCTCTGTTGCCTGTTTTACGGAGAAGAATGCGTGTTAGACCTGTGTTTGACACGCTAATCATCTGCGCAACCGGACGTGAATGCGTTACTGGACCCGATAACGGCCCATGTTCTGCAGTGTCAGCGTATTCCAATGTTGATGGCGGCATTCCTTGAGCCTCCACGGGGAGTAACTTCACCTGTTGGTATGAACACCGGCTCCTCCTCTGACACCCAGGCTTTGGACGTCGCACAGGCTGCCCCAGCACCGGCTGTGGACAGCTTGGAACATCTGTGCTCAATTGATGTGCTCTGCGAGGTGCTACAGGGGCCGTCTACTGCAGAAGCAAGCAACGAAAATGTTGCATCTACCAGCCAGGACACATAAACATTTGAACTCATTTGGCTCGTCGAGTGCTGGGAGAAATTCGCTTTTTTTTTTTTTTTAAACAAGCTCAAATTTGGAACTATGGAACTAAATTGACATTCCTTTCATTTTTTGGGGGCGTACATGGCTTTATAATGCTTATAGTGATCCGGACTATATCAACTGACATTTTAGAGCTAGGGCTTGCAAACTTTTTAAAAACGTTTTTAAGTTTTTGTTTTTTAATTTTAGAAGTTTTTAGACATTTTCGTTCAGAAGATGCTTTTATAAACTTTGTGCGTACCACTATCTAGTAATGTTAGTAGTATAGTAATAGGTTACATATGTCGTCCATTCGGAAGAGGAGTGGGTGTTATATTCCATATAGGTACCCTATATAGGCGCAGGTAACATCGCAACCTTTCACCTACATCCTTCCCTACATTGCATACATAACGGTTCTTAGGCACTGACCTTTTACCTAGATATGACACTGCACTCAGAACGCGGGTTTTTCCCCGGTTCGATTCTCATAGATTATGCATGAGGCTTCTTGGAAGCACAGCAGGACTAACAGTAGGATTACCATCTCCTGTATAATATCTCTGTATAAAGTTCAGGGCCAACTTCATCCTTTAGGCAGACACAGTAACACAGCAAGGTAGGACCCCTGGGGAGACCTATGGGTATATATATATAGCACATCTTGCTTCGGAAGATAGAGGACCATGACTTTCCGGCTGACACACTGACCAGAGACGCTGAGGTTCCTGCATGCAGACGCTCCAGCTAGCAGTGGTCTAACATCCCTCGCGGGGTGTCCAACTTAAGACCAGGACGGGGACTCACATTCTCTAATTCTCAGGTAATGGGGTGGACTAGATCCTAAAGGAATTCTTGGCATAACACCTACACAGATGCTAGGTACATTTAGGTATATCTAGTTAGGGAGGCATCGTAGGAGTACGCACTTTTATCATGTGTTTTATTTACATGTATGTATTCATGATTTATGCAAGATGGTAGAACTATACCATCCTTTTACTTTCGTAGTATTGCTAATCATATATCTCTGCTACTGTCTAATGGTTGTTGCAGCTCATATATTCTACACTAGAATAACAACTGTTCAATAGATACTTATTGAAACGCCCAGCCTGTTTATTCTGTGTATCTCTCTGAGACAAACTAAGTGAGCACGAGTGAACGAGCGAAAGGTAGTATATTGTTTCCACGATCCTGGGGGATCAGGGTTGTCATGTTCTGAGGTTGCCAGAATCTATTCTCTCCGTGATAAGAGGAGATTATAGTGGCACTGTGAGCTTGCTAATACAGACCGGCTAACGTATCCGGTTGCTCGGAATCCGTCCGCCACCAATCCCACAGTTTGTTACCCAAACGCGCAGATCCTGTATAGGTAATATAGGAACTACACGACATGCAGAGAAGACTTTACATGTTAGATGCACTGTGCACAAGTACCATGGCTTCACGCCTGTGAAAAAGAACGAGGCGCCCCAACGTCTGGTGTTGCAGGTCGGACAACCCGTGAATTAAATGTTAAGTGAAGATATGTAAGTGCTGCTAATGATACCAGCAATTAGATGGACTATTCAACGTTTAGGTAATGAGCTCGCTGACAGAGGTGAACATGTTACATCAGCCATAACACATATGCTCGAAGAGCTGCTGGCATGATTACAAAGCGGAACATGTCACGTGTAATGCAGGTGTAATACAGGGGCACTGACTGCTCACTTTAATGTATTCGGCGATCCTGACAACACTGCGAGGGAGACAATCTGGGAAGTAATGTGTGGAAGACATTCATCAGGAACAACTGCCTATAGATCCGAGAGGCACACAACTTCGACATAAAAGATGTTTGAGAACGCAGCCTTGTCTGTTAATAGTTTTAGATGCCTTACCTTGGAATTTGCAGGCAAAGGTCCTTGGTGGTCAGTGAATGAGCACGGTCCGTGGTATTCAGCAACGCTCCAGTGTGATCACAGTATGTCGGCATACTCTGCACATTATCACGATAAAGTACCACATGTTGTTTGACAGCCAATATACTACGTGCATGGGAGGCTAGGGTAAAATATCGCATCATTTCTGCTCCACGCAGGCTCGCTTTAAAGCAGCTTCTCTTTTAGTCTTTCCGCAGCTTCACTCGCGCCATCACTTAACAACACCGGCACGTGGATTCTCGTAACGCAGTATGCTGCTCGTAGACCACAATCCAGCAGTCTGCAGGCACAGGGGGGGGTGAACATAAAAATGAATTAACCTGTTTCTTTCCATCTGCCACGGCACCTACGCGAACAACTCCTCTCCTCCTCCTCCTCCTCCTCCATGGATTTTCAATTTTTTTTTAACCTTCATGTGACCAACAAAATGCAATTAATAGCAAGAGCAAGAGGCATCACACTTGTGCCTAGGTGCAGAATTTATTTATTGAGACAGTTGTTCACTTAATCGCTGTACATGCCAGGAAGGCTACGGAACACAAGCAGATTAGGTCTGCTTATGTGCACTGGGGAAGGTGTCTCGCTTGCTGGCGAGGGTAGTCGACATCTATTTGGGATCTACATGTTCATGCATTATTATGGTGTTTTTCTTCTTAACTGTCTGAAGGCAGACCGCAATTTCTTATGCACATATAGCTGTTTGCATTCTCCGAGATAAGCTTCCCAATAATCGTTGAGACAGGCGTGCTAGTATTTAGTCGGAAGTGGTATGCTTCTCTCCTGCTTTCTATTTATTTTCATTGATTCGAAGAATACAAGAACAACAGAGCCATGAAACACCGTGTCTCAGACTACCCCTAACAACTATCTCCCAGACTAACACGCAGAGACATGGGCACTGATGCAAACAGGCATTTGCAATACAATAGGTCTGACATTACTGAAAGGTGAGCTATTGGCGTTGCATACGCCAATAGCTCAAACTTTCAGTAATGCGAGAGCTATTGCATTTCAAAGCAATCGCGGCACTCGTGCCAAAGCTGTAAACATCCTAACCTAAAGCACGGGTGCCGCGATTGCTTCAAAAGTAAAGAAATAGAAAAAAAGTTTTTTTCTATTTCTTTACTTTTGAAGCAATCGCGGTACCCGCGCTTTAGGTTAAGATGTATCACAGCTAAAGCGCGGGTGCCGCGATTGAAACAAAAGTAAACAACTAGAAAAACAAGCATCAGAAATCGAAATAAAACGAGGAGTGCAATGTGGAAGCACATAAAAGTAAAACAAAAAATACCTTTTCCTGAATGCAGTGGTGATGTCAGGAGGCGGCTTGAAGGACTCAGCGCGCACCATGCGTGCAGCGCGAATCTTTGGCAAACATGCCGGTCCCTGGGAAACTCTTCAGCGCATGGGTTTCCGCAAGAACAAAGGCACACTGGAGTGGATGCCTGCTTGTGCCCTGGGGGGACCGTAGAGTGTGTGCTGAAACAGTAACACTCTAGTCAGTCCCTGCTTGTGCCCCAGGGGCACTGTAAAAAGCACGCTACGTGAGCGGAATGCCGAAGACATGAATCGCGCTGGAAATGGAACGGCGTGTGCGTGGCTGCTCTTCTCCCGGCTATACTCCAGGGAGTCCGCTTTTAAAACAAGGAACTCACGGCAGCAGCCACAATTGCATTTGTGAAGATCTGTTGTTAACCAGATCTGAAAGTAAATAGAAAACATGAAGGGAGGTGGGGCCATCACACGCTACAGCGTGATGGCCAGACAAAACGATTGCTTAGTGAAATAGCCAGCGAGCGAGCTAAGCCCACAATGCATTTGTAAATGACCCAGATAACAGCCAATGGCAAGTGGTGGGTGTGCCAAACCACACAGAATAGATAATAACAGGTCGATCAAGCTCGACCTAAAAAGGATGGTTTGGGCCTGGTAATAGGTTTATTTTGCCAGGTCAGAATGGCAGTTTAAAACTGCACACACAGGCTACAATGGTAGGCCTGAGTCATGTTTTACTGGGCTACTTAAGTGGGTGACAGTCAGTGCTGCAGGCCCACTAGTGGCATTTAATTTACAGGCCCTGGGTACATAGGGTATCACTTAACTAGGGATTTACAAGTAAATTAAATGTGGCAGTTGGGTATTAGCAAATTCTGTCATGTTTAGGGGAGAGAGTGAGCAAGCACTTTAGCACTGGTTAGCAGCGGGAAAGTGCACAGAGTCCTAGGGCCAAGATAAAATGAGATCACTAAAAAATAGGGGAGGTGAAGGCAAAATGTTTGGAAGATCACCCTACGGCTGACAGTTCTAACGAGCATTTTAAATTACAATTCATTTGAGTGTAAACAGCATATCTCTATCTGGTCCCAAACTGAAGTTAGCAGTTAACTGTAATAAGGTAATGCTAGTATTCGCTTATGGAAGAGATCGGCCTTACAACAGTGATGAGCGTCTTTACGAGTTTTTCAGTGTCATGACATGTAGTACTTAACCCCTTCGCTGCTAGGCCTTTCCCCCCCCTGTGCTAAGCCTTTTTTTGGCTATTTGGGGTAGTGCGCGCTTAGGCCCCTGTAACTTTTTGACCACATAAGGTATCCACGCCAAATTTGCGTCCTTTTTTTCTAACATCATGGGGATTGTAAAGGTACCCAGGGTTTGTGGATTCCCCTGGAGGGTACCCAGAAATTAGCCAAAATACAGAAAAATTTTGTTTTTGGGGGGAAAAATGTGAAAAAAGGGCTACAGATGAAAGCGTCTTGTTTTTTCCTGCAAATGGCATCAAAAAGGGGTTGTGGTGCTGAAATCACCATCTTCCCAGCTTTCAGGGACAAGCAGACTTTTGTCAGAAAACCAACTTTTTTACACAGTTTTGGCATTTTTCTGGGACATAGCCTATTTTTGCTATTTTTTTGTGCTTTCAACCTCCTTCCAGTTAATGGTAGAAATGGGTATGAAACCAATAATGGATCCTGGAAAGCCATACATTTCTGAAAAGTAGACAAAATTCTGAATTCAGCAAGGGGTCATTTGTGTAGATCCTTAAAGTTTTCCTTATAGAAACTAACAGTTAAATGAAGAAAAAATTGAAAATTAGTTGGAAAAAACAGCAATTTGTGTCAACGTTTTCACCTGTAACTTCTTCTAATTATGACAGCTATTTGAAAGCAATATACCGTTATATCCGCTGGACCTTTCTGGTTGTGGGGATATATAGGACTTGTAGGTTCACCAAGAACCCGACGAACCCAGAGCCAATAACTGAGCAGCATCTTGCAATGGTTTTTTATTATGTACCGGGTATATAGCAATTATTTTGGGAAAATGTATACATGGAAAAATTGTTATGAAAGACACCTATGTATTTCTGAAATGGGAACAAAATGTAGATTTTAGAAACAGTAGATATTTGCACATTTCCGAAATTGGGAGTACCCATACTAGCATGAGAATTATAGGTCATTTTTCAAAATGACTTATTTTTTACACATTGTCTTTCATTTGGAAGGCAGAAATGCATCGAAAGTCAATAGGTAATAACAGTTGCTCTACAATTCTGTGTTACCCTAAGTCTCCCGATAAAAATGGTACCTCACTTGTGTGGGTAGGCCTTGTGCCCACAACAGGAAATGGCTCAAAATGCAATGTGGACGTACTACATTTTCACAATGAAAAATTACCCTTTTTTTGCAATGTGCCTAGCTGTAGTTTTTTAACCCTAGCTCTGCCGGCACCTAGGGAAACCTTGCAAACCTATACATTTTTGGAAACTAGACACCCAGGGGAATCCAGGATGGGGTGACTTGACTGCCTCCCACCAGGTTCTGTTACCCAGAATTCCTCGCAAACTTAAAAAATTGTCAAAAAAAACACATTTTCCTCACTTTTCTGTGGTGGAAAGTTCTGGAATCTGCGTGGATCTACAAATTTCCACCCACCCCGCGTTCCCCAAGGTCTTCCGAAAAAACTGGTACCTCACTTGTGTGGGTCGGCCTAGTGCCTGCGACAGGAAATGGCGCAAAACGCAACGTGGTCACACCTCAATTTCGCAGTGAAATATGACCCTTTTTTGGCAAAGTGCCTAGCTGTAGTTTGTGAACCCTAGCTCTGCCGGCACCTAGGGACACATACCAAACACACATATTTCTGAAAAGTAGACACCCGGGGGCTTCCAGGGAGGTATGGCTTGCGTGGATCCCCCAACGTTTCCTTACCCAGAATCCCCTGCAAACCTCAATTTTAGCTGAAAAAATCACTTTTTTCACACATTTTTGTGTGGGAAAGTGTGGCATCACTGGCCTCACACAAATTTGCTACCACCCAGCGTTCCCCCAGGTCTCCCGATAAAAATGGTGCCTCACTTGTGTGGGAGGCCCAAGTACCCGCGACATGCAAGGACACAAAACGTTTTGAGGCAACATCAACATTGCCTATCAAAAAATGTTTTGGGCCCTTCCCTGTCGCGGTTACTTGGGCCTCCCACACGAGTGAGGCATCTGTCCCTAGATGGTAGGTTTCCCTAGATGGCCGCTGAGCACGGGGCCAAAAACCCAGGTGACCCCCCCCTTGCAAAACCAGGTGGTTTTGAGATAGGCAATTTTGATGTCGCCTCACTACGTTTTGGGCCCTTGCCTGTCGCGGGTACTTGGGCCTCCCACACAAGTGAGCCACCATTTTTATCGGGAGACCTGCCGGAACGCTGGGTGGTAGGAAATTTGTGTGAGGCCAGTGATGCCACACTTTCCCATACAAAAATGTGTGAAAAAAGGGATTTTTTTCCAGCTAAAATGGACGTTTGCAGGGGATTCTGGGTAAGGAAACGTTGGGGGATCCACGCAAGCCATACCTCCCTGGAATCCACCGGGTGTCTACTTTACAGAAATGTGTGGGTTTGGTAGGTTTCCCTAGGCGGCCGCTGAGCCCCGGGCCAAAAACCCAGGTGACCCCCCCTTGCAAAACCAGGTTGTTTTGAGATAATGTGTTGTTTATTTCTGCAGCGTGAAAATTTTGGCACAATATTGCAAGGAAAATGTGACAGACATTTTGCGGTTTGCAGGACATTGTGGGTAACATAACTTGTTGTGATCCACAAGAGAGATATCACCATGTACTCCCATGGGTGTTTCGTTTACGACCATATCTACAGTTGGTAGGTTATTCTTAGACGGAATGTACACCTTGGTAGACAGACTAAAAAGACAAAGATTACTGCACAGCCATCTATTCCTCAAGCACACACACATACTGGTTGGATTTGGCACGAGGGCAAGTGATGGTTCAGTATATACAATTTTATTAACAAGAGATTTCACAAAAATGAAATGCACTGTCAATAATTGAAAGGACAAAAAACTGAACCAGTGACTCGCAGCTCGTGAGCTGTAAAGCCACGTCTAGGCCCCAACCGCTTTACAGGCCATTCACACACCTTTCATACGTGATACACACAAGACCATTCACACCACCAGCCACGAAACAAACACATTACAACATTCACAAAAAGGGACAAGGTACACCCTGCTTGAGAAAGACAAAAAAAAATATTACTGCACAGCCATCTAATCCTCAAGCACACACACATACTGGTTGGATTTGGCACGAGGGTGAGTGATGGTTCAGTATATACAATTGTATTAACAAGTGATTTCACAAAAATGAAATGCACTGTTAATAATTGAAAGGACGAGAAACTGAACCATTGACTCACAGCTCGTGAGCTGTAAAGCCACGACAAGGCACCAACCTCTTTACAGGCCATTCATACACCTTTCATACGTGTGACACATACAAAACCATTCACACCACCAGCCGCGGGCCCATCACATTACAACACTCACACCAGCAGACAGCGCCATTCAAGGGCCCATCACTTTCACACGCCCACATTCCTAACACAGCAACCACACAAGCTGATGGATTGCGTGGAGTGTCGCTCGGCTAGCAGTGTGTGTAGTGACCAGCAGCAAGTCACTACTCGCACACCGCCAGCCAAGTGTCAGTCCACGCACACCGCCAGCCAAGCGCCACTCCATGCACACCGCCAGCCAAGCGCCACTCCACGCACACCACCAGCCAAGCGCCACTCCACGCACACCGCCAGCCAAGAGCCACTCCACGCACACCGCCAGCCAAGCGCCACTCCACGCACACCGCCAGCCAAGCGCCACTCCACGCACACCGCCAGCCAAGCGCCACTCCACGCACACCGCCAGCCAAGCGCCACTCCACGCACACCGCCAGCCAAGCGCCACTCCATGCACACCGCCAGCCAAGTGCCACTCCACGCACACCGCCAGCCAAGTGCCACTCCACGCACACCGCCAGCCAAGAGCCACTCCACGCACACCGCCAGCCAAGCGCCACTCCACGCACACCGCCAGCCAAGCACCAGCCTACACACACCACCATCACATTTAGGATTTTTTTATACAAAAAAGAAAACACAAACAAATTGCAAATAGATACAAATCTACTAACACAAAATCAGAAACTAAATACATTGCACTAATGCCAACATTGAAACAGAACAACAATTCTTAAACATTACAGACCAGGCAGTTCACTTTACCACTCATGGTTGCTCCCAATAATTCTTTTGCTTGTGGTACGCTCTATAACAAGCAGGCACACACAGCCCAGGGTTAGAAGGACACTCAGGGCAGTACATACGAGTCTCCTTCTGCGTACCTCTTCGCCAACAGACTCTACATCTCCTAGTGGGAAAGTCTTTTGAGGGTGTAGGAGGAATGTGATCAGGAAAGTGGCGATCTTTCAATCGAGCCACATCCTCCACCACTCCAACTCTAGGAACACTTGCCTGTTCCACAACAACAATGCTGCCTATGACAGACTCCTGAAACTGAACAAAAGTCAACTTTGACGCAGGAGAACACTCCTTGAACACAACAAAAGCATTGAAAGTTGCTAAATTGAAGAGATGGATGGCCAACTTCTTATACCAAATGTAAGCATTACGAATAGCAGTGTAAGGTTCCAACCTCTGATCTACTCTATCAACACCACCCATGTGCTTATTGTAGTCTAAAATGCACACAGGTTTGCGCACTTCAGCAATCTGACCCCAAACAGCCACAGGTGAAGTACTCTCATCATGGATGGTAGTCAGCATGTACACATCCCTCCTGTCCACAAATTTCACAGCTAGTAGTTCATCACTACGCAAGGAACTGCACTGTCCCCTCTGAAGTTTTTTGCAAACAAGCTCTTTTGGATAACCTTTACGGTTAGAGCGGATTGTGCCACAAGCAAAAGTGTCCACTTTGAACAATTCCTTAAACAATTGCACAGCAGTGTAGAAGTTATCAAGGTACAAATGGTGGCCTCTGTTAAACAGTCCTCTAGCAAGATCCCACACAATTTTCTCTGAAACTCCAAAAGTGGACGGACAACCAGGGGGTCAATAGTGGAATCCCTACCAGTGTACACACGCAAATTAAAAACATATCCTGTCCTACTCTCAGACAACATATACAGCTTAATTCCATAGCGTGCCCTCTAGCTAGGAATGTACTGCCTAAAAACCAAACGGCCCTTGAACAGGATCAAAGACTCATCAATAGATATTTCTTTCTCTGGAGTATAGATCTCTGAAAATCGATCTACAAAGTGATCAAGAACAGGCCGAATCTTAAAAAGACGGTCACATTCAGGATGATCTCGTGGCAACGCCAAACCATTATCAACAAAATGCAGCATCCGAAGCAAAAGTAAATACCGATCACGAGTCATAACTGCAGGAAATATGGCCGTTGCCATCAAGGGACTGGTAGACCAATATGAACCCATGGACGGCTTCCTTATCAAACCCATCAAAAAGGTCAAACCCAAAAACTTCTTCATCTCTTCCAGATTTGTGGGACTCCACCGGGTAGCTCTAGAATGGGGCCTAAGTCTGGCACTGTTGTCCCTCAAAAACTGTTCAGCATACAAATTAGTCTGCTCAACAATCTCACCCAAAAATACATCATCCATAAACAACTGAAAATACTGTATAGGCAAATAATGTTCACAATCCACTCTACACCCTGCATAACCACTAAAGGCAGGCAACACCGGCTGCACCATGTTTGGATCAACCCAGAGTCCAGCACTTCCAGTAGGAAGCCTAGCAGCCCCAGGCTGCAATCCAGATGCCTCTTGCACCATCAGCACAGTAGTATCCTCCTCTAAAACAGGCACTTCATCTGCACTGAGAGTACCTTCATCATCCGATGATTCCATGTGGAGAGAAAACTCACTGCCTGAATCTTCCCCTCCCTCCTCTCCCTCAGACGCAGTGTCAGTCTCATAATCCTGCTCAGAGGAAGATTCAAGAAGCAAACCAACCACCTGCTGAGCAGTCATTCTACGGCTAGCCATAATGCTTACTAATAAAGGTTACTTGTCAAACAAGTCAACAACAACAAACCCTTTGTAAAAAAAGAAATAAACAAAATGTAGCTTTATCACAAAGACCAATATACTCCAACACTATACCACTCACGTGACAGAAGCAGCTAGACTCACCACCACCTACTCTGCACAGACACAGTAAGGATCAACAATATCCCACTAAAAAAGAAGAAAAAAAAAATTACACATAAGACAATGCAAAACATCGCAAAGAATTTCATGCTCTGAACACTAACAAATATGCTGCCATTATGACACCACTTACAAAAAAATTCATTCATACATTACAATATTACTCATTTGGAGTAAATACAACAAAAATGTTTTTCTTACCAAATAAATGCAATTACGCAAAACTGCAGAACAACCACTGCCGAAACCGCAAACAGGAATCAAAAGCGTTACACTAGAATAAAAAGGAGAAAAAAAACATTACAATCACATATGCAAATAATGCACCAGTCCACACACAATCCACCAGCCAAGCTAAGGGGTAGGTGGGCCTAAGAGTATAAATAAAATATTCACCCCCGTAAAAGGGGAGCAACCCTTGCCCTTTTGGCCACTCCCCAACACAAAAATTAAAAAAAACCCTGGTGTCTAGTGGCTTCTGCCCTCCTTGGGGGCAGATGGGCCTAAAAACATACTGCTATTCTGCCACCCAAAGAGGGCAGAAATGGCCACAATCATCCTCCCATAAAGGGGAGCGACCCTTGTCCAAGGGGCCGCTCCCCAACATAAAAAAACCCCTGGTGGCCTAGTGGACCTACAAAAAAACAAATCAGCCGATCTGCCCCTCAGGATGGCAGAAACAGCCAAATTAATGCTCCCCAAAGGGGAGCAACCCTTGCCCAAGGGGCCACTCCCCAAAAACAAATCCCTGGTGGTCTAGTGGGCCAAATATAAAAAAAAATGGCGACATCTGCCCCCCCCCCCCCCATGGGGGCAGACAGCCACAAACAATGCCCCCAAGGGGGAGCGACCTTTGCCCAAGGGGCCACTCCCCACAAAAAAATCCCTAGTGGCCTAGTGGCCATACAAAAAAAATTAGCCGATCTGCCCACCCAGTGGGGCAGAAACGGCCAAATTAATGCTCCCCATAGGGGAGCGACCCTTGCCCAAGGGGCCACTCCCCTCAAACAAATACCTGGTGGTCTAGTGGGCCCAAATTTAAAAAAAAACATGGCGATCTGCCCTCCTGGGGGGCAGACACATCCACAAATATTGCCCCCAAAGGAGAGTGACCCTTGCCCAAGGGGTCACTCTCCACAAATAAATGCCTGGTGGACTAGTGGGAAGATACCTTTATCTTCCGCACACGATCTCTCACTACTCAACTCTACTCTCAACTCTATTCACAACTGGATGTTAGCTCACCAACTCATTCTGAATCCCGCCAAAACTGAATTCCTCCTCCTCTCTACCTCTCTCTCACCTCCTCCTGTTCAATCTTGGATGGATCAGCTGAACCTACTCAACAACAAATCCATCATTGTCGACAGCGCTAAATCCCTAGGTGTCATTCATGACAAAAGACTCAACCTAATCTCCCACATCAACTCTATTGCTAAGAACGCACGTTACCAGTTGCGCCTTCTATGGGGGATCCGTCAGTTCTTCCCGGAGAAAGACTTAAAAACCTTGGTACAATCTCTGGTTCTCTCAAGACTGGATTATTGCAATTCTCTTCTGACGGGCCTACCCAAATCCCACCTCTCCCCTCTCAAATCCATCCTCCATTCATCAGCTCGCTTCATTTCAGGGTCTAAACGAAGCGACCACGTCACTCCTATCCTGTCCTCTCTTCGATGGCTTCCGATCGAGGCAAAGCTGCCTGCATCACAAAGCCTTACACACGTCCTCCCCTAGTTACCTGGCGAATAAATTGAAATTGTCCGGTGGCTCTCGCCCTTCTCGCAATGCGGAAAAGCTTCTGCTTGAGCCCCCCCCCCGTCTTCAAAAGGGAAAGATCGATGGCGCAATCCTTCTCAGGCAATGCGGTGAGAATCTGGAACTCGCTTCCCCCATTGCTCCGTGCCACCTCCTCTACCCGGATCTTCAAAGCTGACCTCAAATCTCTTCTCTTCCAAAGACACTTTCAGAACTAATACTTTCACTCTCAGCCCCCTCTAGGAAGTTCGCTCTTCATTGTAAATGTGTACTTTTTCCTGTACATTCCTCACCCTTGCATGCTGTGTTGGATTTGTGTACCCTTCATTTTAAGTCTCCTGTTTAATTCACGCCCTCTCTACTCCCTCAAGGAAGTTCTTCCACTATAGGAAATTCTGTACTCCATGCCTTTAGAAGTGCCTTCCCAGTGTGTTCTGAGTGACTGCCACTTATTGCAGTATTATACCTCTATTTGTATTTTGCATCTCATGTATCATGCACACCTGTCACTTTTTCCTCTTGTAACGCATACCTTTTTGTATCTTATTTGCACAATTGTCACTTTTTCCTCATGTAATGTAATGCTTGCTTTTATATCATGCTTACACTATTGTGAAGCGCTTTGACACCTTCGGGTAAAGCCCGAGCTATATAAAAAAAACTGCCCCCCCCCCAGGGGGGCAGAGCACCAAAAACATATGGCCCCCAAAAATGGAGCGACCCTTGCCCAAGGGTCCGCTCCCCAAAACAGTATTTTCGTTTGCTTTTAACAACAGCAACAAAAAATTCCCTGGTGTCTAGTGGCATTCCTGCTGCACGATCGCATGATCGTGCAGCAGGAATGCACAAAAGAGGCATCGGGGGGAAAGGAAAACCCTTTCCTTTCCCTCGATGCCTCTTTTGTTGCAAACCCCCCCTCCCCGGAGCCAAAACTCACCTTATTCCCCGACGCGCTGGAAGCAAATGGCTTCCAGCGCGTCCGGGAACAAAGGGAAACCCCCAATGACGTCAGCGCGCCTTGCGCGCTGACGTCATTGAGGGGGGGGGGGGCGGGGTGAGGCAGGGGAAGCCCTTCCCCTGCCTTCCCCGAAAAAAAACCAACGATCGGATCCCCACGGGGGAGCTGGACTCGTCATGAGCACACGAGCACTGTGTGCCATGACGAGTCCAGCTCGTCATAAGCATCGAAGGGGTTAAGTACTCATACTCCTACATTTTAAATATGATGCACCCTGCCCTATGCACCTTTAGGCCCTATCTTAGGTGGTTGACTTACAAGCAGTAAAAAGGAAGGTTTAGGCATGGCAAATAGTTTACCTTGAGAGGCAGAAATGGCAGTTTAAAACTGCACTACAGGCTGCAGTGGCAGGTTTGAGACGCATTTTACAGTGCTACTTTAGTTGGTGGCATAATTGGTGCTGCAGTCTACTTGTACCATTTCATTTACAGGCCCTGGGTACAGGTAGTACAATTTGCTAGGGACTTACAAGTAAACTGAAGGTGCCAGTTGGGTATAGGCCAATTTTACCATGTTTTAAGGAGAGAACACAAGCACTTTCTGCACTTTACCCCTACTAACCAGTGCGGGAGTCCTAATATCAACAAAGTCAAGCTCAGCAAAAAAAACA
The DNA here is from genome assembly GCA_963921515.1 of Calotriton arnoldi. Classification (NCBI taxonomy): domain Eukaryota; kingdom Metazoa; phylum Chordata; class Amphibia; order Caudata; family Salamandridae; genus Calotriton; species Calotriton arnoldi. The sequence goes on from CAWUFW010002165.1 coordinate 577,572, forward strand.
TGGAGTGGAGGCAATAAAATCTGGGGGAATATAACACCAGAGATGTCCAGTATAACAGCCCTCCACACAAACACACATGTTTTCTTTCTACTGTATTGCCCCATCTCCCTGATACTTGCCGGCACCCTCTCCGTCCTCCTTCCAAACCCACTGTCATTGATTTAGGTTCTTTTTTGGGTTTTTTGGGATTAATTTATTTAATGGCTACCGGCAGCTGCAAAAAGGCGGTCACACCTTTATGCGCTCTGCGTGCACTTTTGTTTTCCATTTTTCACCAGATTCATTTACCATTCTAACATGGCTTCTTCCATGTTGGAGCAGTACATTTAAAATGGCCGTAGGTTGTAGACCCGTTCCAATGGATGTGTTGTGATGCTTGCATGCGTCATGACTCCTTGCAGCCATGTTGCAATTGGTTTCCTTTAATAGAATGGTCTTCGTAAGATTGCCGGCACATGCATCTTCCTGCATGAGTTCATATGCCCCTGCAATCAAATGGCAAAGTCAATAGTACCGTAATTTAAGGCCGAGATCTGTTCATTATGCCAGTGTTTGTGCAAACCAAGTGTCCAATATTCCGATCCCACCTTGTTATAGCTAAGTCTCACTATGGTGTCCAGCGACTGTTGAGACGTGTGTTTTAGTAAGCAACTAATTAGAGGTGGAATTGGGATGCCCACACTACTTCTTGCTCTGTTCAGTAAATCTCATTCCTGATATGTTTACTTTGTCAAGCCGTTATCACTTCCCTTTATGTAAAGCCATATACTTTGAAGACAAATCGTATAGCATGAACTACAGTAACACCAGGATGACCGCAAAGTCCTGAATGCTCATCTTGTTAAAATTTCTCTTTTTATCCCCATCCTTTCATTTAATTATTCAACAGCTCCATTTGAAAAGTCTGAGTACTATTCCTGAAGGAAATTGGACATTTACTCCTGTACATTACGCATACATTTGGAGTAAGTTTCTGAATTGTTTTGAATTGTGTAAGTGAATCCAAGAGTAATCCTGGAAAACTGTGTCTTGCAACTTTTCATGAGTATTTCTTGATTTCTTTCTAATTCCCATTTTACTTCCATGCAAAGGCAATTTTGCTTGTGTAAATGTAATAGCTGTACATTTGTGCATGCACAATATATTACCACCTTCGCCAATTTTAAACATGTTCTCTGAATGGAGATTTACTCCTGTCCTTGAAATCCAGGATGAGAATATGATCATCAAAATTTGCAAATACCCCAGACGGGCACACATTTGAGTATTCAACTTCTTAAATAGTTCTCTGTGCTCTAAAAACCTCTTATCACCAGCCCCTTTGAGCATATTTTCTCACACCAGTTAATGCGCCACTCATAAATGGATGTCTGGGTGCGCTTGTGTTCAACTTAGATGCCTAACAACCTTTGTGAAAGTGTTTGGATTTTCCTAGAATTTTTTGGGGTGTGGTGTACATAATGAAAAGTATTCTGTTTATGAACATTGTTTACCTTAAGTATGTTTTTAGCAGACCTACAAAATCCGAGATGTCGGGTAAGGAACCTAGCAAAAAAAGGAAAGGATTTTCGCTCAATCTGAGTCGGAAAATCAGTAGGAAAGGAAAGATTTCCTTTCTTGAGTCCCCTCACTCACCAGGGTTTCCCCTTGGTGACATGCTTCATCATAGGGGCCCTCTCAATCCGCTGCGGATTGAGGCGTGCTACGACTTGCGGCGTTACGTAGGAGCACTTGTAGTGAGGAACTATGTGCAGTGATGGAGTGGAGTGAGTAAAAATACCTAACTAGTGGGCGAAAACTTTATTCTGGCTCCTAGTCGGTATGTCTAAAAACGGGGTGAGTTACTAGGAGGCCTAGCTATAATGAGTTAGGGGTCCCTAGTGAACGTCAACATGTTTCGAGCCTCCCCAAAGCTTTTCTTCAGGACAAAACAGGGTCCAGCCCTGTTTGACCACTCCAAAAGGTGACCTAAAATGAGGTGAAATAGTGCAATTGTACAAGAAATCATCGCGTTTTGATTTCTAGTAACTCACCCCGTTATTAGACATACCGACTAGGAGCCAGAATAAAGTTTTTTCGCCCACTAGTTAGGTATTTTTACTCACTCCACAACATCACTGCACTACACATAGTTCCTCACTACAAGTGCTCCTACGTAACGTCGCAAGTCGTAGCACGCCTCAATCCGCAGCGGATTGAGAGGGCCCCTATGATGAAGCATGTCACCAAGGGGAAACCCTGGTGAGTGAGGGGACTCAAGAAAGGAAATCTTTCCTTTCCTACTGATTTTCCGACTCAGATTGAGCGAAAATCCTTTCCTTTTTTTCCTAGGTTCCTTATCCGACATCTCGGATTTTGTAGATCTACTATTGTAACAGGAGGGTGGACCTAGCATACCCCTCTACCTCCCCCTGTTTTTTGATCTTGTTATTTACAGCGCACAGCTGTGGGAGTTCCTTTTCCCTGTACCCCCGTACACCCGTGACACCATCCTACCATCAAACATGACGGAAGTTACTGGACTCACCTTCTCAGAAGAGGAGGTAGAGAGAATAATCTCATCCATGCTGCCGCTAGCAGGGACATCACACAGAGACACAAATGAATCAAGCCAATGTTGGGACGAGTTAACAGAACTTCAAAGGAACCAAATAAAAACCATGGTCCATGGCATCATGATGACCGAATATCTTAGATCTAACACTGCCCCACGAGGGTTGATCGTGCGCAACGAGCCTTTCATATTTCAGCAGGACAAAACCTTTAAGAAGGACTGGTCACTCATTTCCTGGCACTGCACCAGGGACTGGCTGGTGCTGATCATAAAAACTGCAGCACGTCTGTCAGAAGAAATGAAGGGAGAAATACATACGCTGGAAATCCGTCTAAAAACCTTTCAGAACGTCAGCGAGCTGAAGAAACGACTGGAAGAACTCAATAAATCAATGACTGAATTTGAAATAAGTCTGAAGGACACCAAGTATATAAAACTGAAGAAGGATCAGAAAACTTTCTCACATGAAAAAGTCTACCCGTACACCAGAGAAGACTACATCCCATCGGGAAGGAACCCGGGCTACAATACCGACAGCGATGGATCAGACACAGGCTCAGACCACTCAGACTCGGGCTACAACCGTAATAACAGGAACAGGAACAGACGACCCCGCGGAGGACGCTTCAGGAACCAAGGTGGACAAAGCTTCAGCTGGCCTCCCTATCAAGGACCACCACTGTATGGTGTACCGCCACCTTTTTTCTACGGCCCACCACCCTTTCATCAACAGGCGTACCAACAGCAGTCACACCCATACTGGGACCAGGCACAACCACATGAGCCGCTGAGCCAGTCTTTTTTAGGACGGGGCAAGGGACCCCAAAGAGGAAAAACCAGAAGAGGCCAACAAGTACAATGGGCACAACCCCTGGAGTCCACGAGGAGCCACACACGGAGCATAGGCCCACCAAGCGTCCCATCAACCAGGAACCAACCAGCTTAGTGGTGAACCTATCGGACACCATTTTGACACCAATACAAAAATCCGTCCTGGAAAAAGGACTTGGTTTTGTACCAACACCAAAGATGGATAAATTCAGACTCTGCTGTGAACTTAATGAGTTCATCCGGAGAATAAAGCTGCAGGTTTTCTTCAAAGACAAACCACCTATTACAACCCATGACAGTGACACAGGTCTACATAAGAAATCCAATTTTACACCACCAGCGGCAAGCCTCCCCGTGGAACTGCTATCGTTTGAAAAAGCAGTCCTGAAGGAAGTGACGGAGATAGATCCTAGAACCATAAAAATCTTCCATAACACAAGCAAAAAGGAACAGGAGGCCATACAACTATTGGCCAATGAAAAAAGAGTCACCATAAAACCGGCTGACAAAGGCGGTGCCATAGTCCTGCAAAACACCACAGCATATCGGAACGTGTGCCTACAACTACTGGCTGATGAAAGAAACTACATTAAGATTAAAGAAGACCCTACTGAACGCCTACGCATTGAAATTGCCAATCTGGTGGAAGAATCCACAGCCAACAACTGGATAACTAAAAAAGAAGCTGACTTCTTGGAAAATAACAACCCTACGATCCCCTACTTCTACACCATCCCAAAGATCCACAAATCACTGGAAAACGCACCGGGGAGACCGATTGTTTCTGGGATTGGTTCTATTTTGGAACCACTTTCCAAATTTGCTGATGCGTTCCTACGACCCCTCATACAAGGTACTAGCACGTACTTACCGGATACCAAAGCCGTCCTTTGCCTCCTCCAAGACCTACATTTCGATCCCTTGACTAACATCTTGATGGGCTTAGACGTGGAAAGCCTTTACACGAGTCTACCGCACAAAGAAACTTTGGAGATTCTGGAGGAAATACTCTTCGAAGACCAATGGCGTTATCATACACCCAGACATGTAGTTCTAGAATGCTGCAGGCTGGCCCTGACAGAATATTTCTTCAGGTTCGAAGATACCCTGTTCCGCCAACAACACGGCACCAGCATGGGAAGCACGTTTGCGCCGAGTGTAGCAGGGCTCTACGTCCACCACCTAGAAAAACAGAGGATACTGAACAACAACAACCCGCACGTCAAACATCTCCAATTGTGGAAACGATATATTGACAATGTGCTTTTGATTTGGGAAGGGAATGAGTCCGAAGCCACGGATTTCATCAAGTGGTTGAACTTACAAGACCCCTTCCTCAAGTTCACTTTCACAATGAGCAGGTCCCAATTGGTCTTCCTGGACTTAAACATCATCGCAAGGAATGGAACTCTGACTACGACCACCCACTTCAAACCAACAGCAAGGAACTGCCTTTTAATTTATGACAGCTTTCATCCTAGACAACTCAAAGACAACCTCCCATTTGGACAATTCCTGCGACTCAGACGGAATTGCACTGACAGAGATGATTATAACTTTCAAGCAAAAGATCTATCTGAAAAACTGATAGCAAAACATTATCCCAAACACCTAGTATCAAAAGCTAAGAAAAGAGCCTCTAACAACCATAGAGAAGCACTCCTAGAACCACAACAAAGAGAAGGGACTGCAAAAGACCAATTTGCATAACCACTTTCAATACCGCATCAGACAGGGTCACAAAGATAATTAAGAAACATTGGCGGACCCTTAACAGTGGTAACCTAGACATACCCAGGCCCATGTTCAGCCATAGGAAAGGGAAGAACCTAAGAAACTATTTTGTACACACACGCCCTAAAAACACAGCTGAAACTGAAGGGCAACAAAGGACTTTACACGCACTACCAGGGGGGCACTACCCGTGCAGTAATTGTAGCGTATGCCACCTCACTTCGGCCACCAAGAAAGTGGAGTTCAATAACCAAATGACCTGGGAACTACGAAAATTTACCAATTGCAATACTGCAGGGGTCGTATATCTGATAACCTGCGCCTGCAACCTCCACTATGTAGGGATGACCACCAGGAAAGTCAGCACCAGAATAGTGGAACACCGTAGCAACATTAGGTGCAAGCGAGCCACCACAAAAATGACGTCACATTTCATAGAGAAACAACATACCCCCAATGACATGAGGTGGGTGGTCCTGGAACACATCAAGAACCATGACAATCTTGAACATAGGCTCCTCGAGAAAGAGCAACGCTGGGTTTTCAAGTTACGCTCTGTAGCCAAGGTTTAAATGATAACATTCCATGGGGCCAATTCACCAATTGAACTCGACATGGCACGATCTAACTACTGAGAAACTGATTACTAGGAAAGAACAGCGTCAGTATACGGCACATAACATTTTTTTCAACAGCAACATGTAGTGACACAACCATAGGTTTTCTAAAAAAAAACATTTGGGAACGCCGGCAAGTTAACCAACATCCTGCTTATTAACCACTAGAAGGTGGATACTGTCAGCATATCCACACTATTATTACTAATGACACTTAAGGACTGTTAACACTAAGGAACAGCCAGTTGCGCATTAACTTGAGAAAGTTTAAAAACAGCCGTTTTTAGTTCATATATACCGGCCATCTAGTAAAGATGAGGGTCATAGTGTTAACAACAAGCTCACCAGTCTCTGTGTGTGTGTATATATATATATATATATATATATATATATATATATATATATATATATTTTTCCATTTTGTACATTTCAGTGTGCCATATAGTTTTTAAAAATAAACCCCCCCCCCCACTGGGGAACGCCTGCAAGTTAATCGACATACTGCTTAATAACCACTAGAGGGTAGATGCGGTCAGCGTATTCACGTAAATATAACTAATGACCTTTAAGGACTGTTAAAACCAAGGAACAGTCTTTGCGCATTACGAGGGTCTCTCACAACCATAAGGTTTTCCCTTTTTTTCCATTACCAGCGAGAGCGATATGTTTATTTACGTTGAGAGAAACAGCCGCCTTTAGTTCACAAAGTCGAGGCTCGTAATGTTACTAACCAGCTCACCAGTCCCTGTATATTTTTTCATGTTTTTTTTCATGGTTTCATTCTTTTAATTGTATATTTAGCACTCCTTATTACATAGTGCAGTTCTCACGAATTTTCTAACCAATATTCCATCTCCAAGAGGGCCGCCTCTCTTTGCCATTTGCCGGCGGCCATCTTGTGAAGGTTGCTGCTCCAGTCTTCACAGCTTGACTGGGCGGAAACACTTGCTACATATACCGGCACCCGATGGGAGACGCGCTAATATGCGGTCTCGAGGGGAACCATTAGGTAGTGTGCCATTGAGGAGAGCATATCAAGTAAGTCTTTTTCCTTTTCAGGACACAAGCAGAAACCGGGCAGACTGCGGTCACAACTACAGCAGTCTCCCGTGTTTTTTTCCCGAGCATTTACGGAGTTTTTTAAGGGAGACAGGCCATTAATTATGCTTTGTCCTCCATTCCAGAGTTCGAGCAAGAACCCTCTCATCCCCTCAAGACCATGAGGCACAATTTTGCTTCATAATGAGTATGTGAACAGGAGTTTTTCTCTGCTAATACTGTATGTCTTGTTCGTCATGTCTTTTGTACAGTCACGCGGTGTACATGTTTTTTAACCCGTTTGCTGCTTCGAACGTTCCGCGCCAGTGTGGAACGTTCTATTAAACGGGCGGGGCCGCGTCGGCCAACGGACGTGCGCAGCACTACCGAGGTAGTGCTTGCGACGGCCGTTGGCCGACAGCAGCAGCAAACGGGTTAATGTCACTCACTTGAGCATACAGCGATGTGTTTTCCTTTTTAGCAAGCATGGCGAAACACGAGAATGCTGCTATTTTGCACACACCTTAGAGGAGCAGCATGTGTAAGAGACATTTACTTACCGACCCCGACGGGGGTGGCTGTTACTGATAACTATGTTCTTTCTGTTCCGCAGATACTACGTGACAATGGTTTATCGTATGTATTACTAACGCTAGCTTATTAATTGCAGCGTTTTGATTTCTTGTATAATTACACTATTTTATCTCATTTTAGGTCACCTTTTGGAGTGGTCAAACAGGGCTGGACCCTGTTTTGTCCTGAAGAAGAGCTTTGGGGAGGCTCGAAACATGTTGACGTTCACTAGGGACCCCTATCTCATTATAGCTAGGCCTCCTAGTAACTCACCCCGTTTTTAGACATACCGACTAGGAGCCAGAATAACGTTTTTTGGCCCACTAGTTAGGTATTTTTACTCACTCCACTCCACAACATCACTGCACTACACATAGTTCCTCACTACAAGTGCTCTTACGTAACGTCGCAAGTCGTAGCACGCCTCAATCCGCAGCGGATTGAGAGGGCCCCTATGATGAAGCATGTCACCAAGGGGAAACCCTGGTGAGTGAGGGGACTCAAGAAAGGAAATCTTTCCTTTCCTACTGATTTTCCGACTCAGATTGAGCGAAAATCCTTTCCTTTTTTTGCTAGGTTTCTTATCCGACATCTCGGATTTTGTAGGTCTACTATTGTAACAGGCGGGTGGACCTAGCATACCCCTCTACCTCCCCCTGTTTTTTTAGTATGTTTTTAGCATTCATTCACTATTTGTTTTCATCCATGGCTACATGGACCCGTTTTATATTCTAACCGCACTGACATATTATTTCCAATTTATTTTTATGCTTGCACCATTAATATATGTGGTGTTTGGGTAAACCAAAGACACTAGATTCAGCAGAATAATTATTATTTTAATATAACACTTAATACTAACCTTTGCAAAAAGTACCCGATATATCTCCCTTGATTGGATGATAGACCAAATTGGTCCTACTGTGATTCGAATTTGTGACCAGCCGACCAAATACCGATGATGGTTTTGAGAGATTAACTAACAGTCATTTCGCTGGCTAAGTGTGGCAACTTTCTCGTGATATTGTAATTTTGATATCAAACTCTGTTTCCTTTTTCAGAAATCTCTCGGAATAAGTGAAATGTCTGGATTTATATGCGGCTACACATCTTCTGTGTTTTACTTAGGGTCTCGATTTCCTCAACTCTATAAAAATGTAAGCGTTTCTCAATTTTTATATATTCACTGTTCTCAAAATTTCATAACCATTATCTATTATCCATCTCTTTCTGCCTGTCTCTATCCTCTGTTTGCCTTTTGTCTCTGTCTATCTTTTGTCTCTCTTTCTCTGTCTGTTTTCTTGTCTGTTTCTGTCTGTCTCTGTCTGTCTTTCTGCCTCTCTGTCTATATATCTATCAGACTAGATAGAAAATATTTTGCCTGTTGATTTTAAGCCCCTCGTTTCTTGTACCAAAATGTAATTTACATTTTATCAAATTTTTTAAAATTTACAAAACCCATCCCTTTAGCAGTCTTGCAGGGGCTCTTTATTGTATGTTTTTATGAATTCCCGACGATCTTTTAAAGGTGTCTTGCTAATGCTTCTGTCTGTTGGTGAATCTGCAATTATCCCAAAATTGTTTAAAAATAAAAAAGCCAGGTCTTCAGCTTCTTGGGAATTCGAGAAGTGAGGAGAAGGCTCTTATGTGTAGCAGCAGGTCATTCCATGCTTTAGGAGCGATGTAGGAGAAGGCTCGACCTCATGAATATCCTTTAGGTGTTGCAGTTATGACCCCTGACCTCAGAGGTGGCAAAATCAGTGCCAGGAGCACAGTGACCGCTCGCCCTTATGGACGTCGGTTGGAGCTACAGTCTCTTTGGTGTCTCTCACATTTTTATTATACTAATAGTGAATAAAGTTTCAGTATTCACTATTAGTGTAATAAGAAATGAAGTACAATTAGAATATGACCTTCCCTGGTAGCGGAGGTAAATTAAAAAAAAATTGCTTTGAAATGTATATCTGAAAGAGACTATTAGTTATAGATTCCTTACCTTAGAATTACCTCCAGGCGTCCGACTGGATCTGCAGAAATTTTTCTTCCGCAGTACCCCTGCGCGTCAGTAGGTGGCGTTGGTCGACTCCGCATTCGTCGTTGGCGTCGTGATCGCCGGAATGACGTTGCGGTATCTACTTAGACGCCGCCCCTGTGCGCTGTCAGTTCTTTCTTTTTCCATGCCAGCCAGCGCAGATCCGGAGAGAGCGGTACCCTTAGTCACTTTTTGACTAAAGTATTTTCGACTTTTGTCGACATCTTTTCGAGTCGTTCGACTCCTGGTGCACGTAGGGATGTCCCATCGACGTACCGGCTTCAAACCTTGTGACGCCTGTCACAAATTGATGTCGGTCACAGACCCACACCTCGTGTGCCTCTGGTGTCTGGAGCGCGACCACGACCCGAAGTCGGGCTCTGACTGTCGGGCCATGAACCTGAAGTCTTTGCGGGAGCGGTCCCGAAAGCTTCTGGAGGCCCGGCAGTCTGCTCCGTGCCGCTCAAGGTCCTGTTCAAGAGGGAGGTCCCGGGACCGATCGCGGAGTCACCACCATCATTCCTCTTCGAAGTCTTCGTCTTCGGGTAAGTCGAAGCACAAGAAGAAGGCGAAGAAGCACCGTCGCTCTTTGCCTTCTCCCCGTCCGTCGGCTGACGTGACGCGGGGCGCGGAAGGTCATCGTCCTTCGGCTCCGCCCGCAGAGCCTGCTGGGATGGCCCCGAGCCTCCCTCCCTTACCGGGAGCCGGATCGTCCCCTGCCCAGCTTCGTGCATTATACAAAGCCCTCCACTCCATCTTTGGGCAGCCCGACTCGGCTGGGGGCTCTAGGCCTTCGATGCCGGCGGCTCCGGCCTCAGCGCCGCAGGGCCCCCAGGGATCCAGGCCTGGATCCGGTTCGGCGCCGGTTGACCTCACAACACCTCCCCCGGTGCCGATTCCTCTGACTACGCCTCCGCCACCTCTGACGCCGGTTGTGTCACTGGCCGGCGTCGACCCCGGCCTGCCCCTCGACCTGAACAAGGAGCCGGTACCACTGTTCTATCCCGGCATTCCTTTTCACCCGGAGTGGCAGCCAGAGGAGGGTGAGGAGTACTGGGAGGGGTCTGTGAACCCTCTGGTAGACCAGCTAGAAGAGCCGGACTGGAGAGAGGAGTTGGGTGATGCCAGTAGTCTGGACACTTACCCAGACCTTGGTATGCTTTCTCCCCCTACCGTGGCCACGGAGGAGGGAGCCTCCTACGCTGTGGTGTTGCGTAGGGCGGCTGAGGCCTTGGGCCTTGAGCTTCCTACGGTGGCAGTCAGGGCTAACCTCCTGACTGAGGTGCTTCAGCCGGCAGCGGCCTCTTCGGAGCCCGTGCTGCAGTTCGATGAGGCCCTCACAGACATCCTTCTGGGCACTTGATCCAAGCCCAGCACAGGGGCTCCTGTGGATAGGATGATTTCCTGACGCCACCGCCCGTCCCCGGGTGACCCAATTTTCCTCTCCCAACACCCTACCCCCGAGAGCTTGGTGGTCCAAGCCTCGACATCCAATGGCGCTTTCCCTACAGCTCCCCCAGATAGGCAATCCAAGAAGCTGGACCATCTTGGGAAGAAGAGGTTTTCTTCCGCCAGCTTAGGACTGCGGTCGGTGAACACCGCATGTCTCTTGGGATGCTACACCCACTCTGTAGGCAAGTGCTGCCACAGTGCCCGAGGAGGCCCCGATTGTACTGTCCCATGCGGTTGCAGACGGTAGAGAAACAGCAAAGTTCGCCATTCGATGTGGGCTGGATACTGCCGACTCGCTAGGTAGAACGATTTCTACGTCCGTAGCCTTGAGACACTACGCCTGGCTGAGGTCCACTGGCTTTTCCGGGGATGTCCAATCAACTCTTTTGGACATGCCCTTTGATGGCCGTCGCCTGTTTGGCGACAAGGCGGACAATGCGTTCGAGCGCTTCAAGGACTCTCGAGCTACGGCCAGATCCTTGGGCCTCGCTGCCACCTCTCGCCCAGTTCAGTCTGCCTTTCACCCCTTTCGTGGCTACGGAAGGGGTGCCCCAACACGTTCCACCCAGGGCCACAGGCCGGTGCAAGCTACTCAGCCTCTGCACGGCCAGGGACGTGGGATCCAGTGCCGTGGGTGTGGGGGCCAGCGAGCAGGCCAGTCCACCTGTGCTGCCTCTGCATCATCCTCCAAGCCATCCTAGTCTGACCTTTCGGGGCCACCAGTGGGTGGCAGGATTCGCCATCACCTCCCCCACTGGCACAACATCACGTCGGACAGGTGGGTTTTGCAGATAGTCCGAAGGGGCTACTCCCTCCCCTTCGAGACTAACCCTTCATCCATGCCACCAACAGTCCGTCGCATGTCGGAGGAGGATCACTTGGCACTTCTCTGTCGGGAAGTTACGGCTCTCTTGACAAAGGGAGCCATCGAGCGAGTCCCTGTGCCAGAAGTAGGCTGTGGTAGTTATTCCCACTACTTCCTGGTGCCCAAGAAGGACAAAGGCCTGCGTCCTATCTTGGATCTCAGGGACGTCAACCGATTCCTCCGGAAGGAGAAGTTCAAAATGTTGATGCTTACTTTCACATCCCCATCCTGCCGGCTCACGGTAGGCCACGAGCATTTTTAGTTTACCGTGCTCCCCTTTGGCCTTACCAGCACCCCTCGGGTGTTCACGAAAGTGATGGCGGTGGTCGCAGCTAATCTGCGCAGATCAGGGGTTCCAGTCTTCTCCTATCTCGACGACTGGCTGTTGAAGGCGAGCTCGCCCCAGGCTGTCGTCTCCCCCCTCCAGACTACGGCCGACCTCCTGCACTCGCTGGGGTTCACTATCAATGTGCCGAAGTCACGCCTGATTCCCTCTCAGAAGCTCCTTTTCATCGGAGCAGTTCTGGATACAGCGCAGTTTCGGGCTTATCCTCCCTAGCAGCGAGTCCGGGATAATCGGGCTATGATACCGATGTTTCAGCCTCTGGGCCTCATGGCCTCCTGCATCCTGCTGGTGGACCATGCAGGTGGCATATGCTGGCTCTGCAGTGAGACCTGAAGTTCCAGTGGGCGCAGCATATGGGGAATATTTCCGATTACATTCAGATCTCGGAAGGCACTGCCCACCAATTGCAGTGGTGGCTAACGAACCAGGATTGGGTTAACGGCAGATCCCTATCCCTTCCCCAACCAGAGTTCACAGTGGTGACAGATGCGTCACTCGTGGGGTGGGGTGGCCACATGGGGGAGCCGGAGATCAGAGGCCTCTGGTCTCTGGCGGAGTCTGGGCTCCACATCAACCTTCTGGAACTCGGGGTGATTCATCTTGCACTGAAGGCATTCCTTCCCTCTGTCAAAGGAAGGGTAGTGCAGATGTTCACGGACAACACCACTGCCATGTGGTATTGCAACAAACAGGGCGGCATGGGGTCGCGGACTCTTTGTCAAGAGGCTCTTCGCCTTTGGACATGGCTGGAACATCAGGGCATATCCTTAGTGGTTCAACACCTGGCAGGTTTCCTGAACGCCAGGGCGGACGAATTCAGCCGCCGGTGCATGATGGATCACAAATGGCGTCTTCACTCGGAGGTGGTGCAAGGTCTTTTTCAGCAGTGGGGAGAGCCTTGGTTAGATCTGTTCGCCACCGAAGAGAATGCGCAATGTCCGCAGTTCTGCGTGTTGGAATTTCCAAGGCGGCACTCGCTCGGCGACGATTTCGTCGCAAGTGGAATTGGGGTCTTCTATACTTCTTCCTGCCTATACCACTTCTGCCCAGAGTGCTGAAGAAATCAAGCGCGAACGGGCCCAAGTCATTCTTGTGGCTCCGGATTGGGCACGAAGAGTCTGGTATCCCGAACTCTTGAACATGGCCATCGATCCTCCGGTCAGACTGCCTCTTTGGGAGGATCTTCTATCACAGCAGCAGGGGACGGTCCTCCACCGAACCTGTCCAGCCTCTACCTCCTTGCATGGAGATTGAGCGGCGACATTTGACAGCTTTCGACCTTCCTCCCGAAGTCTGTAACGTTATCTTGGCAGCCAGGCGTCCCTCCACCAAACGGTGTACACCTGTAGCTGGAACAAATTTGAGGCATGGTGCAAAGCAAAGGCTGTCGATCCCCTCTCTGCCCCTCTTTCAGAGGTTCTCCTCTTCATTCTTTCTTTGGCCCAGCAAGGCTCTTCTCTGGGCACTCTTAAAGGCTATCTTTCGGCCATTTCGGCCTTTCTTCGTCTTCCTGATCAGCCTTCTTGTCAGACGTGGCACTGTTGGCGTGGGTCTCCCTGCCATTTTTTGCTGTTGCCTCATGTGTTTTTGCTGGTTATAGATGCTTTGGGCACTGTGCCACTGCTGTTCAGTGCCACAGTGCGAGTGCTCCCTATGGTAAATTGATGTATGGATTAGTGATTCCATGATTGGTTGGTTTGTTTTACTTGTCAGACCCTAGTACAGTGCACTGAGTGTGCCCAGGGCTTGTAAACCAAATGCTGCTGGTGGGCTTGCAGCACTGGTTGTGCCACCCACAGAAGCAGCCTGTAAAAGTGTGTCTCAGGTCTGCCATTGCAGAGCCTGTGTGCAGTCTGGTACTGCCATGTTGACTGGGCAAGTGCACCCACTTGCCAGTCCCTAAACCTTCCCTTTTCTTCATATCAGACACCCCTATGGTAGGCCCAAGGGCAGGGTGCAGTGTAAGTATAAGGTAGGACATGCCCTGGTGTGTGTGGCATGTCCTAATAGTGAATTACAGCCATTTTCGTTTTTCACTATTGCAAGGCTACCTGTTTCCCATAGGCCAGAATGGGCAGTTTGATTATTACATCTTATAATCCTAACTGACCCAGGAAACATGTTAGAAAAACGAATTTAGTATGCCTGAACTCAGAATGATAAAATACATCTTTTAGTGAAGTTGGTTTTTAACATTCTGTGTTTGAAAATACCACTTTTAGAAAGTAGGTATTTTCTTGCCTAACTATCCAAGCCTGCCTCTGCTAGGTTGTGTATTCCTTGTCTGGAGTTTGAGTGACAGGGGCTGGGGATTCCAGGAGACTGGGTGAGTCAGCACAGGGCTGAATAAAGATGTTAGAAATGGGATCTCTGGTTGGCTAAGGCTTGCGCCAAAGCCAGGCAGAGACCACCACTCTAGTCAGGGCGAGGGAGTTACACGCCAAAGATAACCCCTGCTCACCCCCTTGGTTGCTTGGCACGAGCAGTCAGGCTTATCCCGGTGGCAATGTGTAAAGCATTTGCGCAACACACACACAGCAACAACATACTAGGCACACCACAAAAGGAACTCCACACAAGGTTATATATAAGAATAGCCTTTGTATTATCATAAATCACATTAGAATAGTAATCACATAATATACATTGTGCCACCTGGCACTGGGTCATATCTACAAGGGATTATATACACCTGACAGGGCCCACTGGACCACTGTCAGAACCATCACAAAGCAAACTTAGTAAAAGTAAAACAGATCATAAACGTACAACCAGTAACCACTGGTAATCACTGTACTTAGCATCAGCCTGTAACATAAACTACATAATGCACAGTATCACCTTTAGGCGCGAATTACATTCTGCGCCAACCTCACCAGCATAACCACATTATGCAATGAACTCAAAAGTCTAAACGCATTAGACCCTAACCTCCTAAGTATAACTCACATTAGGGGCATAAATCACAGTGGAACATAATCTCACTAGCATAAACCATAATATGCAAACCAACCTCCTAATTATAAAAACCACATTTAGAGGTATAACACAGGGTGCATAAAACATAGTACATACATTACATTTCCTAGCACCACATAATCACATTAGGGCCTGGCGCCCTACAATCCTAACAGTCCCCCTGGCCAACTGGCCATTTCAAAAGGGGCTCAACTGCCCTATGTCCCAAGAGTCAGGGCGCGCTGCCAAGGCAGCGGAAAGTCAAGGGTGCGCACTCTGCACAGGCCTAAACGTTGCAGCTGGCACTAATTGCTGCGCAGCTGGGAAAGTATGGGGCGCAGGAGTGCATCACACTCCTAACTTCAAACATGCCCCCAAAGAAAGAATAACCTAAACGGTGCAGCTGCCCACTACTTGCTGGGCAGCTGTGAATCTCAAAATGAGGCCTGGCACCACTGTGCCCCTTTAATGCAATGTGCCAAAGTTGGAGCCACACGGGGCTCTAAAACCAATCATGGCCACAACTGAGCACAAGTACGGGCCCCACTGGCCCTCAGGAGCCCCCCTGGGGCCGTTAAACAAAGATGGCCCCCGTTGGAGCGGCCCGCAACGGCGGGTCCGCTCAGGAACTAGGCATGGTCCACTGTACCCTGAACAGCACCAACCGGGTGCCGTGAAATGCCCCCAAGCCCCCCACGGGGACTTTGTTCACTCTTTGCGACCTCCCGCCCGAGATCAGCCCTCACTCACCGGGCTCTTCCTCGCGGCAGGACCGGCACCACTTCTCCCGGTCTCCTCGCTGGACAGGGACGGCATTCCTCAGGAGAACCCACACTCATCGGAGACTCTCTCCTCTTCTGGCGGCGCGGGGCTTCCCTCAGCTCACGGGAGCCCCGCCGACCAGTCACAGCACCCATCACTTCTCCTCTCTTCACCCGGGCCCCCTCCAGCGACCCGGGGCTTGGATGTGGAGCCCGCGAAGCTCCGGACTTCCCGCTTCCGGCCGTGGCTCCGCCCAGAGTCAGGCAGTTCGCCTGGCTTCCGGGTAGCGCTGCTGCGGCCGGCGGCTTCTCTCCTCATCTCGGCGGCAATGGCAAGGGTGGGCACCCGCTCATAAATAAAACAAGAAGCGGGGTGGGCACCCGCTATTTAAACCCATAAGCGGGGTGGGCACCCGCTCCTTAATCCAGCATCACTGCGGGGTGGGCACCCGCAAAATAAAAGGTGAATGCGGGGTAGGCTCCCGTTTACGAAAACGGCAACTGCGGGGGAATCCCCATGTCGGGAGTCCCTCTCAAAGGGAGCAGCAGCTCCGCGCTGCGCAGCCCACGCTCTCTCCCTTCGGGGAATAATTAAAATATAGCGCTCACGAGGCGCTAATTGCAGCAATAAACCTTCCAGGCCCAGTAAATTAAAAAGCGCTCACAGGGCGCTAAGAATGCAGCAAAGGTCCTGGGTCCTGGAGGATGCCAGGAAAAGCAGAAGGGTCCCAAGAAGCAAGTCCTTTGATGAAGGGGCAATGCAGGGCCCAGGGAGGCAAACCCTCATGGCAGCCCCCCTGGGCCCCAGCAGCAGCACGCCCCGCAGGATCAGCACCAAAGACTGAACAACTTTCATGGGGTCACAGCCCCTATATTTATATTAAAAAATCCCATTGTGTCACAGCACAGGGCTTGGGGATACCAGTGAGAACTGGTTTAGGGGAGCTTTGGAGCACTTTGTTTTGCTCAGCTCCTCTCTCCTTTGTCAGTTGGGGGCTCAGGGATTAGATGCACCACAGGGGGCGGAGCCAGCATTGTGGAGGGAAGGCACAGCCCTATTCAGGTCCCAGTTGCAACTCCTCCCTCCCATCTGCATGCAGATCTCTCTATTCATCACTGGGCTGACTCACCCTGTCTCCTGGAGCCACACACACCTCCCAGCCCCTGTCACTCACAAAGCCAGACATGCAATTCACATCAGGCAGGCAGACACAGAGCACACATAAATGCCAACTTCTAAAAGTGGCATTTCTACACCAGTCACAATAAATCTGCGCACACCATTGCGCAGCATTTATTCTCACAAATTCATACATACTAGACTTGACCATACTGCTCCTCTCATAACAGGAATTACCACTGATACACTTATCCCCAATGCATTCCTATGGGAGGGCAGGCCAATCTCACTTAATATGCACAGAGAGCACACGCACTTTCCACTGGACCACAGTGCGAAAGTGCCCGGAGGTCTAAAACCACTAACACCAGGTCACAGACAAGGCAAAAAGTTTAGGGGTGAACCGGCCAAAAAGGGCCAAGTCCAACAAGGGAGATCTGCATGGAGATGGGTAGGAGGAGTTGCACCTGGTATCTGAATAAGGCTGTGCCTTCCCTCCACAATGCTGGCTCCACCTCCTGTGGTGCGTCTGATGTCCCTGGCCTACACTGTGAAAGGAAAGGAGGAGTCTTGTCAACAAAGTGCTCCAGGACTGACCAGAACTGGTTTGGACTAGGCAAAGGCCTCTCTGCCTTCAGAGAACAAAGGGAAAATGAGTATAAAAGAGGGGACCCAAACCCCAGAACTTTAGATCACTTTTGGGAAACGAGAAGAACCTTTGCTGAGGAGAGGAACCAGAGAAACTGAGGAGGAGACTATCCCTAAGCTGAGTGCTGTTTGGGGGATTGGCCTGCAGTGGTTGCCTGACTGCCAAAGAAATGAGAAAGGAACTTTGTGTGTACTTTCATCAACTTGTAAAAGATCTCCAAGGGCTTGAGAGAAGAGCTTGCCTCCTGCTGAAGTCTCAGGGACAACAGACTTCACCAACCAGCTCCCCAAGAGTCTTTCTGGAAAGTGCCTGCTGCTGTGCTGGACTTTCTGAGGGACTGCGTGTCGCAAGGAGCTGGAAGCGCGACTCACGAAGAAGCGTCACCGCCGAAGCGCCTCGCATCGCCGAAGAAAAGGACCAACGTCACATCAGACGCCGCCGCATCAACGGAGAAGAGTGTCACCGCCGCTGCCGCATCGTTGCCGAAGCGCCTCGCATCGCCGGAGAAGAGGATCGACGTCGCATCAGACGCCGCCGCATTACCGGGAAGCGTGTTACAGGGCCTGTCGCGGCTCAGAAGAATCGTTGAGTCGCCGCACGGCCGTCGGGCGTGCACGCATCGTGTCGCATCAAGAAGAAGACACCATCTTTGTTTCATTGCATCGGATCTTCATCGCATCACGGCGTTGCTGGTCGCATCGCCACGAAAGCTCAGTAAGAAACCGACGCATCACCTCCCCACGCCGAGAAGAACCAACGCATTCCCTACGCATCAGTAGGGACCCGACGCATCCCTGTTCTTGCATGTAAGTAACCGAAGTATCACCTTCCCTGCAACACTTTCGTTGTATAGCGTTATGCATCCTAAGGTACATTGAACTCAAAGTGTTGCATTTACCATCTTAAGAGAACTGAGCTAATTCTACCATTTTTGAAGTACAGTATTGTGGATTTTTGTCGTTTGTGGTCTTGTGTTAAATCTATATAAAAGATACTTATTTTTAATATACAACTGGTGTGGTGTCCATCTGTAGTGTTGTCACTTGATTACTGTATGTGTTCACAAATGCTTTACACACTGCCTCTGAGATAAGCCTGTCTGCTCGTGCCAAGCTACCAAGGGGGTGAGCAGGGGTTATTTTAGGAGTGTACCCCCTTACCCTGACTAGAACCAAGGGTCCCTATTTGGTCAAAGGTACCTACCTCTGCCAACTAGAGACCCCCAAATCTAACATTGGTAGTCAGCGGTGGGATTCTGGACTTGCATTTGTGACTCATGTACAGTGATTGGTGAACACTACTAGTGAGTGCAGACCAAAACGCGACCACATACTTTTGGTAGATTGTTTTTTCTGGGATTTTCTATTTTTGCCAAGAATTGCCAAGTTTAACCACCATGGATAAAGCAGCATCCATAGCATCTGTTGATTTTGATTGGGAAGAGGAGAAACTAGAATGCTACAATGTGAAACAGCTAAAGCACTTCTACAGGAAATTTAAAGTTGCTATGACCGGTCTCTCCAAGAAGGATGAGTTCCAAAAGGCACTGAGGGCCTGGGTTGAAGCAAGGAATACCCCTGAGAATGAGGAAGGGGCTGAGAATGCAGATGAGCAGCTGGAGGGGCCATTGGGTATAGAGGGGAGGAGAGCAACTTCCCCAGTAGGTAGCGGTGTTTCTGCCAAAGGCCTGTCCCCAGAGGAGTTGGCGGACAGGAAGGAAAACAGGATGCACGAATTGGAGCTTGCCAAGCTCAAGTTGGGGGGGCAACTGGAGTTAGAGAATAGGAGATTGGCCCTGGAAGAAAAGAGAATGCAGTTGGAGCATGAGAAAAGTTTGAGGGAGTTGGAGTTGAAAGCTAGGAGCTTAGAGATCACTCCCTCTGGTGGCAGCACACCGTCAATGCCTGTTGAAGCAAGGGTGTATATTCCTAAAGATGTGGTGAGAGAGTTTTATAAGAATGATGATATTGGGCAGTGGTTCAAAGCCTATGAGGTAGCCATGTCTTCCCACCGGGTCCCTGAGAAGGATTGGGGAGCAGGGTTGTGGGGGCGGTTCCTTAGTGAGGGGCGGGACACACTGTTAGACTTGCCTTCTGAAGTCCATAATTCTTGTAGCCACATGAAAGATGCATTGATGTCCAGGTATGGGTTGACTCCTGAATTGTATAGACAGAGGTTTAGAAATTGCAAGAAGGTGGCGTCAGGTACATGGGTAGAGTATGTAACTTTCTTTTGCAGAGCATTGGATGGTTGGGTGAAGGGTAGCAAAGTGAATGATTTTGAGGGGCTCTTTGATTTAATTGCATGGGAGCACTTGTCAAGTAATTGTTTTCCAGAGCTACGCCAGCACCTGATTGATAGCAGGCTGACTAACCCTAGGTAGCTTGCTGAGGAGGCGGAACGCTGGGTGAGCACCCGGGTCCTCAAGGTTCACGTGGGAGACTCCGCCAAGAGTGGGCAGGGTCCCCAGCAGAAGAGTGGGGGGGCAAGGGTAAACGGAGGGAGTTCCAGAAAGGGCCCCAAAGTAATCCCCAAGGGAACCAAGGGAAGGGTTCCCAGCCTCCCCTGAGAAGAAGCACAGGTAGGCCTGTTCCCAGGGGACCCCTGAGGTGCTACAAGTGTGGTGAAGTGGGTCATAAGTCGGTTGATCCCCAGTGCCCACAGTTTGGAAAGACAGCACGCACTGGTGCTCTACCCCGGCAGATGGCGAGTGTAGCCCTGGGGGAGGAGAGGGGTGTCCAAGGTGGATGGGGTCCCGCAGAGATGTCCCTTGTCTCTTTAGGAGACTGTGAGGTGGTCCCCAGGACCCAACTGCCCGATAACACTAAAAAGTATAGGCAGTGGGTGACCATCAATGGCCATAGAGTGGAGGCTCTTTGAGACACAGGAGCCAGTGTGACAGCTGTCAAGTGTCACCTGGTGTCTGAAGAGCAGGTTGTCCCCAATGCATTTTACCCAGTTGTTGCCGCTGACAACACAGAGAGCCACTGCAAGGTGGCTCAGGTTCCCTTTGAGTGGGGGGGGGGGTCTCTGGTACTCTTCAAGTAGCTGTGAGGCCAGCCATGCCTGTTGACTGTTTGTTGGGGAACGATTTGGAGAGCTCACCTTGGGCTAAGGTGGAGCGAAGTGCTTATTTGGAGATGTTGGGGCTGCCTGACTGGGCGTGTGTGACCACACGGTCCATGGTAGCCAGTAAGGGTGTTCAAGAGGACCTGGAGCCTGAGAGGGAGGCCCAGGTGCCTGCCTTAAAGAGAAGAGGCAGGGGGCGCGGGAAACCGGCCCCCGAAGTTCCCACGGTCCAGGAGGAGGTAGACCCTGATGGGGATGCCCTGGAGCCTACAGGGGAACAGGTAGCTGAACTGGGGGACCTGCCTGAGCTGACCCATTGGCAGCAGGAAGGAGGACCCTCCAGGGAAGAGTTCTGTGCGGAGCAGAAAGAGTGCCCTTCTCTTGTGGGTTTGCGGCAGCAGGCTGCAGACCAGGCAGCAGGTGATCAGTCTGGGAGAATGACCTCCTGTATACTGAGCCTAAGGTTGCTGAGCCTGGGTCAGCCCGTGTGCTGGTGGTACCCCAGCGCTTCAGAGCCTTCTTACTGGGGCTGGCTCATGATGTGCCGTTAGCAGGACATTTGGGGCAGGACAAGAACTTTGAGAGGCTGGTCACCCACTTTTATTGGCCCCAAATGCGCAGGAGTGCCGCCACTCACTGCAGGACCTGTCAGACTTGCCAGGCAAGTGGAAAGAGTGGGAGGAAGCAAAAGGCTCCTCTCCAGCCATTCCCTGTGGTCAGCACCCCCTTTGAACGGGTGGGTATTGACATTGTGGGGCCACTGGACCCCAAGACAGCCATGGGCAACAGGTTCATCCTGGTCTTGGTGGACCATGCCACCCGGTACCCGGAAGCCATACCTCTGAGGACAGTGACGGCCCCCGTGGTGGGACGGGCACTGATGGGAATTTTCTCCCGAGTGGGATTCCCTAGAGAGGTAGTGTCTGACCGAGGTACAAACTTCATTTCCAAGTATATGAAGTCCCTGTGGCAGGAGTGTGGAGTAACTTACAAGTTCACCACTCCTTACCACCCCCAAGGAAATGGGTTGGTTGAGAGATTCAACCGGACCCTCAAAGGCATGATTATGGGTCTTGAGGAACCTATGAGGCGTAAGTGGGACGTCCTCTTACCATGCCTGCTCTTTGCATACCGTGAGGTGCCACAGAAATCTCTAGGGTTCAGTCCCTTTGAGCTTCTCTATGGTCACCCAGTGAGAGGACCTCTGAGTCTGGTCAAGGAAGGCTGGGAGCAATCTCCCAGGAAACCTCCCCAGGATGTATATAGCTACATGCTGGCCTTCAGGAACCAGACTAGGCATTTCAGGCAACTCGCTGAGGCGAATCTAGAAGCCAGCCAGGAGGAGATGAAGCGGTGGTACGACCAGAATGCCACTCTGGTAGAGCTTCAGCCTGGTCAGAAAGTGTGGGTCATGGCCCCAGTGTAGCCTTGTGCGCTCCAGGATAAGTGGACCGGACCATTTGAGGTGGTGGAGAGCAAGAGTCCTGTTACCTACTTGGTGGACTTGCGGTCTCCCAGGAACCCCTTGCGGGTCCTGCATGTCAACCGCCTGAAGCCCCACTTGGAGAGGTCCGAAGTGGGCATGCTCTTAGTGACAGATGCTGGAATGGAGGAGGAGACTGAGCCTCTTCCTGACTTCCTGTCGGCGACAGAGCGAGATGGGTCAGTGGATGGTGTGAACTTCTCTTCCACCCTGACCCCTGAGCAACAGAATGACTGTCACCAGTTGCTGGGACAGTTTTCTGATCTGTTCTCCCTGATTCCCAGTGTCACTGATTGGTGCGTCCATGATGTGGACACTGGAGATAGTCCTCCTGTGAAGCACAAAACTTACAGGGTGACTGACAGGGTGAGAGCTTGCATCAAGGAGGAGGTCTCCAAGATGCTTGCGTTAGGGGTGATTGAGTCCTCTAACAGTCCTTGGGCCAGCCCAGTGGTCTTGGTCCCAAAGGCTGCTGCACCGGGTGCCACTCCTGAACTCCGGTTCTGTGTGGACTACCGAGGGCTCAATTCAGTCACGAGGACTGACGCGCACCCCATCCCCAGAGCTGATGAGCTCATCGATCGGTTAGGGGCTGCCCGGTACCTCAGCACGTTTGACCTAACGTCTGGGTGCTGGCAGATCGCCTTGACTGATGGGGCAAGAGAGAGGTCAGCATTCTCCACACCAGATGGGCACTACCAGTTCCGGGTTATGCCCTTTGGGATGAAGAATGCCCCTGCCACCTTTCAGAGGTTGGTCAACCAGGTGTTGGCTGGACTGGAAGAGTTCAGTGCCGCCTACCTGGATGACATTGCAGTGTTCAGCGCCAGTTGGGAAGAACATTTGCGCCACCTCTGGGAAGTGTTGATGGCGCTGCGGATGGCAGGCCTCACGATCAAGGCGAGTAAGTGCCAGATCGGGCAGGGTTCCGTGGTGTACTTGGGACACCATGTTGGGAGCGGCCAGGTGGCGCCCCTACAGCCCAAGATTGAGACCATCCTGGCTTGGGAGCCCCCCCAAGACCCAGACAGAGGTGAGAGCCTTCTTAGGACTCACTGGGTATTACAGGAGGTTTGTCAAGGGGTATGGCAGCATCGTTGCACCCTTGACAGAGCTGACTTCCAGGAAGCAGCCCAAGAAAGTGATTTGGACTGACACCTGTCAGAAAGCTTTTGAGACCCTGAAAACTGCCATGTGCACGGCGCCCGTGCTCCTGGCACCCAACTTCTCAAAAGAGTTTATCGTTCAAACAGACGCTTCAGAGCATGGTGTGGGGGCTGTTTTGTCACAGATAAAAGAGGAGGGCCTAGATCAACCCGTAGCCTTCATCAGTAGGAGGTTACTTCAACGGGAACAGAGGTGGAGTGCGATTGAGTGTGAGGCATTTGCTGTGGTCTGGGCACTGAAGAAGCTGAGACCATACCTGTTTGAGACTCACTTCTGGGTTCAGACAGACCACAGGCCCCTCAGATGGTTGATGCAGATGAGGGGTGAGAATCCAAAGCTGTTGAGGTGGTCCATTTCGCTACAGGGGATGGACTTCACGGTGGAACACCGCCCTGGTACAGAACACGCCAATGCTGATGGTCTGTCCAGATTTTTCCGCCTTAGTGAAGAGAACTCCCAGGAGGTAGGGTAGTTCTCCCCACATTTCAGCTGGAGGGGACACGTGTTAGACCTGGCACTGTTGGCGTGGATCTCCCTTCCATTTTTTGCTGTTGCCTCGTGTGTTTTTGCTGGTTATAGATGCTTTGGGCACTGTGCCACTGCTGTTCAGTGCCACAGTGCAAGTGCTCCCTATGGTAAATTGATGTATGGATTAGTGATTCCATGATTGGTTGGTTTGGTTTACTTGTCAGACCCTAGTACAGTGCACTGATTGTGCCCAGGGCTTGTAAACCAAATGCTGCTGGTCGGCTTGCAGCACTGGTTGTGCCACCCACAGAAGCAGCCTGTAAAAGTGTGTCTCAGGTCTGCCATTGCAGAGCCTGTGTGCAGTCTGGTACTGCCATGTTGACTGGGCAAGTGCACCCACTTGCCAGTCCCTAAACCTTCCCTTTTCTTCATATCAGACACCCCTATGGCAGGCCCAAGGGCAGGGTGCATTGTAAGTATAAGGTAGGACATGCCCTGGTGTGTGTGGCATGTCCTAATAGTGAATTACAGCCATTTTCGTTTTTCATTATTGCAAGGCTACCTGTTCCCCATAGGCCAGAATGGGCAGTTTGATTATTACATCTTATAATCCTAACTGACCCAGGGAACATGGTAGAAAAACGAATTTAGTATGCCTCAACTCAGAATGATAAAATACATCTTTTATTGAAGTTGGTTTTAACATTCTGTGTTTGAAAATACCACTTTTAGAAAGTAGGTATTTTCTTGCCTAACTATCCAAGCTTGCCTCTGCTAGGTTGTGTATTCCTTGTCTGGAGTTTGAGTGACAGGGGCTGGGGCTGGGGGATTCCAGGAGACCGGGTGAGTCAGCACAGGGCTGAATAGAGAGATCTGCATGGAGATGGGTGGGAGGAGTTGCACCTGGGACCTGAATAGGGCTGTGCCTTCCCTCCACAATGCTGGCTCCACCTCCTGTGGTGCGTCTGATGTCCCTGGCCTACACTGTGAAAGGAAAGAAGGAGTCTTGTCAACAAAGTGCTCCAGGACTGACCAGAACTGGTTTGGACTAGGCAAAGGCCTCTCTGCCTTCAGAGAACAAAGGGAAAATGAGTATAAAAGAGGGGACCCAAACCCCAGAACTTTAGATCACTTTTGGGAAACGAGAAGAACCTCTGCTGAGGAGAGGAACCAGAGAAACTGAGGAGGAGACTATCCCTAAGCTGAGTGCTGTTTGGGGGATTGGCCTGCAGTGGTTGCCTGACTGCCAAAGAAAGGAGAAAGGAACTTTGTGTGTACTTTCATCAACTTGTAAAAGATCTCCAAGGGCTTGAGAGAAGAGCTTGCCTCCTGCTGAAGTCTCAGGGACGTGTTACAGCAAACAAATGATGGCCGGAATGCTGACAATGCAAACATTCTCCCCCAGTCAAAAGATCTGGGTTAAATCCATCGTTCTTTTGCCCACTACGCTACCCCAGTTTGGACCCAGCCATATGCAAATCAGTCTTGACCCTGTACCCCATGGGAACAGTCAAGACCGAACTGCCAGGCCAGGTCCTCCCTGGACCGGAAACAAGCATCCTGGGACAGGTTTCAGGGTATGTCACCCTTCTTCAGCCAGGCTAGCTTGAATCCAGTGGCACAGTGAGCAAGGGACCCACGTCTGGGCATACCCATCCCACTTAGGGCAAAAAGTGTTACAGCAAACAAATGATGGACGGAATGCTGACAATGGAAACATTCTCCCCCAGTCAAAAGATCTGGGTTAAATCCATCGTTCTTTTGCCCACTACGCCACCCCAGTTTGGACCCAGCCATATGCAAATCAGTTTTGACCCTGTACCCCATGGGAACAGTCCAGACCGAACTGCCAGGCCAGGTCCTCCCTGGACCGGAAACAAGCATCCTGGGACCGGTTTCAGGGTATGTCACCCTTCAGCCAGGCTAGCTTGAATCCAGTGGCACAGTGAGCAAGAGACCCACGTCTGGGCATACCCATCCCACTTAGGGCGAAAAGTGTTACAGCAAACAAATGATGGATGGAATGCTGACAATGGAAACATTCTCCCCCAGTCAAAAGATCTGGGTTAAATCCATCGTTCTTTTGCCCACTACGCCACCCCAGTTTGGACCCAGCCATGTGCAAATCAGTCTTGACCCTGTACCCCATGGGAACAGTCCAGACCGAACTGCCAGGCCAGGTTCAAGACTGATTTGCATATGGCTGGGTCCAAACTGGAATGGCATGGTGAGCAAAAAAACGATGGATTTAGGCCCAGATCTCTGTACTGGGGTGAATGTATAACATTGTTCTGCATTCTGTCCATTAATTGTTCTTTTTGCATTTGTCACCCTGAGTGGGACGGGTATGCCCAGACGTGGGTCCCGTGCTCTCCATTTTTTTTTTTTTTGTTTAAATCTGTTTTATTGATTTTGGTTGTACATATACATGAAAGGCAACACATTTCGGTGGGAACCATCTATACAGTGGAGCATCTACCAGCATTGAGGGAACATTACCATCCGGAGGGCATCTGAGCATAACTTGTAGATTCCTGACACCAAGCGCTCAGGGACAAGTTTACCCCCATCGTACAGTCCATTTCCCCAAGGGTAGAGGTTACATTACAAGAATTGCTTGGTTCTATTGATGCGTTGTAGAGAGTCCTTTCAGAACGCTCAGTATTGGCTTGTAAACCAATGTTGTGGACAAGAACAAATCAACTTAAACCAGAAACAGCAGCTTAGACCGGTATTTACGTGACTAATTGTCCCAGTGCCCCCTCCCCTCCCTCGTCATCTCACAGCTTGTCATTAACCCAACCATGGCCTTGGCTCACCGACTGCAGTTACGTCCACCCAGTGCGTCGGGTGGCGTATGATCGTAACTAGGGGTTTACAGTTCTCTACTGGCGGGCCTCTCGGAGTTCACTGCAGGTCCGTGCCTCCCCCTCTCGGGCTGTCCCTCCAGATCACCTTCCCCTGTCTGCTGTAATGTCTGAAGGAGTCCCTCCCACCTGGTCGCTATGGGCTCTTTCCGTGTCCCCAACGTTTCTTCCCGTAGGATGGCGATGCCCTCTGCTTTGGCCCATGCTAAGAGCGAATGTCTCCATGCCACGTATGTGTGGCGGGTCTTGTGCCTTCCATCGTTTAGTCAGAAGACGCTTGGTGACCACTAGTCCCAAGTCTAGGAACCTGGATGTTACCTTTGTAGTCGGGTCGCTACGGAAATGATGCAATAAGTACACGGTCCATTCAAAGGGTATGTTGCGTCCGGTGCATGTGTGAAGCAGCTCACTGATTGTGTGCCAATATTCATGTAGCCTACAGCAGCTCCACAGCATGTGTATCACGTCAGCCCCTGTTTCGGCACAGCGGGGACACGCTGCGTCCGCACGTTGGTAGTATTTGTTGATTAACTCGGGTGTAAGGTATGCTCTGTGGATTATGAACAATTGGATTTGTCGAAACCGCATGTTTCTGGGTATTCGCACTGGGCTCTTTATGATCTTTTCCCATTCCCTGTCCGCTAACTGCTGCCCAAGATCCATTTCCCATTTGCGGCGAAGCGGGTCCAGACTAATCGCTGTATGTGTTCGGAGTGACGCCGCAAACCAACGGATCAAGTGCCTGCCTCGCCCCATGACGTGAAGGTATTGTATTGTGAGGTGTTGGCTCGGCTCAGTGGTCATATCCCCCCATCGAGCAGTTAGTGTCGCAACCAGGGATCGGTGTCTCAGGAACTGCCCCGGAGGTAGTCCCATGCCTTCCACTAGGGATTCAAATGGCATGAGCATGCCATCCTGGTACAGATCTCCCAATGTCTGTATGTTGGCTGCCCGCCACTCCGTGAGTGCATGGGATGTGAGTGCCCCGTGGCCACTTGGGAACCCGCTAGCGGTATCGCCGGGGCATAGGGGACTAGTCTTCTGGTGAGGTATAGGGTTCGGCGGTAACACCGGTATGCCACTGCCAGAAGGAGCGGCGTCGGATGTCTAGCTTTGGTGGCTGGGTGGAAGAGTCTGGTGATTTGCTCCAGGGATTGAGGAGGTAGTATGGTCGCAGTGTCTTCGCGCCCCTTGTCCGCCAGCCAGCAGGCTATCCACTGTAGCTGTGCGGCCAGATAGTAGTGCTCGAAACAAGGCGCAGCGAGACCCTCCTGGTCAGTAGGTAGATATAGCTTAGCTAGTGCTAGTCTATGTCGCGCGTTCCCCCAGATAAAGTCCCTGAGCAATGTAGTGAGTGTGCTAAAAAAGGTCGCCGGAACATATAGAGGTAGGTTTGCAAAGTAGTACAGGAGACGGGGGGAGTATCACCATCTTGGATAGTGCTACTCTGCCAGTGACCGTTAACGGGAGCGTGTTCCAGAAGCGTATCTGTGATTTGATTGCTGTTAAGGCCTTTCCTAGGTTACCATCAAAAAGGTCTGCTGGTTGGCGGTATATCTGGATTCCCAGGTACCTGAAGGTGTCCTCCCTCCATTGCACCCTTGCACCGTGTAGAATATAGCCCGGGTCTTGGCCTCCCTCTCCGAACGCATAAATACAGGACTTGTTAGCATTTACTCTAAGCCCTGATATGGCAGCAAAGTCGTTCAGTGTACGCGCTAGTTGGGGTGGTATGTTGTCTATGTCTCTCACGTAAATCAGTAGATCATCTGCGTATAACGACACCTGGTGTAACGCATCACCGAGGGGTATTCCATCTCCCAGTGTTGCACGCAGCGACGCCGCTAGGGGTTCTATCGCTAGGGCAAATAGGAGGGGTGACAGCGGGCACCCCTGCCTAGTACCCCTGCAAATCGGTACAGCATCGGACATGTATGGTCCCAGCCGTATCCTAACTGTGGGATTTTTGTATAGCAGGTCAACCATCTGCAAGAATTCCAGGCCGAGGTCATATCGCTGCAGCACCGCCGAGAGATAGCTCCATTCCAAACAGTCAAAGGCCTTCTCCAGGTCCAATACAAGGCATCCCGCTCTAGGCCACATCCGCACACCGTCCGACGCCACCCTGAAAAACCGTCGCAGATTCCGTGACGTGCTTCGTTTTGGTACGAATCCATTTTGGTCGCTGTGGACCAGTTCAGGGACTACCAGCGCCAGCCGTTCAGCTAGTATTTTGGCGAATATCTTGTAGTCCGTGTTTAGGAGTGCCAGGGGTCTATAAGATCCCAGGGCTGTGGGGTCTCTATCCGGTTTTAGCAGAGATATCAGGTAGGCCTCTCGCATCGAGGGGGGCAGTGTGCACTCATCTAGGGCTGTATTGTAGAGTGTGTGGAGGTGCTGTGCCAGGAGCTCTCGATACGCTTTGTAATACTCAGCCTGCAGGCCGTCCGGCCCCGGCGTTTTCCCGGATGCCATGGATCCGATCGCCTCCCCGATTTCCTCCAAGGTAATGGGGCTATTGAGTGACTCCTGGTGGGTTTCTGTCGCTGTGGCAACTGGACAGACTCCAAAAATCTCTCTAGATCTTGGGCTGAGCAACGTCCCCTAGATTGGTATAGCTGTGCATAGTGGGCTGTCATCACCTTGTGGATCTCGCGCTGTGTGTATACTAGGGCCCCCTCTGGTGTGCGTATGGCTCCAATTGGGGTGCGGCTGTTCTCCTGTTTCAGTAGCCAGGCGAGCAGGCGGCCCGCTCTATCTCCTGTGGCGTGTGTACGGGCCGTGTGAGCTGCATAATTATGGCACCGCAGTCGCTCCAGTAGCTCTGCATGTCGTGCCCGAAGGTTTTCCAGGCGGCTTGAGTGCCTGCCTCCTCCCTCCCCTTCTCGTTCATACTGGAGCAGCTGGGATTCCAGTCGAGCCAGTGATATCGTTAGCTTTTTGCGTATATTCCAAGTGGCCCCCAGACAATGACCTCTGACTGCCAGTTTGAGGGCATCCCACTCCACCAGTGCACTGCTGGAGGTCCCTTCATTGAGTTCGAAATATGTGTGGATAGCCGTCCCCAAAGAGGAACGAAATTCAGGGTCTTCGAGCGCAGGTGGTTGGAGGCGCCATGTGGGTATGGGGGGACGACCAGCGTCCCAACTGAGTTGGAGCCACATAGGATTGTGGTCGGAGTGTGTCCGCCCTAGGTATTCCGATCTCTCTATCAGTGGAATTATGGAGTGGGAGCCCACTATTCCATCTAGGCGTACGTGTAGATCATGTACCGCAGAGTAGTAGGAGTAAATACGTTCATTGGGGTGAAGGACTCGCCACATATCCAACAGCGCCCAGTGTGAGAGCCAGTCCGTAAGTGTCTGCGCGTTTGATGTTGCTGTTGTCTTCCGAAGAGGGGGAAAGGATCTGTCCATGTGTATGTCGAGTACTGAGTTAAAGTCCCCGCCTAGTAACCAGGGGAGCCCAGTGTAAGGGGTCAACATTGATGACATCTGTGCGAGGAATGACGGCTGATCTACATTTGGGGCATATATCGATCCCAACAATAGTGCCTGGCCATTGAGTGTCACGCGTACTAGGGTGTACCTGCCTGCAGGGTCTATCACCACATCTGTACAGACGAATGGAGTACCCGCTCTCACCCAGATTAGTGTGCCCCTCGCATGCGCCGAATATACCGTGCCATGTATCTGTCCCCTCCAGCGTCTGCGGAGCTTGTCTAATTCCGGCTGGGTCATGTGTGTCTCTTGCAACAGGGCAATTCCCACTGAATGCCTCTGGAGGTAAGCGAATATAGAATATCGCCGCGTGGGTGTGTGCATGCCGCGTATATTCCATGTGATTATATTGAGTCATGCCATGGCCTGGGTGATTTTGTCAGTTGGGACGCCAAGGGTGGGGTAAGCCCCGACGTGCAAGGGGCACGGGCAAGTATGGGTACCTCGGTCAGCTGCAACCAAACCAAATGGTGAACTAAGAACAACTTAACAATTGGGGCAAACATTGCTGGAGTGTCCGTCCAAACCTCTGCAACAACTAATAAATACAAACTAGGTCAATGTGTTGCCTGTTGGGGTGCGTGTGCAGTCAATAGTTTGCTTAGACCGTCCCCCCAGTTCCTATGCGTGCTGTGTGCCAT
Organism: Calotriton arnoldi; assembly: GCA_963921515.1. NCBI lineage: Eukaryota > Metazoa > Chordata > Amphibia > Caudata > Salamandridae > Calotriton > Calotriton arnoldi. Next base: position 608,297 of record CAWUFW010002165.1, read on the forward strand.
CTAAATAATCGTCAAGGTTCGAGCGCGGCTCCGGCAGTGATCAGTGTTAAGTGCCGTCCCAAGTGTACCTGTTTCACGCATTGCGACGCGCAGGGTGACTAATCGTAGGTGTGATGACCTCATGGTTGCCTCTGGGCATGGTGTACTTGGTCATAAGCCCGGCAGACCCACCCTCAGTATTAGCACAATACAAGAACAGTCAGATTAGCGGGCAATAGTGTACTTGCGTGAGCAATCTATGACGGAGCTCGATTTGCCAGTGCTCATCCTATGAGATCATCGGCAGTCTGTGGGGTTACCACTGGCATACAAGGGTCCTCCGATATTTCGGTGGATGGCGACGATGAACCGTTGGCTTCCATTTCACCCCGCAAGTGGGATTCCAGGTGTTCTGTATTGCGTGGAGTTCCCATGCTTGTAACCGCTTCCAGGGCCTCTTGTCTCTCCATTCTCATTTTCTCCGGGCTAGGGGCCACAGTCCCTGTCTCTCCAGCACGTGCTGTCCCTCGTCGTCTGCGTCGTCTAGTCCTTCTGCCCATTGAGTTACCGCCTTCTGGGTCTGAGGGTCTTGTACCTGTCCACAGCCCTGACTCTTCCAACCAGTCCCATGCTTCCGCAGGGGAGTCAAAGAAGCGAGTCCCTCCCTTCACCGCTACACTCGGCCTGGCAGGAAATAACAATGAGTACGGCAGTTCTAGGTCCCTGAGCTGACGCTTCACTGCCGCGTAGTTGCTTCTGCGACGTTGCACTAGGGCGGTGTAATCCGGGAAAAGCATGACCTGACTTCCACCAACTTTGAGGCTGTCCAGTTTCCGAGTTTCGCGCAGCACTGTGTCCCTGTCTCTGTCGTTAAGCAGTTTAAAAATGAATGGACGGGGCCTGGCTCCTGGTCGGGGTCTCTGCGCCGGCACTGTGTGCGCTCTTTCTACTGCAAACTGCATGGACAGCGTTCCCCGGGGCAGGAGGTCACGCAGCCAGCGCTCTGTGTATTGCTCGGGGTTCCTTCCTTCCTCTCCCTCTGGCAGGCCCACTACGCGGATGTTGTTGCGGCGGGAGCGCCCTTCCACATCCTCTGCTTATCCTCCAGGGCATGTATACGTTCAATCATGTCTTGCAGCGCAGCTGTGTGGTTTTGGGTAACCGGCTGAAGTTCTGTAAGTGTCTGACCCTGGGCGGCGACCTTGTCGGCCAGCTTGCGGTGATCGGCATGCAGCAGCATAAAATCCGAGGTAACCTTGTCTATTCGGGTTTCCACAGATGTTCTGGTTTGTTCTAGGGCAGCACCAATCTTCTCCACTGCTGCGAGTACTGAGTCCATTTTGGCCGCCAAGGCTGTAGTCGTTGGCGCCATCTCCTCTTCCTCCCTCCTGTGTGTGGGATCTAGGCTACCCGCACGTGTGGGTCCCTGCTGCATCTTGGCTCGCATCCGGCCCGTTACAATTTGTTGCGCTGAGGGCATTCGCGGTCAGTCACTTGGTGGGCAGTTGTGCGGGCGATAATGCTTCGGCTGAGACTCTGAGTGGGAGCTTGACGTTTTCTCGGGCGTGAGCCTCTCAATGGATGCGTCGTGACTGGGGCCTTATTTGCGAGCGCTCCACGTGTGGTTGTCCGATCTTGGTGGCGCGTATTGTATTCCTCGTATAGAGTCTGCGCCAGTGGTTTTCCCCCCTGTGCGGCAGGGCGACTGCACTTTCGGTGATAAAGCGGCTGGTCGCGATCTTCAGGGACAGGGCATCAGTTTGCGCTTGCAAATGTGGAGTAAGGCGCTGGGCCACAACCGCTCTCAATGGCATGCACTGTGGTTGTTATGGTCGTCCCCAGGTGGCAGCGTGTCATGGAGATCTCGCCGTTGCAGGCCGCGGCAATATTTCAGGCAGAGGGGAGGAGGTCTCACCGCATCTGCAAGTGTGGTTATTTACATCGGGGGTCAGCGTTACCTAGGCCGTAATGTGTGCCTTCGCGCGAGCCCCAGGCCTTATTCCTTCAACATACAGGTGAGGTCCCCTCTAGTCCCTAGCCTCTGGTGTCCGGTGTCCTGCCCCTTCAGTACGGTGTCTGCACGTTGCCCAGGTTTTCTTTCAGAAGTGTGTATTCACTTGCCTGTTGCCACTGCGTCTCGCACTCTGCAGGTTGCTTTCCCATCAGCGGCCCACCGCAGCCCACGTCCGTTAGCGCCTTGCCGCCGAGGGGCCCCGTTGTCAGTCACCGCCGTTTGTGCTGCGGTTTCCCTCACTCGCTGTTCGCGGCCCTCGTAGGTGGACGCTGTCCACGGTCTCCTGCGCTGTGGTCCGCGGTGCTCACATCAGGGAGGGGGGGGGGAAATCCTTCCCCGGGTGGCCTCGCGACTATCTGGTGCTTTTAGCGTCGCTCAGCGGCGCAGGTGCTCTTTGCAGGGGTCTCTGACACTCCTTACGCCGGGGCTCCCCGCCCTAGCCTGGTGCAGCCGCCGCGGGGCTTCCAACTCACCGGGTGCTTGGCGCGGCGCAGAGTCGCGTCGCCGCAGGCCGCGCCCGCCTTGAATGTCACGGCACAGCGCCGAATACAGTCCGATGTGGCTGTCTCGTCTTCACTGTGCGCGGCCTCGGGGTCCTGCAAGGAGGCCACCGTTCCTTCGCCTCAGGTGCCTTTCGTCTCCGCAGCGGTCGCATCCCGGCCGCGGGCACCCGCGTATCGCTGGCAGACACCGCCGCGCGGCGTCACAGCCAACAGGCCTCGTCCTTCACCTCCGCAGTATCTGCAGCCCCGGGAGGCAGGGCGGCCCGATTTGTGGTTCCCTGGGTTCAGCGGTTTCTTAACTGGCTGGTTCCGCTTGCTTTCAGCCCGGATGGCGCACTTGAAGGATAATTTTGCCGGATTCAAAGGGGGATATCGGCAGAGCGCAAGAGGTTCGCGTCCGCCATGATGGCTGGCTAGCCACGCCCCCCGGGTCCCGTGCTCTCCATGCCACTGGATTCAAGCTATCCTGGCTGATGAGGGGTGAAACCCTGAAACCGGTCCTAGGATGCTTGTTTCCAGTCCAGGGAGGACCTGGCCTGGCAGTTCAGGCTGGACTGTTCCCATTGGGCGCATGGTCAAGACTGATTTGCATATGGCTGGGTCCAAACTGGAATGGCATGGTGAGCAAAAAAACGATGGATTTAGGCCCAGATCTCTGTACTGGGGTGAATGTATGACATTGTTCTGCATTCTGTCCATTAATTGTTCTTTTTGCAGAAGTCTCAGGGACAACAGACTTCACCAACCAGCTCCCCAAGAGTCTTTCTGGAAAGTGCCTGCTGCTGTGCTGGACTTTCTGAGGGACTGCGTGTCGCAAGGAGCTGGAAGCGCAACTCACGAAGAAGAAGCGTCGCCGCCGCAGCCGAAGCGCCTTGCATCGCTGAAGAAAAAGACCGACGTCGCATCAGACGCCGCCGCATCAACGGAGAAGAGTGTCGCCGCCGCTGTTGCATCGTTGCCGAAGCGCCTCGCATCGCCAGAGAAGAGGATCGACGTCGCAACAGATGCCGCCGCATCACCGGGAAGCATGTCGCAGGGCCTGTCGTGGCTCAGAAGAATCGTTGAGTTGCCGCACGGCCGTCGGGCGTGCACGCATCGTGTCGCATCAAGAAGAAGACGCCAACTTTGTTTCATTGCACCGGATCTTCATCGCATCACGGCGTTGCTGGTTGCATCGCCACGAAAGCGAAGTAAGAGACTGACGCATCACCTCCCCATGCCGAGAAGAACCGATGCATCCCCTACGCATCACCGTTCTTGCGTGTAAGGAACCGACGCATCACCTTCCCTGCAACACTTTCGTTGTATAGCGTTACGCATCCTAAGGTACATTGAACTCAAAGTGTTGCATTTACCATCTTAAGAGAACTGAGCTAATTCTACCATTTTTGAAGTACAGTATTGTGGATTTTTGTCGTTTGTGGTCTTGTGTTAAATCTATATAAAAGATACTTATTTTTAATATACAACTGGTGTGGTGTCCATTTAAAGTGTTGTCGCTTGATTACTGTATGTGTTCACAAATGTTTTACACACTGCCTCTGAGATAAGCCTGTCTACTCGTGCCAAGCTACCAAGGGGGTGAGCAGGGGTTATTTTAGGAGTTTACCCCCTTACCCAGACTAGACTCAAGGGTCCCTATTTGGTCAAAGGTACCTATCTCTGCCAACTAGAGACCCCCAAATCTAACACTTCTCTTTTCAAGTCCCCTACTGTAAATAGATTTCCTAAGGGCATTACTCACATTTTTCCTCCTATTTCTTTCGTAATGCCCCAATGGGACTTGAATCTTGTCTTGACTTATCTTGTGTGCTCCTTTCGAGCCACTACATAATTGTCCTCAGACTTTAAAGACTGCCTTTCTGGTTGCCATCACCTCTGCTCGCAGGGTGAGTGAGCTTCAGGCTCTGTCTTCTAAACCTCCTTTCCTTGCTGTTCATCTGGACAAGATTGTCCTCCGAACTAGACCTTCTTTTCTTCCCAAAGTGGTTACCTCTTTCCACATAGGACAGACCATCACTTTGCCCACCTTCTTCCCGCCCCCGCATCCTTCCAAGGAGGAGGATAGGCTCCACCGTCTGGATCCAAAATGTGCGTTATTATTTTATTTGGATCGCACAAAACAATTCCAGGTGGACGATCAACTCTTTGTTGGCTATGTGGGCGCCAAGAAAGGTCGGGCCGTGCAATAACGGACCATCTCTCGATGGGTCGTCCTTTGCATTAAAATTTGCTATTCCTTGGTGAAAAAGGAGCCTCCGGTAGGACTGCACGCCCATTCCACCAGGGCGACGGCAGCTACTACTGCTTTGGGACGTGGAGTCCCCCTCAGTGACATCTGCCAGGCAGCCACGTGGGCATCACTGCACACGTTCACTAAACATTACTGCCTTGATAGTCCAGTCCGGAGAGACGGCCTCTTTGGCCATTCAGTTCTCCAGGACTTTCTGGTGTGAACTTGGTTCGCAGACCCACCTCCGGGGTTGGTATTGCCTGGGTATCTATTCTAAGGTAAGGTATCTATATAACTAAGAGTCTCTTTCAGATGAACGTTACTTACCTTCGGTAACGATATATCTGTAAGAGACATATATTAGTTATAGATTCCTTACCGCCCCACCCATTCTCCCCGTTCTGCAAACTGACTTCTAGAGTAAGGGACTTCCTTTCAGTGCCCTAGTTATGTGCACCAGTGGTCAGTGTCTTGCATGGCTCTGCGCTTCTGGTGTGGAATGTCGTGTAAAAGAACTGACGTCAGCGCGCAGGGGTGGCGTCTAAGTAGATACCGCGACGTCATTCCGGCGATCACGACGCCAACGACGAACGCGGAGTCGACCGACGCCACCTACCGACGCGCAGGGGTACTGCTGAAGAAAAATGTCTCCAGATCCAGTCTGACGCCTAGGGGTAATTCTAAGGTAAGGAATCTATAACTAATATTTTTTCTCTTACTGATATATAGTTACCGAAGGTAAGTAACTTGTTCGTTGTGTCCGTGCTTTTGGGCGAGTGTGTGTGTTTACATGAGAGAGAGAGAGAGTGTGTGTTTAAGTGCTAATGCGTGTATGTGTAAGCATGTATGTGAGTGAAACTAAAGGTCAAAGATCATGTGATGTCCCTTCCGCTACTCCTGGTATTTTGGTGAAATGGCGTTCATGCTTGACCACCAATTCTGGTTTTCCTTATGCGTGGAATTTGTTCAAGTATGAGTCGGGAGGTACAGATGTCTAGACGTTTGTGAAAGCAGATGCGATTGTTGAGGTGTCCTGGACCAGTGTTATTAGTGCCTTGAAACTGTGGGTGAGGAGTTTGAATTGTGCTAGTTTGTGAATGGGGAACAGTGGAGCTCCTTCAGGTGTGCTTTGATGTGAGTGCAGTGTGGAAGGTCGAGCGTGATTCAGGTGGCCTAGTTCTGAATGGTCTGCTGCTTTCTGGAAAGTTTTTTGTTGTTTATCCCGTTGTTCTTTTCGTAGTTACAAAATATTGAGTTATTTAATAGTTCGAAAGTATTGAAGTATGGCTCAATGGATTGTACAAATAGAACAGCCTCCAGTGTTTGAGTATACCTCTTATTAGCATTTGCTCACCACATGTGTGAAAATAATTGGTCTCCTTGGGCTGTTATTAACTAGCCAGCCTGTGTTCTCGACTGGACACTAATCGTTAAGCGCTGGGCTGTATCCGTAAACAATTGACTTGCTAGTTTTCCTTCAGCAGATGTGTATCTTGTCCTGTGTTGTCCATATCACTGTTTCTATTGTTTTTTTCATTAGTTCCAAAGAAAATCCACAGAGGGAACTTCTTATATGCTTTTTGCCTTGGCCATGATGGGTAACTGCACATATGGACTGAGCCTTTTGTTAAAACTACCAGCCATTCCTCATCACAAGGAGCTCTACCTTGTACATCATCTGCCCTGGCTGATTGGAAGCTTCGGAGTTCTCCTTCTTGACTTTTGTGTATCCTTCTATTAGAAGTATATAGCAATTGTCTTATTGCTAAGTAACGGAGACCAGTGCTTGTTTTGCTATAGTGAAAATGTTATTTTTATTGAAAAGATTTCTTGCACACATAATAGTTGAATCAAAATCACCTCATAGTCTGAAATCTATTACTATTGCTGAACTAAAATATGTATTTATTATTTAATATTTTATCGCTGAACTAAAATATGCATTTATTATTTAATGTTTTATTTCAACTACGAGCATACAATGAATAGATACGAGTGTTTTTTCCAGCAGTAAACCTTTTACCACAGCTTTGGTAACATTGGGCTGGTTGCACTTTTTTTTTTATGCCAATTAATTTAATACCATAACACTTTAAAACCATGTGGATAAAAACATTTGGTTAGTTCTACTTGTGCTATGCATCTCCTCACAAGCACTTCTTTGACATGACTGATTTAGTCTGCAGGTGCTTTAATTGTTTTGTGGAGACTGTATTCTTTCACAGGAAGGATTTATTTTACTTACACAGTGATAGCACAATGTCGCCATATCTCGGGTATGATGTGATGACCTGATAGAGCAGCGTCACTGCCAGGCCATCTGCTGCAAATTGTGAAAATGAGAAATGACACCACTCTAACAGACACAAGAGAGGATCTCCTTGCGACCAAGGGTGAAGGAAAACCATTCAGGTGATCTTTGATGTCTCATCAACAGCATAAAATACCATGGACCTCGCTGTTCTCCAGAAAAGACTAGAATGATGAGCATCAACAGATACTACTTGGAATGTATCTTTGCCTTCCTAGCTGACTGAAGCAAATGTGTGGACATGATCTGTAGCATCGGCCACTTACATGTGACTTGTAGGGTTCTGCAGAACACCACCCAGACACTGCAACTGCACCTGCCTACGCTGAAAATATGCAAGGTGCAGCTATGTGCAATACCTGGGCAACCACGGGGACACATTCTCTTAGAAATTCAGCTTTCATGCATATGTTTGCAGACCTCCGATTCTCATCCGTCTGGGGGGAAAGCTTGCTTTTGCAATCAAACTTTACCACATGGCCTGACTATATTAAACAGTGGGGGGGGGGGAGATTTTGTTGCCTAATAGCAGAACTAGGACAGAAATTGTGGTCCTAGGTGGAGTTTTTTACCCACAGGAATGGAGAATAACATTTGGACAAGAAATACTGGATCCAAATCACCATTTTTTTTTCTCACCAATGTAATACCAGGCTCAAAGCCACCCATTTTTAACGCCTGCTTGCTGCAGGTGATAAGTATGTGGGTGTCATTTTCTCTTGGCTGCGGTACCAAGGGATAATGGCCGGAGGACACAGTTGTTTTGTTGCAACTGTGGGAAGATTTTTCTGCTCTGCCCATGCCGCAGTACTTATGTGGGTGGGGCCTAGGAGCAGAGCTACCTATTAATGTTCTAGACGTGGGCATCTCTGCACACGTTCACCTAACATTACTGCCTTGACAGCCAAGGCGGGGGGGGGGAGATTTTGTTGCCTAATAGCAGAACTAGGACAGAAATTGTGGTCCTAGGTGGAGCTGCATTGGAATATAGCCCATATGAGTGGGTGGGAAGTTTAGCCCAGCGAGATATCAGACTCTGGATTGATCTGAATCCTGTCTTCAGTTTAAAACCCAAACAACCTGAAATTCATGCACTATCTGAAGGCAGAGCTATTCAGGCATTACTTAACTTTGAATCTGCCACTAAGGGTCTCATTATGATTCCTTGAACAAAGGTGCGGGGCGAAGTCTCTGATTCTGGCTGGTATCTCCGCACCCATCTCTGGGGCTTGCAAGTTTTTTACCCACAGGAATGGAGAATAACATTTGGACAAGAAATACTGGATCCAAATCACCATTTTTTTTTCTCACCAATGTAATACCAGGCTCAAAGCCACCCATTTTTAACGCCTGCTTGCTGCAGGTGATAAGTATGTGGGTGTCATTTTCTCTTGGCTGCGGTACCAAGGGATAATGGCCGGAGGACACAGTTGTTTTGTTGCAACTGTGGGGAGATTTTTCTGCTCTGACCATGCCGCAGTACTTATGTGGGTGGGGCCTAGGAGCAGAGCTACCTATTAATGTTCTAGACGTGGGCATCTCTGCACACGTTCACCTAACATTACTGCCTTGACAGCCAAGCCTGGAGAGACGGCTACTTTGGCCGTTCTGTTCTCCAGTTCTTTCTGGTGTGAACTTGGTTCGCAGACCCTCCTCCGGGGTTGGCATTACTGGGGTATCTATTCTAAAGGTAAGGAATCTATAACTACAGTCTCTTTCAGATGAACAAGTTACTTACCTTCGGTAACGATGTAACTGTAAGAGACATACGTAGTTATAGATTCCTTACCGCCCCACCCATCCTCCCCGTTCTACGAACTGACTTCTAGGGATAGTAACTCCCTTCTAGGGCCCTAGTTATGTGCACCAGTGGTCAGTGTCTTGCATGGCTCTGCGCTTCTGGCGTGAAAAGTCGTGTAAGAACTGAGGGCAGCGCGCAGGGGCGGCGTCTAAGTAGACACCGCGACGTCATTCCGACTACCACGGCGCCAACGGTGGACACTGAGTCGACCGACGCCACCTACCGACGCGCAGGGGTACTGCAAAAGAAAAATCTCCAGATCCAGTCTGACGCCTGGGGGTAATTCTAAAGGTAAGGAATCTATAACTACATACGTCTCTTACAGGTACATCATTACCGAAGGTAAGTAACTTGTTCTTCCGGCCTATATTGGAACATCGACCTCTGAATGTCATCCTGCGGTAGGGCATATTCGAAATGCTCACACTAGCCCAGATCTTGCCTGCTCTGGACATAGGGGACTGGATGGTGGTGTTGGATCTGCAAGATGTGTATTGTCATATGTGTCCTGCAGAGTACCTATTGTTCAAGGTGGGCCTTGAGCATTTCCAGTTTGAAGTGTTCCCTTTCGACCTCACCAGTGGCACTCAATTGTTCCCGAAAGTGATGGTGGTGGTTGCAACACACCTTTGAAGGTTGGAGATACAAGTTACCCCCTGCCATAACGACTAGCTGTTGAAGGCAGGACTCCACAGTCAGTCTTAGACCACTTCCAGATGACATCCAACCGAATTACCTTGGAAATCTGTTGAATGCCACTCAACAAATGACTTACAATCTGCAGTGGTGGCTGATTGAACGTGATTGGTCCAGTGGCAGTCCTCTCTTCCTTCCCCACTCAGAGCTGACTGGGGTGATGGACGTGCCACTACTAGATTGGTGAGGTTATCTGGGGGAGGTGCAGGACAGAGGTCCCTGGTCTCCAATGGGAGCCCAGCTCCATAACTGTCTATTGGAGTTGAGGGACATTTTTCTGGCTCTGAAGACCGTCCTTTTGTCCATAATGGGGAGGCTGGTGCAGGTTATGACAGACAACACCACTGCAGTTTGATATTATGCACTCACTCAAACCTCTCACACACACATTCAAGGCACTACACAACTTAGGCCCACCTACCAGAACAGTTGCATCTCCTTTCACCAACGACCCATACACCTCCACTTCTCAGGACTCCTACTAACATCCCATGCGTACAGACGAGGACGGGCACTCTCCTCCATCGCTCCTAAAGCATGGAATGGCCTCCCACACCATATGAGAGCTTCCTCCTCTCTTCGTAAATTGCGCAAGAAGCTGAAGACCTTGCACTTCAATTAATCAACCCATTGTAGGCAGGGTTAGGCGCACGCACCCGCTCTGGGTGGTAGTGTAAATTAAAAAATATACATTGCATAACATAACATTACAACAAGCAGGGTGTATGGGGTCCTGGACCTGTGACAGGAGGCACTACACCTCTAGTTTTGGTTGACGTGTCGGTCCAGTTCCCTGTTTGCGAACCACCTGGCGGGATCATTGAATAGCAGATCAAACGAGCGAAGAAGGTGATGGCTGGCAGATCACAAATGACGTCTACATCCTGAGGTGGTGCAGGGCTTCTTCTAACAGTTGGTACGACCCTATGTAGAACTTTTCATCACAGTTGAGAATGCAAAGTGTCAAAGGTTTTGTGCATTGGAGTTTCTGCTAAAATGCTCACTGCAAGATGCATTCTAGCTGGAATGGAACACAGGACTCCGATGTGCCTTCCAACCCCTTGTCTCTCCTTCTCCAAGTTCAAAAAAAGATCAGGAATGACTGTGCCCAAGTGATCCTAATGGGTCTTGATTGGGCCGGGAAAGTGTAGGACCCAGAACATTTAGGCAAGAGCATTTGTCCTCCGATCAGGCTTCCACATCAACATGATCTTCTGTTGCAGCTGCAAGGCAGAGTTCTGCAACCTAACCGATCTACACCTCCATGCGTGTAGATTGAGCGGCAGCAGTTGACTGTTTGTTCTGCTGCCTGAACTGGTGAGTGTCATTCTCATCACCATACACCCTTCTATGTAGTCCATATATGCAGGCTGCAGGGACAGGTTTGCGCTCCATTGTGGAAGGTGCAAGGTAGGCCCTTTGCAAGCAAAACTGGGGTATGTTCTTTTGTTTAAATCAGCTGTAGTGATGAGGTTTATAAAAGGTTTGACAGATGTGTTTCCTCTCAAACCTTTTGTGATGCTTAAGTGGGAACCTTATTTGCACCTAATGTTTATGTGCAAGACCTCCCAACCGATGCATAACTGCTCAGTGCGTGTTATCACTTCAGCTCATCTCATGAGTTCACATCAGGCAATGTTGGTGTAACCACCCTACACCACCTTTTTTTAGACATATTGGTGGTGAGAACTCAGGTGGCTTTCTTGTCTAGAGATGTGACTCAGTTCCATGTTAGACAATTTATCTCCTTGTCTGCGTTCATCACCTCCCATGCTCTTCAAAAGTGGAGGTAGGGGATTTATTGGTTAACTCCTGAAGGGTTTTTCACCAGAGTAAAGAAACAGAGGACTGTGTAGAAGCAGACCCAATAGAGGTGGATAGTCCTTTCATTAAAATCTATTACTCCGTGGTCATGAAGCACACTCCGTCTGGGCTAAGGCTGGTGCCACTCTGTTGGCACACGGAATTCCTCTCCATGACATCTTTCATGCTGCGGCATGGGCGTCAGTAAATACATTCACTAAGCACAACTGAATTGACAGCCAGGTCCAGTGGAAAGGACATTTCTTCCCTCGGTCCTGCAAGTCTTTTTGGTCTGAGTTCACTTCACATACCCTCCACCTAGGGAGTTACTGCTTTGGTATCTATTCTAAGGTGATAAATCTGTGGTTAGATAGAGTCTCCACCAGAGACCCCATTACGAAGTTTAAGTAACTTGTTCTTTGTGGGCATTTCTTTGACAGTCCACCGGCTAAAGTTGGTGATCACCCACAAACTTTCAATTTTGTGGTGGTTCACCAAACATTGGCAGGTAGTTTCCTAACTTGAAAGGCTCACAAATATACTCTTGTCAAGCGCAGAAGTAAATGATTTTCTGGTTTGATATTGGGATGGGAAAACTTACTAAATTGTTGAAAAACTATGCAAAGGGATTTCTACAGTGGTGTAAACACATCGATTACATCTAGAAATTCTTATGAATTCTTAAAAGTTGCCAATTTGCTGCAAATATACCTGTGACGCTATGAAACACAATCAACAACTTTTACCCAGGTATATTTGGGAATTGGGCCCAAAGTATGTATTGTCACTTCAACCACCTCCTCTCAGCTGTTTAACTGCAACAGTTTTTACTTCAGCATTCTGCCATATAGTTAGAGTTAAGACATGCTCAAATTATTATTGTTGGCTACCTTAACAGCCAGTGGTCTGCAACAATTACTTATTCGGTGTGTGGTAATCTGCATTTGTTAGCGACTCATTGACTTGATTATCCCATGTCTCCAAATATAGCAAGGTACTTGTTTGCCTAATTAAGTCCCTGGTTGTTTTATCACTATGTAGTTTACGACGACCTTAATGGGTTTGTCACTCTGCATACCTGACATTGGTAGGGTAAGCACACTCACAGTATCACACTTTCATTTAACTCTTTTGTACATGGTCGGCGAGTGAAATTGCAGGGCCTTCTGTGAAGCATTTTCTGTTTGTCCTATCCATGTTCTTCCCTTTTCCTTGCACCTGGACAGCAGGTTCTTGAAAGTGATTTTGAAGCTGTTCCGCTAACCTCAAGCATGATGAACGTTTTGTTTATCTAACCTTCCTTTATTTGATCATGGCAACGTCATGTGGATCGATATTATTGGAGTGGCACGGAAACTGAAATCTAAATACAATTATCAAATTCCACCGTGTGCTCTTCAGATAACGTGCACAAATGCAATTCCAAACTTTTTGTTTGTTTCAGTCCTTTTAAGACATTTATTTTACCCAAATGAGGAGTTTTCATTCGCTTACCTCACAAGTTTTCTTCATTCATCTTGTTTGTCACAGACTCAGCAATTCATAAACAGGTACCCCCAACACACACACACACACGTGTCAGGCAAACCAGTGACCCTCCTCGGGGGATCACTGGTGCCATGTTTGTGAGTACTTATAAACTTCATGTTCCTTGACGTGCAGACAATAACAGAAGGGTTCTTACACCCTCGAGTTCTGTCAGCACCAGAGAAGAAGCTGACCTTCTCAAATTTGGTTAAAGCCCTCCTAGAACCTCAGGTGTTTTAAATCTAAATACATTGTATAATGTAGACATTATGCAAACCCCAAAACGTTAAACGATGCAAATAATTGTGTTTAAAATGTTCTCCTTAACAGTACAACAGATAACTGCACAGTTTGTCCTGTACAGAAAGCGCAAGAAGCCAGATTCCGACTCCACGTCTTTCGAAGTAGAACCTCTTCTGGTGGATGAAGACGAATCGTAGCTGATGATGCACATTTCAAAATCCATGACATTATGGAAGAAAAGTTTACATGCAATTTAACTTGGCACTTATATTAGCATTATAAATAGGAAATAGTTCATCTACTGACATGGTCATGTGTAACAGCTGGTTTTACGACCAATCAGTCCCACCCTTCTGACTTTGGGGTGATCAACCATCCACTCAACGGGTGACTCAAGGTGCTTACAGAGTATCAAATATTTCACACTGATGGTAACAGAAGGTGACGTTTTAACATTTCAGATATATCTAGAACTGACTGTTTTAAATAATGTTTACACGTGACTAAAATGAGGGCATTTTACAGTACTGTTAATCATACTTTCGTATATGTTCAATAAATTTGGAAGAGAAAATGGAAAGGAAGTTCTCCAAGCTCTCCAATGGTAGCCGAAGAGATGATAACACAACCTTAGCATAAACATCCAGGAAATTGAAAGATATTGTGCTGAGTGCTTCTTTGGAACCATAGGCGGTGAGCATAAATTGTTACATGTTGAGCAATACAGCAACCCTCTTGACGGTCCCCTGAAGGCGGGATAAAGCGGGAATCAAATATATTGAACTTGTTCATCAATTTTAAAGTGTTCTTTTTATAGGAATCAAATTATGATTTTGTTAGAATACTTAATTTCAAAGAATTTTGAGTTCTAGTATAGATATTGTTCGCCTCTCTTTCTTTTCTTGCTTTTGCAGGGAGCACCCGAATGTTGATGCTCGAAGGGTTTTAGTGCAGAAACGGCCTTAGGCACATGTATTTACTGTATGTTGCCTTAGACTCCATCATGAAGCTTGGTAATTTAAAGAGTCCAGTTAGGGAGTTTTTTATATCATCAACATGCATGCTTTTCTTGGTAGTTATTACAGTGTTTTGCGCTTCTGGTCTGTTACTCACAACTAACCTTATATTTAATTAAAAATACGGCCAGTGACCACAGTGCAGATTTTACGGTGAAATTGTTTGTGTTTTTGTTATTGTTGTTATCAAAAGTGGAACTGAATGTGTGGCAAAAATAAAGCCCATGCACAGTGCCCAAGAAAAGTAATCGATGAGCTAAAAACATGAGTTACACACACAACTATCAAAAGTAGTAAAATGGTTTTCTTAAATCTAATGTACTTGTTGGGGAAATAGGTCTTTTAGGCAGGTTAAATATATGTGCTTATTGAATAGTTTAACATCATTTAAAACTTTTCGAAAGCTTGGTGGGAGCCTCGGGGCATGTTAGCAATGTATATTTTTCTAAAAGTAGGCAATAACGTTTCAAAGTCACTGCAAAGTAGCAGTGTATAAAAAGTGAGTAATCTGCAACCATTTGGCATTGGGCAAATTATGTCCCACAAAAGGACACCTGAGATTTAACAGAAATGTTTGCTGTCCTTGAACCACAACTTTCCAGAGTGCAATACAGTCCAGGTTGATGCAACACAATTTTTTCATTTCATGTATCAAAATATTTCTGATGCAACCCCTGGAACTGGAGACCAATGTTCTACAGAAGTGGTTCTTAACTGTTTGACTTTGTGGACCCCAACCTAATCATTACTTGAACCCGGGGACCCCCACTGAATCATTATTGGAATCCAGGGACCTCCACTGAGTCATTACTGGAAGGCGAAGACCCCGGCCTAAGCATTTTCAATGATTTGAACCTCAAAACAATACACAAGCATTCTTCAAAAAATATACAAATGACTATGTATTTTATGTAATTCCCAAATATACAAAAAATTGATTTTAATCGGAGGGTTGGAGCTTTTCTAAACACAATTGAGGCCGCTCATCATCTATACTATATTCTGTTTGATGCACTTGCACTGCTCCCATGAATCAACCTGACAATAAATACTACTTTATTTTCAGCCTTCAATTTCAGATTTCTTAACATTTACAGAACATTTTGTACCTTTTGCTCTTTTATTTACATACTTATTATTTTTTTAATATTTAATTTTCTAAGCAGTCGTGGACCTCCTAATTAGGCTTTGTGGACCCCCAGGGTTCATGTCCTACAGGTTAAGAACCACTGTTCTACAGACTCTGTAGTCTCTTTAAAAACACATGTTGAAACCTTGCTCTTCAGCAGACCATCTCAAATCAAAGATTCTAAGTTCTTTTTACTCTACCCAGCTTGTCTTATTTAGAAAATTACAGTGAGGTTATTATGGATTGACTGAGCATAGTGGATTTGGATTTTATCAGTACTTTTTGTATTGGACAGTATGACAAAGCCATATCTCAAACTGACGTTAACAGGAAAAAAGGCAGCTGTATGTTTTATTTTAGTCTGTAAGAGGATAGATATATTTATTTTTTCAACATAGAAACTTATTTATCTACTGGTATATATGCAATAAAAGCATATATCACATAAGTTAATTAAAGTGCTTCCATAAACTGTGAACTATGTTATACTTCACAAAACGATTTTAACAAACCATATTTGGGCGTGTTCCTACCTGGAGCCACATAGTCCAATTGGTATTGTATCAGGAGATTAGCTATTTAAACTGATTTTGAAAGCTCAATTTTATAAGCCATACCATTTAAATGAAATGTTTTCTCTTTGGAGGAGAAGATTCCGCTCTGCAAGTAAACATTTTGTGGGTGTAACCATATGCCGAGCTGCACAGTTGATTGTGGCACATCTTGTATATAAATGTAAACTTGGGCTGAAACATGTAACAGTTTGGATAATGTTTTTCCCTCTAAAACCGCATGATCGCAGCCAGAACTGCCAATGTGTTAGTTCTTGATTTCCTAGGATTCTTCCTTAGCTGCCTAGTGGTCCCATCTTGTGTGTTACATTGTCAGCCAGCCCAGACTTTCTTTGCAGACTGCGCGTTGAATGCTGGGATTATGGAGTCAGTATTTCTATCAATAAGAGTGACATTTTATGGCAAGACCGGAGGCTCATATTATGCTTTCTTATCTTGCCTTTATTCTAATAGCAGCCAAGATAAGTACTAAAACTACAGTTCCCAGAGGGCCAAGCAACACAACTGGCCAATGGGAATGCAATAAATCAGAACATCATAACCAATCAGGCAGTAGTAACATGTAAAACGTCATAACTGACTGCGAACAGTCCTCTTTTCTTGCTGCTCGCAGTCAGATAAGTGCCTTCTCTTCGTTGCTCCATTGTTACATGCTTTAATATATCGTTATTGTTTAAATGTGGTATTCGCTGTACACTGTATTGCATTATTTTTAATATTGTGACCTTCGCGCTTACCAATTTGTGCAGTTTATCGTTTTTCTCCCGCTTACACGCTCAGCTGTTCCCCGCTCGTGCGCGTTGACTGTTGTGTCTAACGCGTCGCGCGGCGGCTGCTTCCAGTGCGCGGCGGCTGTTTAGCTGTTATTTATTCCCTCTCACCGCGCGTCTGCCTTCCCACGACGCTTCCGACTTCTGGTGCCTCACGGAGCTGCGTTCTTCGCTCCCTTTCAGCACCGCCTCTGGGGGAGTGGCTTCCGGTGGTTTCCGCCTTGTTTCCACGCCCTTCATCTCCCGGTTCTACAATTTAACCCTTTTCTCCCCGTGTATCACATAAAATATTTCCTTACAATGGAGCTGGATAGCTCACCTGCTTCAGACCTGCATAATGAGGAAGGCGAGGCCTTCAAAAGCAATTTAAATGCGTTTATCAACAGTTCTGTAGAGAATGCTGTAGAAGCATCCATGAAACGTTTTTCTAAGGGCATGGAAAATTCAATGCTCAATCTGTTGTCCAAAGCCTTGGCCCATTCTGCGGGGGATAGCAGAAAAAGAAAGTTGGTAACCCCTGTGTCTTCTAACGTCCCTAAAAATGCGTCACGCTTGATTGGCGAAGCTTCTTCGCACCAGACTGAGGACTCTGTTCCTCCCAGGCCTCCTTCCAAGGAGGGGTTATCATCTTCTGACGGAAAAAGGAAATCAAAATCCAAACACGTTGAGGTACCTAAAAAGTTGGTGATATCCACCATTATGGACACAGACGATGATACGGGTGACGCAGACGATTTGTTTGATGTCTTTGATGTTTCAGACCCTCCTTCCCCCCGCCTCTAAGAAATTCAAAGCTGACCCCTTTGCTTTTACTCCGGTGTTAGACTCTGAAGGCGCCCCCATGTTTGATCCTTCTTCTATCCGTCACCCTAACTCCACGGAGTGGTTTCCGGCTTCGCACGTTGGCGATTATATTTCGGCCAGACTTCGGCATCCCCTCGACAAGTCAGCCCGCTCTAAGTTAAAATCTGAATGTCCTAAACCTTCTTTACCTTCCAACATCACTGTTGCTCCTTCCATTGACCAACCTCTTCTTACATTTTTCTCCAAATTTGGCAAAGACCCCCGCAAAGGGGTGGATAAAGCTTGGTCTGCCTGCCAGGACAAGCTTTTGGATACTGTGGGCCCTTTGGCTCGCATTTTTGACCTGGCAGAAACTGCTCGCTTGGAAGGACAGGATTTGAATGCTGAAGATATTTCTTTGTGGGTCCAACGAGCCTTCTGTCTTTTAGGCAACGCCAATGCAGCTATCACTTATGAGCGCCCTAAAGGGCTTCTTATCAAGCTTGATCCGAAGCTGGCTAATCTGGCTCCTCTAGATCCCGGCATCAAAGCAGATGGACTTTTGTTTGGGGATTCCTTGGTTAAGGACCTCAGTAAATTCGTCACTACCGTCGCCTCTTTGGATAAGGCTCAACAATCCATTAAGAAAGTTTTTTCCCCTTGGGTTTTTGGGCGGGCCAGCAGGGGCAGGAGTCGCTCTTCCGGCTGCTCCTATCCAAATCAAGGCTCCAGAGGTTCCTTCAACACAGGCTACCAGGAATACAAGCCTCAATTCTACCCACAACGAGGTCGTGGATACAGAGGTCGTGGACAGAAAAATTTCCGACACAACAACATCCAACAAGGTAGGTCCTCCCCCAGTGGGAGGTCGTTTGAAACTCTTCATCCAAAAATGGCGCACTCTCACCGCAGATCCATGGGTTCTCAACTCTGTCCAAGGTTATCTTATAGAGTTCTACGCGCCACCTTCCCAAACTGTTTTCCCTCCTCCTCTAGTTTTTTCGGCAGACATGTCTCACCTCATTTCCGTGGAGATTCAAAACCTTCTCCTAAAACAGGCCATTCTCATCGCCCCTTTAGATCCGTCAGGGTTTCTCAGTTCCAATTTCCTTGTCAGAAAGAAAAACAAGAAAATGCGCCCTGTCATAAATCTAAAATGGTTCAATCACTTCGTGGTGTATCGCCACTTCAAAATGGAAACTATCATTCATTTGCGAGATACTCTTCGCCCAAACGACTGGATGGTCAGGTTAGACTTGCAAGACGCTTATCTTTCCATTCCTATTCACGCTTCTCACACCAAATTCCTTCAATTTCAATGGTTAGGCGTCACCTACTGTTTTTGCTCCCTTCCGTTCGGTCTTTCATCAGCACCATGGTGCTTTACAAAAATCCTGAAACCAGTGGTGTCCTATCTTCGATCTCTCGGGATCAGACTGATCATTTACCTGGACAACATTCTGCTCATGAACTCCGACAAGCAGAATCTCTTGTCAGACTTGAACACCACTCGATCTCTTCTTCTGGATCTGGGTTTCCTTCTCAATATCGAAAAGTCTATGCTCATTCCATCCCAGAGCATCGAATTTCTAGGCTTTCTCGTGGACTCTGCCTCGGCGTCTCTTCTGCTTCCACAGTCGAAGGTCTCGACCATAAAGTCAGAAATTTCTCACGTCCTTCAATCCTCTCTGATCTCCCTCAGATCTCTTGCTCGGATCGTCGGCCTCATCTCTGCTTCCATCCAGGCTATCTTTCCAGGGCCTCTTCATTATCGCGCCCTTCAACGTCTAAAGATTCGGCATCTCCGCCAAGTCTGGCTTATTCCGAAGTCATCGCTTTGGATCAAGAGTCTTGCGTCGAGCTCCAATGGTGGATCGACCATTTAGATGCTTGGAACGGGCGAACTATCTTCGCTTCGGCCCCAGATCTTGTATTAGAATCCGATGCAAGCCTATCGGGTTGGGGCGCCCTTTGTGGTCCAATATCGACTGGCGGTACATGGTCTCGCGAGGAGTCGAAATTGCACATCAATTGTTTAGAGATGCTGGCAGGCTCCTTTGCAATCCAAAGTCTCACGAAAAACAGAGTACGCTGCTCCATTCTCCTTCGCATGGACAATGTTTCTGCGGTCCGCTACGTAAACCATCTAGGTGGCACAAAGTCCAAACCTCTAGCAGAGCTAGCAAAGAGTCTTTGGGAGTATTGCCTATCAAACAAACTATCGCTCAAAGCAGAGTACCTTCCTGGAGATCTCAACTCCATAGCAGATTGGCATCCTCGCTACCTTCGAGACTCCAGCGATTGGAAGCTTCCATCCGTTTTCCGATCTCTTTCTCAAAAATGGGGCCCTTTTCATATCGATCTTTTTGCTTCTCGCCTCAACACCCAATTGCCTTATTTCTTCAGTTGGCGGCCGGACCCTCTGGCATTAGCGACAGATGCGTTTCTCCAGGACTGGTCTCTTCATCTCAATTACGCTTTTCCTCCTTTCCTCATGATCAACAGGGTACTTTCCCAGGTTCGCCACCAATCGACCTCCCTGGTCATAGTAGTCCCATTTTGGCAATCACAGATTTGCTTCCCGTCTCTTCTGGAGATGGCGGTGGACTTTCCGGTTCTTCTCCCGGTCTGCAACGATCTCCTTCTGAACCCCTTGGGTCTTCCTCACAGTCTCGTCCTGGACAAATCCTTGATTCTGTCCGCTTGGAAGGTCTCCAGTCTGTCCCTCCTGACCTCCTCATTTTGCAAGAAGCTTTTCTCTTTATCAGTAAAGCCTGGGCCCCAGGCACCTCCAAAGCCTACAAGTCTGCTTGGTCTTTATGGTCAAGCTGGTGTCTGGAAAGACATATCGATCCCTTTTCAGCCCCTCTAAATTTTGTGGTCAATTTCTTAGCTTCTGAAGCCAGTGCAAGTAAGTCTTATAGAACGGTCAACCTGTATAGATCAGCCATTTCCCTAATCACTGTCCTATTGATGGCAAGCCTGTCTGAGTTCATCCTCTCATTTGCCGCCTTCTACGAGGAGTGCGTATTTCCAAACCTCCGTTGGCTAAGTATTCTAATTTATGGGATGTTAATTTGGTCCTTAAGTTATTTTCTGATTGGCCTGACAATTCCGCTCTTTCTCTGAAAATGCTCTCTGCTAAACTTACCATGTTACTTTGTCTTGTTTCCATTAAACGTGTTTCAGATGTTAAAGCATTAGATGTTTCCTCTCGCCAGTTTTCTCCTACTGGTGTATTGTTTCAAGTTCATAAACGTACTAAGGCAAATTTAAACTCTGTTTTTATCCTTATTTCCCTTCCCATCCTAAACTATGTGTAGGTCAATGCCTCAAGGTATACGAACAAAGAACCTCTGATCTCAGAACGTCCTCTCATTCCCAACTCCTCATTTCTTTTCGCAAACCCCATCTTCCTGTTTCCTCTGCTACCCTGGCCCGTTGGGTTCGGTGGGTAATGTCCCTTGCGGGCATTGATGTCTGTGTTTGGGGCCCATTCCACCAGGGGAGCCATGGCCTCCAAAGCTTTTTGGCAAAAAAAACCCAAAGGGAAAACTCTACCTATGTCAATTTAAGACAGGCTATACGTCCTAATTTATTAAGTAGACCACTCTGGCTAGACCACCCATTCAAATATTCACATCAATCCAGATATTTTGAAAATTACTAGATTTATTATTTTTTGGTTTTTACTTTCAATTCAGTACAAATATATTGGTGTGTTTATAAAAAAAAAAAATGTATATATCAAATAAACAATAGGAACATCAGATCCCATTACAACCTTCCACTCACAACAGTCAAACAAATTCAAACTCACACATCCTCACGCAAAACGCCAATACATACATCGCATTTATACTACAAAAGCTTAATATGCATCAAGCCCCCTCACTGTATGCATCAGTACAGGTACAAGGATTCATTTAATTTAGAGATACAAAAGTCAAACTTACTTTTTGTACAGTAAATATTGTTAGTGTAACCTGTTAACACTAAACTTCAAAGTAAATATAATCAGATACAACTATTTACACATGAAAAAGAACACAAAACATTTTTTTTAAAATGACTCAGATGTATTCATTAAGGGAACTTATTCTTGGCGCCGACGCGCGTTTCAGTGGAATTTTTTTTTTATAAACACACCAATATATTTGTACTGAATTGAAAGTAAAAAACAAAAAAATAATAAATCTAGTAATTTTCAAAATATCTGGATTGATGTGAATATTTGAATGGGTGGTCTAGCCAGAGTGGTCTACTTAATAAATTAGGACGTATAGCCTGTCTTAAATTGACATAGGTAGAGTTTTCCCTTTGGGTTTTTTTTTTTGTCTGTTATTTTCCCCTGTATCTCTACCTATATCCAAATCCAGGGGTCCCCCTTTTTTGATAGTGGTTGTCTCCAAAGCTTTTTGGGCAGGCTCTTGTTTGGAGGACATTCTGAGATCCGCGGATTGGTCTAATGATAATGTATTCCGTATGTTTTATTGCAAGCCAGTCGTTTCTGCTGTTTTTTGGTTATTGATATGCTTTGAACAAGCATAATATGAGCCTCCGGTCTTGCCATAAAATGTAGATTTTCCTAGTAGATTATGACGGAAAGTCTTAATTTTATTAAAGACACGGAGGCGAGTATTATCCCGCCTCAACACTTCTAATCTGTGTTTCTCCTTCCCTACAGCGACTCCGGCGTTGCCTCCTTCATCTTCGTGAATCTGCAAGAGTGTTCTTCCCATCTTCATGACGCCTCTTCTTCCTGTTTGGCTTCCTCCACTGGGTTTCCTGCGGTTCGTCTGTCCTGGTTGGATTTTGGTCAAGAGATTTGTTCCTGGACTTTAGCCTTTTGTATTGTGTTGTCTATTGTTCCACTGTTTATTGACTCTATCTGAGCTGCTCGCCAGCGAAAAGAGGACTGTTCACAGTCAGTTATGACTTTTTACATGTTACTACTGCCTGATTGGTTATGATCTGATTTATTGCATTCCCATTGGCCAGTTGTGTTGCTTGGCCCTCTGGGAACTGTAGTTTTAGTACTTATCTTGGCTGCTATTAGAATAAAGGCAAGATAAGAAAGCATAATACTCGCCTCCGTGTTTTAATAAAATTAAGACTTTCCGTCATAATCTATTAGGAAAATCTACATTGTCCCAGAGTGAAAACTTTTGTTCATATAAAAAGCCAGAACGTGTTAATATTTTTTTTCATATGATATGGAGCCACATGACCTCTGCGGACCTCAGTCACAAATAAATAAGTAATTTTATGAGTCATAGATTTGCACCTAGATTTTTCATAAATGCACCTATTTTGGGGTTTTTTCGGATATCCCATAGACTTTGCACATTTAGTAATGTCATAGATTTTCTAGCTGACTCATCACACTAAGGGCCTGTCTTAGATCTTGGCGGACTGGTTACTCCGTCACAACGTTGGTGGATATCCTGTCTGCCGAAATATAAATCCCATAGAATATAATGGGATTTATATTTCGGTGGATGGGATATCCATCATTGTTGTGACGGAGTAACCCGCCCGCCGAGATCTAAATTAGGCCCTAAATCTGCAAATGGTCCACGGGCACACAGCCCTCTGGCTTAGGGTTAAGTTTATTGAGCAGGTGTACCTTACTTTTTCTTTCACATGGAAAATATTTTTCATATAGGGGAATCCATTTTTCCATACACCTAGAAAATACGGAGTGGTTTGAGAATTTCTCAGACCTAATTTGGACTCATAATCCAACTTTTTAACTTTAAAAAAACTTGAAAATTATCGTGAGTAGCTGCTATGACTTTGTAGTGACCACCACATTCCCAATGATTGCCACCCACTTACGCCCCCATCAACAACCTCTTACTCTAACCTTGCGACTTCTCAAAATCAGCCATAGAGCATATTTTCGTTGGGGATAAGTTTCCTCTGTTCGTAAAGGTCTGCAGATCCTGTTTCTATGAATCAGGGTTCGTTGTTTGCATCTGCAGGTGACATTTTTGTGCACTTAACATGAAAACATGAAACTTAGATTTCAGAGCGTTTTATGAACACGTCTGAACTGGGAAGAGAAACCAGCCCTGGCAATTTTGCTCGACCGGCTCCGGGGGGGGGGGGGGGGGTATTCGGTGGAGTATTGGGTGGTGCTACTGAGAAGCAGTGCTGCAAAACCGGCCCCTAGTAACAAAACCGGTCCCCATAGGGCAAAAAAATGGCCCCCACCCTTCCAGCCCACCAGGTAAACGCCCGGTGCCCACTCCACTACGGCCAGTCCGGCCCTTTTTATGAACCGGGCCCTCTCTCTGTTGTTCCGGAGAACTCTTCATAATATGGCTGGTGCTAGTCTTTCAATTTCATTTTAATTCTTGGTGAGGTTTAGGTATTTTTTAGTATAATTTATTTGTGTATATAAATGTTTATTTGAGGAATATTCATTTGGATTGGTTATACTACCGTTTATCATTTAGAGTGCAAAATTAAAATTGCTGGTTTGGCATATTAGCACAGAACTACCCCATCATTTGCTGATGTTTCGATGGACTTACACTCTAGGAATGCATTCTATTTTAGGAGACTGATGTTACAGCCTCTGTGGACATCCTGGGGAGAAAGAAGGCAGACTGACGTCACCGAGAGAACCATGTGTCTGTTATTCAAGAGAAATAAGGCTTCTATAGGGCTTTTGACAATAACACATGTTTTACCTTTGAAAACGTATTCCTATACGGGAATGTAAGAAACCGTAACTATACCGTTTAAAAAGGTCAAAGTAAATAAAACAAATAGTTTTGTTCAATTTTAAGTCACAGTTCATAAGAAATAATTAGTGACTGAGTTTAGTCAGATTATTAAGCTAGGCTTTGCTTACCCTTTGAAAGTACCAAATTTATCCTGAGCAATACAAACGTGGTCTGCAAAGTCGCATTTTAAATTCCCACAGGCGTCATTGTAGATCTTATTTAATGTGACAAACTTTGAATATTATAACTGTACTACCATGTTTACATCACTGTTCGTTTGTAAAGCATCTGTCCCTCCTCATATTTCCTGTTCTATGTATTATTTGCTCTGTATGTAAAAGGCTGTTCTTCCTTGCAGCATAATTAATAATGGCTGTGCTTCCATTACCAGCAGACGGGCGCTATCACTCATGACCTATCAGTGCTCTGAAACAGCAATCAATCCATATCTTCAATAGACACGGTGTAATACTGCTAAGTGTTTGTACTGCATTAGCTAACCTCTCTCCCTGGCGGCCATGCCAGGCGGAGGAATTCATCTTCGCTTTTTGCCGACTGAACCGCCAACCGCACGTGCACGTGGAATGGACCACATTCGAAAGACGTGGGGAACCTTCTCCATTCTTGTAGGAACACACGTGGACTGAACCACATTCGAAAGACGTGGGGAACCTTCTCCATTCTTGTAGGAACACACGTTGACTGAACCACATTCAAAAGACGTGGGGAACCTTCTCCATTCTTGTAGGAACAAAATATGTAATTTAACGTAATCTGTTACAGGCTTTTGAAGTTAGATTAAATATAAACTGGGAAATCTGATGCGTTTTGCTGTTGCTTTGTAAGCCCTCCTGAGTGCTTAATAATGTGCATTTGTTGGTTGTGACTTATATCGTTATTTATATAGCGCTTTCAGTACACTGTTGCGATGACTAAAGCGCTTTTCAAATTTTGAGTAAGTAGATTCTCTGTGTCTAATTTAAACCACAGCCATATATTTGTTGTGCTTTCGCGGTTTACTTTGGCGAAAAACAGATACGGAATCGCCCTCCTGCAGAAAACTTCAGTAAATCACAAGTCAGATAGGACAGACTTAGAAGCAGACTTCGTTTATTTTTTCTTTTCAGTTTATTACATATTGTTTTATACAGGACAAACCTGACCGAAGGAGATTGCAAAAGAGTGTACAATATGTAATGGCCACGCAGTTATAAAGCCTTCGTTCGTATATAAAGCCATACAAACCATTAAAAAGATGACGAAGGAAGGACAAACGCTTGACCTAGTTCGTGATTGGTCGACAGCTGCCTCGGAGTGTACAAGTAACAGGCCTCGAGTTTGCCCTAATGGCAATAGCCAGGCACTTCGTTTATCGGTATAACCAATAATGCCCATTTATTTTGTTTTACAAGTCACCCAGTATTACTTAGCATATAACACTCCAACGCTTTAACGCATGTCCAAATGCCTACGTGGTATTTCCAAGAGCATCCTCGAATTTGAATATTCAAGCTTGTACTGCATTCCTTCGAGAAGTGTTCAAACAAAACACAACTGATGACTTGGTGAGCACTAGATGGCAGTGTTGCTGCGTGTGCAAGAAACGGATAAGCAGCGACTAGGCAGTTTCGAAACTGAGCATTTTAAGGCTTTGAATTCGGTGACTTCCAGCTGTGTTCCAAACTTTTTTTTTGGTGTCAGAACATTAAGTTAATTCCCGGAAAACGTTTGAGTAAAAAAATGTCAACTTTCTTAGTTCGACAGCTGGAAAGAGACACAAATGTGAAAGAAAATGATGAAAAGAATTGGTAAAGGGTACCTAAGGAAAAGTGTGCCCTATTTGCCAAAGAGTAGGATTTTAAGTTAATTGTAGGCTTATTTGAGTATAGTGTTTTGACTGAAGCTAACTTGATTTGGACCCTTGGAACACAAAGTTTGCGCTGCATTACAAAGCAATATTGTGTTGTATAATGTCTTCATTTCATATATCGCTTCGTGCAACACGTATGCTGTTTCTACGCGCTGTAAGTGTGACTGTTTCCTAATTTACCAGCCTCCGAAGGATTGAAAGACTGAGTTAGGGTTACCAGACGTCCCCGATTTGCCCGGACAGTCCCGGTTTTTCACCAGCTGTCCGGGCACATTTCGACTTCCTCCACCTTCGCCCGTAACTTCTGTAGTGGGTCCCAGCTATTGGTAAGGATTATGGAGTACAGTTGGGCTATAGCGTGTCTATGAGTGGAGCACCCGGTATTCCAGTGGGCTCTCGTCCTCTAGTCATGAGAGTTGGAGATCTGTCAGAGCAAGATAGACTTGATCTACAAGAACCGCATGAATTGTCTCCTGGCAAGTCATATTGACTATGTAAGTCCACAAACATCCCCCACTTCGTGTCTCCCTCCCCCCCCCCCCCATAGGTCACCCACCTTTGAAATGCCAATCATATCCCTTCCCTGGTGACCCGACACCCTGAGTAACTGTCAATGCGCTCGAGTCCCATAGTGGTGTCTCCAGTGTCAGTGGGCCAGCCCATCTCAGCCTCCGTGTTGCACGTCTCCAGGTTTGAACCACTGAAGCCACCACCTCTGGAAGGGTCGTCATTTTCCCTTCACTGTAGTGCTATGTGTGAAGCCGTCGGCTCTGGGAGGGTCATCATTTTCCCTGCACCATAAAGCTATTGTGTGCAGCTGTTGGGCTCCAGTGCCCACCTGTCTGTCATCAGAGCTAGTTCGCTCCGTTCCACGAAGCACCAGTCATTAACTATCACTAAGCGAGCCACCCAGTAGTACAATTGAAAATCTGGCAGGGCAATACCTCCATCCATCGTCCACCTTGTCAACGTTCCAAGAGCAATTGTTGGGGGGCTTCCATCCCAGAGGACGGTTCTAACCTCCGCCTCTACTGTCCGGAAAAATCGGTTGGGGACTTTGAACATTGAATTTTGCATTGCATAAAGGAACTTGGGGAGATAGATAATTTTATATAGGGCCACCCTTCCCAGTAGGGAGAGGGGGAGTTGATGCCAATGTTCCATGTCTCTGCTTAAGTTACACAGGATTCGCCCCACATTTTTATCATAAAACAGTTTACGGTCTATGGTCACATAAATTCCCAGGTAGGTAAACCTGATGTCGGCCCAAACCAGCGGGATGTGCGAGACAGCGGGTATGCTATGGATTTTCGCCAGTTGATTTTTATGCCGGTGAAGAGACTGAAGGTCTGCAAGATTTCCAGAGTTCTCGATCGGGATTGGTCCGTCATCAGCATACAGGGAGACCACGTCCTCCCAGTCTCCATCCCAGCAGAGGTCACGCAACAATTCATCCCGCCGAACCCAGTTTGCCAGTGTTTCCATCGCTACCATGAAGAGTAACTAGGAGAGGGGACCTCTCTGAAGAGTGCTCCTACCCAGCTTGAATTCCTCAGATGTCGTGCCATCCATCTGTACTCTCGCTCAGCCTTTAATAACCAAGGTTCACCCACACCCTGTAGGTAGGGCCGAAGCTCATACGTTCTAGAAGGGCCATCAGGTAGGACCATCCCAAACAATTGAGCACCTTCATCTAATGCCAGGAGAAACGCTCGTTCCCACACCTGGAGTTGTCTGGCAAGACAACTGAAGAGCAGCCAAAGATTGTGTCGTGTGGATCTATATGGCATAAGCCCAGTTTGATCCGGAGCAGCTAAGCAGTCTAGCACTAGCAGTAGGCGATTAGCCAATACTTTTGCAAGCAATTTAGTTTCCATATTCAGAAGGGATATCAGCCTATACGAGGTGCATACTCTGGAGGCTTCCCAGGCTTGAGAATCAACACAACCGTTACCTGCTTAAGATCCTGAGGGAGCTCACAGCCTGCCTGGGGCTTGCAATACATATCATATAGGGGTTTGATCACCTTGCTCTTAACACATTTAAAGAATTCAGGGGGAAAGCCATTAGGACCCGGGTCCTTCCCACTTCTGATTTGGACCAGGGCTTCTACAATTTATCTTTCCATGACAGTGGCCTCCAGCAAACTCTTGGCCTCCCTAATTGTGGCACCAGGAGATCGCACCCAAAATTATGCATGTCCTCCTCTACCTTACGGGAGATGCATGAGGTATATAAGTCTTCCAGATATCGTGCAAAGGTCTGGACTATGGCAGTAGGTGTCTCCGCCATCTCTCCTTGCTACGCACAAACCGCCAGAATCTATTGTTGGCCTTCCTCCTTCCTGGCCAACCAGGCAGCATTTTTCCAGCCAAGTTCTCTGTCTCAAAGAGTCTGCTCTGCCTTGTAAAGTATCCTGGCATCTTGGTGGACCAGACGTCTATATTCCTCCCTGAGTCAAGCTAGATTCTGCACCTGCTCTGGGTCTGGTGCTCCCACATAACCATCCGCTCTTTCTGTCTACTCCCTTTCCATTTCCACCAACTTGCGGATTCTGTCCCTTTTCTTCCCTACTTCGTGTGCTACTAGTTGGCCTTGCACAACTGTTTTGTAGGCCTCCCAGAGAATTGTCCGAGAGGTCACCGAACCTTCGTTCTGGAAATACATGTTAGAAACCTCTGGGCTGTGGCGCTGAGAGTCCCAGTCCATCAGCTCCCATGGATCTGGGCACCAGCTGGGGCTGGCACGGACCCCTGTGCCCACAACTCAGTAATAATCGGGAGTGGTCTGATAAGCCCCTCGTCAAATAGGTCTGATTTCTATATCTGTGTCGTTGGGACCCAGTCAGCATGAAAGTAGACTCATGCCAGCGAGTGGGATGCATTGGCATTGTGTGAAAACTGTTTGTTCCCTGGGTATGAGACCAGCCAGAGGTCCTCCAACTCCAGGGCCCCCAAGAAAGAATAAAGTTATGGGTTGTCTCTGGGCAGCCCCCTGTCTGCATCCCCCGTGAAAATATAGGTTGAAGTCTCCCCCTACCAGTATCCAGTGCCTCTGGGTAGTTTGCAATCCATTTCCCTAGCCCCTGAAGGCCAGGTGGAAAGTACCAGGAGGCCACTAACATATTTTCCCAGTGCCATGTGCCGCCCATCATCCAGACGGATCTGTCCATGTTTTTGTGATTTATAACAGTGTGGATCTATGGATCAGGATCCCAGCCCCCTTAGCCCCCTTAGCCCCAGTAGACTAGCCCACATGTACCAATGTTTTATACCTACCCCTCCCTAGGAAGTCGCAGTGGGAGCCCTGAAATGTGTTTCCTGCAACAGGATCAAGTTTGGTGAATGCCATGCTAAATCCCACAACACCACCCCTCTCCTCAGCTTATACCCAAACCCATTCTATGAGATGATTTTAGGCAAGGTGTCCCTTCCTAGTGGTTGAGAACCCATCTGTACCAATGTTTGTAAGTGTTCTTAGTTTTCCCATTGTTTCCTAGCCTCCACTTTGCCCCCGATTTAGGCTTTGCTGCCACAGCTCTCTTCAACTGTTCATCCCTCACCCGCCCTCCCTGCCACCTTGTGCTGTGAGTTTGTAATGACCCAACGCTCGCAACACCTGTCACCCCCCCAACTTTGTGTGCTGCTTACCATTGTGTCCAACACGTCTTAATAGGGGTCCAGCGTGGCTGTGCTCAGCTGGTTCAGACTCCATCTGTAGCCCAGTAAAATTATCCAAACACCACCCTCCAACCCCTGGGCAGGCAGGAGCCCATCCAGTTTCCCCCCTTAGGAGGAATGTCTGGCAACCTCGTCCACCTTCATGGGGTACCCCTCCAGAGGACCGGGTCCTAGACGTCTTCACCTGCACCAGTCAATCCTTCCTCCGGCTTTCCCTAATCTCTGCTCAGGATTTCCCACAGGTTTGCGGAGGGCTTTTGGAGGCCCTGCTGTAGTACTGTGACCAACTTATCTATCACCGACCACACTTCGGTTTTAGTGGGGGTTGCCCTGGATCTCTGGCTTCTGTCGTGACCACTGAGTCCACCATTCGGAGGAGCGCTCTCAATCCCAATCTAGTGGCATTGGATGGCCCAGCCTCTCCAGCTAGTCCCATGCCTTCTTTGCCTCAGTAAAGAAGTAGGCTTCATTGCCCACCATAACTCGTAGGCAGGCAGTGAATAGGAGGTCATATTTGAGTATGAATTGACGTGAATGTTTCTTGATCGCCAAGAATGTCTCAGCCTGGTGCTGGACCAGTGTAGTGTAGTCTGAGGAAATGCTCACTGGGCTGCCTTCGATTCGCCAGGGCTCTTGGAAGCCTGCCAATTGTAATATACTGTCCCCGACCCTGAAATTGAACAGTCGGGCCAATATTGGTCCGGGTGGTGCTTCAGTCTCCGGTTGCTGACCCAGGTCTGTGTGCGCACTTTCCACCAAGAACAGTGTCGACACCTTACTCCCAGCACCTCCGAGGATAACCATTGCTCCACAAAAAGTTCTGTCGAGGGTTCCTCTGCCCTCTCTGGCCCTTTCACCTAGCATATGTTGTTTTGGCAGAAGTGCCCCTTTGCGTCCTCCACTCTGGCTGATAAAATGTCTACCTCCCTTTTCAGCTTTGTCAGCCTGTCCTTGTGGTCCGCCACAACAGGTCTAAGTTACGCTTCAGTCGACTCGATGTCTGTGACTCTATCTGCCAGTTTGGTGTAGTCCGTCCTTAGGAGGCCCACATCAATTACCACCACCACTGTCTTTTTCTTCAATGATTCCTTGGTATTGTGTATGGCTGCCAGGATCATAGCCATGTTGTTCTCCAAGTTCATCTCAGCCCCTACCCAGGCCCGGCCTGGCCCTCAACGACAGCATCTCTCCTGGCAGGCGCTGGACCTCCCTGTTTATTACAGACCATAGTGAGGGCCAGTGGGTACAGGCCTATAATCGTCAGTTAGGCCCTTGTCCGGCAGCTCTGTACCAATGCAGTAACCAATTGTCCCCCTCATAGGGTCCTTCACAACAAGCCAGCTGGGTGCGTGCCAATGTTGCTGGAGACCACCCGGAGGGGGTGCCTAGTGATCAGCCCTAGCCTCGGGGCTTGCCCCTATTCGCCCCATGCTCGAGGGGAGCATTCTTCCTTATAGGCCTTGCCCGGCCTCCGCAGCACCACCAGAAAGTGCCCTCTTCCTGTGCTCCCTTCTGGGTGGACCATTGCCTCAGGGGCTTTCCTGCCACATCTTGGCTCCCCTCGGCATCCCTGGGGCTGCATGGAGGGCAGAACAGCATTCGTCGTCCTCCGGCGCTCCTGGCACCCTAAGCGAGAAGCCGGTATCCTCATGGCCTCTGCCGGGCTCTGTGGCCCTCCTTCCACACCACTGTGCCCTCTGGAGCCCCTCCTGATTGGTGGTAGTGGGGATCAGCCCGACAATGAGGCACTGCCGCAATGTGGCTTAGACTGCTTCAGCGGTAGCTGCCGCTGTTTGTATATCCTTGGCCCGGGCAGGTGGCCTCTCCGTCTCTACCTCTGGGCCCATCCCGGGAGCAGCCACCTCCTGATGCCCCTGCGCAGTTTTTCAGGGCCACGAGACTCAAGGTGGCACCGGAGCTCCGGGCTACATGTCAGACGAAATTGTCCAGCAGCTATGCCCCCCCCCCTCTCCCCCCCATCGTAGCTACTTTTCATAATCATCGTGTTGGTGCTTCATGAGGCTGAGAACCTCCTCTTGCGCCAGGCGAGTGCCTTGCTGGAAATAGTGGGGATGTCATGATTCATCCAGGAGCGTGGGGGGAAGCCATTTCTTTATGCGCTTCAGAATTCATGGTGGCTTGTGAGTTTTCATTTTCGAGTTGGGTTTGCATGCCTGAACTTTGGTTAATATGAATTTGCTCAACTCATGAAAATCTTTTGGTACATGGCAATGGTAATTGGAGTTACCTGCTATAATCTCCGGTTCCTCCATGGCAGATAGATGTGTAACTTGTGGTGCAAAAGAATGAGCCTGCACCATGGATTGCTTGTTGTTTGATGAAGATAGCGTTCAACGAGATGAAGCTAGCCACAGGGAGCATCTAAAAGGCTGATATGTTGCACTCATGTTCTCGGGTGCAATGTAAGTCTGGGTCAGTGTTCTGAATCCACTGTAAAGTATACAAAAAAGTGATGGATGGGATGCTGTAATTTATCTCAGCCACTTGTAACTACTCGGGCCTTATCCCAGTCCATAGTATTACTGCAAACCATGCCACCTCAGTTTGGATCCAGTCATATGCAAACCAGTCTCGACCCAACTCTAATGGGGGAACAGTCCACCCCAAACTGTCTAGCCAGGTCCTCCCTGAACCAGAATGCAAGCAACTTAGGACTAGTTTCACCCTAATTAGGACTTATCAGCCAGGAATAGCTTGGTTCCAGTGACACAGTGTGCATGGCACCCATGTCTGGGCATACCCATCCCACTTAAGGCGCACACAGAAAGGTATACAAAAAAGTGATGGATGGAATGCTTGAATTAATCTCAGCCACCAGTACTCACTCGGGCCGTATCCCAGTCCATCGTTTTTCTGCACACCATGCCACCTCAGTTTAGACCCAGCCATATGCAAATCAGCCTTGGCCCTGCTCCAATGGGAACATTCCATCCCAGAACTGCCATGCCAGGTTCTCCCTGAACCGGAACTCAAGCAACCTAGGACTGGTTTCCTCCAAGTTAGGTCTCATCAGACAGGTATAGCTTGGTTCCAGTGACACAAGGTGCATGGGAATCCACTGTGGGTTAAGTTGAAAGAATGTGGGAGGCCCTGCTATACACCATTACTGTGTAGTAGCCTGAAGAGTAAGATTGCTATAGTCACTTAGAGCAGTTGAGTGAAGGAAAAGGAAAATATGCATCAAGGTCCTAAATGTTAATTACCCTGTTTAACTGGGGTGTTAATGAGAGCTCTGTCTACATGATGACTTCAAGTCTCTGCACTTTACAGGCAGCATTGTAGGTGGTGCAATTTTATGTGGCCAAAGGCCCATGCCTGTGTGGTAAACTATTTGCTATGGATTGGGTGTTTCTATTTTTTATGCACTGAATTTAAGGTGGTTGAAGGTCACTCAGTTCTTGGCTTCTAGAACTCGAGGACCAAGTGTACACTTGCCTAGCACCATATGTTGTTCAGACTCTAGCTTGATCTGATGGTTCCATGGTGTGATCCTAGCTGGAGAAGTTTACTTTTTCATGGAATTTTGGCAGGAATTGATACCGTCATCAAAAATTGGATGTCTCGTAAGGTCTGGTTGCTCGGTGTTGATTTTGATTTAATTGTCATTCCAGCTAGTGAATTGCTGTAACTTGGTGCCATGTACAGTGCAGATACTGGTGTGGGCATGAGATAGGATGGCTAAGGCTTCAGCTTGTCCAGGAAGTGGCCTTTAGCACTGGGTTCTAAGGTTTTCCAGATTGGCAGGATCCAGTCCTGAAGTTTTTTCAGGAGCACTTTGAAGTAGGCTGTCTCGAGATCCATCATGAGTGAACCAGATAAAAGTGAATTGGAAAGGATAGTCTGGCTAGGATGGCTGCTGACTTTTTTTGGCGGATGTCCAAGGGTCATGGGGCAGCATGTGAGTGCTGAAGATGCAGAAGAGTTTCTGATTGGATGACCTTTCATGTCTCTGATAGTATGATTGGAAGAGGGGGGCCTATGATTAGCAGGGAATCACATTCTCTAAAACAATTAAAACTGGTTGTAATGAGTCATTTTACTTTGGCCCATACCTGTATTAAAGTCAGTCCATGCCAGAACTCTTGAAGGATGAATGTCTACAGGAGTCTAGAGAATTGTTTTAAAACATTCATGTGTCCCAAATTAATGTGTGCTAAGCATATCTTATGCTGAACAAGCATGTGTTCGCTTGATAATGGTGTCGATTGAAACCGTGCTTTAACGGAGGGTTTCTGCGACATCTGCAGAAAACATGTGTTTGAAACGAGGTGTCTCTTTTAACAATTGAACCCAAAGAAGAGTACCCATCTTGTGTTGGCTTACTGAAATGATCACTGGCAAAACTTTTTTAGAGCATAAAGAGCGATCAGAATATTTAACCAAAATGAGTCCTGGTGTTGCTTAGTGTTAAAAGTAATAAAGCAAAGTAACTTAAAAGAATGAACCTTTTTCGCTTTCCCCGCTACAAGAGTCGTCCCCATTTTTTACTTTAGAGAACTCATAGGACAATATAGTGAGTGTCATCAAACCAACTTGCCAAGTTGTGCATGACCTGTCACCTCTTTGATGTGTTAGCACTCGCACAGCTATTCATCCTTCAAACTTCTTCCCGGCTCTTGTAGTGGCTTTGTAGTAGTACATTCTTCGTTTTACAATATGTTCTCCATTCTCATTCTAGTTTTGCCAGTTCTGCATTGGACCATTTCCTGATGGCTTTCAGACCATTTTTTGTATTTTTCCTTATGAGGCGGCCATCTTGTGGAATGTGTGGATTGTTGCGGTGCAGACTTACAAGCATTACCTCTGGTTTAGGTACATTTAGCAGTTGCGTTCTCATCAAATCATAATTCTTTGACGCCGTCCTCACTTATTGTAGCATCTGGTGAGAATAGGTTTAGAAGGCATCTTGTTATGAAGAATAAGTCAGCATGATGTTTGTAAGATGCAAAGTAATCAGAGTAATCCATCAATCACTGAAGATACACATTTATGTTTGTAGATTCAGTATTGTTTGAGAAATATGGGTCCAAAGCGTAGTCTGCGGAGTGTGCCGGTCCACCGACTCGCTTGCTCAAGCGCAGGTCATCTAGGTTTTTGGCAACAGTGCTAGGTAGTTTTGAGCAAGGTTGATCAACCCATGGGATGAAGCCTCTTATAAGCAAAGTTCTTTGTACTTTGGTCTTTATGTGTAATGCCAGGTCAAGAAATGTTCCCAGGAAATTAGTCATATCCTGGAGATAAGTAAATCACTGATTTGATAAAAGAGGTGTTTAAGTGTACAAAGCAGTGTAGCACATTTGGATGGTGAGGATGGAATGTAGGGTAATTCTATGCAGGTGGTTTCTGCGAAATAAACTAGGCCCCTGCCACCTTATTTATTTTATTTATAAAGTTTTATATAGCGCGAACTAGATCCCGGAGGATATCAGAGTGCTTTACAAACGGATGGAAGGAAGGACAAAATGCAATATCGACATCAAGTAAGAATAATAACAGTAATAATCGCATAGTTACAAGACAAGTGAATCAAGGAGAGTAATACAGTGAACAGGTATATAGTGTCAAAAACATTTTGCTTCTCCATTATTGAGTAATACTTTGGGATTAACGATTTCTGTTTGAGTTTTCAGGATATACATACATGATTGCCTACATCCATGGGCTATCGAGGATATAAACGCAATTTTCAAACTTGATCAGAAGGAAGAAAACCAAACACAAAATAGAAGATTCAATACTCTGATTCCTCCTTTCATCCCCAACCTTCTACCCCACCGCATGGGTCTAGGATTGAAATTTTCCGTATAGTCTTAACTTGCTTGAATTCTATAATCCTACCTTGGCCCTAGTCCTCAACATAACTTCAGCTATCTGAGGCTCAACATTTGGACTATTGAGGACAGAATTATTTGCAACACTTTAGGCAGTGGTAGCTGGCACGGATCGGGGGTGAGGGGGGTTTAAAAAAAAAAGAAAAAACTTACCTTATTGCCGCGTCCCTCCTCGTCTCTCCCACGTTGTCTCTTCAGGCCAGAACAGAGGAGCAGGAAGCACCCAGCTCCCTGGCTCCCCATAGCCAATCACAATGCTGCAATTCAGCGTTGTGATTGGTCTGAGTGCCATGGTTCGGTGCTCAGCCAGGCACTGGGGGCCTGGGCATGTTCTCCACCTAGGCTGTAATGCAGCCTGCGTGGAGCACATGCAAAGTGCACATGAATATTTGTCTCAGAAAGTGGTAAAGTACCATTATACTTTGGGACTTAGAGGAAATTTGAATGCTTTTCTTCAAAAAAGTGATAAAATCCCTTTATGAAGAGCAACTTAGAAACGTTTTTGAACTTTTTGACTTCCAGACTTTCATTGGGACAATCCACTTGTATCCAACCAGGGCTCCATTTCAGTTGGCCTCATATTGCACCTAGTTCCCGGTCCTCAGCTTGCATAGAAGAATATCTTTGGTGCTTTGTGCGGTTTGGTTCTATTTCTGCTTAATAATTTGAAAATTCATATCACTGGTTACTCTTATTGGATTTTTTTGTTTTTGTGTCATTGTGTTTATTAAAATTGACTCTATTTTTATAATTTGGCATGGGATTTTTGTTGGTCAGTGTTTTGACTTTATTACTGTTTTGGTACTGCAAAAATACTTTAC
Organism: Calotriton arnoldi; assembly: GCA_963921515.1. Lineage (NCBI taxonomy): Eukaryota > Metazoa > Chordata > Amphibia > Caudata > Salamandridae > Calotriton > Calotriton arnoldi. The sequence goes on from CAWUFW010002165.1 coordinate 644,637, forward strand.
ACATTGCCCAAGTTAAGCCAGTGTGCTCTGTGCCATCGCTACCATGAGGTGGAGCTCAGTTTAATTTAGCAGTCAAGTCAAAATAACTTTATTCGATTTTGGCATAGCAAATCATAAAAAGTACATTAAAAGAATGCAGTTCAGTATCTTAATTAAAAAACAGATCCAAATAATGAAATAACATTTTATACACGTGAGTGAAACGCCTCCGCTAAAAACCACGATACATCAAAGAAACAGTAAAATCATCTAAAAATTGCAGATACAGTAAGGCCGGCATTGCCTGTTTAAAATACAGAGGCAAAAGGAGACAAATATATTTGTGTCTTAAGATAGCCCATTTGGGACAAATGAGAGTGATATGTAAAGTGTCTAGTGCAGCAGCCATGTCACATGAGCATATCGGAGGGTCAGAGGACTTATGCCACCCCTCTAGTAATTGTGGGAACAGATTCAAAGGAAAATACGCTAAAAGTCTTCTACGGAAAACCGCATATCATCGGCAAATAAAAATCTGTCTTACTTGAGGATTTCACCATAACATGATGTATACACAAACTTTTATGCAGTGAGCTTTTGGCCCCCTTTTTTGTGTGCATGTAACCCCCAAAGGACCCCTTTACCTAAGCAACATATAATATAGAGATCGAGCCTGGGTCACTAAAAAGCTGCGGTTTACCCAGCTCAGCCAAAGTGGTTGTGACATAATTCACCCATGGTATATGAAGACAATGATCCAGGCACAAGCAGTCTCTTAGGACCCTTCTATTAAACACCAGCTCACCTTTGAGCCATTCTGAAAACCATAAAAGTAAGGGGCGAACTCCAAAATTATCCACAATAAAGCCGGCACCCAGTTCGTCATGCATAATCTCTGCAGGTACACTCTGGGGGACCATCGATATCCTCCTAAAAACTTTTTTCCAGCTACTTGTATTGGCAAGCATGGCATATTCCCCAGATCTCTGCCCCAAATTACACAATTGGTACACATTTCGCTTTATAAAGGTGTAAAATGGACTTCATGTGGCTATATCCTAGAAGCCTAGAAAAAGCATCAATACTTTGGGCTACTCTGTTAAAGGATTTAACATGATCTCAACAAGAGTCCCAATTCATTTTGCTGTCCAGCAAAAATCCAAATAACAAAATGCATCCACTTTACCAATATGGTGATCTTTAATAACCTATGTTTTGGTTTTCGCATGTTTTGGGACCAGTGTTATTGTGTAGGATTTGGTGTAATTAATTTTCAATCCCAGATTATCCATAAAATCGATCCACTAAAAGCTGCAAGCCATCCTCTGTATGCACTATAAGCACAGTGTCGTTCGTGTACAGTAATGCTGGGACCTCTCTGTCTCCTACCTTCGGGACATCTATGCAGCGGCTGCCTAAAAACTGCTCCAGCCGATTAATATAAAGTATAAAAAGCATAGGAGCAAGTATACAGCCCTGCCGGACACCCTCCCCCCCAAATTAAATTGCGTAGTGCATTCACCATTTGACCCAAATCTGACTTTGGCTTCTAGTCCCTTATGCAAGAGTTGCAGAAAAGCCACAAGAGCATCATCCACCCCAATGTCCCTCAGAAAAAGCCCACAAATTCGACCTATCCACATTGTCGAGCACTGATGAAGGCCAAATGAATGCTGTCCCTCCTTGATACTGTGCATTTAGTGATTAATAAATATAAGTACAAATTCTGTTCCACCGTGCCTCGTCCTGATCAAAAACCATATTGAATTTCCAACAAGATTTCCTTGCTATCTGCTCACTCAATTAGCTGATTTACCAGGACCCTGCCAAGAAGTTCACTTCAGAGTCTATTAAAGAAATTGTACGCTAGCATGCCGGATCTGCTCATTCCATCTTTTGAAAATTAGGACAATAAGTGATAGCTTCCACGATGAGGGAATATGTACATGCACTACTGCATTTAAATGTTGAGTTATTAGTTGGGCCCAGAGATCTACACATGACTTAAAATGGTCCCTCGGGACACCATCCGGGCCCGGCGCCTTTTCTGCAGTAAGACACTTGGGGGCAGATTTACAATAACTGGCGCATCCCTGCAGGGATGCGCCAGTTATTTTGCGTGACGTTAGGAACCCCTTGCGCCATCATGGATGCGCCGCATTTATAATGCGGCTTACCGTGGCGCAAGGAGAGACCGATGCGTGATGCATCTGTCAGCGTATAGGTGACACAGTGCTGGAGTCATGTCGCAAGCGCGACGCAACTCCAGCACTGCTCAGGGGCATCCTATACTTGCAATGCTGCGTCACTCCTTACGCCTGCTACAAGCAGGCGTAAGGTTTTGACGCAGCGGGGACGTAAAAGTGACTCAGTGAAATCTTGTAGATTTCACTGCATCACTTCTACGGGGCTTCCTTGCGACGGAACGCCCACCCTGCATACATTATACCTGACGTAGGTATAATGTTGCGCAGGGCTTTACAACGTGACGCATCTCACTAGATTCATCACGTTGTAAATCTGTCGCATAGTGGCGCATTGTTTACGACGCCACTGCATCACATAAGTGACGCAGCGGTGTCGTATAAATGTCGCAAGGGGCTTGTAAATCTGCCCCTTAATGTCTGCCTCGACCTCCACCGGATCGAAATGTACTTTAAACTCCTTATCTGCAAATGTGATGGGGGGAGGGACTATTATTCGCATAAATGGATTCGAAATAGGTTGCCAAATTCTGGGCTGGGATAGTTTGGGCCAGGTCAAGAACTGTTACCTTATTGAAAAGTGGCTGAGAAAAGCTGAGCTATCCCCAGAGCCACAGGCCTCCTTTAACTCTTCCCATGCTTCTCTTTTAAGGACACTCCCTATTCTTACGCGTTATCACATATTGCTTTCTGGCTTCCTTTACAGCTTTTTTGACCTGGGCTTCTTCTTGAGGACCAGCTTTAAATCTTTATAAGCTTTAGTGCAACTCTTATCAAACCATTTGGGTCCATAACTAACGTTCCTTTTGCCTTTCCGAGTTAAGGCGGTTTGAGCCTCCGTACAAATAGTAGAATAAGAGACCACAATATCTAGGTCAGAGGAATCAATATGCAGGCACACCTCAAATTCAGGACTGCACCTTAACAGTAAATTCCTCATAAAATCCTCTGGGATAATCTTACCCCAGGCAATTCGCCGACCTTGTTCCTTAATAAAAAGGGTTTCTTTAGGAATATTGTTGCTCTTGTCCCTATAATCAAACCAGCAAAACTCTGCTATAAGTGGGTTGTGGTCACTATTAGCACTCCATTCTGCCTTAAAATCAATAAGGAACGGAATCATGCCATCAGACACCAAATCTATCTATAGCTCTAACCTTAAATGTGGTTATTAGACCGGGGGACTCCTACTCTTCTTTAGTCAGAAGATTGGTGAGATTAAATTCAGAGAGCAAGAGATTAGGATTATCTCCCTGACAGGAATACCTGAAATGAACATACTCTGATTCCCCCCCCCATGACAACTACACAAGGAACATGGGTATATGTTAAAATCCCCTACTAACAGGATTATAGGCACAAAGGACCAGACAAGTAGGGTCCTTACCCAGAATTTCCTTAGTTCAGCTTCTGGCAGGACTCTGATGATGGTGAGTTATAGATGTTAATTACCAAGACTCTAACCTTGTGCGGGAAAGAAAGGAGAACGCCCAGAATAATTCCTGAATTAAAGGGAACTTGTTACATATCACAACCTAACACCAAGTTCACAAATGCCGCCAAGCTCTCATTGCCCTTCCAGGAGGTGAGGGTGTTGCCCTATAGGCGTTGAACCCATCAATAAAAGTTGACCCCTCCACATCCCATGTCTACTGAAAGCAAAGTAATCCAAATGATTTGCAACACTCAAATCCCTGATTATCAGCCAGTAGAGCTCTGATCCTGATCCAGCTAGGTACTCCCAGGATTTTCTTATACACCTCTTTGAGGGCCACTTCCCCTCCTGGGGACCTCTTCTGTGCTAACTTCTACCAAGCTCATATTATCACCAGCAACCCCACACGGTGATACGGCTTCCCCCTATTAAGTCAATCTAACTCAGCTAGAACATCAAAATGATTATGCGCGGGAATCCCATCTAAACTGACACATTCAAAATTTGTAATTGTTGGAACTTCTGACTGTCCTCTTCCTGGTTGATTGATGGCCCGTGCAGGGGCCCAGACTGCTTGGGGATCAGGTCTGTAAAAGTAACCCAAAGGCAATAATACAATGTTACTATGTTCATACAGAATACTCGTATGCCCAAAAAGCAAACTTTTGGCAATGAGAGGTGACCTAAAATTAGCGACAATGTAATCTCCTTGCCGGTCCACCGGCCCAGGGCCAATCCAGCCCACCCTCATTGTAAGCAAAATATTATTAGCCCAAGCACGGGGAAATTTTCTGTGGCGGCCTAACCAGTTCAAAGTCCTGTTGAGCAGCTGTTCATGGGTCTCCTTTTGGCTCGTCCTCAGACCTGGAACTCCTACAAGGATAATTACATATGGGCAGAAGGCAGGAGGTTGGTCTATTACCGGCTGTTTTTCCAGTAGCATAGCCCCCCTTTCATCCTTTTCGCCAGATCCTCGGCCTTGTTGCATATTAATGGGCTGCCCGTCAGGCTGTGCATTGCTGATACCACTGTGGTACCAGGTAGACTCTGTGGGATATCATGAATATTTGAGCCAGTACTAGGGGGATCCGGCAAGGGTCTTGCAATGGGGTGGGTAGACAACGGGGGGGTGCCCAAGAGGGTTAGGATGTTGTGAACTGGGAGACCCATCCTTCCCTGTACCGTGCACAGCTATAGTGCCCAAGTCCCGTTCCGGTACCGCCCTCATCTTTTTGAGGTCCAACAATGTGTGATCAATGCATTCTAGTAGAGAGAAAATCGGGACCAATCCGACCCGTAGAAGCTCCATAATTTTGGCCAAGTCCATGTTTGCCAAAGGCCTCGATCCACAACTGGCCTGCCCATCAATGTCGCCCTCCTCCCTTGCTAAAGCATGGGTTGAAACAGCTTCCTCTACTATGGCTATACACGGCGGTGGCTGGGTACACAAGGTGACCTTTTTGCTTGCCTTGTGCTTAATTAAATGTTTGGGGAGCTTAGCCGCTATCTGCGAAGTTGGGCTGTCAGGAGATCATGAACTCAAAACCAGGGCAAGTGCTTCTATGTTCGGTAATGAGGAGACTGGGAGCAAAGGATCAGACGTGATTGATGGCAGAGCATTGGAGGAAGAAGGCAGATGGAGGGAGCTATAGATATTCCTAGGTAAGTAACTTGTTATGAAGCCCATCTCAGAGGAAAGTCCAGCGGTAGAGACTCTGGGTGGAGTCACAGGGTATGTAGCCTCAGAGTTTCAGATTTATTCAGGTTGATTTTAACTCTGACAATTTTTGATATTTCCCCAATTGTTCTAGCAGTGGTGGCATAGAGTGCAGAATATATCTCATTGTCTCAAACATAGTTAATTTATATTTGCCCTTGTCTATTTGTACTTCAGTAATGTTTTGATTGTGTCTAATGTGTATTGCCATAGAGTGGGTGAAAAACAAGGAGGATAGCAGACATTCCTGTATGTGTCATTGTGAATCATAAAAGGAGTCAATGTCACCCCATTCCCTAATTTTTCCTTTAGGATCCTTATAGATTGCCTTTGTCCTTCTCTTGTAATTGGGCCCTGGTCCCACTACTTTTAAGGTGATAGTGATAAGGGAGTCGCTTCATTACCGATTCTTTCAACATTTCCTCCAAAGTGGAGATTTCATCAGTTTTAATCCTGCATTGTCCTCCCATACCAAAAACTGAATGATCTGGGCAGATCAGCATGGGGATCAAGGGATTTAGTCTGTTGGTTAGTACGCTTCTGAAATGTTTTGCATATTGGTTTAGCAAGGATATTGGGCTGTAGGAGCCACAGTGTTTGGTGGCAAGTGGGTTGCAGAATGTTTTATAAATGTCCTCTGTATACCCATCAGGCCCTGCCAGTCTTTTCTCTTTAAGCTTCCTAATGCCACTTATAACTTCCTCAGCTGAAATAGGCAGCTGTAAGTCTTCACTCCCTCATTTCACTAACTTGTGCATGGAACAAGGATGCACCCAGAGTTTCATATTTTCCCATGTTTGTTTCAAATCATGTTGCCAGTTTAATAGGCACAGCTGATTCCAATCTAGAGGGGTACCAAGGATATTCTCATCAAACGTTACCAATTTAATCTCTCATCCCCCAAGCTAAATTACATGTAATCCTGGCTTGCCCTTACATTTTTTAGCAAGAGTTAAGGGGACAACCATACCCTTCTGGCCAATTTTATCTTATATAAGAGGAATCTGTTCAGACTAATTCTTGATGTGTGTTCTGCATATTTTGACCATGATTTTCTTATAATTATTGCCTTGTATCTAGTTGTTCCAGTTGCACCCAGTCAAAGTTTTTCTTGTCATCAAGAGAAACCAAAACTGCTGAATTGGGCTTCCTTCCTTCTCCTCCACCAGGTGAATCACACACCTACTGTTAAGGATTTGACTCTGTTATACAAAACCTGATTGGTCCAAGAACACGTTGTTGTGGCACAATTGCCTAAAGTGTTCTAGGCGGTATCTTGCTACAACTGTTTATGTATGTGTTGATTGGTGTGACTGGTCTACATGATGCTTATTATTTGGGGTTGTCCTGGATTTTCATAGTCATGTAATATCTACTTCTTTCTATTCGCTTTTTCTGAAGAATTTCTCTTAAAGGCATCCCTTATTAGACCTTACCTTCAAGTTACTTAACTGGAAGTGTTTCTTCATCTCTTGCCAAGACTGCTTTGTAGGCACTGGATTCTTCAGAACTGCATGAATGGATCTTCTAGTTCCTTCCTTTGATCTGGATTGCAAAGGTGGGCACGTGCTCTAATCTAAGCGTGACTGGAAACTATGATTTTGCCACGTCTAGGTCAGGAATGAATGTTTCAGGAGTGTATCACTAGTGCATCAATAGACTATACATACGTATGCATGGTGTATATGGAAGGATCAGGTACTCTGTCTGCCCAGGGTTGGCCATTGCATCATGCTTGATCTGTCTTAGCAACACAGCCCTGCCTGTTCTGGCTAAGGGTGAGCAAGTGATATATGTTTGGTTGGAACAGAGACAACAGAGAGCTTTTTGAAAGACATACAACATTTATCTGCCGTGGAGGGTTAAAAGAAGATTCACATTTTCAAATTCAAAGGAACGTCAATAGTGGTCGCTGTCAGTAAGGACTGGGAGATTTAAAACTAAATCTTTATAGGAAGTCATGTGATCATGAAAATTATTTTGGATCAGTGATGCATCTTTACAGACCAATAATCCAAAGGAAACTATTAAGGGAAACGGATCCATTGCCCTTTTTTTCCAAAATTTGAGTGGAGCATGTACTGATGCTTATCAATATGTTAATATATGAAAGATCAACTTGTTTAATGGGCACATTCTAACATTCTGACTACTCATCAAGAACTTTTAGAAGATACAGGACACTGTACTGATATAAATGTCCCAAATTTGTAGTGGTGACAAATTCAGTTTTAATATTTCTAAAAAGAATGTGCTTTGGTAAGGATGCACTCTGAATAGAATTTTATTGTCTCAATTACATACATTTCTTACTGCTAAACCAACTGAGCTGCATAAGCGGGTAAGCATGTTCTAATTTGGTGCTTTAATGTAGGGACTATTACTCACTGCACGACAATCACCTACACATGGGGGTCCACTATGTTCGTTTTGGAAAACAACAATGCCTCCGCAAAGAAAACATGAATTGGGTTTTTGATTCAATTATGCTCCTCAACAAATAATTGTCAACATTTCTATTTTAGAGGCTGGGAAACCTTTATGGTTGTTCAGAAAAGCAAAAAATGTACACGCTGATGTGAACCATGTTAAATAGGGGCAGTACTGCCATCATCATGAACCTCTTCTCCCTTTATAGTCCCTAGTCCACACTTACACCGAGCTCAAAAGAAGTTCGAAACAAATTTAAGATCACCCATTTTGTATTTTATAAAACCAGCATTAGGGTAAATACCACTACAACTGTTTATAATTTCTTGATGGGTCACTGGGTTGCAAGTATTACATTAGTAATCAAACCAGCCAAAGAAGCTGTAATTTGGCCCAAGCCCAGGCATCATTTCATTGCAGAGCATCTCGAAATTTGGATATTATCAACAAGAATCTAAAACAGTTATTGAATGGACTTAGTTTAAGTACTTCATCACAGTACTTGAAACACAAAAGGCTCTCGCTGACCTTTCATATCTGTCTAGTATTACGCTGCCGCAGATTAATATGATACGCTCCTTACGGCATACCACAACTTTGTCCCCTGAACACTACATTCATTCCACTACAACAATAGGCATTAAAACGCTTCTGGTAAGAAAGTTAAGGATGCGGTTTACTTAATTAGATTTTGGGCGTGGTCTTTAAACAGAATTGGCCAAGTTACTCTGTGTTTACAACTAATATAAGAAGATCTAGTTGCTAATTGGGGTAGACCCAGCAGCGGTGTTAATAATTGATCTTCAATAGTGAAAACTTCACAATTGTTAGGGAGGTTTGTGTAACAACTAACATATTTGCACTTTGCCTGGTCTGGCAGGCATTTAAGAGCAAATGTATTATTACAGAACTGCTCTTTTAAACCTGGTATATAGTTTGATGTGTCGGTGAAAATGGAATTATCCTGATGATCTACGACCTTGCCCAGTGAGCAATCCAAGGATCAATCTAATCGAATGGTGAATTCTTAATGGAACAGGTAATTTATATGGCCAAATTCACCTACAGATGACCACCCATCACATTTTTGTATTCTTTAGTGTGACGTCCTAAGTTTGACGGGTAAGCCTATAAATGCGTTCAATTCTCACTGTGCCTCTGCTTCCAATTGGCACCCTACTGATGAGGTTCAACTAGGCTGATATGGGTCTGGTTTTACTTGTGTGCCACTGCAGAGGGGACCTTGAGTCTCAGTTTGTGCTGGACTGTTCCTATCGGCGCAAGGTCAAGACTGATTTGCATATGACTGGCTCCTGTCTGAGGTGGCATAGTGGGCAAAAATGATGGACTGAGATGCAGCCCTTTGTAATTACCAGTGGCTGAGATTAATTCAAGCATTCCACCCATCACATTTTAGTATTCCTGCTTTAAAGATTGACTAGTGTGGGGAGTTAGTGATTGATTCCTTCAGTTGCTATGAATGTGTTTTCTGAATGATGGATGTCAAGAAACGGTCATGGCATGGTTCAGACCACATATCATATTTGGCTAATACCTGTGTCTCATGGAAGTGTTGTGGCCTTCAAATAAGTGTGAGAGTGCAAAGACCATCAAATGTATTGTATACAGCTGAATTTTTCATCTTATCCAGTTGAGCAAGATCTTTTAAATAAAGCACTAAGTTTCCAGTAAATATAAAACCAGTATTGTCTGTAAGAAATTGGATTACTGGTTGATGGGGGTGAAACCCTTCTCAAGTAGCAACCACAATCCATGTCTGGGTGAAGTCACAAGCAAACCCTAAATTAACCTGTGCTCTTACCTCGTGTAGCTTGGCACAGAGCAGTCAGGCTTTACTCAGAGGCAATATGTAAAGTATTTGTGCAACACTTCAAAGAGTAACAGTGAAACACACTGCAAAAGGATCACACACCAGTTTAGAAAAATATAGTAATTTTTAATAAATAAAACAAGACCAAAATGTCAGAAATCCTATCAGTAGAACCAAAGATATTCAATTGTAAAGCTTTTTTTGTAAAAATAGCACCGAAAGGTGTAAGTCGCCAACTGTAGTTATCTGGTCACACCAGACCGAGACAAAGTCACAAGTTCAGGCTGACTGCGACAGAGTGCCGGCTGGTTAAAGGGACCCAGTTAACCTCATCGGACAAAGTACCCAAAATTCTGGTTTGTGGTGTGTTGCGTGGATCCATGTCGAAGATGCATCACACAGCCAAAGTGATGCGTTGGTTCTGAGACGCAGCGAGGCTGCGGTGCAAGGTCCTGCTTCATCGTCAAGGATCCTGTGGACGAGGGCTTGTGAAGCGAAGTCTGGCTTCAAGTATGCACCAGTCAGTTAGGGCGATGCATCTGTTACAAGGAGCTGTGAGGCTGCGATAAGGAGTCCGGCATCATCGTCGAGGCTGCCGTCGATGAGGATGTGAAGGCCTGCGCCGAGGATGCGTCACACAGCTGTGGTTCCGATGAGCGACGGGCTGTGATGCAGGTCTTTGCGGCAGTTTCGATTGATGTATAAGTTCTGCTCAGGTTGATGCCGCTCAGCAGAGGAGATGCGTCAGTTCTGCTGGATCCACAGAGTTTGGCAGAGCACCTTATGACCACTTCCAAGGATCCAGGACTGGGGTGGCATCATTAGGCATGGTAGACTCACAGATGGCAGTCAAGGTTCTGGGTCATGGTGGTTGAAGCCTTCTGTCCCTTAGACTTTGGAGGTCAGCCAACCAGCCCTTGGAGTCACTTTGGGGTCCTGGGTTCAACAGATGCAGGTCCACGCCTTCTTACCCAGGCAAGAAGGCAGCAGACACCAGGTTAGCACAGCAGGGCAGCAAGCCTTTGGAGCAGCAGTCTAGCAGAGTGGCAGTTCTTTCAGCAGCAAAGCAGTCCTTTTTCCTGGCAGAGTATCTACATGTCCAGAAGTGTACCGAAGGGTTTGTGTCTGAGGTCCAGTATTCATTTGTGCCTTTGAAGGGGGGAAAAGCTTCTAGAGGTTTCCCTTTGAAGTCCCCAGACATTCTGTCTTCTCTGTCCTGGCGCCAGACTAACTACAGGGGGTATGAAGACCTTCTTGTGGAGGCAGGACACAGCCTATTCAAGTATAAGTAGAGCTGGGTCCAGCTCTGCCCTCCTATCCTGCCAGTGATGGCCTATCCAGGCACACCTAAGCTCTCTGTTTGGTGTGGCTGTCTAGGAGGAATACTCAAAGCCCAACTGTCAGATACACCCAGTCATGCGACCAAGGGACAAACTACAGGCTCTAAATAGATAAGGTAGGATAATTCCAACTTTCTAAAAATTGCATTTTCAGAATGATAATTTAAAATCTGACTTTACTATGTTAGGATTTTTCATTACAATTCCAAAAACACCAAACATGAACTGGTTACCTGCTTCCATTTGGAAATCACAGTCTCTTAAATGTAATAAGGTAACTCCAATATTAGTCTATGGGAGAGGTAGGCCTTGCAGTAGTGAAAAACAAATGTAAGACTTTTTCACTACCAGGAAATGAAAAACTTAAAAGTACATGCCCACCTTTTTAAATATGCTGTACCCTGCTCTCTGGGTTGTCCAGGGCCTACCCTAGGGTTGACCTATGTAGTAAAGAGGAAGGTTTGGGCCTGGCAAAAGGTTTATTTTGTCATGTTGCAATGCTAGTTTATAAACTCCACACACAGGCTGCAATGGCAGACCCGAAACATGTTTAAAAGGCAACTTAAGTGGGTGGCACAATGAGTGTTGCAGGTTCACTAGTAGCATTTAATTTACAGGCCCTAGGCACAGGTAGTGCCATTTTACTAGGGACTTACAAGTAAATTAGATAGGCCAGTTGGTTGTAAGCAAATTTTACCATGTTTAGAGGAGAGAACACAAGCACTTTAGCACTGTTTAGCAGTGGTAAAGTGCGTAGAGTCCTAAAAGCCAACAAAAACTGGTTAAAAAAAACAGGAAGGGGAAGGCAAAAAGTTTGAGAATGAACCTGCAGAAAGGGCAAAGTCCAACAGACTCCATAGTTTTTCAGGGCTAAATTTCAAAGGCAAGAATATAATGATGTCACCAAAGTATAAAAAGACATGCCTTCCAGCCAAACGTTGGAAACCAGATGTTAGAAATTCTAGGACCGGGTCAAATGTTCCTGAGATACTCCCAATAAGAATTATTTATATATACATCTCTGATAAAGAATGGGAATTGTAGCTGGGAGAAATTTATATAAACACGGACCACTCTACCCCAATGAAGACCCTAAGAGAGCCAGTGAATATTACATTGGATACATTAGAGGAAGGACAACTGCCTGAAGCTCAACACGGACACAACCAAAGTGTGGATTTTCAGCAGCCACCCCCCCCCTCTGGAACGACTCCTGGTGGCCATCAGAACGTGAACCCACCCTCACTCGGAATGACCACGCCTGCAACCTCTGCATCATCCTGGAGAGCAAACTCTCCATGAAATGACAGGTCAACACTTTCTCCTCAGCCTGCTTCCATACTCTCCGCAAGCTCCGCAGAATCTTCAAATGGCTCCCCATCAGCACCAGGAAAACAGTGGTGCAGGCACTCATCACCAGCCGCCTGGACTACGGCAATGCTCTCTATGCAGGCACCACCAGCGAACTCATGAGAAGACTCCAGACGATCCAGAACACAGCAGCCAGACTGATCTTCAACCTGCCCAAAAAGACCCACATCACCCAGCACCTGAGAGACTCCCACTGGCTCCCCATACAGAAAAGATGCCATTTCAAACTACTGACTCATGCCTACAAAGCCCTCCACAACCTAGGACCTGCACACATGAACCACTGCCTGAATTTCCACCAACCACCCAGAAACCTCCACTCTGCTCACCTCGACCTCGCAAAGACACCACGCATCCACTGCTGCCACACCGGAGGATCCTCCTTCTCCCACCTTGCCGCCAAGTCCTGGTACGCCCTCCCCTCCACCTCTGAGCAACACCCTCATTGACAGACTTCAGGAAGGGACTCAAGACCTGGCTCTTAGACTGAACCACAGACCAGCCACTGGATAGCCTCACGGGTGACAAGCCATGCTATACAAGTACCACATGATTGATTGATTGATAACCTGGAAATCACAAAATCCATCATGTCTAATAAAAATTAATACTTCAATGAACTCAATGGTTTGATTTTTAGTGCATTAAAAGCAGAGACCCATCTAGCCACCCCCGGAGTGGGGTCTGGTTGTGCATGGTCTTCAGGCATGTTTGTGTATAGGAGTATATCCAGACATGAGACTAAAGCATGATTGCTCTCTGTTCATCAGAGAGGCAATAAATCTTTGTGTAGTAACAATTGCGTTCTAGCCATGATGTCCCCCTGTAAAAGATCTGCAGCAATATTGATTGAAAGACTTTCCCACACAAACAAGTTGGCTTCTGCAATTGTATGGCCACAGTACGTGGCAAGACGGTGCTGACCAGAATTTTGAAAAGTCTCGCTTGTGGGCATGGCACCAATATACTGTCCATTCAAAAACTACATAGTTGTGCTCTATATTATTAATGGGGCAAGGTTATGGAGCTGATTACTATTAAGGGATGCCACAAGTGAGCTTGTGATGATTGTTAGTAAAAATACTCCTGCACCTGGAGCACATGAAATAGTCTATCCATAAGTTGGTGACCATAGTAAGGTGCAATAGGGCAGGGAGCCCTATCATTCACCCTTTATTTCTGCCACCTACATGCCAACTTTCTGGATGCATTTTCCACCAATGTGTAACATAATGCTTGGAGGTGTATGCTACTTTGTTGCTATACTTCTCCTCCATAATATGCTGGAACCTTATAGTGGCACTAAATATTGTTTTCAGTCAAGCTCAGTGTAATATCTTGAATGCCAACCCATTCAAGATCCAGATAACCTGTTTAGTGAGGTGAGTAGGAAAACTGTTTGGTTTTTAACAGCGCAAAGCATTTAAGAGGTACCAGCTACAGCTATCTAGGTGTTTTGATAAATAACAAGCTCAGCCAGCAATGCCATAAAAGTGGGAAATATTAGCTACTGTCCTCCATTCATTTAATACCTTGTGATTTACCCGCATCCCATTTTTCAGGGCATACACTATGGAATTAGTGCATGTGATCAATTATGGTGCTCCAGTCTGTCTCTCTCTGGAAATTCTGCCATGAGTGTGATAGAGGAGGCTGCATTGAGATGCCTCTTTTATTTACCTAAATTAAGACCTGCTGAGGTGATTAGACACCGCTAGCAATCTTTTAAGACATCAGTCACTGCAAAGGTCAGCCGTCTAGGTTACATTTTTACTAAAATCAATAAACAACACCAAGGATACTTATGTGGCCGTTTCCCATGATTTGATGATAATATTGAACTGTGCAATACAATTCAAGATGTGTCAACAATTGCTTCCTACTACATAAAGATATAGTCAATTGATTGTTTGCCATTGCAAATGAGGCTGATTTTTCAGCAATCCAGAAGAAACAATTATGTTATCTCTACTAGGTCAAACTGTGTTTGAGACAGCTGTAGATTTTGCAATCCAAATCTAATAGGAACACATACACCTAACTTTTATTTGTGAACACTTCAAAGAAAATATTGCAATTCATTTAAAACATAGTCTTAGTTTTTTGCAAAAAGGCACAATAAACCCTGATGCATCAAAGTCCCAGCATGGACAAAACAGTACAAAAACTTCCAAGCATTGAAAAGGCAAGTTGTTAATCCTTCCTTACAGTTATCTTACACTAGCACCACCCTAGGTTCTAGGTGAAGATCATTCCACGACTTGCAACTCAGAGCTTTTACCATTTTACCGCTCATGGTTTTCTTCTTACATCTCTGGACCTCTGGCCATCCCTGAGGTCAGAGCTCACCCTAGTAATTAGATCTTCACTCTAGATTTTCGGTCAGCTAAATCACTCTGGGGATTGCTTTTAGAAATTAACGTTAAAGCTTCATCTGCATGGCAATGGAAAGCCTGTGCAATTTGTGAATTGTTGGGCTGACATAATCCCAATGGGATAGGGCCACCACCATCCGGACAGCAGAATTTTGAAATTCGTCAAAGTACTCCAATGAATATAGTGCAACAATTGTGAAGTCAAACGCTTATTATCGCCTGAATTACAGTTGCTTGGTCACTTTCAGGTGGGAAAGCATTTGACCGTAACCAGTTAGTGCATATAATATTCAAAGGTCGTGATAAGAAACTTGACATGTTCTTTCATGGACAAATATTGATTGAATGCTTCTTCTATTGGCTTTACTGTGGAAGAGACACTAATTTCATAATCATCCAAGTTCCAAAATGTAGGAATCTTAATTTTTTCCATGGCCCTAGACCCTGGATAACAACAGCTCAGTTTTTTGCATTTGTGGCAAGTTAGCTTTCATGTGCCCATTTATTATTCTCCTTTTTGAGGTTCATGAGAAGGTTTGCACATACATGTCAAAAAACCTAGCCGTTGATTCACTTAGTGAGCATTTTAAACTGAACTCCTCTCTTCTGGTACACTCTGCAGGAAAGTAGAAACAGGGTCTGCAAAATGTCTGTAGAATATCTGCAGAATGTCAACAATGCTCTAAGAGTTGGGATCCTTAATGTACAGAAGGGACTCCCTCCAAAGCATTGGATTTTCCTGCACAGAACAGCACCAAGTAAAATAGGAAGAGGTATTCCCATCAATTTTGCATTTCAACAGAGTATTTTGCCCACCACTACTCCTGAATTGTAGATCTGTGGTCTCTAGTGCAAATTTCATATCTGCCTCATCGAAGACTTCGACCTTATACTGTTGCCCGTGCTCTAGGCTACCAACTTACTGCTTACCTGGTAGCGCAAAAAAGTTTATTGATGGGTTTGTTGATTATAACACTGATCAACCGACCTCCTTTTGTGATCAGATTTTCCTTGGAGATTTAAACGTGGGCTCAGAAAAAGACAAAGACAACCACATTCCTTTGCAAATAGTCCTCAGAAAACAACCTGCTAAAATATTGCATCTACCCGGTCCTTATTTTCATATAGGAACACTACATACAAATCTTTAACCTACAAATTATCCTGACCTTGATGTAACCGCCCCATGGTAAAACCAAAGATGGAACTGGTAAAATGTGGGGACCTCAAACACCTTGTCAATAAGCATTGGTAAAGTCAATTGGTCTGGCTTTAATGTGCAAACACTGGTATGCAGAAATGACCACAGAATATTTATGCTGCGTCTCTGTGCCATGTGTCTCTTTCAGTGTCACCAATATCTGTGATGTTTTTATTTTTTGTTACTCATGCTTGCGATGCTACTATTATTGTTATGTAAGCGTGTAGTGCTGTGGCCATGCAGCAGTGCAGGCTTGATGAATAGAAAACAGGGCATAGGCATGGAAGAAACTGTAAGTGGCAGGTTGTACATAGATACAGCTCAAATTGTGTGTATTGTTTGCACATTAAAGCTTCCACTACTAGTTTTTAACAATGCTTGGTTATACTGCAATTACTTTGTAATTAGGGTGAAGTTGTACAAAGCCACTAACCAGCAAGAATGATGTCCTTGGAGTTAATAAGAATAATTATCCATTATAAAATGTAAATAATTTTTAATAAGTTAAAGGTCAAGCAGTGCAAATATCCATATGTAACATGGATGCCAGTGTCCTTGCCAGGCCAACCCTAAATAAGAAAATTAGGACAGAATTTTTTTTGCAAATTCCAGGGTATTGGGAAAGGGTTGGGCTAGGTGAAACGGTTTTGTTCTGTTGTTGACATGTTCACTAAACACTTCAAAGAAATTTTCCTGTTTGAAAAATGACAATGTAATTCCTTCTATAAACCTAAATGTAGCTCATTGTACAGTAAAGTTAACGCATTACTTGGAACAACTTGAGCGACACAATAAATATTGAGATCCTGACAACCAGCGAAAGAAGCTAATAGGATTATCAGGACACGGATTATAAACGGATAAAATTCAACTCTGGAGCACCAGAGGGATTTTGGAAAAACTGCAATTTTACTTTACGAATGTTGAGTCAAACCCTAAAGGCCAGCGTAAAATCAAAACCTGTGCGTGTCAATAGCCTACCTCTGCATTAACACGTGCGCATTTTTAGTTTACGTTTATGGGCAATGCTGATAAAAATACTTAATGATGCATTAAATATCAAATACTCTAATGAACACAGAATCCTCTGTGCATGCCATATTCTGGTAGCTGGAAAAATCCCCTTTTTAAGCATCAAAAACTGAAAACATATGTTGGGGAGATTCGCGTCCAGGATCGACGAAATGTAGACTGGACTTTGAAGACCAATGTGTTCTTTAACTTAACAAAAAGAAGAAAAAAACAAACGATGAATATTTATGTGTCCTTTCTAGTGCAAGAGTGAATATTCTAATTAGCAACTGGTAATCCCTTGAATTGACATTCTGGGTGATAACGAGCTATCTCATTAGCAGAACAGTGGGCTTAGTGAGAAGGAAAAAAGGGACATTTGCAGGCGCAGACTCCAGTTCATCGAGCAGCATTGTTTAAAGTGGGTGTGGCGGATTCAACATATTGATAGGAGAACCGTCTGTTCTCACTTTCCATGAAGCGCCTTTGGTGCCACCTGCGAAACGCGCTGTTTTCGCTTCTTCACAGTTTTAGGGGGGATTATAATTGGTTAGTATTGGTGCTAATGTACGGCCGTAATTTGCGGCGGGACGTTACACTGTCAGCTTTTGTTGTTTCCTTACCCTGGCTT
Organism: Calotriton arnoldi; assembly: GCA_963921515.1. Taxonomy (NCBI): domain Eukaryota; kingdom Metazoa; phylum Chordata; class Amphibia; order Caudata; family Salamandridae; genus Calotriton; species Calotriton arnoldi. Next base: position 662,162 of record CAWUFW010002165.1, read on the forward strand.
TCACCAATAGCTGCAGTAAACTTCCGCTCCCTGCAGGCTCTCGTCTCATGTATTTGCGTAGAAACCTTAAAAAAAAATAATTGTCAGGAAAATAGCATCCAGGCTCTGCGATATGTTTTAAGACTGTTTTTCGCCAGATTTCTTAGCACTGATGAAGCGTCATTCTGTGAATCTGATTTTTAAAATGAGAAGCCTCATTACCGAGGAAATATTGTATCTCTTATTCTTTTATCCCTTTGATTCCCAGTTCCTAAATCTTTCCAGTTGGTTATTTTGACATCCAAAGTCTTAATAGGCTTCTGTCCTACCGGGGGTAATATACCCAATGGATTTCAAGCAACATTTTCTATAATAATGTTTTTTGCCCATGTTAATATACTAGAACATCTTTTCAGAATGCCTTCATGAATTTTTTTGTTGAAATTATGTAAGGAGGGATGGTTTATGTGACATTGCTTTTGATTTGTCTCCTTTGTTACCTTCCCCCACTACAATATTGCTTGCCATTGGCGCATGTATGCCAACGAGGCATGGGGCACAGAGTTCACATATCTTGGTTTCATATTTTAACTACAAATTTAAAAAGTGTCCCCACAGTGACATCCATTCCGCAGTCATTCTTCATGTTCGACCATTTCTATGTTCCTACCCTCATTATGCTATTGTATGTTGAGTTTAGTGTGAGCAAAACCTGTAATTCAATTTAGAAGTTCCCTGGTGTAGGATTTAAAAGGAAATCATGAGGATCCTTCTGAAGACGTCCATCGTTTATATAACTACCGCAACCTGAGCTCGCTGCCAGCTGCAGTCACAGGTTCCTCTTCTTTATTCATGTTTGTATTGGGTGGTACCTTAACCCCTTCGATGCGCGTGACGAGCTCAGCTCGTCATGCTGCGCGGTAGCGCTGTGCGCATGACGAGCTGAGCTCGTCACGACCACACCCGCGATCGGAATGTCCAGCACACGAGCGGAATTCCGATCGCGGTCAAGGGGTTAATCAATTCTAGATGTAGTGACCGTCTGGTCACGTTCTAGTGTTTCCAAGCAATGTGTTTCCACCAGCCACTCTTAGAGGGCTGGCTTCCACACTCACCCCACAGCCACCCATCGCAGGTGTCACCGATCAGGTGACCCTACCAATAAAAGGGGCAAGGCGCACGTGCCCTGGGCCAGTTCCACATACCATACCACTGTGTCTGTGTCGTTATTTTATGTGTATGGGGGCCTAGGGCCCGACTCTTACATTGGCGACAAGTGCGTCAGCCCCATGTGTAGACAGGCAGCTGCATTGAAGGTTGGCGAGGGGGAAGTACAGCCTGTGTCGAGGGCGCCCCTGTCAACAAGAGGTGCGAGTTGGGCAAAGGAGATGGCGCCCGCCTGCGCATGTCCTTGCAGCAGCTGCTGATTGGAAGCCTGCGGCGGCGCACCAAGTGTGGTGTCCCCGGTGATAGGGAAAAAAGAGCTGGCTGAGGGTCTTGCCTGTTGCGACCCTGTGAGGCCGTAGCAGATCAGGCGAAGTGCCTGCGGACCCGTCGGAGTGAGAAAAAACCCGTCGGGGGTGGAAGGGGTAGAGTGCCGGGTCTGGTGCACGGGCACTGAGTGAGGTGCAATGCACAGATCCACTGAAAGGGAGCCCACCCCACATCTGAAGTGCCTATGTGGGAAGAAGCAAGGGCACTGACACGTTGACCCTCGTGTACCAGCAGTGAGGCTTTCCCGGAGACCGGTGAGGGTCTGCTGTCGGAGTCTGTTCTGCAGCCTACTAGGAAGAGCCGTCTTGATGTGTGTGGCTGCACCGATCTAGGACTGAAGATGACAGGGGATGACGGCCTGAAGACGTTTAGAATGCCTGTGAAGATGTGGGCCTGACTGTCAGCATAGATATGCTGCGACCCAGCGAGTGAACTGTGCACCGCGCCCACACCTACCCGAGGAACCCTGCATGGTGTGAGTGACAAGGTGCTGCTGCGCAGGGTGGGCTTCCTGCCGCACGAGCTCTGGAGCGCTGGGTCGGACTAGTGAGAAGCAGAGCTGCGGGAGGAGGAGTACGTTCTGCGAAGTGAGCCTGTTGCTGGCAGTTACATTCCCGCAAGACGTGCCAGCATGAAGTGAGTCTCCCGCACTGGCCGTGAGTGAAGAGTGACTGCTGCTGGAAAAGAAGGGACTCCAACGGCAGTCTAACTAGGCAGAGGCCGTTGGCTTCCGGCCAAGAGCGAGGAGCAGTGGCAGCACCACCTATAGGTCGCGGGAGGTACTGGAGCCTGCAGTAAGAAAAAAAACAAAAAGCAAAAGGAACAGTGCGCACTAAAATGGATAGCAGCACAGGGACGGCTGCTGCGGCACACAGTTAATGGGGGCGAGAACGTGGATTTGGCCTCACTGATTCCATGAGGAGTGTATCTCCTGCAGATGTTTGGACAGAGCTGGACAAGAAAGGCAGCATGACCTGCTGCATGAGAGGGACTGCCACGTAAGGTGCCTGCAGCACCACCTTGTGGCCACAGGTGGTTACTGCACCCGTCTTATAGCACATTTGGTACAGTGCAACAGCACTCAGCACAAAGGGGCTTGTACTGTGACGGAGAGAGTTACTCAGCACCCGTAATGCAATGTACCCCACAAGATGCGCCCGCGGAGCACAGCATAAGGAGAGGATTGTAATGGGCAGAGAAGAGACTGTGTGTGGCCACATGGCCCCACAGCAATGTCTGGCAAAAGGACTGCCAGGAATTTTGATAAGGGAAGTAATGTAAATCCCCGCAAGTACAGCCACAGTTTGCTAAGCAGAAAATTGTGGGCAATGATTGCCCCTTGCAGTAGTATACCGCCACCGCGTTCAAGAGGAGAGCGTTGACTGAGCCCCCAGTGGAGAAAGGAAGCCACATCAAGAGGTGGAACCGAGTGAGCAAGGCGCCAGCAGAAGGAGCACTTAAAGTGAAAGACGGAGGGCGCAAAGTCAGAAGCACGCCGAAGACTGCACCAGAGAAGCTGACTGCACGGGCCTGAGCACGTGAGTGAGAGCCCTGCGAGAAAGAGGGCCCATGTTGTCACAGAGTGAGACAGACCCTGCGAGGCCTGCCTGAATGGAGGCAGGAGCAAGCGCTACAACGGTGTAGCCTTAAGGTGCAAGGAGTGCATCCTCAAGTGAAGTGGAGACCTGTGAGAGGTCCATGAAGTGGAGACCTGTGAGAGGTCTGCAAGAGGCCCACGAAGATAAGGCCTGTGAGAAGCCTGAGAAGAAGACCTGTGAGTGGTCGTGAAAAGAAGAAGGTCATGATGAGAGGTTTGGTCACTGGATGAGGAGAAGGCTCAGTCCTAGGGGTAGATCATGGCCAGGGAGGCCCATGTGAAGTGCACGTGACATGGAGAGGCCTGGTCAAAAGAAATAAGAGTAAAGCACAATGGCACCAGACTACGTTATGAAGAGGAAGAAGATGAGAGAAGAAAAGTGTGACACAAGGCCACAGCACCAGAGCGCTAAGAAAAAGAAGAAGAGAATGGTGTGTAGCAGACACCTGGCACACAGTAAAGAACAGAATTAGAACTGTGAGTGTTATCGCCATCAAGTGCATCCCTGAGAACATCCAAGGAACACTGGGCATCTAGAGTGGAGCATTGTACCTATGAAACATCCAGAGGTCAAGAAGGAATCTTTGGTGCTGTGAGAGGCTGGCCGCCCAGAAATCTTTGGTTAGACCAAGTGAACCTAAAGCCTGCTGAAGAGAGCATACTGGACCATTTGTACCATCAACCTTTTGGGTTGCACGTGAGACTTGGTTGTGGTTCTGTTCGGACATCGGTCATGGGGCCTAAAAGAATATCCAAGAAATCCACATGGCCCGTGGCAATGCAAGGGCCTCAGGGATTGTCAGTGAGAGAGGAATCCTGACACGAGAGATGCGTCTGCAGCAGCTCCCCAGCAGATACCAGGAAGCACAAAGGTCTTGGTCGGAGTCAAAGAATATCCAACAGATGCCAGAGCACCAAAGTCAGGATGGTAGGAGTACACCAACCTGGAAACAACTACCCTTGAGGCGGATCGAGTGACTTGAATATGGGACTGGTAGCTATTCCTCCATGGGCCTATAGTATGGCATCGGAGAGACACGGCGCAGTCCACACAGTCCTGTGGAAGCCCGATGAAGAGAACCTCTGGGGACTCCTGTGAGAGGGGAATCCTGGTAAGAGAGGGGATCCTAGTGACAGAAGGAAGCTGCTCCACCGTCGGGCAGCTGGAAGCACTGCGGCATCTGAGAAAGACTTGTCAACAGTCACCCAGACGTCATCAGTCTTTGGAGGCTTGCTATCCATGGAGCCAGGTCGTTTTTGAAAACGTGTCAGCAAAAGACTTCATTATTGCTCCAAATGCACCCTCACAGTGAACAATGACTTACACGCAGTGAGACCTGGTGGGACGGGACCCACAGTGCCCAGGTAGACTGTGACAGCTTGGACTGGTGAGTGATAAATCCAGATTTCATCTACACTGCTGTTCGTGCCCAAAGCAGTATGGTTAAAACGACAGACGCGTGCCATTGATGCCTGGTGCTCCCAGTTGCACCTGTCTACTCGTCCTGTCTGGAAAGCAACCTGAATAGACTCAGTGGAGGTTTTGTTTTATTGCTTTATTCTCTCCCACAGGTTAGACTCATTTGCCCCATTTTTAGGATTGTATCAATTTTTATTCATTTTCAAACAGTGAAATAGAAATTATACAAATCATCCGCCTACAACCAACTATCAATGGCCAGCGAAGAAAGGCAAACAAAATATAAAAAAAAAGGAAAAGAAGAAGAAAACCATAAAGAAACAATAATCAACAGAATACATTAATAATTAAACTAAACAAAGCACCCAACGCAACCAGGCCCGCCTGTACTGTGTTAACGTCAATATGATCTGGGTTCCACTCCTGTATTATTTAAGAGTCAGGTTGCGTGCCTGCTATTAAGCGCAAAACGCGTAAATATCTCGAGCATGTGAATTCTCGAAACGTGTTGGACAAGTATTTAAGGCAAGGGCCCCAAGTCTTCTCAAATTTAGGGAGTGTGTGATCTACAACTGCAAATCATTTCTCCATACTCAATAGGTCCCAGAGTTTATGTAACCAGTCTGAATGTGTGGGTATAACATCGGTCCCCCAGCGTGAGAGTAAGACTTGCTTCGCCACACACAATGCTAGGGTTATGGCCCGCCCCCTGAGTGAATGGAGCGGATATGTCAAAGCATTGGGGAGACCCAAAAGAACATAGCTAGGAAAGCGGGGCAACTCCGTCTTAAACATCTGATCTATTGCCGCCAATATCTCCTCCCAATAGCGATGCAGTTTGTGAGTTAGTGTACCTGTGTTGTCACAGCCCCGCCAACATCTGTTACTGCAACCATGTTTCCACCTAGACAGGCGAGCAGGTGTATAATACCAATAATATGCAACTTAAGAAGGGTTTTCCTCCCTGCTACACTGTGCACCGACGTGCAAGCACGCTGCAAAATGTCTGACCATTCTTTATCTGTGAACGTGCGCTCACATTCCAGTTCCCATCTAGATCTCGCTGGAGATAATAGGGGCGCAGCTGAGGTGTTCAGAAAAGAGTAAATGTCAGAAAGCAAACGCCGGTCCTCACTTCGTGTGAGGAGCAAGCACTCAAATTGCATTAGGGGTCTGCTAGCGTGGGGTCGCATGTCTGGTCGAGTCACCCAGTGGCGAACGGCTGCATATCGCCATCTCTCCGATTCGGGGAGGCCATAGTCTTTTTGAAGCCCTGAAAAGTCCTGTAGTCCCCATTTGTCAAAGAGGTCATTATTCGTTTACAGTTGGCATTTTGCCACTGGGAGAAAGCTGTACCGCTCATGGCGGAGGGAAAAATCTGCGTTTCCTATGATCGGGGTGAGTGGGGATATCGGGGAGGAAAGACCTTTAGAGACGCTCAGTTTATCCCATGCTCCCATTGTAGCCCGGACCACCGGGGAAATATACACTCCTGCAGGGCGACTCCTACACGGTAACCATGGGACTTTCCAGATGTGAATACCGGCCACTGCCTGGTCTAAACAACACCAGTGCTTTTCTGTAAGCGAGCGTAGCCATTCCACTAAAAACCTCAACTGAGCTGCCTGATAGTAGCGTACCAAGTGAGGGATCCCCAAGCCTCCCCTAGTCACAGGAAGATAAGCCCTCTCTCTGGCCATCCTAGTTTTTTTACCGTCCCATATAAAGGACTCCAATGCTAGTTGCAGTTTCTTGATCACCACGGGGGGAGGTTGCAGCGGTACCGCTTGCATTTAATACAGAATTTTTGGCAATAGTGTCATTTTGGTTGCCGCAATTCGCTCTGACCACGAGATAGGAACTGCATGCCATGATTGTATGAGAGAATGCACCGTAGCCAGCAGGGTTGCGTAGTTCTGCGACACCACCTTGTCAGTAGTGGAGAAAAGTTGGATACCCAGATATGAGAGACCTCGTGTGGCCCAGGAGAAGGGGAATGTGTCTGTCAAATAAGTCTGTTCCTCCTGCGGGATAGAGACGCCAACGGCCTGTGACTTGGCAGCGTTCATCTTAAATCCGGAAGCCTCCCCGAACTCTGCCAGTTCCCGAAGAAGCGGAGGCAATGACTCGCGGGGCTTAGTAATTGTAAGCAGAACATCATCTGCATATAATGCTATTTTATGCACCTGACCACCCATCCGCACCTCCTCCACTAGAGAGTGCCCTCGTATTTGCTCCGCCAATGGCTCATTATAGAGCGCAAATAAGAGAGGGGAGAGAGGGCACCCTTGCCGCGTGCCTCTTGAAATCGGAAACACAGGGGAAATGGCATTGTTAACTCACACAAGTGCCTTGGGGTCTGCATAGCTGGCCCATATCCACTTGCAGAACTGGGGACCTAAGCCCACTGCCACCAGCACCTCACGTAAAAAGGGCCAATGCACCCGGTCAAACGCTTTCTCAGCCTCTATGGATAGAAGTAACGTGGGCGTCTGTGACTGATTGGTTTCATCAATGAGGTGGAGTATTCGCTTAGTGTTGTCCCCACATGTGCGTCCAGGAATAAAGCCTGATTGATCTGGGTCAATCAGGCCGGGCATATACTTCCCCAGTCTGGTGGCGAAGATCCCTGTAAACAGTTTGGCATCTATGTTAAGGAGGGATATGGGGCGGTATGAGGTGCATTGCTGCGGGTCTTTTCCGGGCTTTGGTAACACCGATATTAGAGCTGTTTTCATGCTCTGTGTCAGAGTACCCGTGGAGCTAAAGGAGTTGTATAGACGCACCAGCACCGGGGACAACTGCGCTGCGAATAACTTATAGAAAGCAGCAGTGCACCCATCCTGACCCGGGGCCTTGTCAACCTGAAGTCTCCCGATCGCGTCATGGACCTCTTGTAATGTAATGTCTAGTTCCAGGGGTGCGGCTACTTGTTCCGTCAATTTGGTCAGGGGAGCCTGTTCTATATATGTGGTGTGATGCCCGTGCCTCAATCTCAACATCTTTCGTCAGAGTATTCAGGGAGTGGTCTGTCAAGGCCTGTATGCGGCGAGCCTGCGTCTGTGTGTGTGTAGCCTATGTACAAGCAATTTACCAGTCTTGTTCCCTCCTGCGTAATATTTCTGCCGCGTACGGAGTAATGCATACTCACCCACGTCCATATCTAAGGCTTGGAGTTGTTTCCTAGCAATGTGCAATTGTCGCTTTATCTTATGTGTCCCCTTATGCCTGTGTGTTTCCTCTAATGCCGCCACAGCCCCCTCCAACTCCGCGCATTTGGTCATGCGCTCTTTGTTACGCCTTCCTGCTATTGCTATATAGGTTCCCCGTACTACAGCATTAAGCGCGTCCCACAGCTTCGAGATCGATACCTGGGATGTATCAATGATAGTGAAGTAGTCCTGTATTACTCCCCGAACCTCCTCGACATCCAAGCTGCTTGTAAGCAGCTTAGGATTGAGTCTCCAGGTTTTAGAGTGTTGCTCGTTTTGCGGTAAGCGCAACACCAGGGTAATGGGGGAGTGATCAGAAAGTGAGGCCACCTCAATGTCTGGTTTTGTTGCCGACCGCAACAACGAGGTGGAAACTAGGAAATAGTCAATTCTGGCATACGACTGGTGGGCTGCGGAGAAGTGGGTGTATGACTGCGAAGTGGGATGTTGAGCTCTCCAGACATCAACCAGCCTGCGTCCGCGAGCCATAGAAGGCCTTGTGGTGTGAGTGCTCCCGTTTGGTTCACCCGGTATGGGTGTCTATCCAGTGTGGTGTCTCGAACTATATTAAAATCCCCCCCCAATCAAAACATGGGCATCAGGAGTAGTGATAATGGACCCAAACGCCTCGCAGATAAACCCTTCCTGGTGATCATTATGCGCGTACACGCTTGCAATCGTAATAGTGCACTATGAGAAGGCGATTCGCAAAGCTAACATACAGCCCGTGATCTCCGAGTGTGTATGAGTATCCCGGCCTTGAAAGTGTGTTGCGAGTAATATAGCGACCCCTGCCTTCTTACTGGGTCCAGCCGACCAAAACTGCAGGTCAAACCACCTCGATCTCATGCGACGCCAATCCTTTTTAACAAGGTGAGTCTCTTGCAAAAGACATATGTCACATTGCATTGCCCTCAACTGCGTCAGCAGCGCTATTCTTTTCGTTGGAGAGATAAGGCCCCATACGTTGAGGCTAACTACCGTGATCATGAGGTGGTGTTAAGGTGAAGAGTGATGGTGACATTAAGGAGTAACGCTTTGCTTTTCCTCTATTTGGTGGAAAGGGACGATCTAAAGCATTTACTGCGTGTTGGCCTGGTAGGGTGAAAACATGCAATAAAACAAACAACAACAATACCAATTGAGAAACAACCAGTGTAGACGTGGTAGGTGTCTATGTCGTAGGCAAGCCTCATGAGTCATACAAGGTGGAAACAGTCAAGGGAGTCCTCCGCCAGCGCATGCTAATATCACGTGATTATCATGCAGCAGAGATCGGAGCCGAGCAGGCTAACCATACCCTGTAAGACTCTTAGGGCCAAAGCCAGTTCCGCTGCAGATCCGTGAAAACGCAGACCCTCTTGGCTCTTGCTTCCAGGACCAATATTCTTCTTCTTGTTCCGGTGCAGAGTCCTGCTTTGCAAGGTGCTGGATTAGAGCCGACTGCTCCATGATGCTTTCAGTGGTTGATGGCTTGCTCACGAGTATTTGAAGCTTGCCTTTAGGGAGCCACCCCCGCCTGTCGAGCCTCTGAGAGCGCGAGGAGGGGGATCCCCAATCATCCATCCGCTCCCCCTGTTCCTGTCCCAAGATTGCTGCTGCTTCCGAGGGGGTGCGAGTCGAGCGCGTCTCACTGTTCCATATAAACTGTAGGCGAAAGGGGTGACCCCATCATTAATGCACATCCTTTTCCCTCAGGAAATCAGTAATGGGTTTCATAGAGTGACGACGCTGCAATGTGATGGGAGAAAGATCTTGAAAAACGTGAACCTTGATCCCTTCAAACATGATGTGAGCCTGGTCTCGTACGGCATTCATTATGAGTTCTTTCTGTCGGTAGTAGTGTAGACACGTCAGGATGTCCTGAGGGGTACCTGGCGAGGAGGATGTGCGACCTGCTCTTTGTGTACGGTCCAAGGGGATATCAACGTCCTTCAGCTCTGGAGCTATTTGGCGGAACAGCCGTGTGACAAAATCTTCGTGGCGGTTACCATCTGCCTGAAGTGGAACCCCTTAAATCTTATATTGGATCTCCTAGACCTATTTTCTAAATCTTCTAAATAGTAGTTGAGGTCGGTATTACGCTCTTTAGGTTCAAATATCTCACTACGGTGTCGTTCCAGTTCCTCCTCTCTAGCATCACCCATTTTCTCTACGGAGTCCACTCGCTGCTCAAGTTCGCCCACCTCGCAGTGCAGTTCTTTCATGTCGTTTGCCATCTCCGTCCTTAATGTTGCTATATCCTCCCTCAGTGCACCAAAGAGAGACTCCATAAAGCCCCTTGTAACCAGGCCCTCCTCGCCCCCTTCCTGCCCAGTTTCTGTACCTGCCGACTGGTGCTCTGTCAAGGCCGCCCGAGGCCTGCCCTGCCCGCTTGGGAGAGGTTTTAGCAAAAAGATCCTTGATGGTAGGGTCCTTTTTAGTCCTGGTATTTGCCATCTTGCCCCCCCCCTTGCAGATTCACTGTGGGTCGCCCTCTTTGAGGTCATCAAGCGCAACCTCCCCGTGCACGGACTGCCCCACCTATTGTAGGTTCTTTTGCAATGTATTTTGCCTGCTGCACGTGAGGCACCAACCCAGTCCTCTGTATCCTGTATGGCGGGAGGGGGTTGCAACACGCTCGCTGGTCATCCCCGATACCCCTGGCCCCCGCTGGGGCACAACGTAATGCTGTCCCGGGGCCTGGCTCAGGGAGGTCGCTATCCACACTCTGCCACAGCCACAGCCTAGTGATGCCACGTTTCTCTGCAGGGGAGGCAGAAGTCGTCAAGTCACGTGAGGCTGGGGCCCCCCTCCACAGCAGCTGTTCCTGGGTCTCCCATGGCAAGTTCTCCCCGTAGCTCAGGCCCCACTCCAGGCCCTCCAGCAGCTCACTTGCACAATGTGGTTTATCCTTGGGCACCCTGTGTCCCCTTCACGCTCCTCTTGTGCCCGCAGTGGTGCGCCGCGCTCTACTCCAGCGCACCCGCCGGCACCACAAGAAAGGGGGAGCAGGGGGGGAAGGCAGCGGCGCCAGCCGATTGCACACTCAGGGCAGTCCCGCTAACTTCTCCAGGCGATGCTGTAATGCCCAGGCGAGCCGCGTGTTCCGCTCAACAGCGAGATCCCTTTCACTCCCCCCCCCCCCGGCAGAAGCTCCTTACTTTTGTCTCTGGTGTTCCACTCCGGGCAAACGCGATCAGTGGCGTCACCAAGGGGTCCCTCCAGCACTCAGTTCCTCAATTGGAGCAATGCTATCTCCCTCGACGGTTCTCTCCTCATGCCGCGTCTGGGGCCCAGCCAAACAACGAGGTGTAACCGCCATGTGGGTCTTAGGCCGCAGCTCCGTTCCGATCTCGGGAGTGTGCACAGGCCGCAGAGCCGCCGTTCCAGTACGGTGTCGGGAGGAGGGTAAAGGAAGTGCCCCCCCGGTCCGCAAATTGTCCGGAGAGCTTCCCCTCTGGTGCAGCTCCGATGTGTCGAGAGCCCCGCAAGCAGAAGCCAGTGCACCCCAGCGGCTCCGGGAGTCAGCAGGAGCCTCCTCTCCCCTCGGCCGCCATCTTGCGTCACACGTCTCCGCCGCTTTTCTTTATAATTCCAGGTTCCCCTCACGCCCCCATTAGACAGCGGGGGGCCAGCAGTCAACTCGGAGTCACAGCGGTCTGGTGCCCGTGCTTGGAGCCTGCCGGGACACCGGGAATCTGCTGCTTGGCGATGTGGCGCGGTGGAACTCCTAGGAAATGCTCCTACACGAGCGCCATTTTAGACACGCCCCATTTGCCCCATTTTTAATAAAGTTTGAGAGGTATGTAGTGACCGGCTGGTCACGTTTTAGTGTTTCCAAGTAATGTGTTTCCACCAGCCACTCCTAGAGGGCTGGCTTCCACACTCACCCCACACCCATTCATCACAGGTGTCACAGGTCAGGTAACCTTGCCATTACAAGGGGCCGGGCGCATGTGCCCTGGCCCTATTCCCGATACCATACCACTGTGTCTGTGTTGTTACTTTATGTGCATGGAGGCTAAAGCCCAGACTCTTACACTAGAGTGGAATCGGCCAGTGTAGGTTGCCAAGTCAATTCTCCTGGACCACTGGGACTCCAGTGCAAATTGGCAAACCTTGTATAAATGTTTGTTTTCTGTGAAACCCCAGTAGCCAGATATTACAGCAAGTTTGCTTCCAAGTACATACAGCGTTTCACATTTAAAGGTAAAGAGGTCGAACAGCTGAGGATTACTCTTGAAATTTAGTGTGGGGTAGAAAGATAAATTCAGCCAGCCACAACTTAAAGCATACTCAGTATACTGTCTAGTCAGTATTATAATTATGTAAAAGATACTAATTCTGTTAAAGTCAACTAACTAGCAGCTGCAGACCATGGCGGTAAGAGCGGTGGGTCCCGGGGGTGGGGGGTTTGAAATACGACCACGAGGGAAAATTATTTATTTATTTAATTTTCCCTTACAGTCGTATATTGAAATCCCCGCCCCCCCCCACCCGGCCCCACCCGGCCCCACCGCCCCACTGCTCTTACCTGCACAGGTCGCGGCTGCTAACTAGTAAATATACTATTTTAATACAACTACAGTCTTCAGTTCAAGTTATACAACATTAGATCAGGAGCATTCTAAAACACTTTTCTGTTCTCTCAATCTATGCATGCAATGGTGGGGCAGGTGGGTTCGGGTGTGCAGTACTGTGGCAAGCTGCAACCTATAAGAAATGTCCGGTTTATGAGCAAGCATTCACACATTGACCTTACTTCAGTTTATTGTGTGCACATGGCGAGACCAGGGTAGGTTGGGAACCATCTAGCTCTTATACAGCCAGTGGGGATCAGTTGGGTGGTACTCCAGTAGCCATGTCTGTTAGGACTCTGTACTTTTCCAGGAGTGAGCGATACATGTCGGCCACTAGCATGGTGAACAGGCATACACTCAGAAACCCAACAACAGAGTGGCAACGTGGTGCAAACATTTGGGGTCAACAAATTTAAAGGCCATGGGGGAGCCACATAATTCCAACTAAACTCTTGGAGAACTGGAACATAAAGTTGCTGTTCCAACATTCCCATTCTATATCTAACTATCGAATTTAAATTGGACACTACGCACCATACACTATGACTCAGTATATGGATAATTATTTGACACAGTGTCTCAACCTGGGCCTTCACTCGCTGTCTACATCTTGGTTTATAACTTATTGACCTTCTCCTGATTTGCAACTGGGATTGTCAGTGTTTGTATTTCTTGGTTGTCATGTTTTCTTCTTGCCTAACCATTTGTAAAGTGCTCTGATACCCTACTAGGGTCAAGTTCACACTATATAAAACTTTATAAATAAAGGTAAATCTCTCCTTGAAGAGTAAGGAGCACAACACAAGAAAGAAGGGGAGCGGATGACTATATGCCCAATACACTGGCAGGGGATGGAAGAACAAAAACCAAAATATACTCAGCTATCATGTAGAAACTAATACGTATCAATATGAAAGTCCTTACTACTTCAGCCTTCCGGGAATGTTTATCACTCTTGTTCTGCACATAACATCCTACTACTCAGAATGAATTGAACGGTCTTGCTGCAATGGTGATGAACGGGTGATAAGAAGATCTACCCCACTATCCCTCACAGAATTAGTAGATCCTGCTTGGTTACAAAAAACTGAACTAGCACAAAACTTTGTAGATTCAGTTACAAGGTTTTTCAGATTGGGAGAAACACCATCAAGAAATACATTCCCTGTGTCACAATTTGCACTATCTGAGCCATCTCCCCAGAAAAGAGAACTTCTATAAAAACTCCATATGTTCCCAAATTCCACTCAAAGCTCCTTCTAAAACGTCTGTAATCTTAACTGGTTTGGACCATCTTGGTTAGAATGTCCTTTGTTTCCCAGACAATGTAATGTACACAAGAACTCCAGGCCCTATGGACTTGCCAAATTTCATAGCTTGTTTTCTTGCTGGTGTATGCTCACATATTTTTTTCTTTCCGATTCCTCGACCTTTGTTTTAACACGTTCATAAATCTCCCTTTTCAGGGTTCCTGTTCTCTTCTGTGGCCCAACCTTTCTTTCAAATACCAAGGGCTCAAACTTGAACCTTGTTTACAACCCCTCAATAATTGAAATGAGGATAACCAGTTACCACACTGGGGGTGGTTCTGTAGCCTGTAAACCTTTATTCCAATTAAGTTCCAAAGCACAGCTAATTGCACAACTTCCTTTATCACTCGGTTGAAACGTTCAACTTGACTATTAGCTAGTTGTCTTGTGTTGTATGCCAAATCTGGTGAGATAACCAGATGATTTAGTGGTCGTGGACTGTGCCCCATTATTGCATAGAATAGACTTAGGCAAACCTCTGCAGAAAGCATCTTCTTGGAATTAAATAATGAAATCAATTCAGACTCTCTCCACAATTCTTAAGCCAGGCTATATAGAGTAGAAGTCAATCAGGACTATGGCAACAGCATCTCTCATAGTGGACCTGTGAAAAGCTCCCATTAAATCTACTCCTAATTTCTGCTACTGGTCATCGGGCAGATTTAAAGCACAGGGCTTGAGGAACAAGCCTTTGTGAATTAACACTGGTGTTGCAAAATGTACACTGCTTAGCAAATTGATCTGCTTCTGCATCTATACCTGGCCACCAAAAGTACTCATGAATTTACCTTACTGTGCCTGACATGCCATGGTGTCCTTTATATCCATGTGAAAAAACAATCATGTTACAAATCACATCGCAGGTTACAAAGTTGTTCCCCCACATAAATCAATCAATTAAAATAGTGCATTTAGATAATCCTGTTTTACTGTATCTGCTCTCAAAACAACGTTTGGATTCAAGTCTAAACTGTCTTTGTGGGTCTCCTGACACGACGTTGACCTTTCCTCCTCTGCATTCCCTTCTAAAATTGTTCTTTCTTTTACACGTGTTAGAGGGGAGAGGATGTGGCCTAACAGGTAGAGCGGTCGACCTCCAAGCTTGGGAACCGGGTTTGAGTCTCGGCAGGGATGCTCAACATCCTGTGGTTCTGGGCAAATCACTTAACCTCCCCGTGCCTAACAAAATGAATGTGTCCATCTGTAACGCAATTGGTGCTCATGTGAAGCGCTCTGATACCTTCGGGTCGAGTTTGTGCTATATAAAACAAACCCCCCCCCCAAAAAAAAACCAGTAACTATTGTGAGCAGGGCAATTTGAGTTACCAAGAGGCCCACTGTTGCCAAATCTGTAACACTGCATGGAACTTCTCTTATCAATATTATAGCTCTATTCTATTTTTTAGACTTCTCTGTGGCCTTCCTTTTGTAAATAACATTCACTCCACCATTATGTGGTCCTCTAATTTATTCTAAACGTTTCTCTGTTTGTTCTATACCCATAGGTTTTTCTTAGTGGTGGTTGGGACATCAAGAACAGGTCTCACTTTATGCCAACAATCCCCTTGTATACTTTCAACATCGAGAATGCTGCGTCCCCAAGCTGATGGACTTATTACGCATCTATGGGGAAGCCTCGGCCAGAGTGTCAAATGCCATATATCAAATGCATTCCAATTGTAGGGCACCATACCGACTTCCCTGCCCAAGGTTTAGGACTGGCAAAAGGTTTATTTGGATCACTGACAGAATATCGGAAACAGAAATATTGCGTGGATATAATAGCATGTCAAAAATATCAAGGATCAAAATATCGAGAGGGTAAGTGCAAACAGGTAGGAATAGATTTACTATTCTTAAACTCCACATCCACATACCTTATATATATATATATATATATTCACTGAAAAAACCATAGGTTTCAGGGACGTTCTAGTTAGTTGGACATTTCACTCGTATAAAACCAGAGAAATTCGGCTGTTATAGTTAGTAGAGCTAACTATAACTCGCGCCCCCGCTATGCACTGCTGATGACGTCACATATTACATCACTCATGACCTGCTCAGTGACATCACTGATGACATCTCAAATGACATCACTGATGACATCATCCACGTGATCATCTGATGCACATCCTCACACCCTAATAAAGCATGATGGGGCTGGTAGTTCCTTACCCATGTGGGTCTGTTTGTAGCCATCACTGGTTTTCAAAGTTCTTTAAATGGTGCTTTAAAACAAAGAAACACAGCTCTCTTTACAGGCCGCTCCTCCTGTTCCACCCGCAGTCAATATAAAACAGCAGGCGGCCCCGCTTGGGATCTTGCGGTGGTGCTTCTCTCGACCTAGGCGGGCCGAATTATTTATTTGAAAAGGTTTGCCATCTTGTGAGATGCACTCCCAGGAAGTAAGCAGACACAGGAACTGGGATATTAAAACACACTGACCAGCAGTTTAATGCGACGCGTTTCAGGCTTACGCCCTTCTTCAAAGCCAACTGCTCTCCAGGACGGCCAAACATTTCTGCCAGCATTTTCCCTCCATTTATTCAAGACACGCCCCAAGTGGGCTTCAAGTCACGCCCCAAGTGGGCCGGCAAATCACATTGCCTGCAAAGCATGATGGGGCTGGTAGTTCCTTACCCATGTGGGTCTGTTTGTAGCCATCACTGGTTTTCAAAGTTTTTTAAATGGTGCTTTAAAACAAAGAAACACAACTCTCTTTACAGGCCGCTCCTCCTGTTCCACCCACAGTCAATATAAAACAGCAGGCGGCCCCACTTGGGATCTTGCGGTGGTGCTTCTCTCGACCTAGGCAGGCCGAATTATTTATTTGAAAAGGTTTGCCATCTTGTGAGATGCACTCCCAGGAAGTAAGCAGACACAGGAACTGGGATATTAAAACACACTGACCAGCAGTTTAATGCAACGCGTTTCAGGCTTACGCCCTTCTTCAAAGCCAACTGCTCTCCAGGACGGCCAAACATTTCTGCCAGCATTTTCCCTCCATTTATTCAAGACACACCCCTAATGGCTACAAATGATTCTAAGTGAAGAGATACTGCACAGCCAATAAAAAGCTAGTTTGGAGTGCGTTTTCGAATCGAGGGTGCTTTGGAGAAAATATATATATTTATATATATATATATATATATATATATATATATATTCACTGAAAAAACCATAGGTTTCAGACACGTTATAGTTAGAAATTAGCATTTAAAAAACCTTTGAAATTCACTGAAAAAACCATAGGTTTTAGGGACAGTTATAGTTAGTTGGACATTTCACTCGTACAAAACCATAGAAATTCCCCCGTTATAGTTAGTTCAGCTAACTATAACTCGCGCCCCGCAATGCACTGCTGATGACGTCACATATTACATCACTCATGACATGGTCAGTGACATCACTGATGACATCACTGATGACATCTCAAATGACATCACTGATGACATCACTGATGACATCATCCAGTGACTGTGTGTTTCTGTAAAGTTTAAATATGTTTAATATATATAGGGAAAGGCGTATTGAAGAATGAGTGGGTGTATAAGTGTCTGAATGGATGATTTAGTACGTGAGTGACTGACTCTACAAGTGAGTGATTAAATGTATCTTACTGAATGCATGGGTTAGTGACTAAACTGTGTGAATGTCTGTATCCGTCTGTCTGTTGGTTTGTAAGCGGCTGCATGGCTTTCTGAATAGCTACATGAGTGTCTACATGGGTTATTGATTGATTGTCTGAGTATCTGTATGGGTGCCTGAGTGTTTGTGTGGGTGGGGTGTGTGTGACTCTGTGCATAGAAGTGTGAGTTGGTGATTCACTGGGTGCATGGTTTCAAGAGTGCATCTGTGATGGACTGTATGGGTGTGTGTATGGGTGTGTTAGTGATTGAATGTATATCTCAGTGGTACATGTGTGAGTAACTACATATGTGAAAGGCAGTATATATGTGTGTTGGAGTATATAAATGGCTATAAGTGAGAGTGTGTGATTGTGAGAGTGGCTGTATGGATGAGTGTGTACTTGTATCAGTGATTGTATAAGAGCGTAAGAATGTGCTAGTATTTGTATGAGTAAGTGAGCTGGTGTGTGTATAACTGTATAGGTGAGTAAATGGGTGTGTGATTAAGTTTTTTGCATGACTGACTAGGTGTGTGAGTACCTCTATGGATGAGTGGCGGTGTGTGAGTGTTTATATAGGTGTATGAGTGCATATGATAGTCCTGTACTGAGTGACTAGGTATGAGTGACTGTACGGGTGAGTGAGTGGATGTGTGTGTAGACCTAAGAATCAGTGAGTGGGTATGTAGTTTTTGGTGTTGGAGTGTCTATGGTTTTGAGAATGGCAGTCTGTAATTTAGAGTGGGTGTATCAAAAGTTATATTAGGGTGTGAGAAGATGCATGAAATTATCACATGGATGATGTCATCAGTGATGTCATTTGAGATGTCATCAGTGATGTCATCAGTGATGTCACTGACCATGTCATGAGTGATGTAATATATGACGTCATCAGCAGTGCATTGCGGGCGCGAGTTATAGTTAGCTGAACTAACTATAACGGGGAATTTCTATGGTTTTGTACGAGTGAAATGTCCAACTAACTATAACTGTCCCTAAAACCTATGGTTTTTTCAGTGAATTTCAAAGGTTTTTTAAATGCTAATTTCTAACTATAACGTGTCTGAAACCTATGGTTTTTTCAGTGAATTTCAAAGGTTTTTTAAATGCTAATTTCTAACTATAACGTGCCTGAAACCTATGATTTTTAAGTGAATTTCAAAGGTTTTTTTAAATGCTAGTTTCTAACTATGCCTACAGAGGTAGGACATGTGAAGAAAGAAGAAAAAATGCACAGAAAGAAGCAAAAGATGTGCAGAAAGAACCAACAGAGGAGCAGAAAGAGGCCTTGTTGCAAAATCATCCTGTGCCCACAACTTTTTCAGACGGGTACTGTGGTAACTGACTCTGACTAACCAGAGCCAGTGCTATGCTAAAAGACACTTAGAATACAGTGAAAACACCTACATACACTAGGGAACACTATGCGTTGGGGTACCCCTGTGATTAGCATGACCTCCTCTGCAAGTCCCTAGTACATAATAGGGCAGGGGGATTAAATAATCTCTTAAAACGCGCTACAGGGCGCGTTTGCACAGTGGTGAAGGGAGGGGGGGCCTGAGGTGACATGTGTGCAAACGCACCCCGTGGCGCGTTTTAAGTTGCGGGATTAAGTCCCCTTGAATTCTGAGGGTCCATGGGGCCCAACTAGCCCCCAGGTACCTACAGTTAGGACCACAGAGCTGAGTTGCAGAGAGGCGTTCCGAGGCCACGCACCTTTTTCACCTCTCTGCAACGCAACTCTGTTGTGCTTACTGAAGGTACCTGGTGGGCTAGTTGGCCCCAGGGTCCCTCAGGATTCAAAGGGAATTAATTCCCCAACTTAAAACGCACCACAGGGCGTGTTTGCGCACATGTCACCTGAGGCCCCGCCCCCTCCCTTCACCACTGTGCAAACGCGCCCCGTGGTGCGTTTTAAGTTGGGGGATTAGGTCACCTTGAATCCTGAGGGTCCCTGGGGCCCAACTAGCCCACTAGGTACTTCCAGTAAGCACCACAGGCCTTCGTTGCAACGTCTGTAACAAATTGTGCAGTTGTGTTTAGGTAGTGAAGAGGGTCGTGCTGGGGGTAGTGTTTTAGGGTTTAGGGTAGTGCAGTGGTGTTTGTGTAGTGTAGGGGGTCATGCTGGGGGTAGATTTAGGGTTTAGGGTACTGCAGTGGTGTTTGGGTAGTGTAGGGAGTCGTGCTGGGGGAGTGTTTTAGGGTTTAGGGTAGTGCAGTGGTGTTTGGGTAGTGTAGGGGTCGTGCTGGGGTAGTGTTTTAGGGTTTAGGGTAGTGCAGTGGTGTTTGGGTAGTGTAGGGGTCGTGCTGGGGGTAGTGATTTAGGGTAGTGCAGTGGTGTTTGGGTAGTGTAGGGGGTACTGCTGGGGGTAGTGTTTTAGGGTTTAGATTAGTGCAGTGGTGTTTGGGTAGTGTAGGGGTACTGCTGGGGGTAGTGTTTTAGGGTTTAGGGTAGTGCAGTGGTGTTTGTGTAGTGTAGGGGGTAGTGTTTTAGGGTTTAGGGTAGTGCAGTGGTGTTTGTGTAGTGTAGGAGGTCGTGTTTTAGGGTTTAGGGTAGTGCAGTGGTCTTTGGGTAGTGTAGGGAGTCATGCGGGGGTAGTGTTTTAGGGTTTAGGGTAGTGTAGGGGTCATGCGGGGGGTAGTGTTTTAGGGATTAGGGTAGTGCATTGGTGTTTGGGTACTGTAGGGGGTCATGCGGGGGGTAGTGTTTTAGGGTTTAGGGCAGTGCAGTGGTGTTTGGGTAGTGTAGGGGGTCGTGCTGGGGGAGTGTTTTAGGGTTTAGGGCAGTGCAGTGGTGTTCGGGTAGTGTAGGGGGTCGTGCTGGGGGAGTGTTTTAGGGTTTAGGGCAGTGCAGTGGTGTTCGGGTAGTGTAGGGGTCGTGCTGGGGGAGTGTTTGAGGGTTAAAGGCAGTGCAGTCGTGTTCGGGTAGTGTAGGGGGTTGTGCTGGGGGTAGTATTTTAGGGTTTAGGGTAGTGCAGTGGTGTTCGGGTAGTGTAGGGGGTCGTGCTGGGGGTAGTGTTCTAGGGTTTAGGGCAGTGCAGTGGTGTTTGGGCAGTGTAGGGGGTAATGCTGGGGGTGGTGTTTTAGGGTTTAGGGCAGTGCAGTGGTGTTTGGGCAGTGTAGGGGGTCGTGCTGGGGGTGGTGTTTCAGGGTTTAGGGGCAGTGCAGTGGTGTTCGGGCAGTGTAGGGGGTCGTGCAGGGGGTGGTGTTTCAGGGTTTAGGGCAGTGGTGTTCGGGCAGTGTAGGGGGTCGTGCTGGGGGTGGTGTTTCAGGGTTTGGGGCAGTGCAGTGGTGTTCGAGCAGTAAAGGGGGTCGTGCTGGGGGTGGTGTTTCAGGGTTTAGGGCAGTGCAGTGGTTTTCGGGCAGTGTAGGGGGCGGTGCAGGGGGTGGTGTTTCAGGGTTTAGGGCAGTGCAGTGGTGTTCGGGCAGTGTAGGGGGTGCTGCAGGGGGTGGTGTTTCAGGGTTTAGGGCAGTGCAGTGGTGTTCGGGCAGTGTAGGGGGTCGTGCAGGGGGTGGTGTTTCAGGGTTTAGGGTAGTGCAGTGGTGTTCGGGCAGTGTAGGGGGTCGTGCTGGGGCTGGTGTTTCAGGGTTTAGGGCAGTACAGTGGTGTTCGGGCAGTGTAGGGGGTCGTGCTGGGGCTGGTGTTTCAGGGTTTAGGGCAGTGCAGTGGTGTTCGGGCAGTGTAGGGGGTTGTGCTGGGGCTGGTGTTTCAGGGTTTAGGGCAGTGCAGTGGTGTTCGGGCAGTGTAGGTGGTCGTGCTGGGGCTGGTGTTTCAGGGTTTAGGGCAGTGCAGTGGTGTTCGGGCAGTGTAGGGGGTCATGCTGGGGCTGGTGTTTCAGGGTTTAGGGCTGTGCAGTGGTGTTCGGGCAGTGTAGGGGGTCTTGCTGGGGCTGGTGTTTCAGAATCTAGGGCAGTGCAGTGGTGTTCGGGCAGTGTAGGGGGTCTTGCTGGGGCTGGTGTTTCAGGGTTTAGGGCAGTGCAGTGGTGTTCGGGCAGTGTAGGGGGTCGTGCTGGGGGGGTGTTTCAGGGTTTAGGGCAGTGCAGTGGTGTTTGGGCAGTGTAGGGGGTCATGCTGGGGCTAGTGTTTCAGGATTTAGGGCAGAGCAATGGTGTTCAGGCAGTGTAGGGGGTTTTGCTGGAGGTGGTGTTTCAGGGTTTAGGGCAGTGCAGTGGTGTTCGTGCAGTGTAGGGGTGTTGTTTCAGGGTTTAGGGCAGTGGTGTTCAGGCAGTGTAGGGGGTCTTGCTGGGGTTGATGTTTCAGGGTTTAGGGCATTGCAGTGGTGTTCGGGCAGTGTAGGGGGTCGTGCTGGGGGTGGTGTTTCAGGGTTTAGGGCAGTGCAGTGGTGTTCCAGCAGTGTAGGAGGTCGTGCAGGGGGTGGTGTTTCAGGGTTTAGGGCAGTGCAGTGGTGTTCGGGCAGTGTAGGGGGTCATGCTGGGGGTGGTTTTTCAGGGTTTAGGGCAGTGCAGTGGTGTTCGGGCAGTGTAGGGTGTCGTGCTGAGGGGTGGTGTTTCAGGGTTTAGGGCAGTGCAGTGATGTTCGGGCAGTGTAGGGGGTCGTTCAGGGGGTGGTGTTTCAGGGTTTAGGGCAGTGCAGTGGTGTTTGGGCAGTGTAGGGGTCGTGCAGGGGGTGGTGTTTCAGGGTTTAGGGCAGTGCAGTGGTGTTCGGCCAGTGTAGGGGGTCTTGCTGGGGCTGGTGTTTCAGGGTTTAGGGCAGTGCAGTGGTGTTCGGGCAGTGTAGGGGGTCGTGCTGGGGCTGGTGTTTGAGGGTTTAGGGTAGTGCAGTGGTGTTTGGGCAGTGTAGGGGGTTGTGCTGGGGCTGGTGTTTCAGGGTTTAGGGCAGTGCAGTGGTTTTCGGGCAGTGTAGGCGGTCGTGCTGGGGCTGGTGTTTCAGGGTTTAGGGCAGTGCAGTGGTGTTCGGGCAGTGTACGGGGTTGTGCTGGGGCTGGTGTTTCAGGGTTTAGGGCAGTGCAGTGGTGTTCGGGCAGTGTAGGGGGTCATGCTGGGGGTGGTGTTTCACAATTTAGGGCAGTGCAGTGGTGTTCGGGCAGTGTAGGGGGTCGTGCTGGGGCTGGTGTTTCATGGTTTAGGGCAGTGCAGTGGTGTTCGGGCAGTGCAGGGGGTCGTGCTGGGGGTGGTGTTTCAGGGTTTAGGGCAGTGCAGTGGTGTTCGGGCAGTGTAGGGGGTCATGCTGGGGGTGGTGTTTCAGGGTTTAGGGCAGTGCAGTGGTGTTCGGGCAGTGTAGGGGGTCTTGCTGGGGGTGGTGTTTCAGTGTTTAGGGCAGTGGTGTTCGGGCAGTGTAGGGGGTCTTGCTGGGGGTAGTGTTTCAGGGTTTAGGGCAGTGCAGTGGTGTTCGTGCAGTGTAGGGGGTCGTGCTGGGGGTGGTGTTTCAGGGTTTAGGGCAGTGCAGTAGTTTTCGGGCAGTGTAGGGGATCGTGCAGGGGGTGGTGTTTCAGGGTTTAGGGCAGTGCAGTGGTGTTCGGGCAGTGTAGGGGGTCGTGCTGGGGGTGGTGTTTCAGGGTTTAGGGCAGTGCAGTGGTGTTCGGGCAGTGTAGGGGGTCATGCAGGGGGTGGTGTTTCAGGGTTTAGGGCAGTGCAGTGGTGTTCGGGCAGTGTAGGGGTCGTGCTGGGGCTGGTGTTTCAGGGTTTAGGGCAGTGCAGTGGTGTTCGGGCAGTGTAGGGGGTCTTGCTGGGGGTGGTGTGTCAGGGTTTAGGGCAGTGGTGTTCGGGCAGTGTAGGGGTCTTGCTGGGGGTGGTGTTTCAGGGTTTAGGGCAGTGCAGTGGTGTTCGGGCAGTGTAGGGGGTCTTGCTGGGGGTAGTGTTTCAGGGTTTAGGGCAGTGCAGTGGGTTTCGGGCAGTGTAGGGGGTCTTGCTGGGGGTAGTGTTTCAGGGTTTAGGGCAGTGCAGTGGTGTTCGTGCAGTGTAGGGGGTCGTGCTGGGGATGGTGTTTCAGGGTTTAGGGCAGTGCAGTAGTGTTCGGGCAGTGTAGGGGGTCTTGCTGGGGGTGGTGTTTCAGGGTTTAGGGCAGTGCAGTGGTGTTCGGGCAGTGTAGGGGGTCTTGCTGGGGGTAGTGTTTCAGGGTTTAGGGCAGTGCAGTGGTGTTCGGGCAGTGTAGGGGGTCGTGCTGGGGGTGGTGTTTCAGGGTTTAGGGCAGTGGTGTTCGGGCAGTGTAGGGGGTCTTGCTGGGGGTGATGTTTCAGGGTTTAGGGCAGTGCAGTGGTGTTCGGGCAGTGTAGGAGGTCTTGCTGGGGGTAGTGTTTCAGGGTTTAGGGCAGTGCAGTGGTGTTCGGGCAGTGTAGGGGTCATGCTGGGGGTGGTGTTTCCGGGTTTAGGGAAGTGCAGTGGTGTTCGGGCAGTGTAGGGGGTCGTGAAGGGGTGGTGTTTCAGGGTTTAGGGCAGTGCAGTGGTGTTCGGGCAGTGTAGGGGGTCATGCTAGGGTATGTGTTTCAGGGTTTAGGGCAGTGCAGTGGTGTTCGGGCAGTGTAGGGGGTCGTGCAGGGGCTGGTGTTTCAGGGTTTAGGGCAGTGCAGTGGTGTTCGGGCAGTGTAGGGGGTCGTGCTGGGATAGTGTTTTAGGGTTTAGGGTAGTGCAGTGGTGCTTGTGTAGTGTAGGGGGTCGTGCTGGGGGTAGTGTTTTAGGGTTTAGGGTAGTGCAGTGGTGTTTGTGTAGTGTAGGGGGTCATGTTTTAGGGTAGTGCAGTGGTGTTTGGGTAGTGTAGGGGGTCGTGCTGGGGGTAGTGTTTTAGGATTTAGGTTAGTACAGTGGTGTTTGGGTAGTGTAGGGGGTCGTGCTGGGGGTAGTGTTTTAGGGTTTAAGGTAGTGCAGTGGTGTTTGTGTAGTGTAGGGGGTCTTGCTGGGGGTAGTGTTTTAGGTTTTAGGGTAGTGCAGTGGTGCTTGTGTAGTGTAGGGGTTCGTTCTGGGGTAGTGTTTTAGGGTTTAGGGTAGTGCAGTGGTGTTTGTGTAGTGTAGGGGGTCATGTTTTAGGGTAGTGCAGTGGTGTTTGGGTAGTGTAGGGGGTCGTGCTGGGGGTAGTGTTTTAGGATTTAGGTTAGTGCAGTGGTGTTGGGGTAGTGTTTTAGGATTTAGGGTAGTGCAGTGGTGTTTGTGTAGTGTAGGGGTCATGCTGGGGGTAGTGTTTTAGGGTTTAGGATAGTGCAGTGGTGCTTGTGTAGTGTAGGGGGTCGTGCTGGGGTAGTGTTTTAGGGTTTAGGGTAGTGCAGTGGTGTTTTTGTAGTGTAGGGGGTCATGTTTTAAGATGCAACGCTCCAATACCTGACCAGTCTGCACTACATAAAACTGCAAAAAAACTAAAAATAAAAAGTGTTTTGCACACTTTTGTCATTGGGCTATATGTGGGCTACATCTGGGTAATATTTGTGCTACATTTGGGCTCTTTTTCACTGGTGGCCATCTTGGAAGACTTCTTTGTTATGAAGTTTCCTAATTTCCTCATTTACTGCAGTCTCCTCAGTAGGAAATGCTTTCAGTTTTTTACTTTGATTCCATCAAGAAGGCATTCAGATGTGTCACACATTTGCCATAAATTCAGAATGTTATTAATCTAGTTGTTCATTAGATCACTGTAGTAAAGCTACTGCTCACCAAGGAGTTAACTGGAAGTCTACTGCTGGTATTGAAAGTGATTGTTTCAGTCTGCATGTCAGAATTTTCTAATGAAATAGAAGAGGATTTGAGATCTCACTTAAAACATGCACTAAATTTTCTTTTTGCAGCACTAACCATAATTTCTATGGCAAAATGAACCCCCTTATTTTGTTCCTTTTTAAATTAAATGTTTTAAGTGTTACCAGTTTATTCCAATCAAGATGGCTTCAGCTGTGCCATACTTTTGTCATAAGTAAGGCTGTTAGCACTCTAGTTGTTCTTTAGAACACTCTGGGAAGCTGCAGTAGAACACAAAGGCATCAACTGACAGGCTGCTCCTGTTGAAATATAACAGGAAGATATTTGAGATCTCACTTAAAACATATCCTAATTTTTCTTTCTACAGCACTAACCATAATTTCTATGGCAAAATGAATCCCCTCATTTTGTTCCTTTTTAAATTAAATGTTTTAAGTGTTACCAGTTTATTCCAATCAAGATGGCTTCAGGTGTGCCATACTTTTGTCATAAGTAAGACTGTTAGCGCTCTAGTTGTTCTTTAGAACACTCTGGGAAGCTGCAGTAGAACACAAAGGCATCAACTGACAGGCTGCTCCTGTTGAAATATAACAGGAAGATATTTGAGATCACACTTGAAACATGTCCTAATTTTTCTTTCTACAGCACTAACCATAATTTCTATGACAAAATGAACCCCATCATTTTGTTCCTTTTTAAATTAAATGTTTTAAGTGTTACCAGTTTATTTCAATCAAGATGGCTTCAGGTGTGCCATACTTTTGTCATAAGTAAGGCTGTTAGCACTCTAGTTGTTCTTTAGAACACTCTGGGAAGCTGCAGTAGAACACAAAGGCATCAACTGACAGGCTGCTCCTGTTGAAATATAACAGGAAGATATTTGAGATCACACTTGAAACATGTCCTAATTTTTCTTTCCAGAGCACTAACCATAATTTCTATGACAAGATGAACCCCATCATTTTGTTCCTTTTTAAATTAAATGTTTTAAGTGTTACCAGTTTATTCCAATCAAGATGAGCTTCAGGTGTGCCATACTTTTGTCATAAGTAAGGCTGTTAGCACTCTAGTTGTTCTTTAGAACACTCTGGGAAGCTGCAGTAGAACACAAAGGAATCAACTGACAGTCTCTGCCCTTGTTGGATGTACATGTTTTACTGAGAATGTCAGACTTCATTCTCACATGACTGAGAAAGATAATGTGAATTTACAGAAAATATGCTCTCATTTTAGCTTCTGGGGCACCTTCCAAAACTGTATGGGACAAGCATGTGAAAATAGTTTTCTCTCAAACATGATTCATGATATCCCAGCAGAAGGTTTTTCACAGGGTAAAATCACCTTAGAACACACCACAATTCCTGAAATTAGTATGGTACCATCAACAAATGAATTCTAATGTAACTAAAGTCTGTTATCACCCTTTATAGTTCTCCTTTTGGTAACCCTCAAAATCTTCGATTCACTACAATGCATTTCAATGGGGTACTATCATTTATATTGGTCCCAAGATGGCTGCCAGCAATTCCAGGAAGAAGTGCTGACAGCCAATCAGATCTCACGATGACATGTGTGGTTAGGCTCCGCCCAGATATATGTGTTTTTACTTTTGATTTTCTCAGCAACTACTGAACGGATTTACACCATTTAACAAAAAGGGTTCTTTTTGAACCAAGAACTACCTCTTTGCCAAATTTGGTGTAATTCCGTTCAGCAGTTCGGGCTGTAGCCTTGCATAAAGTTTCCTATGGGAAATTGATTTTTTGACTCTTATTTTTTAATTTCTCCGCAACTACTGAACGGATTTACACCATTTAACAAAAGGGTTCTTTCTGAACCAAGAACTACCTCTTTGCCAAATTTGGTGTAATTCCGTTCAGCAGTTCGGGCTGTAGCCGTGTCTAAAGTTTCCTATGGGAAAATGAATGTGGAAAACACGTTTTGGGACCCCCCTTTTTTCTCGGCCCCCGCTTGACGAATCACCCTGAGACTTTCAGGGTAGGAGCGGACCGGAGCGGGCCATAAAGTTTGAAAATTTTGCGAAGATTCGTCAACCGACGCAAGAGTTATTTCAAATAGAATGTCGCGGATTTCCTACGGAAAATAGGTCCTAACTATAACTATCTACTGGCGACCGCCAGTAGATAATATATATATATATATATATATATATATATATATATTACCTAGTTAGGACCTCGTTTCTATTCAAAAAGCGTTTTTTCTTTTGCCAATACCTTTGGCGCCGGTTGACGAATCTTCGCGAAATTTTCAAAACTAATGGGGCGCTCCGGTCAGCTCCTGTCTTGAAAGTTTCGGGGTAATTCGTCAAGCGGGGGCTGAGAAAAAAGGGACGTCCCAAAACGTGTTTTCCCCATGTTAATTTCCATAGGAACTTTAGACAAAGCTACAGCCCGAACTACTGAACGGAATTACACCAAATTTGGCAAAAAGGTAGGTCTTGGTTCAGAAAGAGACCTTTTTTTTTAAATGGTGTAAATCCGTTCAGTAGTTACTGAGAAATTAGAAAAAGAAAAGATTCGATATCTGAGCACCGAGGAGGGTTTGCCAACCCTCCCGGGCACGAGCTTCACTCTGATTGGCTGACAACACTCCAAACCAGGAAGTGTTGGCAGCCATCTTGTGACTCGGTAACCGAGTCACAAGAAAAGAGTAAATAAAAAGGTGAAAAACAAGAAAAGGGGGCAGGGTACAAACTCCCTGACCCCCTAGACCTGCTCAGGGCCAAAAAAAGCATTTTTTTTAAAAAACAAAAAACGGCCGAATTGGCGCTGGGTCCGCGCTTCATTTAAATTAGCCCCCGGGTGGGCCAGGTCCTGGGGGAATGCCACAATTATATCATGGGGGCCCGCGGGGGCCCCGCAGCCCCAGGAACCGCCACCTCCCCGGGGCTCAAAGAAAATAATTTGAGGGTGGGGGGCCTCACAGACCCCCCTAAACCCCGGGGACCGCCACCTCCCCGGGGCTTTCTTCAATTATTTGTGGGGGCCCCGCGGCCCCCCAAGCCCCGGGGATCACCACCTCCCCGGGGCTGTGCAAATGATGGGAGGGGGGCCACGCGGCCCCCCTCCAGGAGCCCTTGATGGCCCTGGGGACCACCACCCACCAGGGCCAGCTCCTGCAATGTCCCAGGGTGCCCACCCCCGGGACATTGCTGTTTGCTATGGCAGGGCGGGAGCACGGCTCCCGCCCTGTCAAAGCAAACTCTGCTTTGGTTTTTGGAAGCAAGAGCAGGAAACCTGCTCTCGCTTCCAAAAACCAAAGCAGAATTGATTTTGCACAAGGGGAGCTGCATGTCAGCAGTTCCCCTTGTGCAAGTAATGCCGGCTCCCGCAGGAGGCGGGGAGCCGGTGGGACCGTGGGGGCATTGGGGCTCCCCCCACGGTCCCCAATGGTCAGGCCAGGTCCCGGGGGATGGGATCCCCGGGGCCAGAAGTGGCCCAGGGAAGGGGAG
Source organism: Calotriton arnoldi (assembly GCA_963921515.1). Classification (NCBI taxonomy): domain Eukaryota; kingdom Metazoa; phylum Chordata; class Amphibia; order Caudata; family Salamandridae; genus Calotriton; species Calotriton arnoldi. The sequence continues at coordinate 690,483 of CAWUFW010002165.1, forward strand.
CCACGCGGTCCCCCTCCGTGCAAATAAAAGTAAAACATATTTAAAAAACCATGCCAGGCCCCGGGGATGGGGTCCCCGGGGCCAATAGTGGCCCAGGGAAGGGGGGCCACGCGGCCCCCTTCCCTTTAAAAAAAAAAAAAGCCAAATAAAATGCTCAGGCCCCGGGAGATGGGGTCCCCGGGGCCCAAAGTAGCCCAGGAAAGGGGGGCCACGCAGTCCCCCTCCCATAAAATAAGACCAAAAAAAAAAGAAACCGGCAACTCGCCGGAGGCCCCACCCCCTCCCTGCAGCACTCTGCAAACACGCCCCCTGGCGCGTTCTAAGATGGGGAATTAAGTCCCCTTGAATACTGAGGGTCCCTGGGGCCAACTAGCCCACCAGGTACCTCCTGTAAGCGCCACAGAGCTGTCTTGCAGAGAGGTGGTCCGTGGCCACGCCCTTTTACACCTCTCTGCAACGCAGCTCTGTGGAGCTTACTGGAGGTACCTGGTGGGCTAGTTGGCCCCCAGGGACCCTCAGGATTCAAGGGGACTTAATCCCCCAACTTACAACACGCCAGGGGGCGTGTTTGCACAGTGGTGCAGGGAGGGGGCGGGGCCTGATATAACAAGTGTCTGTTGTTGTGTAAGCTGCTGCATGGGTTGGTGAGTAGCTACATGAGTGTCTATATGGGTTATTGATTGGTTGCCTGAGTATTTGTATGGGTGCCTGAGTGTCTGTGTGGGTGGGTGGGGGGTGTGTGTCTTTGTGCATAGATGTGTGAGTGGGTGATTCACTGGGTGTATGGGTTCAAGAGTGTGTCTGTGAAGGGCTGTATGGGTGAGTGAGCGTGCGTATGGCTGTGTTGGTGAGTGAATGGATGTCTCAGTGGTATATGTGTGAGTAACTACATATGTGAAAGGCAGTATATGTGAGTGTTGGAGTATATAAATGACTATATGTGAGAGTGAGTGATTGTGAGAGTGGCTGTATGAATGAGTGTGTGCTTGTGTCAGTGATTGTATAAGAGAGTAAGTATGTGTTAGTATCTGTATGAATAGGTGAGGTGGTGTGTGTATAAGTGTATAGGTGAGTAAATGGGAGTGTGATTGATTCTTTACATGACTGACTAGGTGTGTGAGTAACTCTATAGGTGAGTGGCGGTGTGTGAGTGTCTGTATAGGTGTATGAGTGCATATGATAGTGCACTCATTGTCAGTGAAATTGCTCTCCCACCCTCGCAGCTCCACCATTAAGTGAGGTCTGCCCCTGCACTCTCGAGTGTTGGTGATCGAGGCCCTCCTCCACCTGCAGGTTTTCCTGTGCCTCATCCATGGTGGTCCAGTGGACCTCTGTCTCCTTCCTCTCGCTCTGCTCGTTCACTCGTTTTCACTCGTTTTTCTATCCTTTTTTATCTTTCACCTTTCTGCACTTTTCTGCATCTCTGCTCTTTTGTGCCTTATTTCTGCTTATTTTCCCTTCCTCTCGCTCTGCTCTTTCACTCGTTTTTCTACCCTCTTTTATCTTTCACCTTTCTGCACTTTTCTGCATCTCTGCTCTTTTGTGCCTTATTTCTGCTTATTTTCCCTTTTTTCTTTATCCCTTATTTCCTCCCTTTACCTTTCCCCGCCGCTGCTGCCCCCGTGGCCCCTCCCCCCCAGCGCGACCGGCCCAATCCAGCTCCCCTCCCCTCAGCTGTCCAGCCCTCCCCGACCCCTACTTAATGGCGGCCGCTGCACGGCCGCGCCGCTGGCGCGCCAAAGGCAAACCCGTCTGCGCCCGTCCGTGACCCGACCGAGACCAGCGCCAGGAACCCTGGACCTCCACCCTCCCAACGCTACGACCCAGCAGCACTCCACGCACTCAACCCAGGCCGCAACAACAACTGCAAGCTAGCATCACCAGCCGACACCTACGGACCCTTCAGCTGTCACCGCTGCCGGCACACCTGCAGCACCGCCAAGAACACAGATCCAGCAAAACCCGCCCACAAGAACACAACCGAACCGAAGACCCTGCAATGCATCCTCCTCAACGTCCGATCCCTCCACAAACACACCACCGAAATCTGGGACCTCCTCGACAGCACCACCCCGGATGTAGAGTTCTTCACCGAAACCTGGACCAACACCACCTCGGGACCGGACATCGCCATCGCCATCCCCCAAGGATACAAGATCTCCAGGAAGGACCGCCCCACCCGCCCAGGAGGAGGAATCGCCATCGTCCACAAATCCAGCCTCCGCCTGAGCACACTCCCCGACGAGCCCACAGAACTGATGGAACACCTTCACTTCAAGATACTGGCCAGCCCCACCGCCACCCTCCGAGGAACCCTCATCTACCGACCCCCTGGACCCCGCGGACCCTTCGCCAACTCCATCACGGACATTATCTCCCCGCAGGCCATCGCATCCACCAACTACACCCTGCTGGGAGACCTCAACTTCCACCTCGACAACCAACTGGACCCCAACACCACATCCCTCCTGGACAACCTCCACAACATTGGACTCCGCCAGATCGTGACCGAGCCCACGCACTCAGCAGGACACACTCTCGACCCCTTCTTCACTACAGGAAACTCCATCACCTTCAGCCACACCACCGAACTCCCATGGACCGACCATCGTTGCGTCCACTTCACCTTCAGAACACCCACCATCCACAGACACCAGCACCTGCTCCCATGAAGAAACTGGACCAAAATCACCGACGACCAGCTCACCTCTTCACTCAACAACTCCACCCCAACCATCGCGGAAAATGACGACCCTAACACCGCAGCCCGAACCCTGCATAGATGGATCTCGGACAGCACCAACACCATAGCCCCCCTCAAGAAAAACAACAATACCCGCGCCAAGAAAGCCAGATGGTTTACCACCGAACTTCGAAAGTCCAGATGCACTTGCCGCTGCCTCGAAAAGGCCTGGAGGAACACCAAATACACAGAAGCCCACAACAACTTCAGAGCCGCCACCAACGCCCACCATCAACTCATCAGAGAAACGAGGAAAAAAGCGATTGAAGACAGAATCTCCACCCACGCGCACAACAGCAAGAAACTCTTCAGCATCATCAAGGAGTTCGCCCAACCCACCAGCGATTCTACCGACATCCCTCCCTCACAAGACCTCTGCGACAAACTCAGCACCTTTTTCCACCACAAAATCAAGAGCATCTACGACAACTTCGATGAATACAACCAACACACTGAGCCCTCACCAACCACCCCAGACACCCGGAAACCAGCGATTGACGACTGGACAGCCCTCACCACCAAAGACACACTGAAGACAATGAAGTCAATCCACTCAGGTGCCCCCACAGACTCCTACCCCCACCACATCTTCAACAGAGCCGCCGACACCATCGCACCCATGCTCCGCCACACCATCAACCGCTCCCTGGCGACCGCCTCATTCCCCCGATGACTGGAAACATGCCGAGGTCAACCCCCTCCTAAAGAAACCCTCAGCGGACCCCACCGACCTCAAAAACTACAGACCCATCTCCCTGCTCCCGTTCCCAGCGAAACTCATCGAGAAAGCCATCAACAGCCAACTCGCCACATTCATTGAAGAACACAACATCCTCGAATCCTCCCAATCCGGCTTCAGAAAAAAACCACAGTACGGAAACCGCCCTCCTCGCTGCAACAGATGACATCTGCACCCTACTGGACAAAGGAGAAACAGTAGCCCTCATCCTCCTCGACCTCTCAGCGGCGTTCAACACAGTCTCCCACCGCACCCTTATACGCAGACTCTACAACGCAGGAATCCAGGACAAGGCCCTCGACTGGATCCGCTCCTTCCTCTCTGGCAGGACGCAGCGGGTCAGACTCCCCCCTTTCCTCTTGGACCCCGCACCTACCACCTGCGGAGTCCCCCAGGGCTCCTCCCTCAGCCCGATGCTCTTCAACGTCTACATGGCTCCACTCGCCCCCATCGTCAGAACCTACGGACTGAACATTGTGTCATACGCAGACAACACCCAACTCATCCTCTCCCTATCCAACGAGCCCAACACCGCCAGACGCAACTTTCGAGAAGGCATGGAAGCCGTCGCCAAATGGATGAAAAATAGCTGCCTACAACTAAACACCAACAAAACAGAAGCACTCATCATGGGCCCAAACCCTGACGCCTGGAGCGACACCTGGTGGCCACCCGCCCTCGGAAACCCACCAACCCCCCGGACCACGCACGCAACCTGGGAATCATCCTGGACTCCGAGCTCAAAATGGACCGCCAGATCAACTCCGTTTCGTCTTCCTGCTTCCACACCCTCTGCCTCCTTCGTAAGACCTTCAAATGGATCCCCCTCGAACCCCCGAAAGACCGTCACTCACGCCCTGGTCACCAGCAGACTCGACTACGGCAACGCACTCTACGCAGGAATAAACAAAAACCTCATCCGCAAGCTACAGAACATCCAGAACGCCGCCACAAGACTGGTCCTCAACCTGCCAAAACACTGCCACATCTCCCAGCACCTGCGCACACTCCACTGGCTCCCCGTCGAGGCGAGAATCACCTTCAAGATGCTCACCCACGCACACAAGGCCCTCCACGGCACCGGACCAGCATACCTGAACAGCCGACTCAAATTCCACGCACCCCAAAGGACCCTACGATCAGCCCAGCTCTCCTACGCCGTGGTCCCCCACACCAGAAAGACCAGATCGGGAGGCCGCTCCTTCTCCTTCCTCGCGGCCAAAGCATGGAACGCCCTTCTGCTCCACCTCAGACAGACATCGCTCCCCATCTTCGCAAGAAACCTCAAAACCTGGCTCTTCGACAGACCCCCTCCTTGATGAAATGGAACCTGCACCCCCCTCAGCCCTAGCGCCTTGAGACCCTTATGGGTGAGTAGTTGTGCTTTAACAAACCCCTGATTGATTGATTGACTGTATTGATGAGTGACTGCCTGTATGAGTGAATGTATGGGTGAATGAGTGGATGTGTGTGTAGACCTAGGAATCAGTGAGTGAGTATGTAGTAACTGGTGTTGGTGTGTCTATGGTTTCGAAAATGGTAGTATGTATTTTAGAGTGGGTGTATCAAAGGTTATATTATTGTGTGAGGAGGTGCATCAGATTATCACGTGGATGATGTCATCAGTGATGTCATCAGTGATGTCATTTGAGATGTCATCAGTGATGTCATCAGTGATGTCACTGATCATGTAATGAATGATGTAATATGTGACGTCATCAGCAGTGCATTGCGGGGGCGCATGTCATAGTTAGCTGAACTAACAATAACGGCCGAATTTCACTGGTTTTGTATGAGTGTAATATCCAACTAACTATAACGTCCCTGAAATCTATGTTTTTTCAGTATATATATATATATTCACTGAAAAAACCATAGATTTTAGGGACAGTTATAGTTAGTTGGACATTGCACTCGTACAAAACCCGTGAAATTCCCCGTTATAGTTAGTTCAGCTAACTATAACTCGCGCCCCGCAATGCACTGCTGATGACGTCACATATTACATCACTCATGACATGGTCAGTGACATCACTGATGACATCACTGATGACATCTCAAATGACATCACTGATGACATCATCCAGTGACTGTTTGTTTCTGTAAAGTTTAAATATTTTTAATATATATAGGGAAAGGCGTATTGAAGAATGAGTGGGTGTATAAGGGTCTGTATGGATGATTTAGTAGGTGCGTGACTAACTCTATAAGTGAGTGATTAAACGTATCTTACTGAATGCATGGGTTAGTGACTAAACTGGGTTAATGTCTGTATCCATCTGTCTGTTGCTGTGTAAGTGGCTGCGTGGGTTCGTGAATAGCTACATGAGTGTCTATATGAGTTATTGATTGGTTGTCTGAGTATCTGTATGGGTGCCTGAGTGTTTGTGTGGGTGGGGTGTGTGCGACTCTGTGCATAGATGTGTGAGTGGGTGATTCACTGGGTGGATGGTTTCAAGAGTGCATCTGTGATAGACAGTATGGGTGGGTAAATGTATGTAAGAGTGTGTTAGTGAGTGAATGTATGTCCCAGTGGTACATGTGTGAGTAACTACATATGTGAAAGGCAGTATATATGTGTGTTGGAGTATATAAATAGCTATAAGCGAGAGTGTGTGATTGTGAGAGTGACTGTATGGATGAGTGTGTGCTTGTATCAGTGATTGTATAAGAGCATAAGAATGTGCTAGTATTTGTATGAGTAAGTGAGCTGGTGTGTGTATAACTGTATAGGTGAGTAAATGGCAGTGTGTTTAATTATTTGCATGACTGACTAGGTGTGTGAGTACCTCTATGGATGAGTGGCGGTGTTTGAGTGTCTATATAGGAGTATGAGTGCATATGATAGTCCTGTACTGAGTGACCGTAAGTATGAGTGACTGTACGGGTGAGTGAGTGGATGTGTGTGTAGACCTAAGAATCAGTGAGTGGGTATGTAGTTATTGGTGTTGGAGTGTCTATGGTTTTGCGAATGGTAGTCTGTAATTTAGAGTGGGTGTATCAAAGGTTATATTAGGGTGTGAGGAGGTGCATCAGATTATCACGTGGATGATGTCATCAGTGATGTCATCAGTGATGTCATTTGAGATGTCATCAGTGATGTCATCACTGATGTCACTGACCATGTCATGAGTGATGTAATATGTGACGTCATCAGCAGTGCATTGCGGGGCGCGAGTTATAGTTAGCTGAACTAACTATAACGGGGAATTTCACGGGTTTTGTACGAGTGCAATGTCCAACTAACTAAAACTGTCCCTAAAACCTATGGTTTTTTCAGTGAATTTGTAAGGTTTTTTAAATACTAATTTCTAACTATAACGTGCCTGAAACCTATGGTTTTTTCAGTGAATTTCAAAGTTTTTTAAATGCTAATTCCTAACTATAACATGTCTGAAACCTATGGTTTTTTCCAGTGAATTTCAAAGGTTTTGTAAATGACAATTTTTAAATGTATTAATTGTTATATTTATTTTTTTGATACTGATTTACTACATTTTTTTAAACTATTTATTTTTAGATATTTTATTTTTTTAAATTACATTGTAATTACATTATACATTACATTACAAAATATACTTTCTCAGAATGAATTACTTTAGTTTAAATACTTTGCAAATAGGCAATAGACTTTTAAGTACAGTTGTTACAGTTGTTGCAATGGGCAACACAATTTCAAACACAATGCAACATTGAGCTCAATGTGAATTTCTAGTTAAATGCAATTAGTTACTTTATGGATTACTTTTCTAACCACAGGACTGGATCCTAGATTCAGTCCTGGGACATCTCCTGTAAACAGTTGAGTAAAAGCGTTTTGGTTACAGTAGTGATTTTTAAGGAATATTATTGTATTTTAAAAGTTGACACTTACCAGGTAAGTAGTGTTATCGTTACTTTTTCTTACTCAGTGGTGGATCCTGGATCCAGCACTGGTGCATCTCCTGTAAACAGTTGAAAGAATGCGTTTAAGTCATACAGGCGATTTTTAAGGAATATTTGTAGTTTGTGAAAATCGACACTTTGAAATTTTTCTGCTGAAAACCAGACAATGGATTCCTATGGAAGGAAATACAAGTTACTGGTAAGTACGGTTAGAATTACTTTTCAGGATCTGTACTGGGCTCAAAGATGCAGCACTGAGGTCTTTCCTGATAACAGGTGAGTAAATCGGAATTCGTAGTTCGGCTGATTTTAGAGGAATATTATAAAGTTCCAAAACTCCACACTTAGAAGAATTTCCAAGTGAAACCAGTCAATGTTAGCCTATGGAAGGAAATTCAAGTTACTGGTAAGTACGGTTAAAATTACTTTTCAGGATCAGTACTGGGCTCAAAGATGCAGCACTGAGGTCTCTCCTGATAACAGGTGAGTAAATCGGAATTCGTAGTTCGGCTGATTTTTGAGGAATATTTGCACAATGGTGAAGGAAGGGGGTGGGGCCTGAGGTGACATGTCTGCAAACACGCCCTGTGGCATGTTTTAAGTTGGAGAATTAATTCCTCCTCAATCCCGAGGGTCCCTAGGGGCTAACTAGCCCACCAGATACCTCCAGTATGCGCCAGAGAGCTGCGTTGCAGAGAGGTGTTCAGAGGCCACGCCCCTTTTGCACCTCTCTGCAACGCAGCTCTGTGGCGCTTTCTGGACGTACCTGGTGGGCTAGTTGGCCCCAGGGACCCTCAGGATTGAAGGGGATTTAATTCCCCATCTTAAAACGCGCCACGGGGCCTGTTTGCACACATGTCACCTGAAGACCCGCCCCCTCCTTCACCACTGTGCAAACGCGCCCCGTGGCGCGTTTTAAGTTGGGGTATTAAGTCCCCTTGAATCATGAGGGTCCCTGGGGTCCAACTAGCCCACCCTGTACCTCCAGTATGCGCCAGGGAGTTGCGTTGCAGAGAGGTGTTCAGAGACCACGCCCCTTTTTACACCTCTCTGCAACGCAGCTCTGTGGCGCTTTCTGGACATACCTGGTGGGCTAGTTGGCCCCCAGGGACCCTCAGGATTGAAGGGGATTTAATTCCCCATCTTAAAACGTGCCACGGGGCCTGTTTGCACACATGTCACCTTTAGCCCCGACCCCCCCTTCACCACTGTGCAAACGCGCCCCGTGGCACGTTTTAAGTTGGGGGATTAAGTCCCCTTGAATCCTGAGGGTCCCTGGGGTCCAACTATCCCACCAGGTACCTCCAGTAAGTGCCACAGAGCTGCGTTGCAGAGAGGTGTAAAAAGGGTCGTGGCCTGGACCACCTCTCTGCAACCCAGCCCTGTGGTGCATACTGGAGGTTCCTGGTGGGCTAGTTGGCCCCAGGGACCCCCAGTATTCAAGGGGAATTCGTTCCCCCTTTGCAAACGCGCCAGGGGGCGCGTTTGCAGAGTGCTGCCAAGGAGGGGGCGTGGCCTCCGGCGCAATGCCGAATTTATTTATTTTTGATTTTTTTTTTAAAAGGGGGCTGTGTTGCCCCCCTTCTTTTTAATTATTTTGGGCCCTGGGGACCCCATCCCCCAGGGCCTGACCCCGTTTTATTTTTTTTTGGTGAAGGAAGGGGGTGGGGCCTGAGGTGACATGTCTGCAAACACACCCTGTGGCATGATTTAAGTTGAAGAATTAATTCCTCCTCAATCCCGAGGGTCCCTAGGGGCCAACTAGCCCACCAGATACCTCCAGTATGCGCCAGAGAGCTGCGTTGCAGAGAGGTGTTCAGAGGCCACGCCCCTTTTTGCACCTCTCTGCAACGCAGCTCTGTGGCGCTTTCTGGACGTACCTGGTGGGCTAGTTGGCCCCCAGGGACCCTCAGGATTGAAGGGGATTTAATTCCCCATCTTAAACGCGCCACGGGGCCTGTTTGCACACATGTCACCTGAAGCCCCGCCCCTCCCTTCACCACTGTGCAAACGCGCCCTGTGGCGCGTTTTAAGTTGGGGTATTAAGTCCCCTTGAATCATGAGGTCCCTGGGGTCCAACTAGCCCACCCTGTACCTCCAGTATGCGCCAGGAGCTGCGTTGCAGAGAGGTGTTCAGAGGCCACGCCCCTTTTACACCTCTCTGCAACGCAGCTCTGTGGCGCTTTCTGGACATACCTGGTGGGCTAGTTGGCCCCCAGGGACCCTCAGGATTGAAGGGGATTTAATTCCCCATCTTAAAACGCGCCACGGGGCCTGTTTGCACACGTCACCTTTAGCCCCGCCCCCTCCCTTCACCACTGTGCAAACGCGCCCCGTGGCACGTTTTAAGTTGGGGGATTAAGTCCCCTTGAATCCTGAGGGTCCCTGGGGTCCAACTATCCCACCAGGTACCTCCAGTAAGCGCCACAGAGCTGCGTTGCAGAGAGGTGTAAAAAGGGGCATGGCCTGGACCACCTCTCTGCAACCCAGCCCTGTGGCGCATACTGGAGGTTCCCGGTGGGCTAGTTGGCCCCCAGGGACCCCCAGTATTCAAGGGGAATTCGTTCCCCCTTTGCAAACGCGCAAGGGGGCGCGTTTGCAGAGTGCTGCCAAGGAGGGGGCGTGGCCTCCGGCGCAATGCCGAATTTCTTTTTTTTTTGGATTTTTTTTTTAAAAAGGGGGCTGTGTTGCCCCCCTTCTTTTTAATTATTTTGGGCCCTGGGGACCCCATCCCCCAGGGCATGACCCCCTTTTATTTTTTTTTAAAAAAGCAACGGGAAGGTGACCGTGTGGGCCCCCCTCCCTTTGCCAATTTTGGCCCGGGGACCCCATCCCCCGGGTCATTGCCACCTTTTTTTGTTTTTAATTTTCATGGAGGGGGGCTGCGTTGCCCCCCTCCTCAGGCCTCCTTAGGCCCCGGGGACCCCATCCCCCGGGGCCGGCCTTTGTATTTTTTTAATTAAATTTTGGGGAGGGGGGCCGCGTGGCCCCCCTCCCGGTCCACTAATGGCCCCGGGGACCCCATCCCCCGGGTCCTGGCCACTCGTTGGGGACCGTGGGGGGGTCCCCAATCCCCGCACGGTCCTGCCGGCTCCCGCGTCCTGCGGGAGCCGGCATTGCTTTTCCATAAGGGGAGCTGCTGACATGCAGCTCCCCTTATGGAAAAGCAATTCTGCTGCTTCATTGAAGCGAGAGCAGGTTTCCCTGCTCTCGCTACAATGAAGCAAAGCAAGTTTGCAATCACAGGACGGGAGCTGATAGGCTCCCGTCCTGTGATTGCAAACAGCAGTGTCCCGGGGGTAGGCACCCCGGGACACTGCAGGAGCCGGCCCTGGGGGGTGGCGGTCCCCAGGGCCACCACAGGCTCCAGGAGGGGGGCCGCGCGGCCCCCCTCCCATCCTGTGCACAGCCCCGGGGAGGTGGTGGTCCCCGGGGCTCGGGGGTCCTAAACGGACCCCCACATTTTATTATTTAGTGCCCCGGGGAGGTGGCGGTCCCCGGGGCATGTGGGGGGGCTCGAGCCCCCCCACACAGGTAATTTAAAAAATAAAAAGAAGCCCCGGGGGTGGCGGTCCCCGGGGCTGCGGGGGCCGTGTGCCCCCGCCACCATTATTTTTTATAGCTCTGGGGGTGGCGGTCCCTGGGGCTTGGGGGGGCCTTAGAGGCCCCCCCATATTATTATTAAATAAAACCCTGCATGCCCCCGGGACTTGACCCACCCGGGGGCCAACTAACTACGAAGCGCGGGAGCCCACGCTTCGTTTTTTTTTTTTATCGGCAGGATTCGCGCACCCAGCGCGTTTTTTGCCGATTTGTTTTAAAAATAATAAATATATTTTTTGGGCCCTGAGGGTCCTTGTAGGACCCCCTGAGCAGGCCTAGGGGTTCAGGGTGTTTCTACCTTGCCCCCTTTTTGCGTTTTGCCCGATTGTTTTTACTGTTTTCTTGTGACTTGGTTCTACTGAGTCACAAGATGGCTGCCAACACTTCCTGGTTTGGAGTGTTGACAGCCAATTAGCATACAGCTGGTCATCGGGAGGGTGCGCGGACCCTCTGCGGCCATAGATATATATGTGTTTTTACTTTTGATTTTCTCATCAACTACTGAACGGATTTACACCATTTAACAAAAAGGGTTCTTTCTGAACCAAGAACTACCTCTTTGCCAAATTTGGTGTAATTCCGTTCAGCAGTTCGTGCTGTAGCCGTGGCTAAAGTTTCCTATGGGAAAATGAATGGGGAAAACACGTTTTGGGACCCCCTTTTTTCTCGGCCCCCGCTTGACGAATCACCCCAAGACTTTCAGGATAGGAGCGGACCAGAGCGGGCCACAAAGTTTGAAAATTTCGCGAAGATTCGTCTACCGACGCAAGAGTTATTTCAAATAGAATGTTGCGGATTTCCTATGGAAAATAGGTCCTAACTATAACTATCTACTGGCGACCGCCAGTAGATAATATATATATATATATATATATATATATATATATATATCATCAAGGTACATATATGTGTAGTTATATATAGTAAAACTGTTCTTACCTATTGAAACTTACCTTCATATATTTGTGTCCTCGATATTCTTGACACAATATTTTGGTCCACGATATTTCTTTTTCCGATAACCTGTCTAAATACCGGTTTATTTTGCCAGGTCGAAATGTCAGTTTAAAACTGCGCACACAGGCTGTAATGACAGGCCTAAAACAGGTTTTAAGGACTACGTTGGTGGCATAGTCAGTGCTACAGGCCGACTAGTAGCATTTAATTTACTGTCCCTGGGCACATGTAGTACTATTTTACTAGAGACTTACCAGTAAATTGCATATGTCAATTTGGTGTAAGCCAATTCTATCATGTTTAAAGGAGAGAGAACAAGCACTTTAACACTAGTTAACAGTGGGCAGAGTCCTAAAAGCCAACAAAAAAGAGTTCAGAAAACAGGAGGGTGAAGACAAAAGATTTGCAGATGACCCTACAGAAAAGGCCAACAATAAAATACTCCCCAGCACACAAGCTACCCTCAGCACAAGAGTGTCTCCTGGTCATCCCAGATGCACAGACAGGTTTGACAGAAATTGCTAAGTGTCAGCCCTCACCTCTGAAACAACCTCCTCTGACAAACACTGGTGGCTGCCGCTAATCTAAGGTGTTGGGGAAGCGCAGGTGGGGGGAGGGTTAGATGGATTTGATTAGAATTTGTAGAGCACTACGAATACCCGAAGGTGTCTTGGCGCTAGCATCTGTTAGGACAAAACTGCTAAAAGCGAAACCAAACCATAAACATTACAGAGATAAAGAAGAATAAACTGGTTTTTAGATGTTTCCTGAAAGTTAACAAATTAACTTGAGATCTTAGCGGCAGCGGTATTTGATTCCACAACAGCATGAACAAAACTCCTGCCACCCCAAGAGCTCAGCGAGGACCCTTTTGGGACCCCACATGGCAAGGAGAAGGAACTGGAGGTATAGTCTCCGAAGGAGACTGACTGCACTCTGTTACTAAGAAAAGACACCAATAGATTAAGGGCTGCACCTCCAATGCCAATCTCCACTAAACACTGTTTCAGGACCTTATGTCTAATCGTGTCAAAGGCTGTGGATAGGTCCAAAAGGACCACCACAGCCTTTCCCCCATTATCCATGATGGTACAAATCTCCTCAGTAGTCACCAGCAGTGCAGAGTCTGTACTGTGTGCTTTCCTAAAACCAAATTGTGTTCCATCTAAGATGTTATTCTGCTCCAGAAATTCAGAGAGAACCTAGTTCAGGTGTCTCTCCAGAATTTTAGCTGGTACTGGAAGCTTAGAGATGAGGCGATAGTTCTTGTCTTCATTTGGGGGAATAAAAATAAATAAGAAGACTTACCTGCTGCTAATGCTGCAGGCCGCCTTGGTGCTCCTCTCCTCCCGGCAGCCCATGGGCCACAAAACACAGGGTCCCCATCCAATCAAGACGCTGCTCTCATGCTATACCTAGCATGAGAGAAGCACCAGGATTGGCCTGAGCAGGCTGGTCTGACACTGACTTAGGCACAGGAAGCCTGTGCCTTTTCTACACCCGGCTGTGCAACACAATTGGGTTGGAGAAATATAAGTGTGCATGTCGGTTTGGTCATCCTAAGATGGCCGGCCAAACCAACAGGCGCACTTACAGTGCCCACCACTCCTCCGCCCTGTCATGGCCCGGCCCCACCTTGCCCTAGACTCCATCGGCTTCAGCTCAGTCAGACTGTGATAAATAAAACGATAACATTGTTTTATTATCATTGTATTTATCATCTACTGCCTCTGAGAAGTGGGGCGACACTCCTCCGCCATTACGGAGGAGCCGCACCTGCTGACAAATCCACCTTCTCCCTATCGTCAATGTAATTCAGCTCGAGATTCAACACCCACCAGTTCTGCCTTCAATAAATTTAATCACCATAGCCATTCACCTCACCTCTCAGTTGTCTGAAGGCTTTCTGCCGTTTCAGTTCAGTGTTCAGCCTCTTCTGTATGCTGTTTAGTAGGCCTCACAAATCCCTACTGGACAAAGTTGTTGTAACCTCATCCACCCAAGCATGGCACCAGAATGGACAGATTTTTGCCAATCTAACCACTGCCAGAAATGTCCACTAGTCTGGTAGAACTCTTCCCCTCAGAAGGCCATCTCACTCATTGTAACCAAAACGTACCAGTCCGGCACTAATTATATGCATATGCAGTCTCGATGTATATCAATATTAGGAGGGCAACCTAATGTCCTTGTTCACATTGAACTTTCCAATTTGAATTGCTGGTATCTGTAACAACTCTTTTGTTTTCAATTACTTTCCATATTTCGTTTTTCAATTAATTTCCAGACGTTGGTGTCTTTATCCATGAAGTTATTTTTATTAAGTATCCAATTCCATTTAAATTAGTATAAATAAAATGTGTCTGGGGTTGTGTTAAAAGAGCAGATTACCAACCAAGTTGTGATGAGGACAGGGTCATATGCAGGCTGTAAAACTGCACACATTGTTTATGCACAAACTCAGAAATAAAAGGATGTGTTTGTGTTTTCACAATTTCAGCGGATGTTGTGGATGCCTGCTGGGGCCTCCACCCTCACCACACCTTACAGGTATACCTCTCTGTTTTAGTTACACAACTGTTTGGCACTGTAAAACCTTTATTATAAGAGTTTCTTTTTTAATTGCAATCTTAAAATAATGTAGTTTTCGCAGACTGGAAAATATACTAGCATGTGGAGTTTAATATTTCTTGGAAATTAGAAGGCAATGGAACTTAGAGGAAGCTACGGCCAGGTTAGATGCAAAATACATGAATATAGGTACTCTGCCACCAAGATAAAAACAGCCTTCTGCGCGATTCAATTCAAGGAAGCAGCAAAACAGTATTTAATAGTCAGTATTTTACATGAGTTGTTCAAACCAGTGACTTCAAAGAACAAACCTTCTGAAACCCTTAGCACTGAGACAATGTTCACTAATTCCTTTGAAAATCACAAAGAAAACGTAGTTGATATTAAGTACACCCAAAACCACTTAGCAGTGTAGCGTCAACGCAGGCACCCTTGAACCATAGTGCAAGGGTGTCTGCAAGCAGGGGAAAGATTATTTATGTACAGGAAGGTCCCCCTTCCTGTACATAAACAATCTTTAAATGCCATTTTGTCACTTCTATGTGTGCTGCTTAATGCAGCACACATGGAAGTCCCAAAATGGCATTTTTTTTAAAGATTGTTCATGTACAGGAAGGGGCACGTTCCTGTATATAAACAATCCAAGGCATTTTGCTTTTTCCATGTGTGCTGCACAAGGCAGCACACATGGAAAAAACAAAAATGAGGAGAAATAATGCATTTCTCCTTGTTTCGCCAACTTAAGACCAGGTTTTCCCTAGTCTTAATTTTGGCTCTGCCTCCTATTTACGCTGCCCTTGTAAATAGGGGGCAGCGTCAAAATCAATGGGTGTTGCGGTGGAACGCCCACCGCAACACCCATTGCCCACCCCTTTCACGCTAAGCATAGCATGAAAGGGGGCCTTATTTACAAGTCACCGTTAAGCCACGTTATGCGGCCTAACGCTGCCTTGTAAATAAGGCAATGCCCCTATCGCCACCACAACGTCATAAAAAGTGATGTTGTGGTGGCGATAGGGGCTTGTACACATGCCCCTTAGTTTCACAAGTCACTCCTTTGAGAGGCAAAAGCAATTATTTCACTAAATTGTGGTGTGAAAAAAAGATAGAACAAATTATGTGTGTCTGTGCTCCAGCTTACTGTTTTATAGTCAAGTAAACTTCCTTAGGTCGAGCCTGAGCCAGCGTGCAAGCGCTGCCCTGCGAAGTCCTGTGGTAGTTCAGTACGGAGAGAAGCTTCGCCCACTCCCCTGCCCTTATTTTTCATTGGCTTGTGTGTTTGTCCTTTGTAAATGCTGTCTTCTGATTCATTATGAGGCATGTTAGTCCCTCCTTAGTAGGGCCATGTCGTCATTTGTATCCTCCCATGTGTGAGAAGTTGGCCTGGCATATGCTGTCCACTAGTTATAGTGGGCACCTTGCACCAGTCCAAACGACCTTTATTGATGATAGGTTTAAAAACAACCTTTATTGAAAGCTATCCTAGTGGTAGCTATGGAGAGCAGCCTTCAGGCTAAGTCTTGAAGGAGTGTTAAGCTGTTTGTTTTACCAGTCTTTAATCTCATGAATGACCAAATGAAAGGAGAACCACACCAGATATATATATAAAATATATGTATTTATTACTAAACTCGACCCATATACATATATTTTGTATATTTTATATATAGTCTCTTTATGAGGCTAGAGGTCGAAATACACAAATTTCAAGTCAAATAACACAGTAAATTAGCACAATATACGATTAGCCCTAGGGGCGTACCAAACCATATATTAAGAAAGTGGTATAAGAACCCCGACTTGACTAGACACAAGGCCTAGAGCCTGTAGAATCGCTGGGACCCCAAGGAACCACCCAAGGTAGTGACACAGGGGACCCACGGGGGACGTGTGCAGTGTGTGAACACAGCCGCGAGCTCCGTTAGCGTCTATGGGGAAAGTCGCGGTTAGAGTTTTAAAGTTTAGGGACACTTCGGAGTGGACTAGGAACAAACCCTTTTGGACTTAGAGGGTTCTAGGGCCAACACCCACGGGAGCACCATAGTACTAGTGTTACCTCACCCAGGGAAACCGGGTGCACATGTGTCAAATGGTGTCGGGCCGCGCCGTCGTTTTCAATGGCCGCTGGCTGAAAAGTGCTGCTGCCGAGAAGCTGCGAAGTGTCCGAAGAGATCCAAGCCTGGATCGAGGATTAGAAGAACCTGAAAGTAGAGGGGACAGAGTCTATGTCACTAGCCAGTGACCAGGGGCACGATAGTCGAATGCCCACCGATGTCGGGTGCTTCAAGTTCGAAGAGGTGAAGATTGTCTCTGCAGCCACGAGGCCCAGGAGGTGTCGTCGATGACAACCAGGAGCTGGAATCCAGCTGTCCCACAAAGGTAGTAGCTGACTGCAGTGTCGGTGCCCGGATTGGACCCAACAAGCCTTGGTAACAGCAACCCACACAGAAAGGGAACAATGGCTTCGGAGCGGACCAGCGAGGTCCGAGGGACTCCCCAAGTGAGGGAGAGTCAGGGCAAGCTTGGAGCAACCAGGGGGGCCCATTGAAATCAAAGATGTCCTTCTGAGAGACCCACAAGTCGACGGACAAGAGATCGCAAAGGTACCTCAAGCGGAATCACAAAATGGCGGCCCACGGGTCACTTGGAGTGGCCAGGCTGGCAATCTTCGGTGGATTTACTGCTCGGGGTCAGGGCTACAAATAACTCAAAGCACAGCCTCTAGGATTGACCAGAAGCTTATGCACTTGCAAATGTGCACGGTGTCCAGGGGTTCCGGTTCCACGGTACCCACGAGGGCTACGGGTCTCAGCTTTGCTGGGGACTCGGGTCAGCCTCTGGGAAGTCTGGAAATCCACCACCTGGGTTGCAGGGTTGTCGGCGTCCGGCGGGGGCTTTGGAGATGCAGACCGGACAGATGCGTCTTTGGTGCCTGCCAAGCAGGAGAGTAACTACTTTACTACAAGGGAGATTCTTCAGTCATCTGGCGTTTAACTGATCGTCGAAGGTCCAGGATTCAGTTTCAGAGTTTCGTCCAGGGATATCTAAAGACCTGTTGCCAGGGGTTCCTTTCGTATACCCAAGGAAGGGGTTAGACTAACTCAGGGGACCCACCTATGGGAGTGTTTGGAAAGAGGGGTGGCTACACCCATTTCCTTTGTCCAGTTTCGCGCCAGAGCAGGGGCTGGCAGCCCCTGCAACCGGTTTGAACTGGGGTATGCACAGGGACACCAAATGTGCCCCCAGTGCAGGACTTCAAAGCACTCAGAAGGTGCTCCCACCCAGCCCCAATACACTAAAGCCTGTCTGGGAGGTGGTAACACCTCCCTGTGACAGGAAACCTATTGTCCAGGCCTCCCCTGCCGGAGTTTCGGTCAGCAGTAGGAGGCCAGACTCGTGTCTGTGGCTGCAGCATCCATTTTGTGATGCCAGGGCTCTGTTTAGCTAGTACCGGGTATACCGGTGCTGTCATGTCTCTCCCTCTAGAAGGGTGGGATCATACTCCCACACCAGGTACTGGTGTGGGGGTATGATTCCAAGGTGTTTGACTCCAAACACGACATGTTTCCGTGCAGCCATCCCAAAGTTAGCATTTACCGTTGAGATATAATGCACTTAAGAGTATATGGTCAGGCTGCACTCACAGACAACTCCGGAGGATAGATTCCGAAGGCTGCAGAGGGGCTCTGCTCATGCATGGGCACCCTCTCACATAGAAACTAAGCACCCTGCCTTCAGGATTGATAAGGCCTGCCATAGGGGTGACTGATAGGTTTATATGTGCAGTGATAGGGTGAGATATAGTGAACCTATATCTCTGTAAGGGGTGCATGCACCACCTCACACAGGCTGCTGTAGCTGTCCTGTGGTGTCATTTTGGAGGGCTTCCCAGGGGTGGCATAATACATGCTGCAGCCCCTGGTAGGCCTCTGGGGTACCTATGCCCTGGGTACATAGCATACCATATACTAGGGACTTATAAGGGCACCCCAGAATCCAATCTGAAGTGTACCTAAGGTACATGGAATCACTTTTAGAGAGGAAGCAGCTAGGCTGGGGTCCTGGATAGCAGGGCCCCAGCCAGACTAAAGTCGAAAAACAGTGAAACATCAGCAAAAAGTGGGGGTAACCATAAGAAGCAGATCCTACTCTCCTACACAACCCCCCCCAAAACGCAGGGACATTAAACTCACCTTGACCAGTTGAGTCTCCATGTTCTAAGTGGAAATATCTGGAGAGTCCATCTGCATTGGCATGGCTACTCCCAGGTCTAAGTTCCACTGTATATTCCTTCCCCTGTAGGGAAATGGACCACCTCAAAAGTTTGGGGTTTTCACCCTTCATCTGTTTTAGCCATAAGAGGGGCTTATGGTCTGTCTGAACTAGGAAGTGAGTGCCAAACAAGTATGGCCTCAGCTTCTTCAGAGCCCAAACCACAGCAAAGGCCTCCCTCTCAATGGCTGACCAACGTTTCTCTCTGGGGGTTAGCCTTCTGCTAATAAAAACTACTGGCTGATCCTGACCTTCATCATTCAACTGTGACAGTACAGCCCCTACCCCCAACTCAGATGCATCTGTTTGGACAATGAACTTTTTGGAGTAATCAGGACTTTGTAGAATGGGAGCAGTGCACATGGCCTGCTTCAGGTCATCAAATGCCTTTTGACAGCTGACTGTCCTCTGAACATTTTTTGGCATTCTCTTAGAGGTTAAGTCATTCAGGGGTGTCACTATAGATCCATACCCCTTGACAAATCTTCTGTAATACCCAGTCAGGCCTAAGAAGGCTCTCACCTGAGTCTGGGTAGTTGGAGCAACCCAGTCCATGATGGTCTGGATTTTGCTCTGCAATGGTTGTACCTGGCCTCCACCCACAAGGTGGCCCAGGTACACAACCTGACTCTGCCCTATCTGGCACTTAGTAGCCTTGATAGTTAGGCCTGCTTTTGCAGGGCCTCCATAACATTTCTGGGGTGGACCAGGTGATCCTCCCAGGTGGAGCTAAAGACTGCAATATCATCTAGATATGCTGCACTATAGGCTTCCAGACCTGTAAGGACTGTATTCACCAACCTCTGAAAAGTGGCAGGTGCATTCTTCAAACCAAAGGGCATCACCACAAATTGATAATGCCCACTAGGGGTAGAAAATGCTGTTTTTAGCTTTGCATCATCAGCTAGTCTGATCTGCCAGTAGCCAGCTGTCAAGTCAAATGTGCTGAGAAACTTGGCTGAGGCCAAAGTATCTATAAGCTCATCTGCCCTTGGGATGGGATGGGCATCAGTCCTAGTGACTGCATTGAGACCCCTGTAGTCTACACAAAACCTCATCTCTCTCTTACCACCCTGGGTGTGAGGCTTGGGTACCAAGACTACTGGACTAGCCCAAGGGCTATCTGAGGGTTCAATGACCCCAAATCCAACATCTTTTGGACCTCTGTCCTAATACAATCCCTGACATGATCAGGCTGCCTGTAGATTTTATTCTTGACAGGCAGACTGTCCCCAGTGTCCACTTCATGAGTGCACCAGGTAGTCTGACTAGGTGTCAGGGAGAACATATGCCTGAACTGGCTGAGAACTTTTCTGCAGTCAGTTTGTTGCTGGAGAGTGAGGCTGCCTGCCAAGGCTACACCATCTACTGATCCATCATCAGGGTTCTGAGAGAGCAGGTCAGGGAGTGGATCACTCTCTTCCTCCTGTCCCTCATCAGTAGCCATGAGCAAGCCCATGTCTGCCCTGTCGACATATGGTTTCAATCTGTTGACATGAAGTACCCTGTGGGGACTCCTGGGAGTTCCAAGGTCCACCAAGTAGGTAACCTCTCCCTTCTGTTCAACAGTTGTATGGGGGCCACTCCATTATCTTGGAGAGCTGCTGGGGCCACTGGCTCCAACACCCACACCTTGTGTCCTTGCTGGTACACAGTCAGCACAGCCTTTTGGTCATGCCATGTCTTTTGTAATTCCTGGCTAGCCTCAAGGTTTTTAGTTGCCTTTTTCATGTACTCTGCCATCCTGGAGCGGAGACCAAGTACATAGTCCACTATGTCCTGTTTAGGGGGTTTGAGAGGTAACTCCCATCCCTCCTTCACCAGACACAATGGGCCTCTAACAGGATGGCCAAACAAAAGTTCAAAAGGGCTGTAACCAACCCCCTTTTGAGGCACCTCCCTGTAGGCAAAAAAAGGCAGGGCAAAAGGACGTCCCATCTCCGCCTAAGCTTCTCTAGGAGACCTTTGATCATGCCCTTCAAGGTTTTGTTGAATCTCTCAACTAAACCATTGCATTGTGGGTGATAGGGTGTGGTAAATTTATAATTCACTCCACACTCCTTCCACATTGCAGTCAAGTAACCAGACATGAAGTTTGCACCCCTGTCTGATACTACCTCCTTAGGAAAATCCACCCTTGAGAATACTCCCAAGAGGGCCCTTGCCACCACAGGAGCTATGGTGGTCCTAAGTGGAATAGCTTCTGGGTACCTAGTGGCATGGTCCACCACCACCAGGATAAATCTGTGCCCAGAGGCTGTCTGAGGATCCATAGGACCAACTATGTCAATCCCCACTCTTTCAAAGTGAACCCCCACCACAGGTAGTGGTATCAGGGGGGCCTTTGTGGTTCCACCTGCCTTCCCACTGGCTTGACAGGTGACACAGGAGCAACAAAACTCCTTGATGTCTTCAGACATGTGGGGCCAATGTCTTGTTTTGGCCCAGGTGACCTGCTAGGGGAATATCATGGGCTAGTGTTAATAGGAAGCCCCTAAACCTCAGAGGTATTACCAACCTCCTGGTGGTACCAGGCTTGGGGTCTCTACTCTCTGAGTATAGGAGTCCATCATCCCAATAGACTCTATGGGATCCACTAGCATTCCCAGCAGCCTCAGCAGCAGCCTGCTGTCTGAGGGGTTCAAGAGAGGGGCAGCTCAGCTGCTCCTGGTTCAGATCTGCCCTGGAAGGGCCCCCTGTTCCCAACAACTCAACCTGATCAGGTTCAAGCTCCTCTGGGACAGTTCCTTCTTCAGGACTAAGATCATCTCCCTCAGGAGACTGATCTGTACTCTGAGTCAGGGGGGAAAGCACTGCCTTTACCCTGCTGCTCCTCCTCTTGGGAGGCACCTGGTCCATTATTCCAGAATCCAGGGCCTGTTCAGTGTTTGACATTTTGGCCTGTGACCTGGTCACAGCAAAAACATGTGCAGGGATCCCCAGCATTTCTGCATGGGTCCTGAGCTCCACTTCTGCCCAAGCTGAAGTTTCTAGATCATTGCCAAGCAAGCATTCAAAAGGGAGGTCTGCACTTACCACAACTTTCTTGAGGCCAGTTACCCCTCCCCAGGAGAAATTAACAACTGCCAAGGAATGGTCTTTCCTGACATTGCTAGCATTGGTCACTTGGTACATCTCACCAAGTATAATCTGCTCAGGAGCCACAAGATCTTTTGTCACCATTGTGACACTTGCTCCTGTGTCCCTGAATGCCAAAGCCTCTCTTCCATTGATTAAAGGCTGCTGTCTGTATTTGCCCAGATTACTGGGACTCACAAATAAGGAGGCCATATCCATGCCTCCATCACAGATCAGCATAGACTGAGTTGGCACTCTGACTAGGCCAGAGCCCACCTCAGATCCCAGGGTTAACCCTACTACACCCTTACTTGGGACACCACCATTTGTAGCTGCACTAGGGGGAACAGTTGCCTTAGGGGCAATGGTGGCTGGAGTTGGGTCTTTGGACTTTGTACAGTCACTTGTCCAATGGGTTTTCTGCTTACAGATTTTACACCATGGTTTCTTCTGGCCTTTACCTTTGTTAGATTGGGACTCCCCCAGATGAAGATTTTTGGGGACCTTGAGAAGACTTCTGGTCTTTACCCTTTTCCCCACCCTTGTCAGAGTTCTTAGAATCTTGCTTCTTGGGGTCACCACCTTGGTTCTGAACCTTCTGCTTCACCCTGGTTCTGACCCATTTGTCTGCCTTCTTTCCCAATTCTTGGGGAGAGGTCAGATCAGAGTCCACCAGGTACTGATGCAACAGCTGATTTTGACAATTATTAAGTATCTGCTCCCTCATAATTAAGTTGTACAATCCTTTGAAATCACACACCTTGCTGCCAAGCAACCAGCCCTCCAGAGCCTTAGTAGCACAATCTACAAAGTCCACCCAGTCCTGTGTCTGTGCCTTTTGGGTATCTCTGAACTTTAACCTGTATTGTTCAGTGGTTAGGCCAAACCCATCTATCAGTGCACTCTTCAGGACCTGGTAATCATCAGCATCCTCTTCTCTTACAGTGAGGAGCTTGTCTCTACCTTTGTCTGCAAAGGAGAGCCACAAGATTGCTGCCCACTGCTCCTGGGGGACCCTCTGAACTTTACAGGCCCTTTCCAGTGCAGTAATCCATTTGTGGATGTCATCCCCACTCTGGTAGGGAGGGACAATCTTGCTTAGGTTTCTATGGTCATGAGACCTTTCCCTACCACTAGGGAAGTTGCTGCCATCATGGGACTCTAGTCCCAACTTTCTTCTTGTTCTCTGAAGCTCTAGGGACTCCCTATCTAAAGCTACCTGCTCTCTTCTGATTCTAAGCTGAGCTTCTTCATACTTGAGCAGTCTCTCTTTCCTTTCATGAGAGGGTTCCCTCCTATGAGAGGAAACAGAGGTCCCTATTGAGGTGTCAGAATGGTTAGACTCCTGAGAAGGAGACCATGACCTTCTAGGCACACTCTCAACTCTTCCTGGTGGGACAAAGAGGGGGCCATTCTGGTCCTCCTCCTCATCTGCAGGAGGAGCTGGATTTTCCAGGGTAAGATCATTGTCATCTTCCTAGCCAGCTTCAGAGGTCAGGTCATGGGATTCTTCACCCCTTGGCCCTTCCTCATTTGCTGCCCCACCCTCTCTGCCTACCCCTTCAGACCCTGAGGCCTTCTGGAGATCATCCAACAGCAGTACCTCTATGAGGCGTTGGGTGTTTGCAGTTTTTCCTGCCTTCAATTTCCTAGCATTACACAATGCTCTCAATTCCAAGAATTGGAGGTTGTCATACTTGGATGGTGGAATCCCCTGGGCTTCTGGCAGGGACCCACTGGCTCCTGGCTTTGAAGACATCACTAGTGAGGTGTGGTGTATGCACTACCTACTCTAGTGTGGCCTACTAAACTCTCTTGAGTTGTAGAAAGGGTGTGCTAAGCCCTTGACACACAACTCTAAGTTCAGTAGAACTTACTGTAACCTTAAGCTTGAATTATATGTACCTCAGGTACCTTTTAGTGGTTTTCAGTTAGTCACTCACTTGAGATTATCTGGTAAAACAAAGGCAAGCTGGAATCCAACCGCTGCACACCAATGTGAGAAGTTGGCCTGGCATATACTGTCCACTAGTTATAGTGGGCACCTTGCACCAGTCCAAACGACCTTTATTGATGATAGGTTTAAAGACAACCTTTATTGAAAGCTATCCTAGTGGTAGCTATGGAGAGCAGCCTTCAGGCTAAGTCTTGAAGGAGTGTTCAGCTGTTTGTTTTACCAGTCTATAATCTCATGAATGACCAAATGAAAGGAGAACCACACCAGGTATATATATATAAAATATATGTATTTATTACTAAACACTACCCACTAGTCTCTTTATGAGGCTAGAGGTCGAAATACACAAGTTACAAGTCAAATAACACAGTAAATTAGCACAATATACGATTAGCCCTAGGGGCGTACCAAACCATATATTAAGAAAGTGGTATAAGAACCCCGACTTGACTAGACACAAGGCCTAGAGCCTGTAGAATCGCTGGGACCCCAAGGAACCACCCAAGGCAGTGACACAGGGGACCCACGGGGGACGTGTGCAGTGTGTGAACACAGCCGCGAGCTCCGTTAGCGTCTATGGGGAAAGTCGCGGTTAGAGTTTTAAAGTTTAGGGACACTTCGGAGTGGACTAGGAACAAACCCTTTTGGACTTAGAGGGTTCTAGGGCCAACACCCACGGGAGCACCATAGTACTCGTGTTACCTCACCCAGGGAAGCCGGGTGCACAGGTGTCAAATGGTGTCGGGCCGCGCCGTCGTTTTCAATGGCCGCTGGCTGAAAAGTGCTGCTGCCGAGAAGCTGCGAAGTGTCCGAAGAGATCCAAGCCTGGATCAAGGATGAGAAGAAACTGAAAGCAGAGGGGACAGAGTCTAGGTCACTAGCCAGTGACCAGGGGCACGATAGTCGAATGCCCACCGATGTCGGGTGCTTCAAGTTCGAAGAGGTGAAGATTGTCTCTGCAGCCACGAGGCCCAGGAGGTGTCGTCGATGACAACCAGGAGCTGGAATCCAGCTGTCCCACAAAGGTAGTAGCTGACTGCGGTGTCGGTGCCCGGATTGGACCCAACAAGCCTTGGTAACAGCAACCCACATAGAAAAAGAACAATGGCTTCGGAGCGGACCAGCGAGGTCCGAGGGACTCCCCAAGCAAGGGAGAGTCAGGGTAGGCCTGGAGCAACCAGGGGGGCCCATTGAAATCAAAGATGTCCTTCTGAGAGACCCACAAGTTGACGGACAAGGGATCGCAAAGGGACCTCAAGCGGAATCACGAAATGGTGGCCCACGGGTCACTCGGAGTGGCCAGGCCGGCAATCTTCAGTGGATTCACTGCTCGGGGTCAGGGCTACAAATAACCTAAAGTACAGCCTCTAGGATTGACCAGAAGCTTATGCACTTGCAAATGTGCACGGTGTCCAGGGGTTCCGGTTCCATGGTACCCACGAGGGCTACGGGTCTCAGCTTTGCTGGGGACTCGGGTCAGCCTCTGCGAAGTCTGGAAATCTACCACGTGGGTTGCAGGGTCGTCGGCATCCGGCATGAGCTTCGGAGATGCAGACCGGACAGATGCGTTTTTGGTGCCTGCCAAGCAGGGGAGTAACTACTTTACTACAAGGGAGATTCTTCAGTCATCTGGCGTTTAACTGATCGTCGAAGGTCCAGGATTCAGTTTCAGAGTTTCGTCCAGGGATATCTAAAGTCCTATTGCCAGGGGTTCCTTTCTTATACCCAAGGAAGGGGTTGGACTAACTCAGGGGACCCACCTATGGGAGGGTTTGGAAAGAGGGGTGGCTACACCCATTTCCTTTGTCCAGTTTCACACCAGAGCAGGGGCTGGCAGCCCCTGCAACCGGTTTGAACTGGGGTATGCACAGGGACACCAAATGTGCCCCCAGTGCAGGACTTCAAAGCACTCAGAGAGTGCTCCCACCCAGCCCCAATACACTAAAGCCTGTCTGGGAGGTGGTAACACCTCCCTGTGACAGGAAACCTATTCTCCAAGCCGCCCCTGCCAGAGTTTCGGTCAGCAGTAGGAGGCCAGACTCGTGTCTGTGGCTGCAGCATCCATTTTGTGATGGTAGGGCTCTGTTTAGCTGGTACCGGGTATACCGGTGCTGTCATGTCTCTCCCTCTAGAAGGGTGGGATCGTACTCCCACACCAGGTACTGGTGTGTGGGTATGATTCCAAGGTGTTTGACACCAAACACGACATGTTTCCGTGCAGCCATCCCAAAGTTAGCATTTACCGTTGAGATATAATGCACTTAAGAGTATATGGTCAGGCTGCACTCACAGACAACCCCGGAGGATAGATTCCGATGGCTGTAGAGGGGCTCTGCTCATGCATGGGCACCCTCTCACATAAAACCAAGCACCCTGCCTTCAGGATTGATAAGGCCTGCCATAGGGGTGACTGATATATTTATATGTGCAGTGATAGGGTGAGATATAGTGAACCTATATCTCTGTAAGGGGTGCATGCACCACCTTACTCAGGCTGCTGTAGCAGTCCTGTGGTGTCATTTTGGAGGGCTTCCCAGGGGTAGCATAATACATGCTGCAGCCCCTGGTAGGTCTCTGGGGTACCTATGCCCTGGGTACATAGCATACCATATACTAGGGACGTATAAGGGTACCCCAGAATCCAATCTGAAGTGTACCTAAGGTACATGGAATCACTTTTAGAGAGGAAGCAGCTAGGCTGGGGTCCTGGATAGCAGGGCCCCAGCCAGACTAAAGTCGAAAAACAGTGAAACATCAGCAATAATTGGGGGTAACCATAAGAAGCAGATCCTACTCTCCTACACCATGGCTACTGGCCCCTTTACTTGGTTGTTACACAGTACATGTACTTTTTTATTTATTGAGTTTTCCCTACGTTAGGGGCCCTCCCCTTGTCTCCAGCTCCCCGGCTCCCTCCATCTCGGCCCAAGGAGCTCCGCGCTCATTTGAAACTGTCTGTGTTTGCCAACAAGCTGCGAGCACTGTGGCATCTCTGTCTAATTAGTCGCCGAGCATGTTAACACCAGAGCCGCAAAAAAGGCAGGGGCAAGGGCCATTGTACAACTTCTGCCCCAGGGTGCGCGCTGTTAACTATTATTCGCTGGTTGTGTGGTTGCTAGTTTTCCTTACAGCGCGTGCACACCACTTGTTAGTCAAAGTTTCTCCTTGGAGATTACACGATAGAATGGACGCTTGTGGTAGTGCAAAATCTCATGGTAGCTCACACAGCTATGAAGTATCATCTTCTTGAGAGATTTCTGTTGCGCACAGTACTGGAAGCGCAGTAACGTTAAGCGATGGATGTTGGAACCTCAAATGTGCGCTTTTATATTACTATCAAAAGAAAAACAACAACATAATCCAAAAACCTAACAAAAGAGGTATCGCTCGGCTGTTGACAAAGCGGTTTCCACGGAGTTGCTTCTGTAAACAAAGTCAATGGCAAGTGAGTGCCTACTGGAGATTCTCATACAATTGCCATACACAAAGCACAGGTTTTCCGGAGCTGACATTGCATAC
Organism: Calotriton arnoldi; assembly: GCA_963921515.1. NCBI lineage: Eukaryota > Metazoa > Chordata > Amphibia > Caudata > Salamandridae > Calotriton > Calotriton arnoldi. The sequence goes on from CAWUFW010002165.1 coordinate 717,807, forward strand.
TTTTTAGTGTTTGTGGAGAGACTGATTGTCTGAGAGGGGAGCCTTATAAATATTGAAATGTCGAAATGCTGGTTGGCGACAGTGCCGCATGAGGTGGGAGAAGAGTCGGCCCTGCGTGATTTTTTTTATGGCTATGAAATGTACGAAATTTCGCACATTATTCCCACGGGAGACTACCGCAATCAGAAATTGTTTTGTGGGAGACATTTTCTTTTCGGCCAGCCTCTTTGCTTTCTCGCAATACTTCTGAATAGGGGCTTGGCGTTGTATTCTTTCTTCACACTGGATATGCAAAACAAATTTTGGAAATTCCACACTCCTCTAGAGAAGAGTCACTTAACCACAGCCATGGAATATATAATCTGAATTTAATATGCCAGGGGACGGGGGCTCTGGTTTCTTTCTGGTTTGTCCTGCTCTAATCTACATTATTACACATTGCAATGTGACAAGCAGTCTACATGGTAGAATGGCTTATATTAGGAAACTACCTGAAAACTTCTCTTTTGGACTTAGTTAGGACCTCCATGAGGAGAAGGTGCTATATAAAGGTCTATGCCGTTCTGTCTTTGCCGTTCTGTAGTGGCATTTATTATACATAGTGCTTACTAACCCCGACCAGCGTCAGTCTCCTATGTGCGATTCTGAGTGATTCTGCTTGCTCAAAAAGAGGGAGTTCCATAAGATACTAGTACTATAAACAACTACTTTAACTGTGAAAAGAAATGATTTTGCTTATCTGAGTGATTAGTGCAATTGAATTAAATGCGTGCTGTGCTCCCCGTTTATTCTACTTTCCTCAAAATACAATCATTTTGCTGTATTTATTTTAATAATTGTACATTGTGTAAATATATTCTGTAACATGATTGCTTAGGAAATGAAGTAGAAATAAAGGTGAGCACACACATCTGTAGTCACCAGTATTATAAATATCTCAGGCAAGATTAGTCTGACTTCTTAATAGTCCTCAAATGGCGTAACGTCCAGATCTGTCGACTTGGGAACCAGGTTCGAGTCCCAGCGTGCCCTCACATCCTGTGATTCCGGGAAAATCACTTAATCTCCCAGAGCGTAAAAAAACAAAAAACGAGGGGGCAGATTTACAAGGCCCTTGCGCCACTTTTGCGTCACTTTTAACATGGGAAAAGTGACGCAAAAGTGGCGCAAGGGGCTTGTAAATCTGCCCCGAAGTGTTCTTGTGTAATGTAACTGGTGCCAATACCTGTGCTTGACTGTAAGAGAAGGTCGTATCCTCTTTGGGGCTTATTTACAAGCCCCTTGCGCCACTTTTGCGTCATTTTTAACATGGTAAAAGTGACGCAAAAGTGGCGCAAGGGGCTTGTAAATCTGCCCCTTTGCCTCTATCTGTGACTGCTGCATAACTGCCTTGATTACGTGGAGAGAGAATTCTGTTCAATATATCGGTGCCCTGAATCTATGAAAACGTGCATCGTTCTAACAGTGTGCAAGTTTGAGAATCTTGGCCTCGCTCCACAAGTTGTCTGAAGTTGGAGTAAAATAAACAAATATTTTTTTACTGAGTGTGGTGTGTCCAGCTGTGAAACGGACTGTCTTTGGGCAAGGAGCATCTCTGATAGCGCTTCCGACTCTGTCACTGTACGAAGCACTAGCAAAGGAGCTCATCGGAGTGTACTGCGCCATAATTGCAGGCTGTTCCTGAAGCACAAGTATACATCACCTCACACAGTAACAAGATTTCTGTTTCACTTGGCAGGGATCACTACAACGTTTTATAATGCAGACGGTATTTTTCAGAGGAGGGAATATATATGATGATGTGCAGCCTTGTGGTCGGAAATGCTGCTTCATATATGCACTGCCCACAGCAAGCATGAGTGAGCTGTGAATCGTGCCACATGGCATCACCACTGAATCATCACACCCGGTAGATCCTGAAGCCACATAAATAATATCATGGTAACTGGATGGAAAGACTTGAAGGACAGATTGTTACTAGTGGTTTTTCTTTAGAGGTGGAATGGGCATGGGCAGTACACCGACATATACCCTACTTTATTTTGTTACCAATCTCTTTTTTATATGCAATGGCATATCTTTCAATGCTAATGTTTAAACAAAACTGTGTAGGCCTATGTACATAATATAACATCCTTAAATCAACATTGCTATAGCATTACAGCTGTAAACATTCTAAAAATATTAATTTCCTAACATTTACCATAATTTACATTTTCTAATATGTGAGCCAGGCTACATTGCAGTAATATGCGATAATGTGCTGCATGGCTAAATACTTATAAGGTCCCAAAGGCGAGACCGATTGCATTGCAAATGCTTATTTTTTTAGCTTGTCCTCCAACTTTCTACCCACTTATGTGCAGAAGGGAAGCCTTGTGATAACTTTAATATGGGTCTTGAAGAGTGTTATCATTAAGGAGGTACTGTGATTGCCATTCAAGATTGACACTGACCCTCCGACTTAAATTCAAAGACGCCATTTAACAAGGAAAGACCAGAACCTGGCCTTGGCCAGTGGCGGCTGGCATGGCTCGTGGGTGGCGGGGTGGGTGCGGGCGCGAATATAAAAAGAATAAATAAACTTACCTTGCCGCTGGGACCCGCGTCTCTGCTCCTGCTCTCCTCTGGAACTCGAGGAACAGAAAGCACAGCAGCCCCCACTGACCAATCACAACGCTGCAATGCAGTGTTGTGATTGGTAAGCACCCAGGCTCCCCTGACCAATCACAACCCTGCAATGTAGCGTTGTGATTGGTTTTGAGCGTCCTGGTTCAATGCTCAACCAGGGAATGGGGGCCTGGGCATGTTCGCCACGCAGGCTGTAATGCAGCCTGCATGAAGAATGAGGGAAGTGCGCATGACTGGTTTGGGCAGCCTGAGAGGGCCAGCCAAACAGTCATTGTGCACTTAGCAGTGGGCAAACCACTCCTTTCCTGCTCCGAGAGCAGAGCAGCCCCGCTCACCCGCCCGCAAAGCAGCATGAAGCATAAAATGATAATAACGCAAAGTTATTATCATTTTATATTTCTACTACGTACTGCTTAAAAGCATTGGGAGGACGCTCCTCCGCCATAGAGGAGGAGCCACCACTGGCCATGGCCTTTTTGCATCCTCACTGTGCAGCCAGAACCACCCCCCACCCGATGCATCTGAAACCCTCTATCCCTTTTTTTCACTATTCCAAGAGTTTAATCTTAAATCTCATTGGACTCAACATGTTTGTAAAATTGCACAACGCACCGGAAAATACCACATAAATTGTGCTGACCTATTCCTCCCTGCCCCCCATTGAATGGAGATTAGTTTGCGCTTAAACCAAGTAGCTGCTGTTAAATAAATTATGCAATAGTGTTCCAAGTGTGCCCTTCTTCTTCTGATGCTTATTACCAGGTAAGACAGAGTGCAAATCAATGATCCAGTTAAACAATTACACTAACAACAGTTTGGCAGGGCAGAGTTGATAAATGTTGTATAGACTGATGATCAACTTTCCACCTTTTCTCCCCCTCTCCAGCCTCAGCTAGAGAAATAGACTATTCAGCAAGGTTGAGTTAAAAAATCTCAGCAAATTCACCTAATGTAGAACTGTCCATCTCTCTCCACACCACAGTCTTGTAGCCCCATACAAAGAACAGAAAATGGAAAACACAGGTTAGCCAGAAACATCCTCTTAGATAGGAAGAGGAGACACGTCAAATGTCCAAAAACATTGATATAATAGATATCTGTTTATTTCAGTTAAAAAAAGCAAAAGAAATGAAACTCTCATATTTGTGCATGGATGGTACATTATAAGGCAAACCCGAAGCAGTTACTATGGAAAAATATAAACAAAATATTATGAAAAAACAAACTAGTAATATTAGTTCAGATAATTGTTCAGGAAGACTATACAGTTCAGGGAAAATGAGCATTAAATGCAACCATAATTGTGCATTTTAGTGATTTTTCCACCAAAAAGCAATACAGTAGGATATTCTGCATCTTGCTAAATGAAAATACTTTTCCGAGCATAAAACACACTAAGGACCTCATTACGATGTTGGGCGGACTTGAGTGGAACCGACCGACCTCCAGTTGGCGGTCCCGACCACAGTATTACAATGCGACCGCACATGGTGCAGTTGCATACTCCCATTTCTCTATGGGAGCTTGTGGTGCGGCCGTAAACCAAGCTCCCATAGAGAAATGGGAGAATCTGTTCATCCCTGCACCGCGTGGCAGGCACCTCAAGGTGCCTGCCACACGGTGCAGGGATTAACATGGGGTCACCATAGGTGCCCCCTCGGCTCCCAACCAGAGGCCGCAGAGAGAAGGGGGCCTGCTAGGGGCCCTCAAAGTCACTATCTGACAGGCTTTCCATGTCGGAAAGCCCGACACGGAAAGCTTGTCAGAAACCGACATTGTAATCCCGATGGCGGAAACTCTGTCCATAGGGATTATGCTGGGGCCTCCGACTGACCGATCGACTCCTTGAGCCCGTCGGAATCCAGCTGGAATGACCGGCATGTTTCACTTTCGACTGCCGACATTGTAATGCGGTGGTCAAAAGTGAAGCTGAAGATTTCAGTCGGAAAGCCTCCGACCGCAAGTAGGAGGATTTCCGACCAACATCGAAATAGGGCCCTATAGGTGCTTCATCTCAAACTAATATTGTATGAGAAAGCATGTGATACATTTAAAGAAAATAAATCTGCTTACTTGCATGAGTTGTGCAATTTGGTCCATCATTGATCAAGAAAATACGGCATCCACATAATTTAATATTACTATACATTTTATGAATGAATTCACAATACCATGTCATTATTGGAATTGGGGAAAAATACAGAAATGTAACTCCTATTGAGTATTATCTTACTAGTTTTTTTACCACACATCTGCCGTAGGCATGGCCTTCTGCCCATGGGCATTCCATAATGACAATTTCCATATAGGTTTGATTTTCTTTTTCTTTCTTTTTTTGCATAATTGAGCCAGCATTGCAGACTTCTTGTGTCTGCTGTATTTGAATAATTTTTTTGTCAGTGTGCATATTATTTTGTGTAGCTCATTAGTGGTCAGTAGGATGCTAAAAATCGTAAAGCAAATATATACTTGAATGTGCTAGTTTTCACAGGGAGTTATTGCTGTGTGTTGGATTGTCTGCTGGAGTTGCTGCATGCATGGTGTGTGTGAGACTGGTGATTAAATTTGAGGCTGAGAATACTTAGAACAGCCCCTGCTCCCCCTGAGATTTGTTTTTTTGCTTCACACCCTCTTCAAATGCTTACATGTGGGAGGGAGAGTATAAAGTAATGGGGAGCAAGGATGGTATTGAAGGAGAGGACGTTTATTGGTCGCACAGTTGGGATTGTACTGGGGTGTGATAGGTACAGGACTGCACCTTCTCTTTTGTCTCACGGCTTTATTCTATATATTTTCCACTTTGATTGTCTTTTTCTGCCCCATCACTATGTCACAACCCGAATCTCCCATAACTGCCCCTCTCTCCGAGCACAATTCAGCTCTCCTGTGACTTTCACCTGGCAGTTGTTCCTGTCACTGTCCCCTTCTTCCATCATTGTTCACCTCCCTCACTCCTCTACTCTCAAACCCGACTTTTGTTTCACTTACCCTTTCTATTACTTACTGCATGTCATTCCTACCCTTATTTTTCTCTTTTCACTACCCACATCCCCTCAATGTCCAGACTCCCTTCAAAACTGTCAATGCCACTCTGATGCAGTTACTAGCCATCACTCTTTTCACTATCACCTTTCCTGTCTTATCCCTAAGGTTGCAAAGTCCTCTCAGAGAAAATTAACTGCCATTTGTTCATGTTTTGAGATTTTGAATGGGGCAACATCTGTCATGTGACTAAGAACTGTCGTAAAAATCTCTGCACTCTTTTTTAGTACGGCTATCTATGCTCTGTCTTTTTTGCTCTCATAATTATCCAGAAATAGCATAGAAGCCCTTAAATACTTTTCAATTTAGTTCTTATTGTATTTGTTGTTTTAGTTTCATACATACACAAGAACAAAATATCGACTTTGGCTGACTTTGTGGTTCTGGTTTTTTACCCCTCACGACATAAAAAATACAAACCAGGTCGACAAAATACGACCTGGGTGGCAAACCAGCATCCTCCGCACTGCCCACCAGTTGATATCGGGGAAGGTTTGGTAGTGGTGAGGCAGATTCTGCCTGACACATCATTGACTTTTCCCCGGCACTATCAGCCTTCCAGAGGCCAGATGACGGTCAATGCTTCCCCACAACTCTTCTCACTGTCAACCCTCCTTTGGTGCCTATGCACGCACCCTAAACTTTTTAGAGGTGGCATCCTGCTACATTCAGCCTCCTGGAAGCACAAAGATGGTTACCCCGCACAAGCACAACTCCCTATAAAAAGAAGTCTTAAACAAGTACCACCCAAAAATGATAGTAATGTAGGTATCACCATAATAATAAAGTTTTAGCTTGCCTTGCGAAGTCTTCTTTAGGCAGCTGTGCTTGATCACACAAACTATGCCCACTCAAACCAGTTATCTAGTAGTTGTGGAACTAGTGCCCCCTAAAAATAACACTGCCCCCCAACGGGAGTGGCAGGTACTCTGATATCTAGAGAAATCTGATTCTGTGTTTATACGGTTTTGCTTTCTTTGAAATAAACAGTGGCCTTTTAGCCAGAATATCTGCTAAAGTGTGTGCCAATACCTGTTTTTTGCCAATTTACTGCAGGGTAAAATGCAGTGAGCTATGGTCAGTAATGTTGAGAGAGGAAGAAGGGTAGAAAGATGGAGAGCGAGAAGGAGAAGGGCAGAGAGAGGTCAGGTGTGCTGGCAGCTCTAGAATCCAAGGTTTCAGGGCCAGTGCCCCAGCACCCCGTGGAAGGGCTTTCCCCTATCATCCCACAAGCCCTGAACTATTCTGAAAATGGGACTGTTTACAATCTAAACCCCCTTAGCTCACTCATAACTATAAGTACCTGTCAACGCACCCTCATTTGGCGGGAGTCATCCTCTGTTCTACCATGTGTACCTTCCTGAAAAGCAACATGAGTCCATAGACTTCCACAAGGTCACCCTCATTGAAAGCTTGCATCATCCTCCGAAAAATATTCTTTCTCCTTTCACTTTAATTGGATCACTCTCCTAAACATCTGGCTTCACCCTCATTCAAATGTTAACTGGTTGACAGGTATGCTGTACGTGGACATTCATTTTAATTGGATCACTCTCTTAAACATCTGGCCTCACCCTCATTCAATGGTTAACTGGTTGACAGGTATGCTGTACGTGACATTCATTTTGATTGGATCACTCTCTTAAACATTTGGCCTCACCCTCATTCAATGGTTGACTGGTTGACAGGTATGCTGTACGTGACATTCATTTTTATTGGATAACTCTCTTAAACATTTGGCCTCACCCTCATTCATTGGTTAACTGGTTGACAGGTAGGCTGTACGTGGACATTCATTTTAATTGGATCACTCTCTTAAACATCTGGCCTCACCCTCATTCAATGGTTAACTGGTTGACAGGTATGCTGTACGTGACATTCATTTTGATTGGATCACTCTCTTAAACATTTGGCCTCACCCTCATTCAATGGTTGACTGGTTGACAGGTATGCTGTACGTGACATTCATTTTTATTGGATAACTCTCTTAAACATTTGGCCTCACCCTCATTCATTGGTTAACTGGTTGACAGGTAGGCTGTATGTGGACATTCATTTTAATTGGATCACTCTCTTAAACATCTGGCCTCATCCTCATTCAGTGGTTAACTGGTTGACAGGTATGCTGTACGTGACATTCATTTTGATTGGATCACTCTCTTAAACATCTGGCCTCACCCTCATTCAACTGTTAACTGGTTGACAGGTATGCTGTACGTGGACATTCATTTTAATTGGATCACTATCTTAAACATCTGGCCTCACCCTCATTCAATGGTTAACTGGTTGACAGGTATGTTGTACGTGACATTCATTTTGATTAGATCACTCTCTTAAACATTTGGCCTCACCCTCATTCAATGGTTAACTAGTTGACAGGTATGCTGTACGTGACATTCATTCAATGGTTAACTGGTTGACAGGTATGCTGTACGTGACATTCATTTTAATTGGATCACTCTCTTAAACATCTGGCCTCACCCTCATTCAATGATTAACTGTTTGGCAGGTATGCTGTACGTGGACATTCATTTTGATTTGATCACTCTCTTAAACATCCGGCCTCACCCTCATTCAATGGTTAACTGGTTGACAGGTATGCTGTACGTGGACATTCATTTTAATTGGATCACTCTCTTAAACATCTGTCCTCACCCTCATTCAATGGTTAACTGGTTGACAGGTATGCTGTACGTGGACATTCACTTTAATTGGATTACTCTCTTAAACATATGGCCTCACCCTCATTACATAGTTTACTGGTTGACAGGTATGCAGTACGTGGACATTCCCTTTAATTGGGTCACTCTCTTAAACATCTAGCCTCACCCTCATTCAGCAGTTTACTGGTTGACAAGTACGCTGAATGTGGGCTTTCACTTAAATTGGATCACTCTCTTAAACATCTGGCCTCACCTTCATGCAGTAGTTTACTGGTAGACAGGTATGCTGTATTGACATTCACTTTCATTGGATCACTCTGTCGCCCTCATTCAGTAGTTCACTGATTGACAGGTATGCAGTATGAAGACATTTACTTTAATTGGATCACTTTCTCAAACATCTGGCCTCACCCTCATTCAGTAGTTTACTGGTTGACAGGCATGCTTTATGTGGACATTCACTTTAATTGGATCACTCTCTTAAACATCTCTCCTCACCCTCATTCAACTGTTAACTGGTTGATAAGTATGCAGTATGAAGACATTCACTTTAATTGGATCATTCTCTTAAACATCTGGCCTCACCCTCATTCAATAGTTTACTGGTTAACAGGTATGCTTTATATGGACATTCACTTTAATTGGATCACTCTCTTAAACATCCGGCCTCACCCTCATTCAGTAGTTTACTGATTGACAGGTATGCTGTATGAATACATTCACTTTAATTGGATCACTCTCTTAAACATCTGGCCTCACCCTCATTCATTAGTTTACTGGTTGACAGGTAAGCTGTATGTGACAAGCCATTCAAAACTCGAGCCTGACTCAATGTCTGGCTCTGACCCATGCTCATGGGCACAGTTCCCTCCCCCCCATCCCCCTCCTCCAAAGAAAGAACCAAGGGGCATATTATCAACGGCCAGCGATAATTATCGCTGGCCGTGCTTAGCGATAGATTTCTTATCGCTGGCTATCTCTGGAAATTATCGCCCTGGTAGCGCGTTATTAACGACACGCTTCTCCAGGGCGATAAAAATTCCAGAGATAGCGAGAGTTATCGCCGTTTTGCAGGGAACATCGCTGGTTTTCCAGCGATGTTCCCTGCAAGACGGCGATAACCTTGCTGATACGACCCTGTGGTCGTATCAGCAGAATCCACCCCTATGTTAGGGATGGCTAAGTCGGGATTATAGCAGACGTTAGATTTTGGCGAAAACGGCCGTTTTCGCCAAAATCTAACGTCTGCTATAATCCTGTGGGCTGTCTTGTAAATATCGCGATGTGCACATCGGCGATATTTACAACGTAGCCCATCTGGGGTATGCCCAGTAACGCCCACTTTGCATCTCATTAGAGATGCAAGGATGGGCGTTGGGGAGAAAGGGCGATAGTGCAGGGATTCACGCGATAGCGTGACCTTGCTGATTAGGCGATAGAATTATCGCCGCTTTCCGTCCGAAAACGGACGCTGAAGCGGCGATAATTGACTATCGCCTGGTTGTTAATATGCCCCCAAGTGGGCAGCCTACACATTGCCCAGTTCCTTCCCTAATGAGGTTTTTAAATGCATAACTGCTAAACACGGGACAGACAAGTGAAAATAAATCCAAAAGGGGTTTCAGCATCAATTTGTTTCTGCAGTTTAAAAGCACAGTATGTAAGTGAAACTGTGCACGCCCAAGTTTCTCACTGAAGACCTTTGTAAACCTGAACGCTAACTCAGTGGGTTTTCTGGCACCTCTTTGTTTAGCTAATGTGTGTCATTATCTTCACTGAGGAACTGAGCTCTTGAAATTGTTCTCGCCATCGAGTCAGAGGAAGTCAGTGATATTAACATGCAAATAATATCCTGCTTTCCCATTATTTAATTCTTTTGGTTTGAAAGACTTCTTGTGTCAATTTGATTAAACGGGCCATTTATGTATTTATTTAAATCGCTGCAGTACTTAGCTGCTGAACAAAAAGGCACTTCCCTTGTGGTCAATTGAATACAAAAGAAGTTATCAACCCAGTGACTAAATTGCGTAATATGTTACTTGAAAACCCTTGGCTCAGTTCCTGGCTTCCTTGCTTGACCAAAGTATGTGATCTTAGTCAAATCACTTTACATCACTGTGTCTCATTTTCCTTGATGGTCTCCTTTTGGAGCACAGATATTCTATTTAATGTTAAATCTTCTTTTCAATTTCTGTGCACCTATATAAAAACAATGGGCCATATTCTCAAGGAAGTGGCGGAGAGAGGCGTTAGCCTTCTTGGCTTAACGCCTCTCTCCGCCACTTCGGAAGCGCAAGGCTGCACCCTATTCTCAAGGATATGGTGCAGCCTCGCGTTTCCCCCTGCGATGGCGCTAAGTTTCACAACTTAGCGCCAACGCAGGCACGCTTGCACCAGAGTGCAAGGGTGTCTGCAAGAAGGGAGGTTTGTTAATGTACAGGAAGGTGTCCCTTCCTGCACATAAACCTAAAATGCCAGTTTGTAACTTACATGTGTGCTGCTTCATGCAGCACACATGTAAGTTACAAAACGGCATTTAAAAAAAAGGTTTGTTCATGTACAGGAAGGGACTCCTTCCTGTACATAAACAAACAATGGCATTTTGCTTTTTCCATGTGTGCTGCAAAAGGCAGCACACATGGAAAAGGCAAAAACGAGGAGAAATAAAGCATTTCTCCTCGTTGCGCCACCTTAAGACCAGATTATCCCTGGTCTTAAGTTTGGCGCTACCTCCTATTTCCGCTGCTCTTGTGAATAGGAGGTAGCGTCAAACTCAATGGGTGTTGCAGTGGAACGCCCACCACAACACCCACTGCACGCCCCCTTCACGCTAAAAACAGCGTGAATGGGACCCTATTCACAAGGCAGCATTAAGCCGCGTTAAGCCACTTAACGTGGCTTAACGCTGCCTTGTGAATAAGGCTAAGCCCCTATCGCCACAACATCGTCACTGAAAGTGACGTTGTGGTGGCGATGGGGGCTTGAGAATATGCCCCAATGTATATAGTATCCTTTTACGTTTTTTTATCAAGAATAATTCCTAGTATGGAGATGTAAGGAATAAAGAAACTCCTGGATTCATAACTGATACTGTAATTTGATACTGTTCGGACATTGATCTGAATTCAATATTATTTTAGTTTGATTCTCATATGAAATGTATAGTTTTAGAAAATCGTATTTAAATGTTTACAACGAACTGGGTAGAACTGAAACATTCGTAGATAAATTTCGAACTCGCATATGTAATTTAAAAATCACAGTTCAGAAGCAACTCAGATTCAGGTAACATAAATATTTGTGAAACTGCATACATATGAGAACTTAATCAGCAACCCCGGATACTGGTAAGTATGTTTACAGTACATACAGTAATCATAGTGTACTACATTAAAGTAAAACACGGGCATATTCACAAGAATATGTCAGAGCGCGGAGCTGTGCTAAATTTTACAGCTACTCGCTCTGACATTTTCACAACACAGGAATGCACATTATTCACAAGAATGCGGCGCACAACTTTGTTTCCCCTAGCGCTGGTGCAAAAAAAAGCTGCCTAGCGCCAGCACAGGCACCTTGAAGCCATGTTGCAAGAGTGCCTGCGCTACAGGGCCATTGTTTATGTGCAGGAAGGGACACCTTCCTGCACATAAACAATCAATAATGACGAATTGGCACCTTCTATATTTGATGAAGAATGCAGCACACACTAAAAGAGCAAAAAACAAGGAGAAATTAATAATTTCTCCTCGTTGCGCCATTCTAACGCCTGGTATTCCATGGCGTTCGTTTTTGGCGTTGCCTCAGCCTTGTAAATCTGAGGCAGCATCAAAAAAGAATTGTCTCCGCTGTGGAACGCCCACAACAACACCCATTGCACTCCCCTTTGCCGCAGAGGACTGCTGCGGAAAGGGGCATATTTACAAGGTGGCGTTAAGCCACGCAGACTGACTTAGCGCCACCTTGTAAATATGGAAAATGGCGCTGCGCCACCGAAGCGTAAAAAAAAGTGACGCTCCGGTGGCGCTCAGGGCTTGGAAATATGCCCCACAATGTTTCATGCGAATCAACGCAATATTAGAAGGGGGAAAAAATGACAATACACCGCGCTTCAGTGGCTGATCAGCCTTACGCTTGACACTCAAAACTAAACTAAATAAGTAAATAAATATTACATAAATAAGCAAATAATTAAATAACATAGCCCAGAATTGGCTCGTGGATAGCTCAAACTGCGAACTTCGAGATAATTTAATTACTTTCTCCTGTTTGTTCCAAGAAAGTATGTTGACTCACCAGTAGATGGCGCAATTGCAGTTTCAAAATCGTACTTCACTTTAAAACAGAAAAGCGTTTTGAAGAAACGGCTCAGTTACACCCATCCAAGGTTCGCCCGGGAATACTTGTGGCGGAACTTTATGAAAAACGCTCCAAACTTGATAAATTCGCCACTGTTAGTTAGGACATGAGGTATTTTCACCCATGACAAAAATTTACAAAAACTCAGGGCATATTAGCAAGACCCACGATAAAATTATCGCCGTTTTAGCGGCAGTTAACGGCGATAATGGGCTTGCTAATATGCGTTATAGAATTCCAATAGAAGCCCAGGTTAGATGTCCTGCACATCTAACCTGGGCTTCTATTGAATTCTATAACGCATATTAGCAAGCCCATTATCGCCGTTTTAGCGACAGTTTCCTGCCGCTAAAACGGCGATAATTTTAACGTGGGTCTTGCTAATATGCCCCCCAGTTCTCTCATAAGCAGTACTCAATTTATAGTTGGCTAACACCAGCATTTCCATACTAAAGAATCCACAGTACAATGGATGTTTATTGCTGAATCCCATTAAAGGCACCGCATTTCTGCCTTAAAGTTCGTTTGTATAGTGTTTCGACAAAGTCGCTTTAGTAGAAGCTTTAAACTAACGCATATAATAACCCACCATGAAAATATAGAAGATGAAAGTGCACGGGGTCGGCATTCGGCAATATCTTGGCGATATTTGGCAAACAATTTTTTTTGTTACTTTTTGTTTGTTACATAACTTTTCACATGTATATCATCACTAGTTTGCTATTAAAACATGACGACATCACTCTCTGACGTCACAAATATCTTATGCTGAAGGGCCAGCGGAAGTTGTAATAATATCTCAGACGTTAACAAGGCCCTGCAAGAAAGTAGCCGGAATAGTGGCTACCAAAATCTCTTCGAGGTAAGTAAACGTAGGTAAGTATAGATGTACTTTTCTTACCTCCACATTTACATGCATTAAAAATATATATATCGTACTATAGTAAATCTATGCTATTGCTAACCTACATATAATTACCGTGAAAATATTTTTGCAGAACGATATTAAATATACAGTATTATGTAACAATACCCCGAACGCAGTTATTAGATTGATTGAACATATTAATCATTAGCATGCCGAAATCTATTTGAAACATGGCTGGCATTATAGTAGAAAATGTTATCTTATCTTGCTGAAAAACTTGGTTTACGAACGGTTTGATTCGCCCAAATTAAAAGACAGGAGTGGATACCAGACTTTTAACTCACACGGTTACTTGGTGATATCACACGGCGATTCACAAAGGGAGTGATTCACACAGGTAAACATACACTTTTGCGAAAGTTTACGGATTTTTTAGTATTCACAAACTACAAGTTCATAGTAAGTTTAGAATCTCAGAGATTCCGCAGTCGGGGCAGAGGACTCCGCACTTAAAAAGATAGAACAGGTCTATCTTTATCAGTGTATGGTCCTCCGCCCCAACAGCGGACTCTCTGCAGTCATAAACATACTACTTACTCCTAGTTTGTGAATACCAAACTTTGGTCCTATTTATGAGGTGGTTTGTGTCACTCTTGCATCACGCAACTGAGTGCAAGAGCGACGCAAACCTAACGTGATTTATGAAGCTACGCAAGGCCATTTTGCGTGGCCCTGAGTGGCTCCATAAATCTGGAGTAAGGCAGCACATCGCAAGTCGCTGCGTTGCCTAACTGTGCCCTCGGAAGGTGTCTATGGGCGTTGCATGGGTGTTCCCATGCAACTCCCATGACGCATTCCAAGATTTACCAGAACTGGTAACCTGGGAATGCGCCAAAAAGATACACCTTCTCAGGAGAGGTGTAACAAGGGGAAATATCTTTATTTCTCCTCGTTACTTCCTCTTTCAAAAAGGAAAATGCCTCTCAAGATTGTTTTTGTGCAGGAAGGTGTCCCTTCCTGCACAAAAACAATCCTGCATGAAACGCAGGCACCCTTGCACCATGGTGCACCCTTGCACCATGGTGCAAGGGTGCCTGCATCGGTGCTAGGCTGCCAAAAGTGTGTCAGGGCAGGGGAAAAGGCAGGAATGCAAAGTATTGCCTTAAATACGGCGCATTCCCACCTTTACCCTGTCATGCAGTGCAGCACAGCAAGGTGACGTGCTGCGCTACACAGCGTGACATTATCTTAAATAGGCCCCTTTGTGTTTTTTCTGGAGTGTGTGGGCAGAGGTGGTGAATAGAAATACATCAGGCTGAGCTCAGCACAAAGCCCACCCCTCCAAGGCTTCGCCTCCTCTTCACACGGTGAAAAGTTTTTAAAAAGTGTCAGGCCGTGGATTCGTCTGGCATTCAGGAGCAGATGAGCGTCTGTTTATTGGTTGTGTAGAAGGAAAACTGCTGGAGTTTCTTTGAGAGCAAATGTGATGGGTGGAATGTTTTCAAAAGTGTCAACCACTGGCAATTCCTCAGGTCGCACGCCATTTCCTCTCTTTTTCCTCACTGCGCTACTCCAGACAGGGACCAACCATAAGTGAAAGGGCCTTCCTCCAGCTCCAATAGGAAACATTCAACCCAATCTCAAAGAACAAAAATGAGGCAAGGAGAAAATGAAATACAGATTTAAAAATCTCGACCTGCTGCATGATTTCTCCAAATGTAGTGCATTTCTGTATTGATTATCACCGAAGAATAAGCCATGTATTCACGCATGCCTTTACAACGCGGGCTATACAACGAATGCGTCGTTACCACGCTTTCCATTACAACGCAAGTTGTTACAACAACTTGCTTTAAGGAAGTGCTGGAGTTTGGAATAGTATATTTTACTATTCCAACTCCAGTCTATGAAACAGTAAGGAAGGTGTTGAATTTAAAATCCAACACTGAGTTCCCTAAAGCAAGTTGTTGTAATGACTTGCGTTGTAATGGAACACGTGGTAACGATGCATTCGTTGTAGTGCCTGCGTTGTAATGGCATGCGTTGCTCTGGCAGCGTTGTAAACACTATTCCCATCACGGACCAATGGATGAGTGAGTAGATTGTAAAGCATGTACCCTTCATTCCATCCCCTGCTTTGCTTCCAAGCACTTTATATTAATTCCACCTCATCCATGCCTCCTGACCGGTGTCTGAAGTGTGTTTAATATAATCTGATGCACAAAATCACTGCTCTGATGTAGTGCCTCATTACTCTCTTATGTCTCCATACTTTTTTCCACAGAGTGCTAAATGCAGCTCCCTCAGCATAATAGCAACTGCAGCTTACCCTTAATTAAACAGATAACTATTTGCTCAGAATCATTAAATGTGAACTTTCTTCGGCAGTTCACAGTCATTAGCTGCAACGGAAGCCCTTTGGGACTTCTGTGTATTTTGTGCAAAGTTGGTGTTAAAGGCAGGCGAGCAGGGCTATTATGGCAAGTTAGCACACATTTTAACACAAGCAGCCAGACAGCCTTGATAGCGCCTTCATTAAACTATTCAATGCCTTTATGTTCTGCAGATTATGGGTCCTCACCTACATTTCTTATTATTTATTGATAATAAAATACCACACATGGAAACTCTATATATATATATCTGCTCTGTGACTTGGAATGGCGTGTTAGAAATATTAAGAAATAGGGCCACCCAGAATGCCAGACTGAGCCCTGGGTTTCTTGCAGTTAGAACACTAATAATCAATGTCTTGGACTCATTTTAAACATAATTACATCATCCACAGCAAGTGCAGATCTGCTTCATAAATGTTTATAGCTTTAATCTACTTCAAATATTTTTGTCTTCTTTTTATTCTGCACCCTACTTGGCCCACAGTTATTGCCACAATAGTAGCTTCTGAACGATTTAACAAACAAACCTTATAAGGGAAATAAGGGAAACAAACCTTATCTGGGAAAAAGAAGTAGGGGCAGATTTACAAGAAAGTGACGCATCTGTATAGATGCGTCACTTTCCCTGCGCCACCCTTAGAAACCCTTGCGCCACCATAGATGCGCCGTATTTACAATAGGGCGCACTATGGCGCAAGGATTGACAGATGCGTCAGAAATTCTGACGCATCTGTTGGCGGAAAAGTCACGCATTGCTGGAGTCGTGTCGCAAGCACGACGCAACTCCAGCAATGCGTGTTGAGGCCTATTCCCACTACACTGCATCACTACTTACACCTGCTTCAAGCAGGCGTAAGGTTTTGACGCAGTGGCGTCCTAAAAGTGGCGCAGTGAAATCTTGTAGATTTCACTGCGTCACTTTTACGAAGCCTTCCTGCATGGGAACGCCCACCCTGCATACATTATACCTGACGCAGGTATAATGTGACGCAGGGCTTTACAACGTGACGCATCTCCCTAGATGCATCACGTTGTAAATAGGCCGCATTGTTTGCGCCGCTGTTGCGTCAAAAAAGTGACGCAACTGCAGCGCAAAAGTCACACAAGGGGCTTGTAAATCTGCCCCAAAATGTATAATCATTCCTCTAGGGGTACGACAAGAGTTGGTGCCTTTAGTGCAGTTCTGCACTGCTCACATACTGTCAAATACAGTTGTACATGAAAATGAGGAGGAAGGAGAACAATAATGTTTTTCTGTGATGGTATGTACTAACAGACAATGTCCGAGCAATGTCTGTGCTCCGAGTCCCTGCCTAAGCCCATGATGATGCTGTTTGCATGCAGACGGGGCAGAAAATGGAGGCAGACAACCCCTAGAATCTAAACTGTTGGTGTTTTGGGCCGCTTCATGGAAACAAGTGGTGGGGGACACTAAGGCCCTCATTATGATGGAGGTCAGTCGGACCGCAGACTGCCATCGCATCGGGCAGACGACTGTTCGACAATGAGTCGGCAGTCCCACTCAGCCTATTATGATCAGACTGCGGTGCAGGTGGTCGGAAAGTGCCTTTTTCTACTGATGCTTGTGCTGAAGCACAGGAAAAGGGCCGCAGCACAAGCCGCAGTAGAAAAAGGCACTTTGTGCACATCCAAGCACTCTCTGCCAAGCACCATATGGTGCCAGGCGCACGGTACATGGATGTGTGGGGGGCACTACATGGGGATGTCGCCTTTACATGGTGGTGGGACCGCCATGAATAGGCAGTCGGAAAGGGACTTCCTTTCCATTGTAGGGATAGGATTCCGATCCCCGCCCTGATGGGGTCTTGGATCCTTTTGGAGGCGGCGATTTTTTCCTCCCGACCTCTGCGCTCCAACCATCGGTATTGTAATCTGGCGGTCGAGCCGATGACCTGGATGTCAGGCAGACCATTACCGACAGCCTGTCGGTGGTGTTCCGCCCTCCATCTTAATGAGACACTTAGACAGGAGCAGTGTAAAGGGAGTTGCACTGCCACCTTCAAGATGGCTGCCAAGATGGCCATGACTGAAAGTGAGCTTACCTGACAGGCAGAAATGTTCGGAGGGTCCAGCTGACGACCAGACCATTGCTGCCTCAATCGTGAGTGAGCAGTGACTAATGAGGGGCATGACTACACTACTTTGCTCTTAGGTACTGCCACACTGTTCATGGGAAATCGAGTGAGAAAAATCTGCAGAAGACGACAGAATGTGATTTTATTACTTGGTGAATGGGAAAAAGCACTAGTGACAATCAGTCACTTGCAGGTCGAGTTATGTGGAAACCACAGGGGGTTACCAGGGGTGTAACACAGGCCCCCGCAGCCCCTGCGGTGCGGGAGACCCCCGAGCTGCAGGGGGACCCCTCAGCACAGTACTCAGGCCTGAGCGCTCCGGATTAAATCTGGAGTGGGGCCCCTCTGTGTAACTTCAACTTTCGTTACGCCACTGGGGGTTACGGTGATGCGGGTCTCAGGACCAATCCACAACTATAAGTTCAATTTTACCTCGTCCGAGAAGCCCCTGTGCAGAGTTTCCCTGGCTGTCCTTGGTGCTGAAGTGGGAGCCGCAGGAGAGCTGGGTTTACCACTTAGATGGTGCTGAGGAGGAAATGGATGCAAAAGGTCAACAAAAGGGCTACTGCTGTGGCAGATTGAAGATGCTGCATGGTTCCCGCTTGTTGTAGCATTCAGTGAAGATGGTGGTAACTAGACTGGTCACCAGCAAGCCTTGGTAGCTGTAAGGTCAGCTAGATGATACTTCAATGTCCGAAGGTTCCGGGGAAAATGTTAGCCGCCTGAAAGTTGCTGGAGGTCAGGACTACGTTTTCCACAATGCACTGGACCATCTACTTTTGGGCGATCCCTGAGAGGGCCGATGGCCAGTGATTCTTTGTTTCTGGGAGTCTGTTTTTACCTGCGGGCTGCAGGGGACTAGTGCCACTAATCCAAGGGAGTCTGGAGTTGCACTGGGTGCTCAAAGGGACCCCTCTGTCTGGGGATCTGGTCTTTGGTCTGGGACAAGTTGCAGTAGTGCAGTTGCAGGGTGGTTGCCACCAGTGCAGGTTATCGCGCCTTTGCTTTGTGCAAGTCCTGAAGTTGCAGATTAGGTCTCTTCTTTGTCCTTGGTTGCAAGCCTTCACAGATCTGAGGTTCTGTTGCCAGGGATGTCCCTTAAACCCTAGATTTAGGGACGTTAGGGGTGTGGGCGCAAGTGGCCAATAGGCTACTTGCCCCAGTGGCTACTCCATCCCTGAGGAGTGCACATCTGGGGTTGTGGGTCACCTTTTCTACCCAGAACCCTCTAGTCGTCCACTTCTAAAAATAGCAGAAACCTTCCTTGGCTGTACAGACCAGGTAGCCCACCCTAGGAGTGTGGCTAGCCTTCTGGGGGTGTATGCCTCCTGACTAACTAATTTCCCCACCTGCCCGGGTGCAAATGTGCCAGGGAGCAGGGGGAGGGAGGCTTTCTCCTTTTGAAATCAGCCTGTGGGCATATCAGAGGCAATGCATGCTTTGAAGCTCACTGCCTTGATGTAAAACTTCACTAGCCATCCTGTCAGGGAGGGAGGTGTTACCTCCTTCCCAGGTACACCTTTGTTTCTGACTCCTGGGAGTGTTCCCACTCCCTGGCAGGATGTCAAAGTCCTGCCTTGGTGCTAGCAGCTGTAGGCTGCTAGCCAGGGCACAGGAAAGGCAGGGGCAACCAAGTGGGCAACCTCTAAGGTAGCCACCTGAGTGTAAGCCGCAAACCTGATATTGGAATCATGTGAGGGGGGGATTAGGCATGTTGTTTGATACTAACCATGGCTATATTTAGTGGTAGCATAATGGAGCTGGCGGCCTCGGGGTGCCAGGGTGCCAGCCCATGTTATCCTATGGACAGCTGATCACTTATAGCAGTCCTTAATGAAAAGAGCCTGCTATAGAGAGATGTAAGCTTGCACTTATATGTCTGCACCTTTAATATAATGCACACTGCTTCCTGTACTTAGGAGGCCTACCTTAGGGGTGACTGATATATATTAAAGATAGTGCTTTGACCTTGCCACTCATGGTGAAGGCAAAGTTGAATTGGAGCAGATGCACTGTTCCTGCAGTCTGCAATGGCAAGCTTGCTGTCATCTGTTTACTTGGGTCACTCAGGGTGGCAAAAATAGTGCTTCAAGCCCTCATGATCCCTTTAACACACATGCACTGGGCACACTTGGTACCCCTTTACTTGGGACTTATAAGGGGTTTCAAGTCTTTGCCAGTTGGGAGTGCCAATTTGCTTACATTGGGTTTAGGGAAAGAGCACTGGAACTGGGGCTTGAACAGCAGGTTCCAGTGCACTTTCAGAGTCATAACCATCACCATTGAAGTAAAACGTGTGGGAGTGCCCATACAAAAAGGGCATTTTCCTAAAGTCTATATACTGTGACTAAATGTAGGGAATTTCAAGGTGCTACTCTACACTTGCAAAGAGAGAAGATTCCCTTCAGGTGGGGCTATCCCTTCTGCCTCCACTTCACCGCCAATAGAAAATGCCATTCAGAAAAAGAGGTATGTGAGGCAAAGGAACTGCTAGGTATGCCATCTGGGACATCCACTTTGCTAGAGATTGAGCTTGCTGGCCCAGAGGAAATTAGAAATGCATGTTAAACTAAAAAATTGAATGCTAGTCACAAGGTAAGTCAAAGACTGCATGTTGGACTTGGCCTTTTTGCAGGGTCATCCCTAAACTTTTTGCCTTTCTCCTAGCCATTTTTCTGACATGGTGTTGGTGGTTTTAGGACTATGGGCACTTTAGCACTGCTGTTCAGTGTAAAGTGCGTGTGCTCTCTGTGATAAATGTGGTAAGATTGGTCTATACCTGTTTGGCCTATTTAATTAACCTGTGAGTCACTTGTAAAGTGGTATCTCATATACCCAGGGCTGGTAAATTAATCAGGAGGCTCCAGGGACCGCAGATGAGGCCAGCGATACCGAGAGAGAAGTCCCGGCCCCCAGAAGAGGGACCGGGTGAAGAGCGGAGTTGCTGAGGCCCGGAGGAGTATCCACGAAGCCCGGTGAGTGAGGGCTTCACTTGTTGGACACCCACAGCTGCCCCGCCTGGCAGTGGGCAGCTGTAACTTTGGCCGCATTTGGTTTTAGTAGGGTCCCTGAGTGGGACTTGGGGCACATTTGCTGGTAGAGGCCCCGTGGGGACTCCATAGGGCACCGTCAGTGCCCGTGCTCAGTCCTTTAGGGTCATTGTTGTGCGTGAGCAGTCCAGGAGGCACAATGGTGCCGGTCGGGTCACATCGTCGGTGCTCACTGGGGTCCATTTGTTTTGGAAGAGTCCCAGAGAGGGGCTCAGGTGGCATAGTGAGTGCCAGTGATGTTCCCAGCTGCCCAGCAATTAGTGGGTAGCTGCTACGTTTAGGCTGGTGCCAATGCGCACTTTGGAGATTGCTGCCTTGGCAGCCGCCCTGACTTTGCTGGACATAGGGCATTCCAGCCCTCTGAGAAGGCCAGTTGGCCTGGGGGCAGGTTGGTGACATTGGTAGAGCGCCAGGCTCTACAGGATTGCGTAATGTGCTATTGCCTACTCTGAATGTTGCCAAGAATGATTTAGGCCCATTGCGTAATGTGTTTATGCTAATGAGGTTTGGGCCTAATGTGGGTTTATGTCTAATGCTAATAGTATAATGCTTAGGTCATTATGGTACCAGTAGTTACTGGTTGTGTTTTATATTTGCATTTACTTACCTGTTCTGATGGTTCTGACCATGGCCCGATTGGCCTAGTCCTGTATATAATTCCCCTGTGAATATTACCTGTGCCAGTTGGCACAGTGTAAATGTGTGATTACGTTTCTAATTTGTTTTATGACAATACAAAGGCTATTTTTTATATAACCTTGTGTGGAGTTCCTTTTGTGGTGTGCCTAGTGTGTTGCTGCTGTGTGTGTGTTGCGCAAACGCTTTACACATTGCCTCCGGGATAGGCCTGACTGCTCGTGCCAAGCTACCAAGGGGGTGAGCAGGGGTTATCTTGGGTGTGTAACTCCCTTGCCCTGACTAGAGTGGTGGTTTCTGCCTGGCTTTGGCGCAAGCCTTAGCCAACCAGAAATCCCATTTCTAACATTGGTTGTCAGCGGTGAGGATAGGACTTGCGTTTGCGCAGTACCACAGCGACAACTGGTTGCACTACAAGCTCTGCATTTAGATAATCACATGTTTGGGGATTATTTTTACTGATTTTATTTTTCTCCTCAAGAGTGTCATTTTTAAAGGGTGTTTTCTGCGCATTTATGTTTAGTGGCAGAAGAGAAAAAATGACAGGGCGGGGACGCCAGTAGGTGGGGAGGATCCCATAGATAGGGAGTCCCTTGCTGGGTCCAGTGCCCCATCCCTTTTCCTGTCCCCAGAGGAGTGGGTGGATAGGAGGGAAGAAAGGGAGTGTGGAGGAGAAAAAGTTAGCTCTGGAGGGTAGTTTATCCCCTGAGCTCAGTTGAGTTGTCTGGATTCACCAGTAAGGGTGGGATCCAGTGGTGGCAGCAATTTGGTGTTCAGTGCAGGAAGTCCCATTCCCCGTTCCCAGAGTATGGTACTTGGTTCCCAGTAAGAGGGGTACAGGTTGAGATTTAGGGGCAGTAAGGAACTGTCTCACCAGTCTTAGGGGGGGTTTGTGGATGAATGTTGTGATGCACTGGACGAATGGGTGCTGGTTAGCACGGCAAATAATTTTGAAGGGCTGTTCAATCTGTGTGTCAGAGAGCACTTGTTCAGTAATTGTTTTCCGGGGTTGCGCCAACACCTGTTGGGGTGTAAGTGCTCTGACCCCAGGGAGCTTGCACGGGAGGCAGACCTCTGGCTGTGTGCTAGAGGGTCTGAAGAGGCATTGGGGAGTGATTCCAAAAGTAGTGGCTTGGGTATCTTCCGGTCCTGTGTGGTGGAAGAGGTTCAGTGTAGCCCAGCTAGGTCCCAGTGGAATGGAGGGGTGTAGGGGCTCACGTCCTGTCTCAGTGGAGACGGAGTGAGTGTGGGACGGTGTGTCCCACGGTGGCCTGAAACCCAGTCTCAGGGCCTGAAGGGTTCCCTAAGGGAGCGCCAGGTCGGGGGCCTAGGCTGTACTTGTAGGCCATTTGAGGAGGATCTCCCAGTGTCTAGAGGACGTGGAGTGTCTGTAACTAGAGCTCCAGCGGTCCTGGTGTCTGGCGGTACCGCTCCAGTTGGGAGGGTGCAGAAGTCCAGAGTGAGGGGTGAGAGGGGGATGCGTTCCCCAGTGGGAGAGCCAGTGGGTCAGGGACCAGCCATAAGGGCTGAGTCTCCTAGAAGTGACCATGGTGACACCACTTCTGTCCTGGGGGATCTTCGCGCACTGTCAGATGGACAGGGGTCGGGAGATCTGCGCCAGGCAGACTATCACGCAACACGTGAGTCGTGTTACCCTCGGGGGGTGCTGTGTGCGCCCCCAGAAGTCCTGGCGTGCCAGGAAAATTGCTCAGCCGCGGGGTTTAGCTCCAAGGTTGGGGAGGCCAGGTTCAGGTTCGGCCTGACCTGGAGGGAAGGATGACTGTAAACAGTGTCCTGACCGGTTTGGTTTCCAGAGGTACCACTCCAGTTGGGAGGGTGCGGAACTCAGGAAAGGGGTGCAGAGGGAGGGAGTCCTCGCCTCTGGCCCTGGTGCAACCTGAGGGTTTAGACCCTAGGCTGGGAGACTAGGAAACTTCCAGGTCAAGAAGGAATCTCTGCCAAAGTGGATCAGCTGAAGAGACTGAGGACACTGCCCTTGCTGTGTGTTCTGGGGCTCACCTGCAGTTTGTTGTTTCCACTGAGGAAGAGGAAAGGGGACTTTGCTGTGTGCTGTGTCCCCCCACCTGCTTGAAGAGGGACTTTGCTGGGTGCTGTGTACCTCCGAAGTGAAATAGTTTCCATGGACCTGAGTGAGCTGTCCTCCTGTTAGAAGTTCAGCTGGAAGGAGAGTTGTGTTCTGAGGGAGCCTCTCCAAGGAGGAGGGTACGGAACCCCAGAAGAAGAGGTAGGGGGAGGAGAGCCTCACCCGTGACTTCTGGTCAGCCTGAGGGTGCGGACCCTAGGTTGGAGGATCAGTGGCAGTTTGAAACTGCCCTGATGGGAGGAAGAGTGGAGAATGGCTACTATGTGCCAGGGGCTACCGCCCCCCACTCTGTGGATTGGCAAGGACCAGTGACATCTGGGTGGCCTATGGCCTGGTCCTGGCTGTGGACAGCTAGGGAGTACCAGTGGGGTAACCTAGTTGGTCCTGAGAGCTTTTGACAGAGGGAACCACGTGTGTTCAGAGTGGCGTAGAACTGGAGGGTGTCCCTGCAGTTGCGGGCCAGCGTCCGTGTTCTATCGCCCAAGGCAGGGAAGCCCATCAAGGTGGTGATTGGTCTACCCTGCGTTTTGGCTGGAAGGGGTTGTGTTGGACTTGGCCTTTTTGCAGGGTCATCCCTAAACTTTTTGCCTTTCTCCTAGCCATTTTTCTGACATGGTGTTGGTGGTTTTAGGACTCTGGGCACTTTAGCACTGCTGTTCAGTGTAAAGTGCGTGTGCTCTCTGTGATAAATGTGGTAAGATTGGTCTACACCTGTTTGTCCTATTTAATTTACCTGTGAGTCCCTTGTAAAGTGGTATCTCATATACCCAGGGCTGGTAAATTAAAAGCTACTGGTGGGATTGCAGCACTGTTTGCGCCACCCACCAAAGTAGCCTTTCAAACCTATCTCAGGCCTCTGCCATTGCAGGGCCTGTGCGCGCAGTGCTACTGCCGCTGTGACGTGGCACCTAAAGTGTGTGCCATGTCCGTGACCCCCCTTTTACTACATGTCAGTCACCCCTAAGGTAGGCCCTAGCTAGCCCTATGGGCAGGGTGCATTGTAGGTAAAAGATAGAACATGTACCTTAAGTGTGTGACATGTCCTGGTAGTGACAAACAGCCATTTTGGTTTCTCACTACTGTGGGGCTGCCCTCCCATAGGAATGCATTGGGGATTCCGTGATAAGTGTTTCAGTGGTAATTCCTGATATGAGAGGCGCAGCGTGGTCAAGTTTGGTATATTTGGAATAGTGATAATAAATGCTGCGCAATGGTGTGCGCAGATTTATTATAACTATTTTAGAAATGCCACTTTTAGAAGTTGGCATTTCTGTGTGATATGTGTCTGCCTGCCTGATGTGAATTGCATGTCTGGCTTGTGAGTGACAGGGGCTGGGAGGTGTGTGTGGCTCCAGGAGGGGCAGGGTGAGTCAGCGCTAGGCTGAATGGGACATCTACATTTTGAGTAGTGGGAGGAGAAGTCCCTGGTCCCTGAATAGGGCTGTGCCTAGCCTGTACAATGCTGGCTCCGCCCCCTGTGGTGTGTCTGATCACCTAGCCCCCACCTGACAAAGGGGAAGAGGAGCTTGGCAAACAAAGTGCTCCAATTCCCCCCTGAACCAGGTTTTGGCTGGTTCCCCTAAAGCCCTGTACTGCAGACAAAAGAAAATGGTGTATAAAAATAGGGGCTGTGACCCCATGAAGATGGTCAGTTCTGGGGCTGTTTCTGACTTGCTGGGGGCTGGCTGCTGCTGGGGCCCAGGAGGAACCGCCATGGGGGCTTACCTCCCTGCTGGAGGGCCCTGTGTGCTGGCCTCCCTGGGCCCAGCTGTGCCCCCTGGACCCTGGAGGGCATTGTGCGCCCTGTGAGCGCTTTTATTTTTGGTTGTCCTGAAAGGGGAGCGCTGTGCCTTGGGTTCCCCTTGAGAGAGGAGCACTGAGCGTCGCAGCACTGGGCTGCAGGTTGCTACTGAGGGAGTCCCTAGCGTGGGGATTCCCCCATGATGCCGATGAGCGGGAGCCCACCCCGCAAGTTTGGTGTGCTCGGAGAGCGGGAGCCTACCCCACATTTTGTGCTTAAGCACGTCGGGTGCCCACCCCGCATTACAGTGATTTCAGGTAGCGGGAGCCCACCCTGCATGTGGTGTCCATCGGCGGGTGCCCACCCCGCTGCTGTGTGGCCCTCGAGGGGACCCCCGGCGTGGGGATCCCCCAGGTGTGCGGAAGAAAAGCAGGAGACCACCCTGCATTGTCACGGAATCTCGGAGATTGCCAAGCAGGCCGCCGCGCTGCCCGCGGCGACCCGGAAGTCAGGCAACAGCCGCCTGACCGGGGGTGGAGCTACGCGCTCTCTGGGGCGGAAGCTGCAGTGCGGGACTTGCGGGGCTCCCATGCTGGAGGGAGAGCCCCGCGGCATCAGCTGAGCCGACGGAGGAAGTCCTAAGACCCGCCTGGACCAGAGGAGTCATTCCCGGTGAGAGGCGCCACGAAGAGGGAGCTCCCCCCACCAGGAGATGGAGCGGAGAAGTACCGGAGTCCCGACGCTGGAGCTTCAGGAGGCTCCAGGGACCGCAGATGAGGCCAGCGATACTGAGAGAGAAGTCCCGGCCCCCAGAAGAGGGACCGGGTGAAGAGCGGAGTTGCTGAGGCCCGGAGGAGTATCCACGAAGCCCGGTGAGTGAGGGCTTCACTTGTTGGACACCCACAGCTGTCCCGCCTGGCAGTGGGCAGCTGTAACTTTGGCCGCATTTGGTTGTAGTAGGGTCCCTGAGTGGGACTTGGGGCACATTTGCTGGTAGAGTCCCCGTGGGGACTCCATAGGGCACCGTCAGTGCCCGTGCTCAGTCCTTTAGGGTCATTGTTGTGCGTGAGCGGTCCAGGAGGCACAATGGTGCCGGTCGGGGCACATTGTCGGTGCTCACTGGGGTCCATTTGTTTTGGAAGAGTCCCAGAGAGGGGCTCAGGTGGCACAGTGAGTGCCAGTGATGTTCCCAGCTGCCCAGCAATTAGTGGGCAGCTGCTACGTTTAGGCTGGTGCCAATGCGCACTTTGGAGATTGCTGCCTTGGCAGCCGCCCTGACTTTGCTGGACATAGGGCATTCCAGCCCTCTGAGAAGGCCAGTTGGCCTGGGGGCAGGTTGGTGACATTGGTAGAGCGCCAGGCTCTACAGGATTGCGTAATGTGCTATTGCCTACTCTGAATGTTGCCAAGAATGATTTAGGCCCATTGCGTAATGTGTTTATGCTAATGAGGTTTGGGCCTAATGTGATTTATTGCCTAATGTCATGTTATGATGTCTTGGGGTAGTGCCTATTTACGTAATGTGTTTATGCTTATGAGGTTATTGCATAATGTGTTTATGCAGGTGAGGCCCTTTGCGTAATGTGTTTATGCTAATGAGGTTTGGGCCTAATGTGGGTTTATGTCTAATGCTAATAGTATAATGCTTAGGTCATTATGGTACCAGTAGTTACTGGTTGTGTTTTATATTTGCATTTACTTACCTGTTCTGATGGTTCTGACCATGGCCCGATTGGCCTGGTCCTGTATATAATTCCCCTGTGAATATTACCCGTGCCAGTTGGCACAGTGTAAATGTGTGATTACGTTTCTAATGTGTTTTATGCAGGGCCGGACTGGGAACCAAAACCGGCCCTGGCAAAGTGCTCGGCTGGCCCCCCCGGGGGTTGGGGATGCGGCCAAGCACTTTGCCAGGGCCTGTTTCGGCTGATTTTGTTACAGGGGCCGATATTACAGCTATGCTGCAAAAACGGCCCTGTAACAAAAACGGCCCCCACCCTGGCGGCCCACCGGGGAAACGCCCGGTGCCCGCTACGGCCAGTCCGGCCCTGGTTTTATGACAATACAAAGGCTATTTTTATATAACCTTGTGTGGAGTTCCTTTTGTGGTGTGCCTAGTGTGTTGCTGCTGTGTGTGTGTTGCGCAAACGCTTTACACATTGCCTCCGGGATAGGCCTGACTGCTCGTGCCAAGCTACCAAGGGGGTGAGCAGGGGTTATCTTGGGTGTGTAACTCCCTTGCCCTGACTAGAGTGGTGGTTTCTGCCTGGCTTTGGCGCAAGCCTTAGCCAACCAGAAATCCCATTTCTAACACTGCAAAAACATCAGGAGAGAGAAATTTACCCAGCTCTTCTGAGGAGGATTGAAGAACTTTAAAATCCTTACAAGATTAATCTAGAGGATTCTGCTTCTTTGACTAATTTTGAAATACTGACAATATGAGACTTTCCTGCTTGTAGATGTAAATCAAGGAGGCAGGGGGCCCAACCTACTTCCATTGAGCTTGCTCCCTCCTCACACTGTGAGACAAATGATCTGTAAACGGATGCACAATCGATCCTTGCTCAATGGAAACTGAGCTTCTGGTTTGATTTACTACGGTGAATTATGTTTTTTAATGTATATGTTATGGTTATGTTATTCTATTCAGAAGCATGGATTTTGGATGATTTTTTTCAAATTGTAAAAGAGCCGAAAAGGCCCAAAAGCACAATGATAGTCAATGTTTGCAGTAGACATGGACCTAGGTCCGATTTGAGTCTGACCGTACTGAGCATGTGTCAGATACACCAACCAGGTTTGTCCAGATCAAAGCTTTTACCTTCTGACTTAGTCCTTTAAGTCCCAAACAACCACAGTAATACACTTCTAAAGAGGGAGCAGGTCCCGTCCTCCAGGGCTCCTCTCAGGTCAAAGGCAGCAAGTCCAGTCCTCTTCTGATCCTTCCAATGTCCAGTAAGTGTTCTGAAGTGGATGCCTGAGGGTGCCACATTTATTTGTGGCACTAGCTAGTGGGTGGGAATGACTCCTGGGTGGAAGTACTTGGGGCCAACCCTACCCATCTTGGGTATTTTCAAGATGGTGAAAGTCTTCAGCAACACTAAACTTGGGCTCTAAGGATTGAGGTGTGTGTGGTTAAGGATACTAGTGTCCTTCCACATCTAACACTAACATCTAACACTAAAGAACATTATGAGACAGCCACTGTACCCACAATAAACCCAGAGGCAGAAGTCTGGTTGGACAAAAGCAGAGTCCTTTGGCAACCAAATAGTGGATTCATGAGAGTTGCCTTGGCATCCTGTTCTCTCCCCTTTAAGTGTGCCCCAAGTGGTAAATGTGAACCCAGAAGACCTTTTAAGCAGGATGTGACACTCAAGCAGGATTTGACACTGTAGTCGTAAAAAAATGCCCACAGCCCTCAAAACAAAAACCCTCAAAATAGCGAGGGGAGATTCTAGAGGGATTAGGGTATCGGGGTCTGTGCCCTCCAGCACAGTTACTCAATAACAAAAAAGCAAAACCCAACAAGAAAACAGAAAACTGAACCCTGTATCCTTTATCCCTGGAATGGTAACAATAACCAAAAGGCATGTGTGTCAGTCACAGATGAACACCATACCATGACATTTCTTTTTAATCATCTCCTTGATACTGAAGATATAAATTATGGATTTAGGATATCTGGGAGATTTGTATTATTTCATTTGGGATCCCTCTGTCTCTGCTACAATTTTAAGACCCTGACAAGTGCTTGGCTGATTGAGGGAAGCCAGCTCACCACTAGGGCCAGTTTTGGTAATCGAGGAAACCCAATGATGAAGCATGACACTTGGGCAAGTGTATGAGGACTTACCGTATAATGTTTGTATCATTCTTCTATGACTGACACATGTAACATTTAGTTATTGTTTTTATTCCAGGGATAAAGGATCCAGGGTTTGGTTTATTACCCACAGCCCAAACTGTGCATATAAGGTGGAGTTCAGAGGAGTCATCTCTGCTCATTCAGGTCAGCCTTTGCTCATGGGAGGCATATCACACCTATTCACATCTATTCAAAGCTAATTACTTGCTGGTAGAAGCTAGAGAGCCAATGCAAATTAGCCTCCCGCAACTGTAGGCAGGCAAAAGGTAATGTCCTAATAGTTCTGCTTCCTTAATATTTATTACAAATCAGACTTCATCATTGAGTTTTATGTTTAATAACTGTTAAAAATAGTTGTTTTCATTATTTTATTTAGCTGGTCCCATTCCCAAGATACTTTACTTGAATCTGTACTCTGGTTTTCTACATAGGACAGTAATGCCTGCCCCAGTAAGAATAACGTTTGGGTGCTAGTGACTGTAAGGGCATGTTTCCATTCAATTTCTACATGTCCCACTTTTAAATACCATGCGCCCTGACCTCTGCGCTACAAAGCCTACTTTGGGGTGACTTATTAATATTTAAAAGGAAGGTTGTGAACTGTCATAAGGATTTATTTTGACAGGTACAATTGCAGTTTTTACACTGCAACTGCCAGGTTTCAGTGGTATGCCTGTAGCCTTGTTTGCACTGTGGATGGCACAATAGGTGCTGCAGTCCACTGGTGGCATTTAACTTTCAACCCCTTTCATGCCCTGGGCACACTTTTACCATATACTAGGGATTTATAAGCAAGGTCAATATGGCAATTAGGAATATGCCATTTCGACCATCTTTAAAGGGGGAGCACAGGACCATTACTACTGGTTAGCAAGGGTAAAGTAAACAGAGTTCTAAAGCCATCAAAAATATAGGTGCCAGGAAAAAGTGAAAATTCCAGTGTGATCACTCAGTAAAGGTGGATTTCCTACAGGTATACTACAGATCAAATGTTCTAGTGAAGGGTCGGTTACAAAGGGAGGTTGGGCTGGTCCATACAGTGTTACCTAATGAGGGTGACGTGAGTCTCCTTAGTAGACAGCTGGGGTGTCAGAAATGTAAAGCCTCAAAGGATGGGTACATGACTTTGCTTTCCTTGCTCTCCCTGAATATCTAGGGCATTAACTTCCTAGTCAAATGGAAGGCGATACTCTAATGTGTACAACACAAAGAGGTAAATATTGCCTTTTTTCAAGAGACTCACCTCTGAGCCAAAGGTGTTCCACAGTTTCACTCAAGTTGGTTCTTACCCAAATCCTCACGACCTATAAAAGCAAGTCAGTGGGGGTGGCTATCTTCCTGGGAATAGGTTTGGATTTCACTACATAATCTAAGCTCGTAGACAAACAGGGATGTTTAATGGGCATCAGACTTATGCTGGGCCATTTACCTATAGCACAAATATCTATCTAGACCTTTCCCCCAAGCTATCCCATTTAACAGTTAGCTCCTTAGTGATGGGACGTGACTTTAATAGAGTCCTATGTTCTACTATAGACAGATGCCAGACAAGATATCTGCTCTTGAGACACCACTGTCACTTACACAGAGCATTTACAATCTAAATCTCCTATAAACTTGGAGATACCAAGTTGAAGGGGGGTGGGAATCTTATGTTCTATTCAAATGTTCACAAAACATATCCACTTATTAACTTTTTAATTCTAGGGATTTGTTGCCCAATATCCTAGACCATTGAGGTTAAAACAATATTGACCCATGACCTAATCTGGCTCCCTCCCTCCACAGAAGCTGCCTTTGCAGCCTTTGTTGGTCAATGAAATAGCTTTGCAGGATCTTGTGGTTGGAGACAGAATTAGGGAAGTAATAGAAAGATACTTTATTGAAAATGACAATGAAGAGGTTGGGCATCCCATACTGTGGGAGGTGTCGTAAGCTGTGATTTGGGAGGAATCGGTATCACATACAGCTACTTTCCACTGACCTGCTAAGCAAGCAATATTAGATCTAGAGGCCTAACCGTCAATCCGAAGCTCGCCATAAACAAGAGGACTCCGGAGGAATATGACACGTTATTTCGCATGCCATTACTTCGCATGCCATTACAACGCAGTTATTACTTAGCAATAACCGTTAATACGCAAGTTTTTCGTTCGCATACCATTACATTGAAAGTGTTAATGTATACGAAGTAAAAACTTGCCTAGTAATAAAAATGGTATGCGGAATAACGTGTCATATTAAAAAAGACATTTAACCCCTTTTTAAAATGTTTAAAACACAACACTACTTTAAATAATAAATAGAAATACACTACCCTACACATCTAAAAATGGAAAACACTACCAAAACACTCAAACACTACACTACCCTACACTACTGAAACACCACTACACTACCCTTAACCCTAAATCACTACCCCCTGCACGAACATACGCATTCCCCCACTCCGGTCCCTACACTCATTCACTACCCATCACAACCCCCTCACACTACACTAAACACTAAAACTTGCATAGTAATAAAAACAGACATTTACCACAACACTACACTAAATACTAAATACAAATACACTACCCTACACAAAACAAACTCTAAAAAACTACCCAAACACTACACTACCTACACTACTCAAACACCACTACACTACTCTAAACCCTAAATCACTACCCCCAGCACGACCCTGCCCCTACCGCAGTCCTGTCCCTACTCCCAAACACTACCCTTCACAACCCCCAACACTACCCTAAACCCTAAACCACTACCCTACACTACACCACACCACAACACTACCCTAAAACCTAAAACACTACCCCCTGCACAACCCTCCCCCGACCCCCAGTCATGTCCCTACACTCAAACACTACCCTGCATGACCCCCCCAACACTACCCTAAACCCTAATACACTACCCTACACTTACATCACACCACTACCCTAAACCCTAAAACACTACCCCATGCACGACCCTCACCCTTCCTCCAGTCCGCTCCCTACACTACAACACTACCCTGCACGACACCCCAACACTACCCTTAACCCTAAAACACTACCCTACACTACACAAACACCACAACACTACACTAAACCCTAAAACACTACCCACAGCACGACCCTCCCCCTACCCCCAATCCTGTCCCTACACCCAATCACTCCCCTACATGACCCCCCGACACTACCCTAAACCCCAAAACACTACTCCTCAAACACAACACTACCTTAATCCTTAAAGACCTCCCCCTACCCTAAACCCTTAAAAATAGCCCCTCTTACCTCTCTCTCCTCGTGTCCTATGTTCTCCTTCCTGCGTCTTCAGAGAGGCGGTGATCGTTGCACGTCGTTGTGAGGAAAGGTCTCAGTTTCCTCACAACGATGTGGTTCGCTTTACAACGCATGCGTTGTAATAACATGCGTAGAAATGGCTACGCGTTATTACAGCGCATGCATAGTAAAGCTTGCGTAGTAATAGTACGCGGTGTAATGACCGCGTACAAAAGGATGTTTACCCTCCATGCATATTCTTCAAGAGCTGTGCAGAATTAAAGGTGAACGAGATCAGATCGTCATGAAAGAAGCAGCAAGAAAACTGCACATCAAACATATCCATGAGAAAGATGACAAAGCAGATAGAATTGTGACATGTTTATTGAGGCAGGTTACACAAAGGAAACACATAAACGAAATAAGGGATAATGAGTGGAATTCACTCACAGCCATTGCCTAGATTCTTAGATTATTCCTCACCTACTCTTCACTGTTTAGATGTTAGCATATTGACCACTCGGAACAGAAGCTTAACTTAATAGGTACTGTCTCCCTGATTTTCAAGCTGGCTTTGCTGCATCAGAAGAGATCATCATGATAGGCGTGGTCCAAGGTGGCCATTAGGCGAATGCTGGGTAAAAAGGCTCCTTGGCTGGACAGCTTCCCTTCATCATTTTAGAAAGCCTACATGACTATTTTAGCAGAATTACTTACATGGGTGCTCAATCATATCCTGAAGTCTGGGATAGTGCCAGAGGCCACGCATACCTTGCATTTGTCTCCACTACTTAACCCAGACTAAGATCTACTACAAAATGGCACCTACAGGGCTCTAGCCCTCTTAAATTGCAAGGTAAAACAAATTGCCTCTATCTTAGTATATATAAATCTTAGCCTAATTTATTGTCTGCATATCAGTCTGGTTTTGTTTAAAATAGGCATGCGGGAGACTAACATATGGTTAGCGAAGAACTTGATGGATCTAGCAGAGAGAAGCAACCAGCCAATGGTCCATCTCTCGCTAGATACGGAGAAGGCCTTCGATGGATGATTGGCCATATTTAAATTGAAAGTGCCAGAAATAACCCTGATTAGGGCCTATAATGAAAATATTCATTCAGTCTCTGCACTTAGATCAAGATAAATGGAATGTACTCAGCCAGTATCCCTATAAGACAAGGAACAAGGCAAGGGTGTCCTTTATTACCCTTGATATTTGCTCACTCAATGGAACCTCTGGTTCAAAGAATTTTACACAATCCAGACTTTTAAGTTATTATGGTGGGCAATTCAGAACATAAAGTGTCTTTGTTTGCCGATGATATACTTTGCTTTAGAACCAACCCAGAATCGAATATCTGGGTGCTACAAGTTGAGCTTGATCCCCAGTGGCGGCCGTCAGGTATTGGGGATGATGGGGCGAGGGGATGTGAAAAAAAAAACCAAAGCCAAAATAAGACCTCTTACCGTATTGCTGCGTCCCGGGTCTTTCCTCCGTCAGACTCGGCTGAACCAGGATGTACTGCCAGGCTTCCCTGGTAAGCACTCAGGCTCCCCTGACCAATCACAACGCTGCAACGCAGCATTGTGATTGGTCCGAGTGCTGTGGCTCGGCGCTCAGATGGGAACTGGGGGCCTGGGCATGTTCTCCACGCAGGCTGTAATGCAGCCTGCAATGAGAACATGAAAAATGCGCATGTCGGTTTGGACGGCCCGAGAGGGCCGGTCAAAGCGTCATTGCACACTTAAGAGTGAGCAAACCACTCCTGCCCTACTCTGAGAGCGGAGCAGCCCCGCCCGCCACCTGCAAAGCAGATGTAAACAACAAAATGATAATAACATCACGTTATTATCATTTTATTGTTTCTTAGTTACACTGCTTATAAGCAGTGGGGCGACGGTCCTCCGTCTTAGTTGAGGAGCCGCTTTGCTGATATCTCAGAGTTTAAGATAGGCTAGTCTAAATCGCAAAGCATAGGCATTGCTGACCCCCAAGAATAAGCCTAATATTGTTAACATAACATCGCTTTACTTGGACCAGGAATCTCATTAGATACTTTGGTATCGCCCTGCCAACCACAAAACAAGACATCTATGATTTCAATATTCCCCTCTCCTTGAAACCCTATATAAAGATTTATATCAATGGGGTATACTAGACATATCATAAATGGGGAGGATAGTAAGCCTTAAGATGAATTTTAGGCCTTGTCTACTATATGTGGGTCCAGACAATACGGCATAACTTTCCGAAATTAGTAATTTCCTAGATACATCAGGAATTGTTCACCTTTGTATGGAAAGATAGAGCGCCCTGAGACGCATAGACAACACTTTATCACAGTCAACGCATACGGTCAAGCAGCCCAAATCAGGCCTGCCCTACATCAGAATTTCAACCAAGAAATTAAGACCCAAGATGAGCAGGAATTGTCTGCTATTTTCATACACACCATACTTCGGCTCCACTGTAGCTCCAGGTCTAGAGCACCTACATTTATACAAACCACAACAATTGTCCTAGACCATACTGACAACAGGTGATGCGAAGGAAGGGCTACACATTCCATCCCTCCCTAATGACATAGTTAACACATAACCTTGATTTTTTAGCAGGAATGATAGACCTGGGTTTTCAGGGTTGGAATCAGGTTCATAAACCACACCTTAAGAGATTTCTTTAATAATAAGCCTCTTTCAGTGTGAGTTTCGGGAGAGCTAAGCTTGCTCTGACCAGGGCTGCCGAATATCAGTGCTACACTGCCTGAGCAAATGGGGTATAAAGGACCATATGAGCAAAGACAGAACACATCTGGAATCCCTGTTTGCTAATAGAGTAAGACACAAAGGCATCTCATGGCTTTATTGATATGCTTCTGAACCTACACAGCTAGATAACCCACAAATACATACAGAATTGGGAGATAGATTTAGAGATGGAAACCCTTGATGAATCATGGCAGCAGTGCTTAATTTGTCCAAAAAATAAGTGCCAGGGCTCTTGTCAGACGGCCACTGCAGCTTGCACCATACATTGCCCCTGCTGTGCTGCCAATGATAGTAACAACACAACTACTAACCATCACACTCTTACAAGTGTGACAGTTCGGACTATTCCTGGCCACCAAAGCTATAAGAGTGGCTTTGGCGGAATTAATTTTAATGTCTATTGAATTAATAGCTAACTGTTGTTGAAGCAATCTCTAAATTAGCCAGACAGCGCCACCCTGTGGTAGACTGTCAAATTCCGGTGTTGACAATTAAGTGCTGGTGATGAGCACCGGAAAATACCGGCTCAAATTAAGCACTGCATGGCAGGCAATTTGGCAGAGAGCTGCTAAATACTCCGTATGCACACAACATATAGAAAATACTTCTAAGCTTATGATGTGGTGCTACATCTCTTCCTCAAGATAAAAAAAGGAATGTTTGGGGTTTCAGATGCTTGTTGGAAGGGATGTGGTGAGATGGAAACGTAGCTACATGAGGGGGTGCTCCTGCATACTCATCCAAGCATACTTATGGAACACCCTAACACATAATGGCCCATATTATCAAGAACGGCGATAACATTATCGCCGCTTTAGCGGTAGGAAACTGCAGCTAAAGCGGCGATAAGGGGCTTGATAATATGCCCTATAGAATTCCAATAGAAGCCCAGGTTTGATGTCCTTCACACCAGAACCTGGGCTTCTATTGGAATTCTATAGGGCATATTATCAAGCCCCTTATCGCCGCTTTAGCGGCAGTTTCCAGCTGCTAAAGCGGCGATAATGTTATCGCCGTTCTTGATAATATGGCCCTATATGTTCATAACAGGAAACACTGTGAACTTACAACCACTGCCATTGCTGCTGGGAGATCCATGTGAGGGCAGCGTCTTCCCATGTCAACACCTTTGGAGAAGCTGGTTTCACATTTGCTGCTTGCGAGTAAATTAGTCATTGCCCATATGTGGAAATTGCCTGCCGTTCCTTCAATCAATATGTGTTGGGGATAGGCGTGCTCTGTTTTCTGCAATGTTAAAACTGTCAGCTATTGTACATGGTAGACTCAGTTCGAGGTGGTATGACACCCATTTGTGAACCACATGGAGAGAACTCATGTGAGGGCAGGGGATCCTGCTGTGCTGTCCAATGTCCCACGTCACTCCAACTATGCGAGC
This sequence comes from Calotriton arnoldi, assembly GCA_963921515.1. Lineage (NCBI taxonomy): Eukaryota > Metazoa > Chordata > Amphibia > Caudata > Salamandridae > Calotriton > Calotriton arnoldi. The sequence goes on from CAWUFW010002165.1 coordinate 754,689, forward strand.
TATCCACCCCAAGAACTGAAGCTGAAGACACTACATTTCAGTGATGAGATATAGGGGTGATGTATGACTCTTTTGAAGCCTGTCATTTCATTTGGACTGATATGTCGAGGTGCCTCACAAATGGAGTCCTTGATCGTTCACTTAAAACAACATTTTCCCTCTTCTCTTTTTCATTTAACAACGATCCACCCACTTTATTCAATTGAAAGGTATTGTGCTCAATATACTCCAATGTATGCACCTTTAAAAAATATAATAAAGTTGTTCACTTGTTTACAATCGATGTTTCAGGCCCTTGGCATGAGACCGTGGATCATCACCAAGGCAGATGGAAAAGCGAGAACAAAGGAAAAGACATGGGAAGCCAGAGGGTCTGTGTCTTGCAGAGTTGAGAAGTTATCCTGCAAAAGTCTGAGAAGGTACAATTCACTTACCAGGTGCACATCCAGCAGAGAATGCTATAACAAAATACAAAAGTTGACAAAGAATGGTCACAGACAACCTTTCCAACCAAGGGGCATATTCACAAGGATTCAACTCTGATTTATCGCCACCTTAACGCAACAAAAGTGGAGATAGATTTAACACCCCATTCACAAGCTGGTGCAAACTGCAGACAATGCCAGTATTCCCGCGACAACTGCCCCAAAATCTAACACCACGGCGGACACCACCAACTAACCCTAATGAGATGCTGAGTAGGCGTTCCCGTGCAAAAACACACGAAAAAACAACAACACCACTTTCACAACGAACTGACAGAACTGCGAAGCGAACCAAAAACAGGCGATAAGCCGCGGTAGCCGCAGGTATTTAACACCTGCCTCAAGCAGGTGTAAAGACGGACGTCTACCTGCAGTAGGCAAGGGAGCCCCGCACACAGCCATACCCGAAGAACAAACAACGCAATGGAGCTACTCTACATGCAGCTCGGAGCCCCAACAGGGCCACAACACCCACCGCCACCACCCCCAGGACCCAGACCCGCCCCCCCCGGACCACCACAGAGGCAGCGTAGAGTAAGACAGCGGACCTACCGAAAACGCACCACTCTCAGAGACCTAACGCCTGCGGAAGTCATTGCCCACTACAGGCTCAAAAGGACAACCATCCTACGCATCATGACCCACATCGCCCACAGGCTGACGGTCCCAACACAGCGGACAACCAACATCCCTCCGCAGACAAAGCTGCTGGCAGTGCTGCACCTGTTGGCCCCTGGGACCTTCCAACCAACAACTGCCAGAGTCGGAGGGGTCTCACACCCAGCCCTATCAAAGTTCATCACACCTGTCCTGGATGCCATCATCAGCTTCATACCACAGTACCTTCACTTCCTCCACACTGCGCAGGAACAGCTGGAGACTAAGCAAGGCTTCTACGCCATAGCCGGATTCCCGGCCGTGTTGGGGGCAATTGACTGCACACATGTCCCACTTGTGCCCCCTGCGGATACTGCACAACACTACCGCAACAGGAAGCACATGCATGCCATCAATGTGCAGGCAATAGTGGACCGCCGGGGACTCTTCACCAATGTCGTCGCCAACTACCCAGGCAGTGTGCATGATTCCTTCATCTTCCGACAGTCCATCATCAACCAGCGCTTCCAGGATGGCACATATGGAACGGGACTGCTCGTTGGTAAGTACCAAATCAATACACCACACATCCCACAGCCACCAACGCACAAAGCACAACTGTGGGGATGCACACGTGACCAAACCACATCCGACATATCAAACTACACGACCACCTACCAGACACGACTACACCACTCATGGTCATCCTGGGCTACCCCTGCACACAATACAGACTTCACATGGCACCACAGCCACACAACAGCTGAACGTGTGGAGATGCGGAATGCAGCCATGACACATGTGAGGCACTGCTCTGCCCTCATGACCCTACCCCAGTCTCTCGCAGGTCAGTGTCCCGTGGCGGTGGGCCCGTGTCGGCCGCTGTGCATCCGGGGCGACTAGCCCTGTGCGACTCGAGTCATCCCCCCTTGTAGTTCTGACATTGCATGTCTGTGTGCCTGATGACTGTTGGTGCAGTTGCCAGCACCAGCTACTCCCTGAGGGCTGGCTTACACTCACCCCACACACAGCCAGCACAGGCGTCACTGAATAGGTGGGCCTGCCATCACATCCTGCCGAACCAAGTATTGTCTCTTTTCTCCCTGCACTGTCACAGGTGATCAAGGATATGCACTCTGCCCTTGGATGATGACACCCCTCCGGGACCCGAACACACCCGCCCAGAGGCAGTACAATGCGGCCCACATACGCACCAGGGGCATCGTTGAACGCACATTTGGCGTGTTGAAGTCACGTTTCAGGTGCCAGGATGGCACTGGTGGGAAGCTCCTGTACAGCCCGGACGTCGTGTGCAAGATGATCGTTGCATGTTGTGTGTTGCACAACATCTGTGTTTGCACCAGGGCCCCATGGATCCCAGTTCCAGAGGTACCAGACAATGATGGTGGTGATGGGGTAGGTGGCCCACATCCCACTACAGCTGCGGCAGGAATGGCCCGTAGGGACTCCATCATTGACACTTACTTCTCATGAGCACGTCACATTGTGACCGTCCGTGGCATTCATGGGACAGTAGTAGATGTCCAATTGCACTGCATGTGTGAATAAAACATATTTGCAGGTTACAGGTTGGAATTGTACATTGTCATGTTGCATATCCCTGGGGTTTCAGATGTGATTTGCCAGGTTGTGCTCATTTTCCGAACCAGTTGTGTCCTGTGTTCAGTTGTGGAGGTGTTGCTGTTTGTACCGGGATGTTGTCAATGTCGAGGTGCACTTCTGCTTATGTGCGTATGCTACACGGTGGGTGTGTCGCTCCTGCGGCTCTGATTTGTCTGCCACTGGTCTCTTTCTTGCGGTGTGCCTGTAGGTTCTGTTCTTCCACGGTGCTTGGATGTTGTGATGTGCATGTTGTCCTCTGCAGTTGGCCAGGGTGCATCCGTGGTACTCCGCTGTTGATGTATTTTGTTCTGTGGCATTTTCCGTATGCTGTTCTTGTGCTTTTTCCCGCATTGCGCGTGAGTATTGCCGACCTCGAGCTGGTTGTCACTGTTTTCTTATCGCGCTTTGGCCCATCGCAGCTTTTTTCGCGTTGTGGTTTGTGTTTTTATCTCCGTCGAGGTGGTTGTGTCGCGAGCATTGGCCGCGGTGTCGGCCAACTATCGCATGCTACCGCCGTATTGTGAATTCCACATTGTCACAGGGTTATTTTCCCGTGATAGGCTACGATGCTGAAAGTTGCGTTGCGCTACTCTTGCGGTAATTATCACACGTTCTTGTGAATATACCCCCAAGTGTTATAGGACAATTTCAAATTGCATTAAATGTTGTGCTGCATGTCTCATATGGTTTTGTGCATGTGGTACCTCCTGACTCATTGGTAGTAAGGAGGGCGGAGGTATAATCTCTGTCCCTTAGCACGAGACAAATTAAGATAAGCTATTTTAGACTGAGTTATTATGCATGAACTGAGGGCCTCATTTACAATGAATTGGCGTTGGGCAGCGCCACAAGTCTTTTTGCTGCGCTGCCCTATGCCAATTCGAATTGGCAGAAATACACCGCATTTACAAGGTATGGTGCATTCCTGTCCTTTCAGCCACTGCTGGCACACAATTTGCTGCCGATTGCCAATGCAGACACCCTTGCACCATGTTGCAAGGGTGTCTGCATTGTTGCCAGGATTGTTTTTGTGCAGGAAGGGACACCTTGCAATTCAGAGAGGCATTTTCCTCATTCTATGTGTGCTTCAGAATGCTGCACACGTGGAAAGAGGAAAAAACGAGAGGAAATGAAAACGTTTCTCCTGGTTACGCCTGCTCTGGGTAGGCGTAAGGTTTTTGCGCTGCCTCAGGTTTATGTCATTTTGTAAATCTGGGGCAGCGTCAAAATGCATGGGTGTTGCATGGGAACACCCATTGTAACGTTCATGGAACGCCTCCTTGACGCAGAGTAAGACAGCACAACGCTTTGCGCAACCTTGCCTCACTCCGTATCTATGCGGCCATGCGAAGCCATGCAGGATGGCTTTGCATAGCCTCATAGATATGATTGAGAGAGCTGCGCCAAGTGACACTTCAGTGGTGCAGGCCTCTTGTAAATGAGCCCCCAAGTGTCCGGGGTGAATTTGCAGTTAGGGTGTACAGCAGTAAATTCTCATGAATAATGGCAAACCTTTGTGATAAAATACATTAAATCATTGTGCATTCCCTAACAGTGCTACAACTTGTCGCTACAAGGTATTTGACATTTCTCAACAATACATATTTGGAACTCCATCCCACTCAATGGGTTATATATTTAGATGGAGATAACAAACCACGTGATGTGCACCTACAGGAGCAAGAGTGGGTGACAATCAGGCCCCAGTGACACTGTAAGTGGAATGTGCACTAGAATGAATTGATGTTTGTGAAGAATTAATGTAATAAAATGGAATATTATTTGGGGGGGGGGGGTGACTGCCCACCTCAATGAACAATCACAGCTCTTGTCAGGCTGAACAAAACACCAAGCAATAAAAATCCCAAACCAAATTAGAACAATAGAGTAAAAGTTCATTAACAAAATGACAACAAAATAACAAACATTCAATAGGGGGAACCAAAGATATGAATTTTTAACATTTAAAGTACAAATACCTCCAAAACCCTCAAAGCGCCAATGATAGTCATTGGTTGTGGTAGATGGGGACCTAGGTGCAGTTTAAGGCTGACTGTGATGGAGTGCGGGTCAGATATACCAACCAAGTTCATCCTTGTCACAGATTTTAACATCTGACTTAGGGCCTGATTACGATGCCCACGTCCCGCTCCCAGACCACCAAAGTTGACTGCTGGTTGCCCGGCAGATTGCAAGTTGTTTTGTAGTCTGGCGGGAGGTGTGCACAGTGGTCCCACTGCGGTGCTTTTCAAAGGCACCGGGATGGGAGCGCCACAGCCTATACCTGCACAGCATGGACTGTGCAGTCCATGCCGTGCACATGCCATGCAGGTACTAGGGGATGCATGCATACAGGGGCATGCAAACCCATGCACAGGGGCAACAGAGGGCCCTGTAGGGCTCCCTTTCTTTTCCCACGCCACACTTTTCATGGTGGGCTCACCGCCATGAAAAGACTGGCGGTGGGGAAAGTTGTAATATGCTTGGCGGTGCGCAGCGGTATCGCCGAGCAAATTGCTTCCCCTGACTGCCTTGCAAACGCCAGGGATTGCGGATCCCTGTCGGTTGAAACGGTCCCATGTCGGTCCGACCGCCAAACTCATAATTCGGCGGTCGAACCGCAGGTGCAGCGGTCCCCGACCGCCACCGCACCTCCACCACGACTACGGCAGTAATCAGTCCCTTAGTCCTTTAAGTACAAGTCCAAGATCTAACCAAAGGAGAATAATAGAGTAAAATGTATTAAATAAAATGACACAAAAATGACAAAAATCTGTTAAGGGGAACTGGAGAATGATTTTTTTTTGTAGTAGGAATAGTGCAAAAAAGCACAAAGTGCCAATCATAGTCTATGGGAGTGGTAGACTGGGACGTAGGCACGATTCGAGGAAAACCCCAATAGAGCCATGGTCGAATACTACAAACATATTGGTCCCAGTGAAATCTGGAAGGCAAAAAAGTTTTTAATTCCCAGTTTAGAAAGGGACTTTGTCACTTTTTCTGAAGAAAAACATCGACATTTCTTCTAAGCTCCAATCAACCACAGGACTACACTTCTAAGGCCCCCAGAACGTAAGTGGCGAGACCTTTGAGACTCTCAAGGTATCAGGCAGAGGCCAGGAACAACATCCAGTCCAAGTCCAGTCTCCACTGGTCAGCCCCACACTTTAGGGAAAAAGCCTCTTAAAACTTGTTATGTCACTGTATCCGCAGAGGAGCTCACCTAACTGACTCTTGGAATCTACTTCTTGGTCTTGGGCACCAGGGTGAGCATGTCCAGTCCTTCAGGGCTTCTCTCTAGTCACAGACAGAAGGTCTAGTCCTCTTCTGTTCTTCTGCAGGTCCAGAAAGTGTTCTGATGGGGTACCATGGATTGCCACATTTATGTCTGGCACTAGCTAGTGTGTGGAAATGACCAATGGGGTAAAAGTTACCTGGGGCAATTCCACCCTCTTTCTCAATAGTTCCTGTTTGCTTTACTGCAAACAGGCCTGAAAAACCAGGTGCCAGGGCATTTTATACTGGTGAAAACTTTTGGCCTAACACTAAACTTTGCCTCTGAGGATTGTGGGTATGTAGAGGAGTGCAGAATGGTAATCACTAGTGTCTTAAAGACAGAGCCATACAGCACCCAGTCAGGGGGAACACAAGACATGGCTTAGTATCCCATTTTCTCCATTTCAAGTGCACTAAAGGTTTACATGTGGCTCAAACAGACATTTAAGGTAGGATTTGACACTGTGGTGTCAACAGGATACCCACAATCCCCACCCTGAATGTTCTATTGTGCTCAGAGGAGTCATCCCATTCCATTAAGGTAAACCTATTATGTAGCTTATGGAAGGTATTTCACACATCCTTCACACCACATTCAGAACAGAGGACAGGCTGTGAGTTGGCAGGGGCTCATGCTAATTAGCTTTCTGAAAGCTTAAGTAGGTAAAACTAACTTTCTAAAAGTTGCCTTTCCTTAATATGTATTAAAAATCCAACTTCTGCAAACAATTGAATTTCAATAACTATTAAAAAATAATGGGTGAATTATTTTCTAGTTGCTTCAATTCCTGTGATGTAGCATTATTAATTTAATATGTACTCTGGTATTCTACATAGGAGAGCTAGGCCTGCTACAGTGAAAATAGCGTTTTGGGCCTTGCCACTATAGGAACATGGTAATATTATTTTTCTACCTTTCCCACTTTCAGTACCATGCACCCAGCCTTGTAGGCTACAATGCCTACATAGGGTTGACTTAATAATATTTAAAAGGGAGATATTTACCTGCTGAAAATGGATGCTTTGATAGGTTGTACTGCAGCTTTCACACTATGGGTGTCATTTAGAGGTTTCTAGGGGTCGCCTCTGCAACACATGGCTGTGCCTCTGTGACCTGTGGTTTCAGTTCAGCAGCCAGGAACAGAAAGGACTTAGTGAATAATGTTTGTTTGCTGGAAACTAAATGTGAACAACATTTTGCTTTTAAACTGTTTAAAAAGACTAGTGATGTTTTCACTTCTTTTCGGTTGTCTGCAGGAGCGTATTTTTAGGAAGAGGAGGAGTATGAGGTGGAACACCCACCCAATACCTCTGCAGTCAGATCGCATGTCCTGGCAGTAACGTCACTGTTGTTTTTTTTTTTTTAGAGTTAACGTTCACCTTGTCAGCAGTGAGCCTGTGCTGTCCAGACAGGACACAAAGAAGCTGGAACACTATCAAAGTTTAAATTACTTGCTTGCCTCCTTTCCATTAGTCAATAAATGTCTGCCAAATTTACCCCAGTGAACTGATGTTGGAACTGTTCACATTGTTCCTGGACCATGTTGGTGCTTAAGAATCTGAACACTTCATTCTAGTAAGGTCAAGTCTAGTTTTAGAGTGTTTCTTTTGCTGACATCTTCTGCGCATTGCAGCCATCTAGTTTTTTGTAGTGGATACATGGCACAGGACAGACAGTGAGACACAGACTCCATGAAGTTGGGTCTCTGAGTCCCTGCAGCAATGTCACCTCAGGTTCAGTGTGTTGTGTCGCCACCTGTCCTCTGCACTTATGGTTCTCACATGTCTACTGGGGTTGGTGGAGCTAGTGTCTGCCCACCGAGTGCAGATTTCATCCCAGACATCTTGAGACAGATTTTGGCCAGGAGTCCATGCCATATGTGATGTTTTTGTAGTAGCACTTCATGCCTCAGTATGGGCCAAAAGCTCTGTAAATAATGAGTGTTTCTAGTTACGGGGGTCTCCAACCTTTTCTGTAATAAGAGCTACTTATCTTGAATGAAAGTCATCCTGAGCTACTGATATTATTAGTGTTATAATTGTGACCTCATCAGGCAAGATTACATTAGAGGCCACCCCAAGCAAGAGTGTCTTCAGTGATCACCTCAGTGCATCAAGCAAGGTTGCCAACAGTAATGAGCTCAGAAAATATGCACATTTCCATGTCGAATACATGCATTTCAGTATTGGTATACATATATTAATTCAACCAAGCAAACGTTTCTAATTTATTAGGCTGGGCTGCACACAGCAGATCTACTTACAGGTAGCTGGAGAGCTACCAGTAGCTCACAAGCTACTGGTTGGAGAAGCTTGCATCTAGTGTCTAATGAAGCATAGTATTGAGGGTTAATGTGTCTTCTCCAGAATACTGCAGGCCACAAATTTATATTTTTTTACATTATTTTTATTGTTTTTGTAAACATGACATTAATATAAATGAAAAGGCAGAGTTTAAAAATCTGTGCCTGACTCTATTGCATTACACTTCTAACACAAAAAAATGTTTACCCTCAATCTGTAGTTCTCCAGTTGATCCCCAATCCTAGGCATAGTTTGTAATGTGAGTGACCCTGTAGTACAACCCCCCTCTCACTTCAACATACTGTATACCAATTCTGGGTCACTAGAAAGCCCTAGATTTTAAAGGTGTATTCATTAACTAAAATGGGGGAGGGGTAAAGAAGGAGCAAAAGGTGAAGGGTGGGAAGGAAGACAAGGATGAAGAAATAGGAAGTGGTTCTTATACTATCGTCCTATATGGGGAACCATGCGGAAACGTATATTGCTCGATGATCAAATGTAATAAATTATTTGACTCCAAAATGCCAAAAATCCAATCTGTAGAACCGGAGTTATGATTAAAGCACCAACCCTGGCAAAGTAGAAAGTTATGGTCAACTACGATGAAGCACTGTTCGGATACAAGAAGTGGATTGGGCACAGTCTCAGCTTACCTTCGGACTTAGGAGAAATTTCAGAGAAAAATGTCTAAGAAGGTAAAGTTGGCAGGGCAAGGCAGTTGACAGTGTTCGAAGGGGAGATGTCATGGTGCTGCTGGGCGAGGTTGCAGTGAAGATTTCTACATTTAGACATAGGGCTGATTACCAGTTCTGGCGGTCCATGCACCGTCAGACTCGCGTGGGGGTGGTTCAAACACCGGATCATGACTCTCCGAGTCGTTTCGGTGGTGGACCGCCAGCTGCACCAGGGAACCGCTGTTCCCTGGTGGTGACGTATCGGAGGGGAAATGCAATATGCAGAGCGGGAATGGTGCAGTCCTGCCGAACATATTACGAGTTCCTCCAACTCCAGCCTTTTCATGGCGGTGAGCCCACCATGAAAAGGCTGGTGGTGGGGGAACAAAGGGGGCCCTACAGGGATCCCATGCCCCCCTACCATGGGGGTGCAATCAGGTGGACACAACATGTGCCCCTCTGTCTGCTTGCACCCCCAGTTCCAGCACAGCATGGACTTTACAGTCCATGCCGTGCTTGAACATTTTTGCTGTTCCCATTGCGGTGCCCTTTTTCAGGGCACTGATGTGGGAAAGGCAAAAGGACCGTTCATCTGCATGAGTTGAACTCGTAATCAGGAGGGCGGTGTTTGCGTGGCTTTGGCAGTGCTGTGCTGGCGGAGAGCCGGCGCAGCACTGCAAAAGTTGTAATCAGGCCCTTAGTCTCTCTTTTGGAAGTTGAAAATCTCCAGCAGGTCGATGCAGCTGGCTATATGCATCAAGGACTCCAGGAGGCTGGAAACCCTTCCAGAGAGGAGCCTCTGAACATGATTTGCTGCTGTGGAGAAGAACGTAGCGGGAGCTACCACAAAGTCAGGATGACCGACAATGCACCTCGGGCAGGTGGGCGAGCAGGTAGGTTCCAAGTTTTGGATTTTGACTGGTTCCAAGGGTCCAGGACTAGGTGGCACAACTTGGAGGGTCAGGACTCAATACAGGCTGGGTCTAGGTGCACATTTCAGGTTGTTGGAGCTTTTTATGTCCCTGTAACCCTGAGCAGGAGGCAAGCAAACTAGCCCTTGGAGTCACTCTGGGGTACGGGGTTCAAGCAGAAAAGAAGGTCTCTAGCAGCAAGGCAGCCCTGTGAGGGAACATGGCAAGCTCGAGGCAGCAGGGCAGTCCACATGTTGCAGCAGGACAGTTCTCTGAATCACACAGCATGCATCAAGCAGCACAGCAGTCCTCTGAGAGTCCTCTGCAGGTCGAGAAGTGAACTGAAGAGTGGGTCTGAGGGTCCTATTTGTATACCTGGTGCCAGTTTTGAAGTGAAAGAAACGTATGTAGATTTCCCGATACAGATAGTTCTGGAATTCCCTGACTCCCTGCCCAGACTCCACTGGGTCTGGGGTCTCAAAAGGCGGATGTGAAGTTCTTTGTGTGCGTGCTGAGGAAGCTCTTTTAGAATGTAAGTGTTGCTGTGCATAACTACACCCCTCCCATGTCAATGCTTTAGCACGAAGTGCAGATCTCTCGTCTCTGGCTGTCACTGTAGTGTTGAGTCAAGTTCACCAGAGCTTCGCGTTGGCAGTCGGCACAGGTGGCAAGATCTTGGTGCGGACGGGCCCGTTTCCGAAGAGCCCAAACCTTCAGTATTGCCTCCTATCTTCAAGAAGGAGCGCAACTGATGACTTGGGGATATAGAACCCATTCCAGTAGAGGAAAGCAGGGCTCAGGCACTTAAAGTTGCAGGTCCAAGCATCAGGTCCAGGCAGCAGGTCAACTGGACAGATGCAGGGCTGTGGAGCTTGTTATGTCCCTGTAGCTCAGAACAGGAAGTCCGTCAGCTGACACTTGGAATCACTTCTGCCTTGGATGAAGGGTTTAGGTCCGTTCTTCCTTCTCAGCAAATAGGGCAGGCCTCAAGCAGCAGTGCAGCAGGGAGTCCTTTTTCTGTAGTATCCACAGGCACAGGAGTGTACTGAAGAGTGGGTCTGAGGGTCTCTTTTTATTCTTGGTGCCCACATTGAAGTAGGAGAAGCTTCAGGAGTTTTCCCCCTACAGAGGTGTCTGAAATTTCCTGCTTTCATGTCCTGGCCCCATCCAGTCTGGGGGCACAATAAACTAGCGTGAAGTCCTTTATATGTGAGCTGAGCCAGTGCCTTTGAAGTGCATGTGTGATAGGTGACAGCTCCGCCCCCCCATCCTGCCAGAGATGGCCAATCCTGCTAACACAGAGTCCCCCTTTGTGCTACTGTCTGGGAGGAATACATAAAGGCCAACTGCCAACTACACCTAGCCATTTGGCCCAGGATGCAGGCTGCGGGCACCAAATGGTTAGAACAAGAAAATTCCAACTATCATTACCAGAATTGTGCCTAAAAACAGATTTTAACATTAAAGAGGATTTTAAATTACAATTCTTTAGACACCAAGGGGCATATGTACAAGGCGTTAACGCCGCCGTAGTATACATTTTTTTACGTTACGGGAGCTTTATTTTTATCGCCGTATTTACAAGTTGCCGCTAACTGCAGTTAGCGGCACTTTTCCAGCGTAAACTGGAATTATTAAGATCGCCACTTCTGTTAGCGGGACTTAATGAAAATGAGATGCAAGGTAGGCGTTCTCGTGCAAAAACTGCCGCTAACCCCACTTCGCGATATTTACAAGGACTTCGTTGTATGGTGCAAAACCATAAAAACGGCCTCTAACTCCAGTTAGAGGCAGTTTTTTAAGACCAGAAAATAGCTGGACTTAAAAATGGTGCAAACACTTGGGGCCTCGTTTCAGAAGGTTTTGGTGCTGGACAGCGCTGCAAGGAATGTTGCAGCACTGCCCTGCTACAAAACTACAGGGCAGGAATGAGCACCATCAATAAGATAGGGCGCATTCCTGGGCCTCAATCATGAAAAGTGTTGCACCGGTGCGACAAAACAGCATTGCAGCACTTTTCACTACGCCCTTCTTGCAACACCATGGATGCTGTATATACTGTACAGCGCTCCATGTCGCAATTAATGACAGATACGTCTGGAATCCTGACGTATCTGTCAGCGCAAAAGTCACGCATTGCTGCAGTTGTGTCACAAGCATGATGCAACTCCAGCAATGCACGGGGCCAGCCCATCCCTGTGGCACTGTGTCACCCATACGCCTGCCATGAGGCAGGCATAAGGGACTGACGCAGTGGCGTCCTACAATTGTTGCAGTGAAATCTGATGGATTTCACTGTGCCACTCCTATGAGGCTTTGTTGCGTGGGAACGCCCACCCTGCATACATCATACTTGATGCAGGTATAATGTGGCACAGGGCTTCACAAGGTCATGCATATGCCTAGATGCGTCACTTTGCAAATACGGCGCAACGTGGTGCAAGAATCACACTCCAAGTACATCAAGAAAATGACGCACCGCGGGGTGAAACTGTCAGAAGGGGCTCATGAATAAGCCACCCTGTCTTTTTCCCTTAAGTTGGCGCACAATGGCTGCCATGCGCCAATGCAGGCACCCTTGTGCCATGGTGCAAGGGGTGACTGTGTTGCGGAGTTGATTGATGTTGTGGCTCCATCTCTTCTCAAGATGTCTGCAGGTGGGGCTGGACTAGTGGAGGGCAGGAGTGAACCAATTGGCCTTCTTGGAGTGTTGTTTGCCTGGTCCTTTCTTGAGGGGTGCCAGGGTGTTGGCGCAGTTGGAGATCCGTCGGTGGAGGTTGCGCGCTGCTGTGTTGGCATCTGTAAGTGTTGGCGGAGTGGTGGTGCTGAGGGGGTTGACAGGAAGTTCTTCAGTGGCCTTGATCCAGCCAAAACAGGGGGGGCAATGATGGCGATGGTGTACGGTGGGTGTGGTGAAGGCGTGATGAAAACAATGATAGTCAGTGCAGGAGAGTCCTGTGGTGTGGCTGTAGTTGAAGTTCCCGCTGGTGGAGAAGACAGGCTCAAGCGTGTGTCAGGCTATGTGGGTTGGTGCTGTGACTAGCTGCTTGAAATCGATGTTGGCGAGGTTCCCCAGGAGGGGGGTGGTGTTCTGGTCAATGGGGTTGTCCAGGTGGAACTTGAGGTCTCCGGGTAGGATGTAGTCGGTGGACGGGAGAGCCTGGGGTGCGATGAGGTCTACAATGGCATCGGTGAATGGGGGTTTATGGCCCGGGGGCCTGTAGATGAGGGTGCCGCGGAGGGTGGTGTTGGGTTTGGTCCGGATCTGGAAGTGGAGGTGTTCCATGGTCACTGTGGGGTCATTAGAGTGCGTGGTCAGTCGGAGTGTGCCTTTTTTAAGACAATGGCAATGCCTCCTCCTGGCTGCTCGGGGTGGTCCGTGTGGGTGAATTTGTAGCCGTCGTGGATGGTGATGGCGATGTCCGGTCCGGAGCAAAGGTTGGTCCAGGTTTCCGTGAAGAAGGCGGTGTCTGAAGAGGTGGCGTCGAGGAGGTCCCAGATTTCTGTTGCGTGTTTGTGGAGGGACCACATGTTGAAGAGGATGCAGTTGAGCCGGTCAGCTGCGCTGTTGGTCGGCTGAGCGGCAGGAGGCGCTGGTGTGCTGATGTGGCAGAAGGTGCATTTGCAGTTTCGACAGGCGCAGGGTGCAAGAGAATTCTACAGTGTTGCTAGATGGCAGGCGGTGTGGCGTCCAGGGTTGATGGCGAGGAGGGTGGTGGCGTTGTAGTGGTGGAGTGTCTGAGAGGAAGGGTCCTTGGTGCTGGGCGCAGTCCATGGGCAGATGGACGCAGACGGGCTTGCCTTTGGCATGCCAGTGGTATGCCCACTGCACATGGACGCACAGCGGCTGCCATTATGATGTGCTGCGGTGGGGACTGGACAGCTGGGAGGTGGGAAACATGGAAAAGGACACTAAAGGGGGTGGGGACGTGGACGCGGGGGTTGTAAATATATATTTTTTTAATTCTTACCTCGAGGCCGGGTCCTGTGTCTTCTGTGCTCCTGCTCTCCTGAGTCAGGAAGCAGGCAGTCAGGCTCCCGCGCCAATCACAACGCTGCAATGCGGCATTGTGATTGTTCTCGAGCGCCGTGACAAGGCGTTCAGCCAGGGGCTGGAGGGGTGGGCATGTTCTTCATGCAGGCGGCAATGCAGCCTGCATTGCAAACAGGGATGTGCGCATGACTGCTTTGGGCGGCCTGAGAGGGCCAACCAAACAGTCATTGCACACTTGAGTGGGCATACCACTCCGCCGCTGCCCTGTTCCGTGAGTAGAGCAGCCCCACCCACCCTCCTGTCCGCAAAGGAAACATAATATGAGTACATCAGAAAGTTATCATCATGATATGTTTCCTCTTCTTGCACTGCTTGAAAGCAGTGGGGCACCGCTTTTCCGCCATAGCAGATGAGCTGCCACTGGGTGTGCATCACCCACAGGTGCTAGGCCTGGGCCCGACTCGACCCCCGGGCCGCCTCTACTACGCGTCCCACCTTCTCCTCACCTGGACATTGACAATGTGGCACAATACGCTGCACTCTCTCCAAATCTGTGACTCAGCCATCAGGAGCCTAAGTCAGGCAGGATTTCACACACCAGGGTACAGCAGTCGCCGCCAAGTTCGCTGGAGAACCTCCTGATGCAGGTCATGCCACAGGGCCCCCTTAGGCGTGAAGTTGTAGCGCTCCCGCCACACAAGTTCGGCGCAGCTCAGGGGTCTCACCCTCCACAGCGTCCGGCCAGCGCAACATCCTCCGGCCTGTGATGTAGAGAGGTGCGGCCCACTATTGGTAATCTCATCCGTGCACCCCGGTGTAGTGGTGGCACGTGGCATGTGATGCAGACCTCCCTACCTCGGTGCGCAGGAGCACCTCTACCATTTACAGCTCCAAGGGGCACCAGGCGGTCTTTTCACACAGGTCAGCAACGTGTGCGACCTGGCAGACTTCACCACCAGGTAAGGGCAATCTCCGACGCCTCAACGGCCCAGCAACTCAACAGCACCTCCGCATCCCACTCCGTGGCCCAGACGCAGGCCCAGCGAGGCCTCCAGGCCCCGGGGACTGTCCGCGCTTTCAAGGTTTTGGATGCCATGGTGTTGCAAGGAGTGCACAATGATAAGTGATGCATCATTGGTTTTGCCCTGTGATGCTCCTCTTTTCATGTTTGTAGCCCTGGATTTCCTCTTCACCTGGGACTCTGGCTGGTCATCCTGGCTGTTGGGGGGCCTGGGGGGGTTGTTGATCTGTGCTGCACTTGGTCCTGGCTGCTCCAATCTGCATTCCATTGGTTTTGTTTCCTATTTTTCATTGGAGGTAGACTTAAAGGCTATTTTTGCCTCTAAAGGCAAAAAAAGTCATGTTGGGCTGACTAACGTGAGTTTTTTGCCTGCAAATTGGCCTTTTGTCAGTTTTCGCCTGCTAACGCCAGAATTTGTATCGCCTTCCTGCTAGTGTTAGCAGCAGTTTTCACCGCGGCTACCTGAAACTATTGCCATGTAGCGACGTATTGTAAATGCATCGCGAACAGGGTGATAGTTTTTGCTGATAGGCCGCATTAAGAAAACTGCCGCTAACTAATGCTAATGCTAGTTAGCGGCAGTTCTTGTACATATCCCCCCAAATATGACATCCCTACCTGTTCCCAAACAAAAGTTACCACTTATTAAAAGCAATACGGCAAACCAATGTTATCCTATGAGAAATGTAGGCTTCCCAGTAGTGAAATAACAAATGTGAGAGTTTTTCACTACCAGGACATGTAAAACTTAAAAGTGCATGCCCAACTTTTTAAATACAATGCACCATGCTCTATGAGCAGTTTAAGGCCTCTCCTAGGGGTGACTTATATGTATTAAGAAGGGAGATTCAGGCTTGGCAAACAGTTTATCTTGCCAAGTTTAAAACTGCACACAAGCTGCAATGGCAGACCTGAGACATGTTTTAAAGGGCTACTTAAGGGGGAGACACAATAAGTGCTGCCGGCCCACTAGTAGCATTTAGTTTACTGGCCCTGGGTAGGTAGTATACCACTTAACTAGGGACTTATAAGCAATTTAAATATGCCAATCAGGTGTATGCCAATTTTACCATGTTTTAGTGAGTGATCACAGCACTTTAGAAGTGGTTAGCAATGGTAAAGTTCACAGAGTTGTAATTCAAACAAAAACAAATTCAGCAAAACAGAAGGGGAGAAGGCAAAAGGTTTGCAGGAAGACCACCATAAGGTTGACAGCTATAACAATTAATAATAAATATAATCACTGAAAGTGAACAACTACATATACAGTTCTCTGTCAGCAATACTTCTTAGTCAGTGAGGGTGCGAGTTATAGTTTCTATAGGCAGGAGTTACAGTTACTTGGTATAACTTTAACTAGTGAAATTCAGTTGTTTTTATAATTTAAGACAGTATGTTTTAACTGACATTTTCCCGCCTGATGAACCGCCCTGAAACTTTCAAGGAAAGAGCTGAGGTGGATGAAAGTTTTGAGAAGCAACACAGCACAAAAGGTGTTGGAAAACCAAAAAATGCACTTCCTATGATAACTAGGTTCTACTATAACTACAGAGTGGCTACCGGCACACTATATATATATACTGTGAACAAGACTTTAATGGTTGACTTGCCCTAATGTTATTTCTGTTTTGGAGGACAATTTGGTCCTATATTTCTCTTATATTTAATGTGCACCTTCCTTTTTCTAATGTTACTCTTTTCTCAGGGAGTTTATTAGAGTCTTTGGGTCTCCCTACTCATAAGCATGGTCTATTTGACCTTATGCTGGCTTTAGCCTTCCAACAAATTGCACTTAATTGGAAAATCTCAACAAAACTTTCCGTCCAACACTGGTGGAATAATCTGTTCCATTATCACGACTAGATATTGCTTTTGCCTCCTCCTGTAAGCCATTTGTTAATAGAGATCTCTTTTGGTTGCCACTTACATCATATCTAGATAAGAGTGTAATAACAAAAAGTTCTCATATACGTTCTGAAAATTTTAAACCTCCGTAATTGTTTTAATTTCTCTGTTCTTTTTTCTCTAATTTCTTGTTGGCACACTGATTTTCTAATTATTATAAGATTGCTTTTTATAATCATTTAAGGTTATGCAATATAACACGTTCCTCAGTTGTAAGAGTATTACCTTTTTCCCTACCTTCCCTCCCCTTATTTCCTCGCCCTTATTGCCGTTATAAAATATAAATAGCTTTCTTTTTGTTTTTTAATGCTAGCTGTACTTTGTACTCCGCTGCTTATTATTCATTCTTTGTATTTGCTGGCCTTATGTATCTTTTTTATGTTATTTAATAAAGCTTTTTAAACACAAAAGACTTTAATGGTTGAAATGTGTCAGTGTTGTTTGGTGGGATGCGAATGATATCTGTTATGAAATAATCTGGCAATCAGAAGCTCCAGGGAGAGCAGCATCCTTCTTTTGTGTCTACAATTAAATTTGGGGGTGCGGTCAAACCCCAAATGCTTGCACCAGCAGCAAGAACACGCTGCTACTCTGACTGCTTTGCTTGAGGATATATCTATATATATATTCACTGAAAATAAAGGTTTCAGGGATATTATAGTTAGGCTCAGATTTTATTCATACAAAACCAGTGAAATTCAGCAGTTGTAGTTACCTGAGCTAACTATAACTTAGCCCCCGTAATGCACAGCTTATGACCTCATATAATACATCACTTATGACACGGTCAGTGACATCACTGATGATATCACTAATGACATTATCCACAGAACCACACACACCCACTCACACCCCTATACAACCTCACATACACCTGCTCCCACTCCCACACACCACTCCCAAACCCATTCACAGACCCATACAAGTACTCACACTTTGAATTTACAAGTTTTTCATTGTTTTCCTAAGTGTAACCTGTAACCTTTGAGAGTGAGTGTGTGAGTGAGTGCATGAGTATCTCAGTGGGTGTGTGCATGAGTGTGTGAGTGTCTCAATGGGTCTGTGAGTGGATTTGTGAATGTCTGAGTGGGTCTGGGATTTGCTGCATAAGTGTCTCACTGGGGGTGTGAGTGGGTGCTTGAGTCTCTGAGTGGGTGCATGAGTCAAAGTGGGTCTGTGAGTGGGTGCGTGAGTGTGTGAGTCAGTTTGTGAGTGAGTGCATGAGTGGGTCTGTAAGTGGGTGCATGAGTGTCTGAGTGAGTCAGTGGGTGGGTGTGTGAGTGGGTCTATAAGTGAGTACATGAGTCTCTGAGTAGTTTACCAGCTGAGCTGTGAAGTGTTTGCTTTTTAAAGGGGCATAACACAGGCCCCTGGGCTGAAGGGGCTACAGTGGGCTGTGTTACACTCCTAACTATTCTCCCCTGCTCCAACCAGGGTTCAATTCCATGGCTCTCTGGATACAGACACAGACCTCTACTTTGCATTAACTAATAGATGTTTCATAAAGTATGATAGTCCATTTCCCACAGATTAACCCCATCCCCCGGCTGGCATTCATTGAATACGGGAGGGGGCCTCTCTCCCAGGGCCAATTTTGGCCCCGGAGATCCCATCCCCTGGGGCCTGGCCATTATCCAATGGGGGAGAGGGGCTGCGCGGCCACCCTCCCAAGGCAAATTTTTGCCCCAAGGATCCCATGGCTGAGGACCAGCCATGTTTCCTGGGTGCCCCCGGTCACCGAGTGTGCTATTGGACCGTGGGGGGAGACTCAAGGCCCCGCGGTCCCTGCCAGCTCCCACCCTGGTACGATTTCAGTGTTGTCCCCAGGGCTTGGGGGTCCACGTGGCTCTCCCTAAGTACTTTATTTTAAGCCCTGGGGAGGTGGTGGTCCCTGTGGCTCAGTGGGTCCGCGAGGCCCCCCCAAGCCTTTAATATGTTGCCCCGGGGAGGTGGTGGTCCCTGGGGCCCGGGGGGTTTTGCCCAGCCCCCACTTCCTAATAAAAATAGCCCAGGAGAGGTGCTGAACCATGGGGCATTTTTTAAGCCTTCGGAGGGAGGCTTCATGCGCCCCCTCCATTTTTGGAATAATTCCTTCATGCCCCCGGGACCTGGACCACCCTGGGGCAACAATTAAAACAAGCGAGGGAGTGGGCCTTTTTTTAAAATTCATTGCGATATTCGTGAATATTTTGTGAAAATCACAGTGAATTGAAAAAAATGCTTTTATGCTGTGGCGGGGTACCAGGGAAACCCAAGACCAAGGCTTGAGGGTTAGGGTATTCCTACATGACCCCTTTTCTTATTTATTCCCCTGTGTTCTGAAGCCTAGATCCAAAATAGTTGCCAGAATTTCCTGGTTGAACTTTTGGCAGCCAATCAGAGCTTTGCATTTCCCTGCACAAACTCGTTATTGTTCGCAATGTCGTCGCAATTCCAGATATGCAAATTTGGATTTCCTTAAATTTATCAACAATTACTGAACTGATTTACACCAAATAATGAAACAGCATAGTCTGTGAACAAAAGCTACCTTTCTGCCAAATTTGGTGTAATTCTGTCCAGCGGTTCGGGCTGCAGGCATGTCTAAAGCTCCTATGGGAATTAACATGAGAAACACACTTTTTTTGACCACCCCCTTTTCTCGACCCCTCTTGACGGATCACCCGAAACTCTCCATGCACAACAAGACTCATTGGCGCACTTTCATGAAGATTCATCAACCAGTGCCAAAGATATAGGCAATTCAAAAAATGCAGTTGCCAGTAGATAGTTATAGTTAGGACCATGTTTCCATAGGAAAAGCATTTTCTTGACTTGTCTATAACCTTGCTGTCGCAGGACGAATCTTCACAAAATAAAAAAAAATAGTGCTCCGGTGATTCTTGTTCCATATGGAAAGTTTCGGGGCGATTTGTGAAGCGGGGATGGGAAAAATGGGGTTAAAAAAGGGTGCGTTTGCAATGTTCATTTCCGTAGGATCTGTCAACACGAGTACAGCCTGAACTGCTGGATGGAATTACACAAAATTTGGTAGAAAGGTAGATTTGGTTACATAGATTGTGCTTTTTGTTATTTGATGTAAATCTGCTCAGTAGTGCTTTAGAAATGTAAGAAGAAAGTTAGTGATGTCTGTGTTCGAGGATATTTCGCAGTGACATCAAGATTAATCGCAAAAAATAAAGGCGAGCTCGTGCAGGTAAATGCAGAGCTTTGATTGGATGGCAACACTACAACCAGGAAGTGTTGGTAGCCATGTTGGGACTCGGTTTGAGCCGAGTCCCCGAAAAAGCGTGAGAAAAAAAAGAAAGAAAAGGGGGCAGGGTAGAAATTCCCTGACCCCCTAGGCCTCAGGGATCCCGGAGCGGCAAAATGCATTGTTTATTTATTTATTTTAAAAGTTCATATAGCACCTGAATCACCCCCGAAGGGGTATCTCTGCGCTTGCGGACATACCAGAGGGAGCTGGCACTAAAAAAGAAACTAGAACAGGGCGGTTTTCAAGGCCTTTCTAAACTGAAGATGGTCTGGGCATTGCCTCAGTGAGCTGGGGAGCTGATTCCAGTACCGGGGGGCCAGGTATGAGAAAGCTTTCCCACCTGTCCTTGATTTCTTAATCCGGGAAACCTTAAGGAGGGATTTGGAACCGGAGCGGAGATCCCTGAGGGGAGTGTATTTGGTGAATTTCTCCGCAAGGTAGACTGGACTATTACCAAACACCGCCTTATGAACGATACAGCAAACCTTGAACTTTATTTGTTTCCGCACTGGAAGCCAGTGAAGCCGTTGGAGAAGTGGGAGGGAAGCTGATCTATAAGGTGCATTAGATACCAGACGAGCCGCTGTATTCTGTTAGTAATTGGCCCCCAGGTGGGCCAGGTCCCGGGGGCATTCTCATAATAAGGAAGGGGGATGCACTGACGCCCCCCTCCTGGGGCTTATTAATGCCTCAGAGACCACCACCTCCCCGGGGCTTATTTATTTGTAAACAGGGTCCTCTCAGACCTCCAGGGCCCCAGGGACCACCAACTCCCTGGGGCTACATAGCTAAAAGAAATCGGGGGGCCTCAAGGAGCCCCCCATGCCCCGGGGACTGCAACCTCCCTTAGGCTGAATATAACATTAATGTGTAGGGGCATGTGGCCCCCCGCAGCCCCGGGAACTGTCACCTCCCCGGGGCTAAACATAACATTAAATGGGGGGCCCCACGGGGCAAAGTCATACAATGGAGGGGGGCGGCGCAGCCCCCCTCCTGGAGCCATAGATGGCCCTGGGGACAGCCACTCTCCAGGGCCAGCTCCTGTTATGTCCCAAGGTGCCTTCCCCTGGGACATAGCTGTTTGCTGTGGCTTGGCAGGAGCTTTACCTCTCCTGCCAAGCCACAACAAATGCTCCGCTTCCATTGCATTGAAAATGCTCTCACTTGCTGGAAGCAGAGCAGAATTGCTTTCCGACACAGGGAGCTGCATGTTGAGGAGCTCCCTATGTCTGAAAGTAATGTAGGCTCAAGCAGGAGTCAGAAGCCAACAGGGACCGCGGGAGCCTTGAGGCTCGCCCTGCTGTCCCGGTGCAGAAAGAGGCAGAATAAAGGTCAGATATGAACAGAAAGAAGCAAAATAAAGGTCAGAAAGAAACAAGATGAAGGTGACAATTGAGCAGCAAGAGGCAGAATAAAGGTGAGAAACAAGCAGAAAGAGGGAGAATAAACATCAGCAATGAGCAGAAAAAGGCTAAGTAAAGGTGAGAAAAGAGCAGCAAAAGGCAGGTTAGAGGTCAGAAACGAGCCGAAGGAAGCAGAATAGAGGTCAGAAATGAGCAGCAAGAGGCAGAAAAAAGGCTGACTTAAGGTCAGAAGTGAGCACCAAGAGACAGAATAGAGGTCAGAAAAGAGCAGAAAGAGGCAGAACAGAGGTCAGAAACGAACAGCAAGAGGCAGGATAGAGGTCGAAACGAGCAGAAAGAGGCAGAATAAAGGTCAGAAAGAGGCAAGACAAAGTTGAGAAATGAGCAGAAAGAGGCAGAATAGAGGTCAGAAATGAGCAGAAAGAGGCAGAACAAAGGGCTGAAATGAGCAGCATGAGACAGAATAAAGGCCAGCAGTGAGCAGAAAGAAGCAAAATAGAGATCAGAAACGAGCAGAAAGAGGCAAAACAAAGGTCAGAAAAGAGCAGCAAGACACAAAATAAAGGTCAAAAATGAGCAGAAAGAGGGAAAATAAAGGACGGAAATAAGCAGCAAGAGGCAAAGTCAGAAACAAGCAGAAAAAGGCAGAAAAAATGTCAGAAATGAGCAGAAAGATGCAAAATAGAGGTCAGAAGCAAGCAGCAAGAGGCAGAATAAAGGTGAGAAAGGAGCAGAAAGAGGCAGAATAAAGGACAGAAACGAGCAGAAAGAGGCATAATAAACGCTAGAAATGAACAGAAAGAGGCATAATAAAGGTTAGAAATGAGCAGGAAGAGGCAGAATAAAGGTCACAAATGAGCTTGCTGAGAATTGTTGAGAACTCGTCGGAGGCCCGCCCCCTTTCTCACCCACTATGCACAGGGGCCTCCTGGGGTAATACTTGTTGGGGGGTGAACTCCCCTTGGCTGCTGAAGGTCATTGGGGGCCAAGAACCCCTATTATTGCGATAACTAAGTCCCCCACAGCTGGATTGCTCAGACATCGGTGGAGTACCCGCTCCCTTTCTGAACCACTCTGCACAGGGGCCTCCTGGGGTACTATTGGTCATGGGATGAACTCTGCTTTGCTGCTGAGGGTTGTTGTGGGCCAAGAACCCCTATTGTTGTGAAAACTAGGTTCACCACAGCCAGATTGCTGAGATGTCGACGGAGGTCCCGCCCCCTTTCTCAACCATTCTGCACAGGGGCCTCCTGGCATACTACTGGTTGGGGGATGAACTCCCCTTGGCTGCAGAGGGTCGTTGGGGGCCAAGAGCACCTATTGTTGCGATAACTAAGTCCCCCACAGCCGGTTTGCTGATATGTCGAAGGAGGGCACGCCCCTTTCTCAACCACTCTGCAAACGCGACAGCTAGTTTAAATACCATAGAAATTCACTTAAAAAACAAAGCTTACAGGGACGTTATAGTTAGGAAATAGAATTTGAAAAATGAGTGATCTAATATGAGAGGTCGTAAGTTATAGTTAGCTCAGGTAACTATAAAAGCTGAATTTCACTGGCTTTGTACAAGTGAATTCTGAGCCTAACTATAACATCCCTGTAACCTTTGTTTTTTCAGTGAATATATATATTACATATATTCATATAAATATATATATTTACTGACAAATATATTTATTTATATAATTAGGACCAGATTTAACTCATACAAAACCAGTGAAATTCAGCAGAAAGAACCAACAGAGGTGCAAAGAGAGGCAAGAGGGGTGCAGAAAAAGGTAGGAGAGGTACACAAAGAGGCAAGAGAGGTACAGAAAGAGGCAGGAGGGGTGCAGAAAGAAGGAAGAGAAGTGCAGAAAGAGGCAAAAGAATTGCTGAAAGAAGCAACAGAGGTGTAGAAAGAAGCAAGAGAAGTGGAGAAAGAGGCAAGTGAGGTGGAGAAAGAAGCAAGAGCAGTGCAGAAAAACCAACAGAGGTGCAAAAAGAAGCAACAGCGGTACAGAAAAAGGTAGAAGAGGTGCACAAAGAGGCACGAGAGGTACAGAAAGAGGCAGGAGAGGTGCAGAAAGAAGGAAGAGAAGTGCAGAAAGAAGCAACAGAGGTGCTGAAAGAGGCACGAAGGGTGCAGAAAGAGCAAGAGAAGTGCAGAAAGAACCAACAGAGGTACAGAGAGGCAAGAGAGGTGCAGAAACAGGCAGGAAAGATGCAGAAAGAGGGAACAGGGGTGCAGAAAGAGGCAAGAGAGGTGCATAAAGAGAAAAGAGGAGTGCAGAAAGAGGCAAGAGGGGTGCAGAAAGAAGCTAAAGCAGTACAGAATGAACCAACAGAGGTGCAAAAAGAGGCAAGAGGAGTACAGAAAGAGGCAGGAGGGGTGCAGAAAGAAGGAAGAGAAGTGCAGAAAGAGGCAAAAGAATTGCTGAAAGAAGCAACAGAGGTATAGAAAGAAGCAGGAGAAGTGCAGAAATAAGCAAGTGAGGTGCAGAAAGAAGCAAGAGCAGTGCAGAAATTACCAACAGAGGTGCAAAAAGAAGCAAGAGTGGTACAGAAACAGGTAGAAGAGGTGCACAAAGAGGCAAGAGAGGTACAGAAAGAGGCAGGAGGGGTGAAGAAAGAAGGAAGAGAAGTGCAGAACGAAGCAACAGAGGTGCTAAAAGAGGCAAGAGGAGTGCAGAAAGAGGTAGGAGAGGTGCACAAAGAGGTAAGAGAGGTACAAAAAGAGGCAGGAAGGGTGCAGAAAGAAGGAAGAGAAGTGCAGAAAGAGGCAAAAGAATTGCTGAAAGAAGCAACAGAGGTGTAGAAAGAAGCAAGAGAAGTGCAGAAAGAGGCAAGTGAGGTGCAGAAAGAAGCAAGAGCAGTGCACAAAAAACCAACAGAGGTGCAAAAAGAAGCAAGAGCGGTACAGAAAAAGGTAGGAGAGGTGCACAAAGAGGCAAGAGAGGTACAGAAAGAGGGAGGAGGGGTGCAGTAAGAAGGAAGAGAAGTGCAGAAAGAAGCAACAGAGGTGCTGAAAGAGGCGTGAAGGGTGCAGAAAGAGCAAGAGAAGTGCAGAAAAAAGCAACAGAGGTACAGAAAGACGCAATAGAGGTGCAGAAAGATGCAAGAGAGGTGCAGAAACAAGTAAGAGAAGTGCAGA
Source organism: Calotriton arnoldi (assembly GCA_963921515.1). Taxonomy (NCBI): domain Eukaryota; kingdom Metazoa; phylum Chordata; class Amphibia; order Caudata; family Salamandridae; genus Calotriton; species Calotriton arnoldi. Next base: position 779,232 of record CAWUFW010002165.1, read on the forward strand.
TGTAGTTAGGGGGAAGTGGGGTGGAGAAGGAGGCAAGAGGGATACAGAAAGAAACGAGAGGTGCAGAAAGAGGGAAGAGGGGTGCAGAAAAAGGGAAGAGTGGTGTGAAAGAGGCATGAGGGTTGCAGAAAGAAGCAACAGAAATGCAGAAAGAGGCATGAGGGTTGCAGAAAGAAGCAACAGAAATGCAGAAAGAGACAAGAGAGGCGCAGAAAGAAGCAAGAGTGGTTTACACACCATTAGTACCAATTTAATACCCACATTTAGCAATAAGTAACAGGTGACCGTACTAGGTTTGCACAGGGCCTTCCACCACGCTGTAACACTTGTCGCTGCATTATTGGTAACATTTGAGCTAGAAACAATGTTTTTTTTGTTCAAATCTGCAGATTATGCAGCAGATGATGGATTATGTTGCAAATGCGGTAAATGTATAATTGTGCAAAAGTCGGTGCAGCCAAACAGTCACATAATTCCAGTGGCCCTGCTCATACCTCTGACTAGGTCCAGAAGTGCTCCTCAGTGGTTCCTTCTTTTTTTTGTCTCATTGAGTTCATAGTTTAACTTCTATGAAACGAGGAAGACTAAACCTGAGGTTACAACTCCACAACACAGACTATCATACAATTACTCTCCATAACACATAATCCCACTCTACCTAATTCCTACACACTAAATACCACATACTTTCTATCCACATAATTTCACTGCACAACATACCCCATAATTCCACTACACACAACCTACATCCACTCCACTCCAAGAAACATTATTAAAACACTTTTACAACGCCAATACCTCTAACTCTCGCAAATGGGTAACCTATTACATTGCAAACACTTCTTTAACTAGTAGTCGTGTTTGCAGAGTGGTGGAGAAAGGGTGCTGGGCCTCCGACCAGCGCTCAGGAATTCCGCTGCGTAGGACTTACAGGAGAAACCAGGAGGGCTTCTTGGCCCCCAAAGTCCCTCAGGAGTAAACTGGACTTCATCCCCCATCCCGTAGTCTGCCAGGAGGCGCGTTTGCAGAGTGGTGGAGAAAGGGGGGCATGGCCTCCGAAGACGTCTTAGCAATCCCACTGTGTGGGACTTACTGGAGGTTCTTAGAAACAGAGAGGAACCCCGGGAAATTGCAGGAGCTGGCCCTGGGGGGTGGTGGTCCCCAGGGCCATCGAGGGCTCCAGGAGGTGGGCAGCGCGGCCCCCCTCCCTAAATTTGCATAGCCCCTGGGAGGTGGTGGTCCCCGGGGCTTGGGGGAGCCCGCGAGGCCCCCCCCCAATTAATGAAGGAAGCCCCGGGAGGTGGTGGTCCCCTGGGCTTGGGGGGGCACCTCATAATTACAAATGCCCCAGGGGGGTGGCGGTCTCCAGGGCTGCGCGTGACCCCGCATTCAATTAACTAAGCCCCGGGGAGGTGGCGGTCCCAGGGCTGCAGGGACAACCTACATCCACTCCACTCCAAGAAACATTATTAAAACACTTTTACATTTACAACGCCAATACCTCTAACTCTCGCAAATGCGAAACCTATTACATTGCAAATGCTTCTTTAACTAGTAGTCGCGTTTGCAGAGTGCTGCAGAAAGGGTGCTGGCCTCAGACCAGCGCTCAGGAATTCCACAGCGTAGGACTTACAGGAGGTACCAGGAGGGCTTCTTAGCCCCCAAAGTCCCTCAGGAGTAAAGTGTTCATCCCCCATCCCGTAGTCTGCCAGGAGGCGCGTTTGCAGAGTGGTGGAGAAAGGAGGCGTGGCCTCCGAAGACGTCTTAGCAATCCCACTGTGGACATCCTTGGGGGCCAACTACCCCTTCTATTACTTCCAGTAAGTCCCACTCAGCAGGATTGCTAAGTTCTCATAGCAGGCCACGCCCCCTTTGCCCACCACTCTGCAAATGCGCTCCATGGCACGCTCTTGGATGGGAATTGAAGTCCCCTTTGCTGCTGGAGGTGGTTAGGGGCCAACTAGCCTACTTCTTACCTCCAGAAAGCCCCACACAGTGGGATTGCTGAGAGGTGGACACAGGCCACGCCCCCTTTCTCCACCACTCTTTCAACGCGCCTCCTGGCGCGCTCTTGGTTGGGGAATGAAGTCCCCTTTCCTCCTGAGGGTCCCTGGGGGCCAACTAGCCCTCCTGTTACCTCCAGTAAGCCCCATACAGCTGGTTTGCTGAGAGTGCTCAAAGGCCACACCCTCTTTTTACACCACTCTGCAAACGCAGCTCCTGGCACACTGCTGCTCGGGGATGAAGTCCACTTTAGTCCTGAGGTCCTCAGGACACAAGAAGACCTCATCGCCCCACCAGCAATGCGCCAAGAGGCATGTTTGCAGAGTGGTGTAAGAAGGGGTGTGGCCTCGGACCACCTCTCAGCAATCCCACTGTGTGGGGCTTACTGGACGTACATGGTCGGCTAGTTGGCCCCTAAGGACCCATAAGACTCTAGGGGAATTCATCCCCCAACCCAAAACGTGCCAGGAGGTGCGTTTGTAGAGTGGTGCAGGGAGGGGGGCGGGGCCTCCGTCGAGATGTTTATATGTTATGTTAATATATTTATTAAGCGCACAAATACCCAGAGGTGTCTTGGCGCTGAGATCTAGAGAAGCAAGTTCATATAAGGCACGGGTCTCTATTTATTAAACAGCCAGGTTTTCAAGGCCTTCCTGAAAGCAAACAAGATTGGAAGTACTCTAATGTAGAAGGGAAGTTCATTCCAGAGTTTGGGGGCTGCCACTCTAAAGCGTCTCCCATCCCAACTGATTTTGAAAAATCTCGGAATTGTTAACAATTTAGCTCCTTCTGAGCGCAGATGCCTTTTAGGGACATACCAATATAATAGGCGTCTCAGGAATTTAGGACCAGAATCGTGAAGTGCCTTATAGGTAGTGCAAAGGACCTTAAAGATAATACGGCTCTTGACCGGGAGCCAGTGCAGCTTTTGCAAATGTTTCCGGACTGAGTGATACTTAGGAATTCCCAGCAAAAGCCTGGCGGCCGCATTCTGGATCATTTGCAACGTATTGAGTTGTTTCTCAGGCACACCAAGATAGAGACCATTACAATAGTCTAGTTTGGCAAGAATCAGTGAGGTAATCACCGTTTTCCTGCTGTCTGTGGGGATAAAAGGTAGTATTTTTTGATTATTTTAAGCAAAAAAAAACTCGATGAGGAAACGGCATTAACCTGTGCCTCAAAGTTCAGTTTATTGTCAATGATCACGCCAAGGTTTTTAGCCTTGGCGACTGGAATTGGTGCCGTCCCTAATTCGTCAGGCCACCAACTTTGTGACCAGTTTGGCAGAAAATTGCCAAAAATGACCACTTCAGTTTTATCTGAATTTAGTCTAAGACAATGAGAGCTCATCCAGGACCTGACCGCCAGCATGCAGTCCTTAAAATTTTGCATTGGTGGTAGAGTATTTTTTGACACAGACAAGACAATTTGTGTATGGTCTGCATAGGATGTCAGAGCCAGTCCGAAGGATCTAATAAGTGTTGCCAGTTCGGATACATAAATATTAAAAAGCATGGGGCTTAAAGATGAGCCCTGTGGGACTCCACATGGGAGGACAAAGGGGGGAGACTCGTAGCTGCCCAAAGCTACCGATTGTATTCTACCGGACAGGAAAGACGAAACCAGTGTGAGCGCTTTGTCGGAGATGACAATGGAATTCAGATGCTTTAGTAAGAGATTGTGATTGACCGTGTCGAACGCCGCCGACAAGTCGAGCAAAATCAGGGCAACAGCTCCCCCTGTATCCAGAACTGTTCTAATTTCATCTGTGGCTTTAACCAGGGCTGATTCTGTGCTGTGTTCTACCCTGAATCCAAACTGTGTTTCATCCAGACAGTTATTGAGATGCAGATAGTGTGTTAGCTGTTCATTCATTACTTTTTCCACTAGTTTTGCAGGTAGAGGAAGGCGGGAAATAGGTCTGTAGTTATTCGGTTCCGTGGGATCAAGATTGTTTTTTTTAGTAATGGCAAAATAGATGCCTTTTTCCAAGTAGTGGGAAATACACCCTGAGCAAACATGGAGTTAAAAATGGTGGTAAGACTGGGAACCAGCGTCTCAGGGGCTTGCTTAAACACAGTGGGGGGAAGCGGGTCGTAGGGGGAACCTGATTTGGCCTGCTGAATAAGAGTGGTGATCTTCTCGTTAGTAATTGGTTTAAATTCTGAAAAAATTGTGTCAGCAGAAGAGCCAACATTGGCTACGATGCTTTTATCTGTGTGAGTATTAGTATCAAATATAATATATATTTGCTCCACTTTCTTCAAAAAGTGTTGCGCTAAGGAGTTACAAAACTCTTGTGATGGCTCAAATTTAGAGACTACATGAATAAGTTCCCTAGTAGAGTTTTTTGCCTCCTCAATTTGTTTAGAGAAATAAGAGCGCTTCTCTGTCATTATCAGGCTTTTATATTCAGCCAATAGAGATTTGTAGATAGATAGTTATTCTTTAACTAATTCTAGGACAAATAATAGAAGTATGGGTGGTGTCCCTTCATTTAATTTTAGGCCTGCTGAGGGTGATCTTTTTATGCTAAAAGAAGTAAAGGTGGCTATAGGTAGGCTGGTTCCTGCAAAGGCCCCGGGACCAGATGGCATACCTGGCGATTTGTTTTTAGTAGACCAGGATAAATGGGCCGAGTATGTCCTCCTCCTAATTAATTCCATTTCTAGAGGATGCCCAGTCCCAGATTCTTGGAAGGGGGCAGAGGTAGTGCCCATTTATAAAAAGGGAGATAGAGAAGATCCTTCCAACTACAGACCAATTAGTCTTATAGACACAATGCAAAAGGTAGTTGGGAGGGTAGTCTTACAGCGAATCCAGACTTGGGCTGAGGAGGAGGATATCCTCTCCGAGTATCAGGCGGGTTTTCGGTCCAATACGAGTACGGTGGACCAGGTTTTTAGATTTCTCATGATCCATGGGAAAGTAGTAACGGTAGGCAAGGGCAGTCTTTATCTTGCTTTTATTGACTTAAGGACTGCCTTTGACTTGGTCCCTAGGAAAAAATTGTGGGAAATATTACGAGAGATGGGTATCCCTCCAATGATCCTTAATCTCTTAGAGAGGCTCCATGAGGGCAATTATGCCCAGGTAAGATGGGGGTCTCAAGGGCAGCTCACTAAAAAGATCCCAGTAAACAGGGAGTTCGCCAGGGTTGTGTGATGGCACCCACCCTGTTTTCTTTATATGTAAATGGGGTGGTCAGCTTTTTACAAGAAACCCCGGCTGACGCCCCTACCCTGGCAGGCAAAAAAGTGCCAACTCTCCTGTTTGCTGACGATACACTGCTCATCTCTAAGACACCCGTAGGTTTGCAAATCCTCTTAAATAGGTTCCAAACCTTTTGTAATTCCCGGGGTTGATTATAAATACAACGAAAACTAAACTAATGGTTTTCAACCCCCACAAATCATTTAGGAACAATTTTACTCTAGATGGGACTCGACTAGAGAGGGTTTCTACCTTTGATTATTTGGGGATTCGGCTATCAGAGAAACTGCAGTGGAGACCCCATCTAGATAAAATGTTACTCAACCATAAAAGGGCCACTGGGGCACTGAGCAGAGAACATCGCTCTTCTTTTAGTAGACCGGTAGCCCCGGCACTTATTGTATATGGAGCCAAGGCCGTAAGCTCGGCTTTATATGGTGCCGAGCTTTGGGGCTTCGAAAACCTCGACGAGATCAGCAGATCGGAAAACAAGTTCTTTAGGGACTTGATTATGTTGCTGCGAGGAGTTCCTCTAATCCCTTTGTTCTATGATCTGGGTAGGTTTAATTTTAAAGATTTGGCAAAACTTCGACCTTTGCTTTACTGGGCACGTCTTAGGCGAACCCCAGAATTAATTAATTATGCGGAGGCACTTACTGAAATAATGCGCATCGATACCAAGAAGGAGATCAAATGGATCTCCAATCTCAAATCATTAATAATTGCTCTTGATTTTAAGGACTCTTGGGATACCCAAATTCCACCAAGCAAAGAGAACCTTAAACGGGCCTATTGGGCCTGGATTGAGGCTAAGGAACTTAGTAATTCTAACATGGGAAGACTTACGGAGGAGTTCTTCCAACATAAGCTCCAGAGAGGTTTAGAATCATACATGGACACAATTCAGGTCCCCAGGGACAGGACATTGTACATTCAATTTAGGTTTGGCTCCCTCCCAGTTCGGGAATATACCGCAAAATGGCTACCACCGCACCGCACAACTGCAGAATGCCCCCTGTGCGGCACCATAAAGGAGAGTGTAGCACACCTTCTGTTTGCGTGTCCCGCACACGCAGGCGCAAGGTCCAGGTGGCTTGTGCCCATATGCAAACAACTAGGCTCTCTGGATTACAGAGTTGCTTTACGCATACTTAAATCGGACACGAGCACCCTGTTTGTTTGCGGAGTAGCCAAGTTTTTGGGATGCGCATGGATTACCAGGTATGGGGCTATACAGAGGGCAGCCCCTTCCGTCGATAAGTAGCTGGTGAATCCAATGTGTGGGGCCAAGGATCCATGGTACAGAATATATGGGGTTTGATTTCGTATAGCATTCAGTTGGTTTTAATTATTTTAAATTTTTTAAACGAATCTATAATTTAGTGAAAATAGCTTTAGGTCTTAACGGTATTGGAATTGTATTTTTTTATTTTTATTGTTTGTATATGCCTGTATTTTTTTTTCTTTTTAAATTTCTCTTCCCTTTTAACTTTATTTGATATATTTGATGAATTGGTTGATGCTTTTATGATATTTATATCGAAATAAAGCTATTTATGATGATGTTATGATTTGTAGATGGCGAGTTTGCGGGCATTATAATTATTTCTCCAGCGTCTTTCCTGTCGTCTACACTCTTGTTTCTTTGCTCTGAGGGTTTCCGAATACCAAGGAGCCATGGGTGATTTTCTTTTGTCTGAGGCTTTTTTATAAGGGGCTATCTTATCAGCCGCGTATGAGAGCCAATTATTGAATAGAAGTGAAGCTACTTCCACGTCTTCCGGAAGTTTATTTTGAGTTTTAGATAGTTGCTCATTGAGCATGTTGCTGTCAACCTGTTTCCAACTATGGTAGATCCTGGTAGGTTGCTTTGTGCAGGTGACCTTCTCCGTAAAAGGATCATGCAACTCAAAAATAATAGCTGAATGATCTTTCCATATTAAAGGCAGAATTTCCTTAATCGTAATGAATTTGCTATTGGTAAAGATAACATCAAGGGTATGCCCAGCTTGGTGTGTAGGGCCTGTAACTATTTGGTTTAACCCTGCCATAGTAATGAGATCAGTAAGCGCGACAGTGTTTGAGTCCAAGCCATCTTCGAGATGAAAATTAAAATTGCCCAGAAGATGGATTGATTTCTCTAAAGCATGAGTTTCAAGCAGGGATTGAATTGTGTTTAAAAATCCAGTTTTCCTTCCTGGTGGGCGATAAAGTAAGACCCCTTTGAAAGCAAAGCAATTGGCTATTTTTAAGTTAAAAGAAAAGGCTTCACAGTCTGGGCTGGGTATGGGCTCAAAGGACGCTTTAAAGGAGTCGCGGTAAATCAGCGCAATTCCACCTCCTTTTTTCTCAGTTCTATCGTGTCTAAATACTATGAAACCCTGAGGAACAGCCTGGCAGAAATCTGGTCCTGCCGTCTTATCACCCCAGGTTTCGGTGATAAAAAGTGTGCTTAATTGCTGAGCCTCAATCAACTCAGCGATGTCTAGCCTATGTCTATGCAGAGACCGGGAGTTAATGAGAGCGCACCGAATTTTGCTAGTGACTTTTAGCACTGGTGGCACGTTAGATGGGGAAGATATATGGGGTGTCAGTTCTGAGGTGTCAGTTCTGGCTGAAAGAGGAAGCCACAGTTGGGACATTTTTCTGCTGTCTTTGCGGCTAGCTTACTGAGATCTAGGCAAATACAATCTTTCGACCTGTTTGCTGCAAGAGTATTTAGTTTGTGCAGGTCTTTACCAGAGTATAACTGGCGGTCCCTAGGGTGAGTGGAAAATTGAGCATCATCCCTGGCACTCAGCGCGGTCTTAGTGCGGACGGGCGCTGACGGGCTTGCCCTAGGTGTGCCTTCGGCGCGCCAGCGGTGTGCCCGCTGAGCGTCCGATTTCCCAGGATTAAATATGCTCCCACCGGAAATGCAGAAGAAGCTAGACCGCCACCACCACCCCTAAGATGGCGGCCGTCACCACAAATCTCCAAAGAACGAAAGAGGCACTCACTCCGCTCAATCTGGATCACCCGTGGTGGACCGGAGAGTGAGAAATTCAATGCAGGTAAGTAGGGCAATCAATGTATTAATGGCGAGCTTCCTTGTGTATGTAAATAGTGCAAAAGAAATGCTAAAATACAGGTTTAAAAGTAGTTAAAATAATAAAAAGTGCGGCGCCTTATGAGAACTTGTGCAGGCTTCTGTTTTGTTTTTCTTTTTTAGAAGGGGGGCTGTGTGGCCCCCATTCTCTTATTATGTTTTGGGCCCTGGGGACCCCATCCCCCAGGGCTTGAGCCATATTTGTTTTTTTTAAATTAAAAAACGGGAAGGGGGCTGCGCAGCCCTCCTCCCGAGGCCGATTACGGCCCCGGGTACCCCATTCCCCGGCCTTATGTATTTAAAAAAAAATAATTCTAAAAGGGGCCTGGCCTGTTTTTTTAAATTATTTACGGGAGGGGGCCGCGTGGCCCCCCTTCCCTGGGCCACTATTGGCCCCGGGGACCCCATCCCCCGGGGCCTGGCCTCTTTTTTTATTTTATTTTTTTTAATTAGGGAGGGGGGCCGTGTGGCCCCCCTTCCCTGGGCCACTTCTGGCCCCGGGGACCCCATCCCCTGGGGCCGGCCCTCAAGTTGGGGATCGTGGGGGGAGCCCCAATGCCCCCACGGTCCCTGCCGGTTCCCCGTCTCCTGCGGGAGCCGGCATTGCTTTTGGGCAAGGGGAGCTGCTAACATGCAGCTCCCCTTGCCCAAAAGCAATTCTGCTTTGCTTAATGTAAGCAAGAGCATGTTTCCTGCTCTCGCTTCCATGAAGCAAAGCAGTGTTTGCTATGGCAGGGCAGGAGCCGTGCTCCCGCTTTGCCATAGCAAACGGCAATGTCCCAGGGGTGGGCACCCCGGGACAATGCAGGAGCCGGCCCTGGGGGGTGGCAGTCCCCAGGGCCAAGGAGGGCTCCACGAGGGGGGCCACATGGCCCCCCTCCAACAGATTTAAAGCCCCGGGTAGGTGGTGGTACCCGGGGCTGGGGGTCCTCTACGGACCCCCATATTTAATTTAATCAATGCTCCCCCACGCTTCTTTTTTCAATTGAAGCCCCAGGGAGGTAGTGGTCCCCGGGGCTTGGGGGGCCCGCTAGGCCCCCCAACATAATTAAAGTGATGCTGCGAGGAGGTGGTGGTCCCTGGGCTGCGGGGAGGCCGCGAGCCCCCGCATTTGAATAAGGATTGCCGCGGGGAGGTGGCGGTACCCGGGGCTGCGGGGGCCCCATGGGCCCCTGCACCATTATTAAATATTGCCCCCAGGACCTGGCCCACCCAAGGGCTTTAAAAAACAAAGTGCGGGAGACCGCACTCCGTTTTTTTTTACATTTTCTTCCGGATTCGCGCACCCAGCGCGACTCCAGCCGAATGTTTTTGGAAAAAATGCTTTTTTGGCCCTGGGGGTCCCTGTGGGACCCCCTGAGCAGGACTAATGGTCAGGGTGTTTCTACCCTGCCCCCTTTTCTTCATTTGTAACTTTTTTTTCCTTTTCCTTGTGACTCGGTTACCAAGTCACAAGATGGCTGCCAACACTTCCTGGTTTGGAGTGTTGACAGCCAATCAAAATGAAGCTCAGGAGGATTCGCGAATCCTCCTCGGTGCTCAGATATCGATATTTTTATTTTTTGAATTCCTCAGAAACTACTGAACGGATTTACACCATTTAAAAAAAAGGTTGCTTTCTGAACCAAGAGCTACATTTTTGCCAAATTTGGTGCAATTCCGTTCAGCAGTTCAGGCTGTAACCTGTTCCAAAATTTCCTATGGAAATTAACATGGGGAAAAAAAGTTTTGGGACCCCCATTTTTGCTCGGTTCCCGCTTGACAAATCACCCTGAAACTTTCAAGACAGGAGCTGACCGGAGCACCCCCATTAGTTTTAAAAATTTCGTGAAGATTCGTCAAAAGGCGCCAAAGATATTGGCACATCAAAAAACGCTTTTCCTATGGAAACTAGGTCCTAACTATAACTACCTACTGGTGCCCGCCAGTAGGTAATATATATATATATAAACTGAAAAAACCATAGGTTTCAGGAACGTTATAGTTAGTTGGACATTTCACTCGTACAAAACCATAGAAATTCCGGCGTTATAGTTAGTTCATCTAACTATAACTCGCGCCCCCGCAATGCACTGCTGATGACGTCACATATTACATCATTCATGACATGGTCAGTGACATCACTGATGACATCACTGATGACATCTCAAATGACATCACTGATGACATCATCCAGTGACTGTGTGTTTCTGTAAAGTTTAATTTTGTTTTATATATATGCAAAGCTGTATTGAGGAATGAGTGGGTGTATAAGTGTCTGTATGGAGGATTTAGTAGGTACGTGATTGACTGTATAAGTGAGTGATTAAATGTGTCTTACTGAATGCATGGGTTATTGACTAAACTGTGTGAAAGTCTGTATCAGTCTGTCTGTTGTTGTGTAAGCTGCTGCATGGGTTGGTGAGTAGCTGCATGAGTGTCTATATGGGTTATTGATTGCTTGCCTGAGTATTTGTATGGCTGCCTGAGTGTGTGTGTGGGTGGGTGGGAGGTGTGTGACTCTGTGCATAGATGTTTGAGTGGTTGATTAACTGGGTGTATGGGTTCAAGAGTGCATGTGGAAACAGCTGTATGGGTGGGTGAGTGTGTGTATGGGTGTGTTGGTGAGTGAATGGATGTCTCAGTGGTACATGTGCAAGTAACTACATATGTAAAAGGCAGTATATGTGAGTGATGGTGTATATAAATAACTATATGTGAGAGTCAGTAATTGTGAGAGTGGCTGCATGGATGAGTGTGTATTTGTATCAGTGATTCTATAAGAGAGTAATTATGTGTTAGTATCTGTATGAATAAGTGAGGTTGTGTCTGTATAACTGTATAGGTGAGTAAATGGAAGTATGATTGATTCTTTGCATGACTGACTAAGTGTGTGAGTAACTCTGGATATGTGGCAGTGTGTGAGTGTCTGTAAAAGTGTATGAGTGCATATGATAGTGTTGTATTGATGAGTGACTGCATGTATGAGTGACTGTATGGGTGAATGAGTGGATGTGTGTGTAGACCTAGGAATCAGTCAGTGCATATTTAATAACTGGTATTGATGTGTCTATTTTTTCGAAAATGGTAGTCTGTATTTTAGAGTGGGTGTATCAAAGGTTATATTCAGGTGTGAGGAGGTGCATCAGATTTTCACGTGGATGATGTCATCAGTGATGTCATTTGAGATGTCATCAGTGTTGTCATCAGTGATGTCACTGACCATGTCATGAATGATGTAATATGTGACGTCATCAGCAGTGCATTGCGGGGGCGCGAGTTATAGTTAGCTGAACTAACTATAACTCCGGAATTTCTATGGTTTTGTACGAGTGAAATGTCCAACTAACTATAACGTTCCTGAAACCTATGGTTTTTTCAGTTAATTTCTATGGTTTTTTAAATGCTAATTTCTAACTATAACGTGCCTGAAACCTATGGTTTTTTCAGTGAATTTCTATGGTTTTTTAAATGCTAATTTCTAACTATAACGTGCCTGAAACCTATGGTTTTTCCAGTGAATTTCAAAGGTTTTTTAAATGAAAATTTGTAAGTCTAATGTACCTCAATCCTATGTTTTTTTTATTTTCTATATATATATGATCAAGGCCTTTGTGAGGCCGAAACGCGTTATGGCGGAGGTGCAGGGCAGCTAATAAACACACTTTGCACCAGAAACTCTGGGTCCGTGTTCGTCCTTTCCAGGAAAAATTGGATGTCAGGAGGCGAAGCCAGCAATACATATATATATATATACATATTATCTACTGGCGACCGCCAGTAGATAGTTATAGTTAGGACCTATTTTCCATAGGAAATTCACAACATTCTATTTCCAATAACTTTGGCGCCGGTTGACGAATCTTCGCGAAATTTTCAAAACTTGTGGGGCGCTCCGGTCCACTCGTATCCTGAAGGTTTCGGGGTGATTTGGCAAGCGGGGGCCGAGAAAAAATGGGGGTCCCAAAACGTGTTTTCTCCATGTTAATTCCCATAGGAAATTTTAGACACGGCTACAGCCCGAACTGCTGAACGGAATTACACCAAATTTGGCAAAAGGTAGCACTTGGTTCAGAAAGCGACCTTTTTTTTAAATGGTGTAAATCCGTTCAGTAGTTGTGGAGAAATTAAAAAAATAAGAGTCAAAAAATCAATTTCCCATAGGAAACTTTATGCAAGGCTACAGCTCGAACTGCTGAACGGAATTACACCAAATTTGGCAAAGAGGTAGTTCTTGGTTCAGAAAGAACCCTTTTGTTAAATGGTGTAAATCCGTTCAGTAGTTGCTGAGAAAATCAAAAGTAAAAACACATATATATCTATGGGCACGGAGGATCCGCACACCCTCCCGATCACGAGCTGTATGCTAATTGGCTGTCAACACTCCAAACCAGGAAGTGTTGGCAGCCATCTTGTGCCTCGGTAGAACCGAGGCACAAGAAAAGAGAAAAACAAGTGCGCAAAACGCAAAAAGGGGGCAGGGTAGAAACACCCTGACCCCCTAGGCCTGCTCAGGGCCCAAAAAATTATTATTATTTTTTTTAAATCGGCGGGATGCGCTTAAGATGTGCGGATCCCGCCGTGAAAAAAAAAAAAAATGGAGCGCGGCCTCCCGCGCTTTGTTGTTATTTGGCCCCCGGGTGGGCCAAGTCCCGGGGGCATGCAGGGGTTTATTAATATATTTTGGGGGGCCTCTAAGGCCCCCCCAAGCCCCGGGGACCGCCACCCCCCGGGGCTTTGATTTTAAAATGGTGCGGGAGGGCACTCGGCCCTCCCGCAGCCCCGGGGACCGCCACCCCCCGGGGCTTCTTTTTTTTAAATGTAATTACCTGTGTGGGGGGGCTCGAGCTCCCCCACACGCCCCGGGGACCGCCACCTTCCCGGGGCACTAAGAATTTTAAATTGGGGGTCCGTTTCGGACCCCCGAAGCCCCGGGGACCACCACCTCCCCGGGGCTTTGAACATGTTGGGAGGGGGGCCGCGCGGCCCCCCTCCTGGAGCCTGTGATGGCCCTGGGGACCACCACCCCCCAGGGCCGGCTCCTGCAGTGTCCCGGGGTGCCTACCCCCGGGACACTGCTGTTTGCTATGACAGGGCGGGAGCCTCGCGGCTCCCGTCCTGTCATAGCAAACTTGCTTTGGATTTTGGAAGAGAGAGCAGGAAACCTGCTCTCTCTTCCAAAATTCAAAGCAAATTGCTTTTCCACACGGGGAGCTGCATCTTAGCAGCTCCCCATGTGGAAAAGCAATGCCGGCTCCCGAGGGACGCGGGGAGCCGGCAGGACCGTGGGGGATTGGGGACCCCCCCACGGTCCCCAACGGAGAGGGCCAGCCCCTGGGGATGGGGTCCCCGGGGCTACAAGTGGCCCAAGAGGGGGGCCACGTGGCCCCCTTCCCCAAAATTTTTAATAACATTTAAAAAACAAAAAAAAACAAAGGCCGGCCCCGGGGGATGGCCTGAGGAGGGGGGCAACGCAGCCCCCCTCCAAAACATTGAAAAAAAAATAAAAAGGCCATGCCCCGGGGGATGGGGTCCCCGGGGCCGATTAAGGCCTCAGGAGGGGGGCCACGCGGCCCCCTTCCAAATTTTTATTTTTTTTAAAAACAAAATAGGGGGCAGGCCCTGGGGGATGGGGTCCCCAGGGCCAATAAATTAGAAAAAGAAGGGGGGCCACACAGCCCCCCTTCTTAAAAAAAAAAAAAAAAGACCGGCATCGCGCCGGAGGCCACGCCCCCTTCTTGCAGCACTCTGCAAACGCGCCCCCTGGCGCGTTTGCAGATGGGGAACGAATTCCCCTTGAATACTGGGGGTCCCTGGGGGCCAACTAGCCCACCAGGAACCTCCAGTTTGCGCGAGGGGGCTGCGTTGCAGAGAGGTGTTCTGAGGCCACGCCCCTTTTTACACCTCTCTGCAACGCAGCTCTGTGGCGCTTAATGGAGGTAGCTGGTGGGCTAGTTGCACCCCAGGGACCCTCAGGATTCAAGGGGAGTTAATCCCCCAACTTAAAACGCGCCACGGGGCGCGTTTGCACAGTGGTGAAGGGAGGGGGCGGGGCCTGAGGTGACATGTGTGCAAACACGCCCTGTGGCGTGTTTTAAGTTGAGGAATTAATACCTCTTTAATCCTGAGGGTCCCTGGGGGCCAACTAGCCCACCAGGTACCTCCAGTAAGCGCCACGGAGCTGCGTTGCAAAGTGTTGTAAAAAGGGGCGTGGCCTCTGAACACCTCTGTGCAACGCAGCTCTCTGCCGCATACTGGAGGTACCTGGTGGGCTAGTTGGGCCCCAGGGACCCTCAGGCTTCAAGGGGACTTAATCCCGCAACTTAAAACGCGCCTGTTGGAAAACGAGGCAGCATCTGTGAGGCCTGCACAAATAACATGACTACATTTATCCTTCACTGGGAACCAAACACCCAATTGTAGCGCCTGACTCTCAGAGGGTAGCGTTGCAGAGCAGTCTGAGGCTTACTCAAGGGAGGTGGTGTGGGCTAGTAATCGCCATTTGCAGGTGCGCAGAAATAACACTCAATAATTGATTGTCCAGCCTGTACTTTGCTTTATAAAAGTAAGAGTACATTTATTAAACACACACACTACTCAATACTATGCACCAATTTACAAATATACATAAGCTGTTGAATTACTTTGTGACATTGCGTAACATCTCCACCCCTCCCAAAAAGGGGGGGTGGGGTCTAGTACCACCACTCCCATGTATGCACATCATCTTGCCCCCTAATGCAGTGTGTTGAGCATAACCTGGAGCGAGGGCCCTGCACACTGGCACCATCCCAGTGGCGACCCACCCCATTACCTCAACACGCATTAAAAATAGGTTCACCTGCCCTAGTGACACATAACCCTGACTGAGCATCTTATATTGACCATACAGTATGCACCCCTACATATTCAGGGCTATCAGTCTGGGTTGTTCCTCACTTAAGCGCAGCAGCAAAAATACATGTTTACGCACACTTTAGAATGACAGTACTCAGCACATTTGTTGGACATTAAAATGTGTTGCAATTACAGCCCCTAAAGGCATCACAGATGAAATCACAGGATTACGCATATCCAGCCAGACACCCTAGCAGGAGTGTCTGGCAATATAACCCACTTTGCTTATGACATCACCTTACACAGGTACTTCACATTACATATGTGACCTTCAGTCCCTCTAAAAAAAGGAATAACCGTTAGTAAATGCAGTTCTGGTGCAATTACACCTCTTCACCTCCAGGGGATGCCCTTCTCCAGACATCCCCAACTCAGCCCTTCACTCCATGAAGCACTTTGCAAAACACCCATACTGTAGAACAAAAGTTCCAGCCCAGAAGGTGTAATAAAGCAGGAAGAGCCCTTGAGGGGTTAAACTGTTCAAATCCCTAGGAAACTTAGGGTGGGACTTAACTTCGTGCTGGGGGGAGACTGTGCTTCTCCAGCAGCTCCCCCGGCACCCTTGCAGCAAGTTGGTGGTGACCCCGTCCTCCTGGGGCCACCACAAGCACCAAAATAGCAGGTTTCCAAATGCCTGGCAAGGCATTATGGGGCGCTTCAGGCTCCCTTTCATGCATATTTGAAGAGCGGCTCTCCCGCTGTGCCGGGGAGAGCCATGATCGAGATGGCGCTTCGCGCCGCGTCTTCTGGCCTCGGTGGGGGGCCCGGTCCCACCCGGACCCCCAGGTAAGTAAGACGGCTCGGGGAGCCCACCCCCGGCCGCTTCTGCTGATTTTTGGGGGCCCGGTCCAACCCGGGCTCCTGGCGCCACTTCCTCTTTTGGCGGGTCCCGGTCCCACCCGGGACCCGCGATGGCCTGATGGGTAGGAGGGCAGCCTGGGGAGCCCACCCCCGGCTGCCCCCGCCGGCTCCCCGCGCGGCCAGCACCCTCGTGTGCTGCCGCGGGAGCCGGCCGATCAGTTCTGGTCTGCCCGCTCCAGCGGGCAGACGTGTCCTCCTGTTCTGGTCCGGGGGGAGTGCGGCGGCACTCCCCCGGCCTCTTCCCAGTCTTCGGGGCCCGGGGATGGGGTCCTGGGCCCTTCCTCTTCACGGGGGGTGCGACGGTGCCCCCGTCTTCGTGTCGGGGCCCGGGGATGGGGTCCCGGGCCCCTCCTCCTCCGCCTCTTCCCAGGGAGCGCACCGGCGCTCCACGTCTGGATTATGCTCGCGGGGGCCAGGGTGGGCTCCTGGCTCCCCCGCCTTCCTCCGCTTCACGGGGGGCGCGACGGCGTCCCCCGGCTTTACTTCGGGGATCTCCTCGTGGGGGGGTATGACGGCGCTCCCCGCCTTCCTCCGCTTCACGGGGGCGTGACGGCGTCCCCCGGCTTTACCACGGGGCCCGGGGATGGGGTCCCGGGCCCCCTGGGGATCTCCTCGCGGGGGCGCGACGGCGCTCCCCGCCTCCATCTTCGGTGGGGGCCAGGGTGGGCTCCTGGCCTCCAGGCAGGGCACTTTCACGGGGAGCGCGACGGCGCTCCCCGGCTTTCCTTCTTCTCCAGGGGTCAAAGGTCGCTCACCTTCCGGGGGCCATATCTCAGCCCCTGGGGGTCCGATCTGCCCCATTTTCGCGTCCTCTTGCTCCTGGCCGCGGCCCCCAGCCATGGGGAGCACTCTCCTTTGCCCTCTGGGTCTCCCAGAGGGGACATTCTGCAGGGAGCGGTCTTCACTGGCTCCCTGTGCCAGACTTTCGCCTGGCTCTCCTCCTGGGCCTCTCTTCTCCCTGCGCAGAGGCCCCTGCTTCTGCGCACCGGTCCTGGGCTCTTCTTCTGGTGCTGTTAGGGGCCTGGGGGGCAGTCAGGGGGTACCTCCTTCCAACTGCCCATTGCCAGGCTCCAGCACCTTCCGCCTCAGCCGACCACACCCCAGAGAGAGCTCTCTTCCTCTTCCAGTGGTTTTTTAAAAGTTGAGTAGGGGGCTGGCAGGAAGTCTCTGTTTGTCCTATCAAACAGCGACACATCACTTCCCTGCCCCTGCTCCCTCCTCCTTGTCCAGCCTCTGGGTTTGTTCAAAATGGCGTCGTCCAGGGTCTCTGGCCACATGGTCTCTGAAACAAGACCCTTTCCCCAGTGCTGCCTTCACCTTGGTTCAGCTTGGTGCCTGGCACCCAGTGATAGCTGCTGATGGATGAGCCTGTAGCCCCACCCATCTTCTCTTCGTGGAGAGGCCTTAGCTTGTGGAAGAAAAGGTTATCAATCCGTCCAGCTGAGGTCAGCCCTCAGCCTGGCCCTGGTTATGACTGACTCAGAGAGATGTGACATTTCTGGACGACCCAAAAGCAGTACAAATATGACTTGGGACTCTGCAGAATACTCCTTTTCACATCCGCTACAGTGGACTTTAGTGCGTGTCTGGAATCTGTAGGCCTTAGGGAAGTTAATCTAGCACATGGGCTCCACATCCCCATAGGGGAATAATGAAGTGAAAAACACAGTAAAGCACATTGACTTTTCCCTGGCATGTTCCTTCCTAGCGTATAAGGCCTATTCCGTGTCACCATCCAATTCTGCATAAGTCCTGCCACACCCTTCACTTTGTAGCTGCTCCTGGACTGCGAACGCCAAGAATCTCCCCTGCGCAGCCCCTACACGTGTGCACACGCATGTACACAGGTGTCTGCATGTAACCAGCCCGGTGCCCCTTACTCCAGCTGCTGCACAGCGGCCTAGTCAAGCTAGGGGGACACCAGTAAAATCCACATGCAGTCTCTTTCATCATGAGTTCACTGTGGATGAGTCCCAATTTATGAGGCTCTCCCCCAGTAAAACCTCAACACCTAGGTGCTCAAAAAGCGAAAAATCCGGGCGGCCCATAGTGTCAGAACCACCTTCTAACAGCGCCACAGGGTGCGTTTGCACACATGTCACCTCAGGCCCCCCCTCCCTTCACCACTGTGCAAACGCGCCCCGTACCGCGTTTTAAGAGGTAGTTTTAATCCCCCTGCCCTATTATGTACTAGGGACTTACAGAGGAGGTCATGCTAATCACAGGGGTACCCCAATGCATAGTGTTCCCTAGTGTATGTAGGTGTTTTCACTGTATTCTAAGTGTCTTTTAGCATAGCACTGGCTCTGGTTAGTCAGAGTCAGTTACCACCAGTACCCGTCTGAAAAAGTTGTGGGCACAGGATGATTTTGCAACAAGGCCTCTTTCTGCTCCTCTGTTGGTTCTTTCTGCACATCTTTTGCTTCTTCCTGCACTTTTCTTCGTCTTTGTGGACTTCTGTTGCTTCTTTCTGCATTTCTTTTGCTTCTTTCTGTGCGTTTTTTCTTCTTTCTTCACATGTCCTACCTCTGTAGGCATAGTTAGAAACTAGCATTTAAAAAACCTTTGAAATTCACTGAAAAAACCATAGGTTTCAGGCACGTTATAGTTAGAAATTAGCATTTAAAAAACCTTTGAAATTCACTGAAAAAACCATATGTTTCAGGCACGTTATAGTTAGAAATTAGCATTTAAAAACCTTAGAAATTCACTGAAAAAACCATAGGTTTTAGGGAAAGTTATAGTTAGTTGGACATTGCACTCGTACAAAACCCGTGAAATTCCCCCGTTATAGTTAGTTCAGCTAACTATAACTCACGCCCGCAATGCACTGCTGATGACGTCACATATTACATCACTCATGACATGGTCAGTGACATCACTGATGACATCTCAAATGACATCACTGATGACATCATCCATGTGATAATTTCATGCATCTTCTCACACCCTAATATAACTTTTGATACACCCACTCTAAATTACAGAATGCCATTCTGAAAACCATACACACTCCAATACCAATAACTACATACCCACTCACTGATTCTTAGGTCTACACACACACATCTACTCACTCACCCATACAGTCACTCATACTTACAGTCACTCAGTACAGGACTATCATATGCACTCATACACCTATATAAACACTCACACACCGCCACTCATCCAAAGAGGTACTCACACACCTAGTCAGTCATGCAAATAATTAATCACACACCCATTTACTCACCTATACAGTTATACACACACCAGCTCACTTACTCATACAAATACTAGCACATTCTTACGCTCTTATACAATAACTGATACAAGCACACACGCATCCATACAGCCACTCTCACAATCACACACTCTCACTTATAGCCATTTAAATACTCTAACACACATATATACTGCCTTTTACATATGTAGTTACTCGCACATGTACCACTGAGATATACATTCACTCACTAACACACCCATACACACACTCACCCACCCATACAGTCCATCACAGATGCACTCTTGAAACCATGCACCCAGTGAATCACACACTCACACATCTATGCACAGAGTCACACACACCCCACCCACACAAACACTCAGGCACCCATACAGATACTCGGACAACCAATCAATAACTCATATAGACACTCATGTAGCTATTTACAAACCCATGCAGCCACTTACACAGCAACAGACAGACGGATGCAGACATTCACCCAGTTTAGTCACTAACCCATGCATTCAGTAAGATACGTTTAATCACTCACTTATAGAGTTAGTCACGCACCTACTAAATCATCCATTCAGACACTTATACACCCACTCATTCTTCAAGACGCCTTTCCCTATATATAGTAAACATATTTAAACTTTACAGAAACACACAGTCACTGGATGATGTCATCAGTGATGTCATTTGAGATGTCATCAGTGATGTCATCAGTGATGTCATTTGAGATGTCATCAGTGATGTCATCAGTGATGTCACTGACCATGTCATGAGTGATGTAATATGTGACGTCATCAGCAGTGCATTGCGGGGGCGCGAGTTATAGTTAGCTGAACTAACTATAACGGGGGAATTTCACAGGTTTTGTACGAGTGCAATGTCCAACTAACTATAACTTTCCCTAAAACCTATGGTTTTTTCAGTGAATATATATATATATTTTGAAAAATTGTGAATCATTTTTAGTTAGGAAAAGTATATTCATTCTTTTTTTTTTTTTAAATAATATACAGAAGTGGCGCACCCTTCGCGCACCCTACACGATGGCTGCGCGTATTCCGGTAGCCATTTTGAAAAGTTGCGCTGGGGTTGCGACTTCGGCGTAATTTGTAAAGTATGAAATATCTTTAAATTAATTATAAATAAAAGTTTTCCTTTAAGTGTTTGTCTACATTTATTAATAAAAGTATTTTTAAAGTATTATTTTCAATATAATTTCGACGAAAAATTATTTGATTATTATTAGATTCGGAGGTTAGGAGGGATGGCCATTTTGCTCGATCTGTTTTGCAAGATTTTTTGGTCTAGTCAGGTGGACACCCTCCTCCGGATGAGGTACGGCTTGAGGATTCTATTCAAAAGGTGAGGAATCAACAGGCAGAAGTATCCATCAGAAGAGCAAGTTACTTACCTTCGGTAACGCTTTTTCTGTTGGATACAGTATCTGCATGTGGATTCTTCACTGTCCCACCCGCCTCCCCGTTGTCCACCTGTTTCTACCAAAAAGATGCTTTTACTGTTTGGCATGAATGTTTTTAATATGTCTTAATCATGCTTATGTTTTAATAGTGAGAAATGCTTGATCTGTTGCTATTTCTTTATGCCTTTATTGGTTATGCATTTGTATATATATATATTAGAAGTTCCCCCACGCACCACCTGCCCAGGGATGATGGATTCTGGGAGCTGTAGGACTTGCCGACCTACAGCAGGTGAGCGATCACATGATTGGGGAGGTGTGTCCTTTCAATTACAGGAGGACTGCAGAACTATTTAAAAGCAGAGGCGTGTTGCTGTTTTCGGAGTAGCAGCGGCATCTGAGGAAGGCAATCATGCCGAAATATATTATGCCTATACTGCTGTCCAATTAAAGACCTGTTCCTGAATTCCCTGTGTGGCCCCTTCCTTCTGTTCGCTGGAGGATGTTTTGGATATTTTCGCGTCAGCCAGAGACGTGTTAAGGGGCCCGCTCTGTCAAGTTGGCTGGTGGCATTACTGGCGCTCTGCTTTGCAGCTTGTTTTTTGCCCGAGGTATCGGATTGCTCCAGCCCACCTCCTATGAGCGGGTCAAGCAAGGGACGCTGCCAGCTCGTGACTTCACGAGGCGTGCTGGTTTACTTAAATCAGCCCACGACCCGGCGGACTTGCTTCTTGGAGGTTAGAGCGTATGCGGGGACCCAGGGACGTCTGAGGACTTTTATCGACACTGGATACAGCGCGCCTTGCTCTGCAGCACACCAATGCCACATGGATTTTATATTAGAAGTTCCCCCACGCACCACCTGCCCAGGGATGATGGATTCTGGGAGCTGTAGGACTTGCCGACCTACAGCAGGTGAGCAATCACATGATTGGGGAGGTGTGTCCTTTCAATTACAGGAGGACTACAGAACTATTTAAAAGCAGAGGCGTGTTGCTGTTTTCGGAGTAGCAGCGGCATCTGAGGAAGGCAATCATGCCGAAATATATTATGCCTATACTGCTGTCCAATTAAAGACCTGTTCCTGAATTCCCTGTGTGGCCCCTTCCTTCTGTTCGCTGGAGGATGTTTTGGATATATATATATATATATATATATTCACTGAAAAAACCATAGGTTTTAGGGACAGTTATAGTTACTTGGACATTGCACTCGTACAAAACCCGTGAAATTCCCCCGTTATAGTTAGTTCAGCTAACTATAACTCGCGCCCGCAATGCACTGCTGATGACGTCACATATTACATCACTCATGACATGGTCAGTGACATCACTGATGACATCACTGATGACATCACTGATGACATCACTGATGACATCATCCAGTGACTGTGTGTTTCTGTAAAGTTTAAATATTTTTAATATATATAGGAAAAGACGTATTGAAGAATGAGTGGGTGTGTAAGTGTCTGTATGGATGATTTAGTAGGTGCGTGACTGACTCTATAAGTGAGTGATTTAACGTATCTTACTGAATGCATGGGTTAGTGACTAAACTGGATGAATGTCTGTATCCGTCTGTCTGTTGCTGTGTAAGTGGCTGCATGTGTTTGTGAATAGCTACATGAGTGTCTATATGAGTTATTGAATGCTTGTCTGAGTATCTGTATGGGTGCCTGAGTGTTTGTGTGGGAGGGGTGTGTGCAACTCTGTGCATAGATGTGTGAGTGGGTGATTCACTGGGTGGATGGTTTCAAGAGTGCATCTGTGATAGACTGTATGGGTGGGTAAGTGTGTGTAAGAGTGTGTTAGTGAGTGAATGTATGTCCCAGTGGTACATGTGTGAGTAACTACATATGTGAAAGGCAGTATATATGTGTGTTGGAGTATATAAATAGCTATAAGCAAGAGTGAGTGATTGTGATAGTGGCTGTATGGATGAGTGTGTGCTTGTATCAGTGATTGTATAAGAGCGTAACAATGTGCTACTATTTGTATGAGTAAGTGAGCTGGTGTGTGTATAACTGTATAGGTGAGTAAATGGCAGTGTGTTTAATTATTTGCATGACTGACTAGGTGTGTGAGTATCTCTATGGATGAGTGGCGTTGTTTGAGTGTCTATATAGGAGTAAGAGTGCATATGATAGTCCTGTACTGAGTGACCGTAAGTATGAGTGACTGTACGGGTGAGTGAGTGGATGTGTGTGTGTAGACCTAAGAATCAGTGAGTGGGTATGTAGTTATTGGTGTTGGAGTGTCTATGGTTTTGCGAATGGCAGTCTGTAATTTAGAGTGGGTGTATCAAAGGTTATATTAGGGTGTGAGGAGGTGCATCAGATTATCACGTTGATGATGTCATTAGTGATGTCATTTGAGATGTCATCAGTGATGTCATCAGTGATGTCACTGACCATGTCATGAGTGATGTAATATGTGACGTCATCAGCAGTGCATTGCGGGGCGCGAGTTATAGTTAGCTGAACTAACTATAACGGGGGAATTTCACGGGTTTTGTACGAGTGCAATGTCCAAGTAACTATAACTGTCCCTAAAACCTATGGTTTTTTCAGTGAATTTCAAAGGTTTTTAAATGCTAATTTGTAACTATAACGTGTCTGAAACCTATGGTTTTTTCAGTGAATTTCAAAGGTTTTTTAAATGCTAATTTGTAACTATAACGTGTCTGAAACCTATGGTTTTTTCAGTGAATTTCAAAGGTTTTTTAAATGCTAATTTCTAACTATAACGTGCCTGAAACCTACGGTTTTTTCAGTGAATTTCAAAGGTTTTGTAAATGACAATTTTTAAATGTATTAATTGTTATATTAATTTTTTTCATACTGATTTACTACATTTTTAGAAACAATTTTTTTTTACATATTTTATTTTTAAATTACATTGTAATTACATTATACATTACATTACAAAAAATACTTTCTCAGAATGAATTACTTTAGTTTAAATACTTTGCAGATAGGCAATAGACTTTAAGTACAGTAGTTACAGTTGTTGCAATGGGCAACACATTTTCAAACACAATGCAACATTCAGCTCAATGTGAATTTCTAGTTAAATGCAATTAGTTACTTTATGGATTACTTTTGTAACCACAGGACTGGATCCTAGATTCAGTCCTGGTACATCTCCTGTAAACAGTTGAGTAAAAGCGTTTTGGTTACAGTCGTGATTTTTAAGGAATATTATTGTATTTTAAAAGTTGACACTTAGAAACTTTTTCTCATAGAATCACCAATGTTATCCTATGGAAGGAAATTCACTTAGCAGGTAAAAACTGTTATCGTTACTTTTTCTTACTCAGTGTTGGATCCTGGATCCAGCACTGGTGCATCTCCTGTAAACAGTTGAAAGAATGCGTTTAAGTCATACAGGCGATTTTTAAGGAATATTTGTAGTTTGTGAAAATCAACACTTTGAAACTTTTTTGCTGAAAACCAGTCAATCTTAGCCTATGAAGGAAATTCAAGTTACCGGTAAGTACGGTTAAAATTACTTTTCAGGACCAGTACTGGGCTGAAAGATGCAGCACTGAGGTCTCTCCTGATAACAGGTGAGTAAATCGGAATTCGTATTTCGGCTGATTTTAGAGGAATATTTTAAAGTTCCAAAACTCCACACTTAGAAGAATTTCCAAGTGAAACCAGTCAATGTTAGCCTATGGAAGGAAATTCAAGTTACTGGTAAGTACGGTTAAAATTACTTTTCAGGACCAGTACTGGGCTGAAAGATACAGCACGGAGGTCTCTCCTTATAACAGGTGAGTAAATCGGAATTCGTATTTCGGCTGATTTTACAGGAATATTTGTATGTTTCAAAAATCAACACTTAGAAACTTTTTCAGCAAAAAGCAGGCAATGATATCCTATGGAAGGAAATTCAAGTTACTGGTAAGTACGGTTAAAATTACTTTTGAGGATCAGTACTGGGCTGAAAGATGCAGCACTGAGGTCTCTCCTGATAACAGGTGAGTAAATCGGAATTCGTATTTCGGCTGATTTTAGAGGAATATTTTAAAGTTCCAAAACTCCACACTTAGAAGAATTTCCAAGTGAAACCAGTCAATGTTAGCCTATGAAGGAAATTCAAGTTACCGGTAAGTACGGTTAAAATTACTTTTCAGGACCAGTACTGGGCTGAAAGATGCAGCACTGAGGTCTCTCCTGATAACAGGTGAGTAAATCGGAATTCGTATTTCGGCTGATTTTAGAGGAATATTTTAAAGTTCCAAAACTCCACACTTAGAAGAATTTCCAAGTGAAACCAGTCAATGTTAGCCTATGGAAGGAAATTCAAGTTACTGGTAAGTATGGTTAGAATTACTTTTCAGGACCAGTACTGGGCTGAAAGATACAGCACTGAGGTCTCTCCTGATAACAGGTGAGTAAATCGGAATTCGTATTTCGGCTGATTTTAGAGGAATATTTGCACAATGGTGAAGGGAGGGGGCGGGGCCTGAGGTGACATCTGTGCAAACGCGCCCCGTGGCGCGTTTTAAGTTGGGGGATTAAGTCCCCTTGAATCCTGAGGGTCCCTAGGGGCCAACTAGCCCACCAGGAACCTCCAATATGCGCCAGGGGGCTGCGTTGCAGAGACGTGTAGAGAGGCCACACCCCTTTTACACCTCTCTGCAACGCAGCTCTGTGGCGCTTTCTGGATGTACCTGTTGGGCTAGTTGGCCCCCAGGGACCCTCAGGATTGAAGGGGATTTAATTCCCCATCTTAAAACGCGCCACGGGGCCTGTTTGCACACATGTCACCTGAAGCCCCGCCCCTCCCTTCACCACTGTGCAAACGCGCCCCGTGGCGCGTTTTAAGTTGGGGGATTAAGTCCCCTTGAATCCTGAGGGTCCCCGGAGTCCAACTAGCCCACCATATACCTCCAAAAAGCGCCACAGAGCTGCGTTGCAGAGAGGTGTAAAAGGGGTGTGGCCTCTCTACACGTCTCTGCAACGCAGCCCCTGGCGCATATTGGAGGTTCCTGGTGGGCTAGTTGGCCCCAGGGACCCCCAGTATTCAAGGGGAATTCGTTCCCCCTCTGCAAACGCGCCAGGGGGCGCGTTTGCAGAGTGGTGAAGGAAGTGGGCGGGGCCTGCGGGCCCGATCGTTTTTTTACATTTTTTTTTTTGTCCCCTGAAGGGGGGCTGTGTGGCCCCCCTTCCTTTTTCCTGTTTTTATGCCCTGGGGACCCCATCCCCCAGGGCCTTACCCCTTTTTTTAAATTTTTAATAAAAAAAAAAAACGGGAAGGGGGTTGCGTGGCCCCCCTTCCCTGGGCCTGTATTGGCCCCGGGGACCCCATCCCCCGGGGCATGGCCCTTTATTTTTATTCTTTGGAGGGGGGCTGCGTGGCCCCCCTCCTCTGGCCATTTAAGGCCACGGGGACCCCATCCCCCGGGGCCGGCCTTTTCCATTTTTATTTTTTTTTAATTTTTCTTTTTTGGGGAGGGGGCCGCGTGGCCCCCCTCCGGGCCACTACTTGCCCCGGGGACCCCATCCCCCGGGGCTGGCCCTCTCCGTTGGGGACTGTGGGGGGTCCCCAATCCCCCCACAGTCCCGCCGGCTCCCCACGTCCCTTGGGAGCCGGCATTGCTTTCCACATGGGGAGCAGCTGACATGCTGCTCCCCATGTGGAAAAGCAATGTGCTTGGATATTGGAAGAGAGAGCAGGTTTCCCTGCTCTCTCTTCCAATATCCAAAGCAGTTTGCTATGGCAGGACGGGAGCCGCGAGGCTCCCGTCCTGCCATAGCAAACTACAGTGTCCCGGGGTAGGCACCCCGGGACACTGCAGGAGCCGGCCCTGGGGGTGGCGGTCTCCAGGGCCATCAAGGGCTCCAGGAGGGGGGCCGCGCGGCCCCCCTCCCTACATCAGCACAGCCCCGGGGAGGTGGTGGTCCCCGGGGCTCTGGGGGTCCAAAACGGACCCCCATTTTAATTTGTTAGTGCCCCGGGGAGGTGGCGGTCCCGGGGTGTGTGGGGGGCTGGAGCCCCCCACACAGGTTGTTAAATTAATTTAAAAAAAGCCCCGGGGAGGTGGTGGTCCCCGGGGCTGCGGGAGGGCTCAGAGCCCTCCCGCACCATTTTTAAAAAGCCCCGGGGGTGGCGGTCCCCGGGGCTTGGGGGCCCTTTGAGGCCCCCACACATTAAATTATCCCCCCCACCATGCCCCCGGGACTTGGGCCACCCGCGGGCCAATTAACATCGAAGCGCGGGAGACCGCGCTTCGATTTTTCGGCAGGATTCGCGCACCCTGAGCGCATCCTGCCGATTTAAAAAAAAATGCTTTTTGCCCAGGGGGTCCTTGTGGGACCCCCTGAGCAGGCCTAGGGGGTTAGGGTGTTTCTACCCTGCCCCCTTTGTGCGTTTTGCGCACTTGTTTCTTTTTTTTCTCGGCGGGATCCGCGCACCCTAAGCGCATCCCGCCGATTTAAAAAATAAAAATCTTTTTTCTGCCCAGGGGTCCTTGTGGGACCCCCTGAGCAGACCTAGGGGGTCAGGGTGTTTCTACCCTGCCCCCTTTTGCGCTTTGCGCACTTGTTTCTGTCCCTCGGTTCTACCGAGGGACAAAATGGCTGCCAACACTTCTTGATTTGGAGTGTTGACAGCCAATTAGCATGCAGCTCGTGATCGGGAGGGTACGCGGATCCGACGCGCCCATAGATATATATGTGATTTTAATTGTGAATTTCTCAGGAACTACTGAACGGATTTACACCATTTTAGCAAAAGGCACCAGTCTGAACCAAGGGCTACCTCTTTGCCAAATTTGGGGTAATTCCGTTCAGCAGTTCGGGCTGTAGCTGCGACTAAAGGTTCCTATGGAAAAATGAATGGGGAAAACGCGTTTTGGGACCCCCCTTTTTTCTCGGCCCCCGCTTCACGTATCACCCCGAGACTTTCAGGGTAGGAGCGGACCGGAGCGCCCCAACAAGTTGGAAGCTTTCGCGAAGATTCGTCAACCGGCGCCAACGTTATTGCAAATAGAATGTCGCGGATTTCCTATGGATAATATGTCCTAACTATAACTATCTACTGGCGACCGCCAGTAGATAATATATATATATATATTTAGTATACTATGTATACATGTGAAAATGTGTCGGTCCACCTGTTTACCTCGGTGGCACGGAAAAAATGGGTGGAACTGACGTGCCAACGAGGTCCTCTTATGGCTCCTATGATGTCATACGGTGTCGCGAGC
The DNA here is from genome assembly GCA_963921515.1 of Calotriton arnoldi. Lineage (NCBI taxonomy): Eukaryota > Metazoa > Chordata > Amphibia > Caudata > Salamandridae > Calotriton > Calotriton arnoldi. Next base: position 807,132 of record CAWUFW010002165.1, read on the forward strand.
GGAGCCGTGCTATTATGACATCGTCGTCGACGTGGGAGAGCTAGGAAAGAATTTCCGTGGAATGCTGGCGCAGGGGATATTCACCTAAGTGTTCAGGCTAGTCCTTTGGGAGCAACTGTTTATGTTGCCACTCCAGAAACCGAAACCAGTGATCCGAGGGCAGAGGCCCTGCAGATGGCACACGAGGTGGGGAGCCCAGTCGTGTGCACCGGCGGGGCAGCGAAGTGACAAGCACCACTACCCACAGAAAAGGTAACGAGGGCACTGAATAACACAGGATCTTCTCTTTGTATCTGGCAGGAACAACAAGGTTAAAATGCCCTAGTTCCAAAATGTAGAATTAGTGCTACAACGGTCTTCAAGAGGACCTGCGATGGATGCCGCTTCTGCCTTCCGTACACTGGAGGCGGCACATGGGTCACGCGGTACGGTCATACTGCGGTGGGACGCACACTCGTTGACCTCTCATGGCACTGCTCCACACTTCGGGGACAACGCTTTCCATTAGCTGTGTTTTCTGATGACGTGTCGCGCCGGCCCCGTCCAACAGCAGAACCCCTTTAGATCCAAACAGACTCTTCCACTCTCTCACCGGAAGTGAAACCAGGCCACGCGGACACTTTCACAATACAACAGCCGGGAATGCACTTTTCGGTAAAAAAACACTTTCCTTCCTCCTAATTTATCAAATAAACGACTCACTGAAGAACAGGGGCCAGCTTCGATCAGTAAACAGCCGTTACAACGACTTTTTTACTTCGCGATACCATTACAACGCATGCATTACCACGCATGCGTTGTACATCGCAAAGTCATTACTACGCATTTTTTAGAACGCATGGTCATTTACCACGCATGCCTTTACAACAAATTTTGTTGTAAAGGTATGTATGGTAAATGACCATGAGTTCTAAAAAATGTAGACGATCCACGTCGTTGTAAGGAAACAGAGGCTGTTCCGTTTGCTCACAACGACGTGCACCGCCCCTAAGAGACGACATGAAGAGGGAACCATGAGGAGAGAGGAACCACGAGGAGTGAGAGGTAAGGGGGATTGGGCATGGGGTGGTGGTTACTTTTCTAGGGTTTAGGGTAGTGCTGTGGTGTTTGGGTAGTGTAGGAGGTCGTGCTGAGGGTAGTGTTTTAGGGTTTAGGGTAGTGCAGTGGTGTTTGTGTAGTGTAGGGGGTCGTGCTGGGGGTAGTGTTTTAGGGTTTAGGGTAGTGCAGTGGTGTTTGTGTAGTGTAGGGGGTCGTGCTGGTGGTAGTGTTTTAGGGTTTAGGGTAGTGCAGTGATGTTTGTGTAGTGTAGGGGGTCATGCTTGGGGTAGATTTAGGGTTTAGGGTAGTGCAGTGGTGTTTGTGTAGTGTAGGGGGTCGTGCTGGGGGTAGTGTTTTAGGGTTTAGGGCAGTGCAGTGGTGTTTGTGTAGTGTAGGGGGTCGTGCTGGGGGTAGTGTTTTAGGGTTTAGGGTAGTGCAGTGGTGTTTGGGTAGTGTAGGGGGTCGTGCTGGGGGTAGTGTTTTAGGGTTTAGGGTAGTGCAGTGGTGTTTGGGTAGTGTAGGGGTCATGCTGGGGTAGTGTTTTAGGGTTTAGGGTAGTGCAGTGGTGTTGGTGTAGTGTAGGGGGTCGTGCTGGGGGTAGTGTTTTAGGGTTTAGGGTAGTGCAGTGGTGTTTGGGTAGTGTAGGGGGTCATGCTGAGGGTAGATTTAGGGTTTAGGGTAGTGCAGTGGTGGTTGGGTAGTGTAGGGGGTCATGCTGGGGGTAGTGTTTTAGGGTTTAGGGTAGTGCAGTGGTGTTTGGGTAGTGTAGGGGGTCGTGCTGGGGGTAGTGTTTTAGGGTTTAGGGTAGTGCAGTGGTGTTTGGGTAGTGTAGGGGGTCGTGCTGGGGGTAGTGGTTTAGGGTTTAGGGTAGTGCAGTGGTGTTTGGGTAGTGTAGGGGGTACGTGCTGGGGGTAGTGTTTTAGGGTTTAGGGTAGTGCAATGGTGTTTGGGTAGTATAGGGGTACTGCTGGGGGTAGTGTTTTAGGGTTTAGGGTAGTGCAGTGGTGTTTGGGTAGTGTAGGGGGTACTGCTGGGGGTAGTGTTTTAGGGTTTAGGGTAGTGCAGTGGTGTTTGGGTAGTGTAGGGGGTCGTGCTGGGGGTAGTGTTTTAGGGTTTAGGGTAGTGCAGTGGTGTTTGTGTAGTGTAGGGGGTAGTGTTTTAGGGTTTAGGGTAGTGCAGTGGTGTTTGGGTAGTGTAGGGGGTCGTGCTGGGGGTAGTGTTTTAGGGTTTAGGGTAGTGCAGTGGTGTTTGTGTAGTGTAGGGGGTCGTGCTGGGGGTGTTTTAGGGTTTAGGGCAGTGCAGTGGTGTTCGGGCAGTGTAGGGGGTCGTGCTGGGGGTGGTGATTTAGGGTTTAGGGCAGTGCAGTGGTCTTTGGGTAGTGTAGGGGGTCATGCTGGGGGTCGTATTTTAGGGTTTAGGGTAGTGCAGTGGTGTTTGGGTAGCATAGGGGGTCATGTTGGGGGTAGTGTTTTAGGGTGTAGAGTAGTGCAGTGGTGTTTGGATAGTGTAGGGGGTCGTGCTGGGGGTAGTGTTTTAGGGTTTAGGGCAGTGCATTGGTGTTTGGGTAGTGTAGGGGGTCATGCTGGGGGTAGTGTTTTAGGGTTTAGGGCAGTGGATTGGTGTTTGGGTAGTGTAGGGGGTTGTGCTGGGGATGGTGTTTTAGGGTTTAGGGCAGTGCAGTGGTGTTTGGGTAGTGCAGGGGGTCCTGCTGGGGGGAGTGTTTTAGTGTTTAGGGCAGTGCAGTGGTGTTCGGGTAGTGTAGGGGGTCGTGCTGGGGGGAGTGTTTTAGGGTTTAGGGTAGTGCAGTGGTGTTCGGGTAGTGTAGGGTGTCGTGCTGGGGGGAGTGTTTTAGGGTTTAGGGTAGTGCAGTGGTGTTCGGGTAGTGTAGGGGGTCGTGCTGGGGGGTGTTTTAGGGTTTAGGGCAGTGCAGTGGTGTTCGGGTAGTGTAGGGAGGGGTGTCCGGGGGGGTGTTTTAGGGTTTAGGGCAGTGCAGTGCAGTGGTGTGCGGGTAGTGTAGGGGGTCGTACTGGGGGTGGTGCTTTAGGGTTTAGGGCAGTGCAGTGATGTTCGGGAAGTGTGGGGGGTCGTGCTGGGGGTGGTGTTTTAGGGTTTAGGGCAGTGCAGTAGTGTTCGGGCAGTGTAGGGGGTCGTGCTGGGGGTGGTGTTTTAGGGTTTAGAGCACACTGCAGTGGTGTTCAGGCAGTGTAGGGGGTCGTGCTGGGGGTGGTGTTTTAGGGTTTAGGGCAGTGCAGTGGTGTTCCGTCAGTGTAGGGGGTCGTGCTGGGGGTGGTGTTTCAGGGTTTAGGGCAGTGCAGTGGTGTTCGGGCAGTGTAGGGGTTCGTGCTGGGGGTAGTGTTTCAGGGTTTAGGGCAGTGGTGTTTGGGCAGTGTAGGGGGTCGTGCTGGGGGTGGTGTTTCAGGGTTTAGGGCAGTGCAGTGGTGTTCGGGCAGTGTAGGGGGTCGTGCAGGGGGTGGTGTTTCAGGGTTTAGGGCAGTGCAGTGGTGTTCGGGCAATGTAGGGGGTCATGCTGGAGGTGGTGTTTCAGGGTTTAGGGCAGTGTAGGGGGTCGTGCTGGGGGTGGTGTTTCAGGTTTTAGGGCAGTGCAGTGGTGTTCGGGCAGTGTAGGGGGTCGTGCTGGGGCTGGTGTTTCAGGGTTTAGGGCAGTGCAGTGGTGTTCAGGCAGTGTAGGGAGTCGTGCTGGGGCTGGTGTTTCAGGGTTTAGGGCAGTGCAGTGGTGTTCGGACAGTGTAGGGGGTCGTGCTGGGGCTGGTGTTTCAGGGTTTAGGGCAGTGCAGTGGTGTTCGGGCAGTGTAGGGGGTCGAGCTGGGGCTGGTGTTTCAGGGTTTAGGGAAGTGCAGTGGTGTTCGGGCAGTGTAGGGTGTCGTGCTGGGGCTGGTGTTTCAGGGTTTAGGGCAGTGCAGTGGTGTTCGGGCAGTGTAGGGTGTCGTGCTGGGACTGGTGTTTCAGGGTTTAGGGCAGTGCAGTTGTGTTCGGGCAGTGTAGGGTGTCGTGCTGTGGCTAGTGTTTCAGTGTTTAGGGCAGTGCAGTTGTGTTCGGGCAGTGTAGGGGGTCGTGCTGGGGGTAGTGTTTCAGGGTTTTGGGCAGTGCAGTGGTATTCGGGCAGTGTAGGGGGACATGCTGGGGGTGGTGTTTCAGGGTTTAGGGCAGAGCAGTGGTGTTTGGGCAGTGTAGGGGGTCGTGCTGGGGGTAGTGTTTCAGGGTTTAAGGGCAGAGCAGTGGTGTTTGGGCAGAGTAGGGGGTCGTGCTGGGGGTGGTGTTTAGGGTTTAGGGCAGTGCAGTGGTGTTCGGGCAGTATAGGGGCTCGTGCTGGGGGTGGTGTTTCTGGGTTTAGGGCAGTGCAGTGGTGTTCGGGCAGTGTAGGGGGTCGTGCTGGGGGTGGTGTTTTAGGGTTTAGAGCACACTGCAGTGGTGTTCGGGCAGTGTAGGGGGTCGTGCTGGGGGTGGTGTTTTAGGGTTTAGGGCAGTGCAGTGGTGTTCCGTCAGTGTAGGGGGTCGGGCTGGGGGTGGTGTTTCAGGGTTTAGGGCAGTGCAGTGGTGTTCGGGCAGTGTAGGGGTTCGTGCTGGGGGTAGTGTTTCAGGGTTTAGGGCAGTGGTGTTTGGGCAGTGTAGGGGGTCGTGCGGGGGTGGTGTTTCAGGGTTTAGGGCAGTGCAGTGGTGTTCGGGCAGTGTAGGGGGTCGTGCAGGGGGGTGGTGTTTCAGGGTTTAGGGCAGTGCAGTGGTGTTCGGGCAATGTAGGGGGTCATGCTGGAGGTGGTGTTTCAGGGTTTAGGGCAGTGTAGGGGGTCGTGCTGGGGGTGGTGTTTCAGGGTTTAGGGCAGTGCAGTGGTGTTCGGGCAGTGTAGGGGGTCGTGCTGGGGCTGGTGTTTCAGGGTTTAGGGCAGTGCAGTGGTGTTCAGGCAGTGTAGGGAGTCGTGCTGGGGCTGGTGTTTCAGGGTTTAGGGCAGTGCAGTGGTGTTCGGACAGTGTAGGGGGTCGTGCTGGGGCTGGTGTTTCAGGGTTTAGGGCAGTGCAGTGGTGTTCGGGCAGTGTAGGGGGTCGAGCTGGGGCTGGTGTTTCAGGGTTTAGGGAAGTGCAGTGGTGTTCGGGCAGTGTAGGGTGTCGTGCTGGGGCTGGTGTTTCAGGGTTTAGGGCAGTGCAGTGGTGTTCGGGCAGTGTAGGGTGTCGTGCTGGGACTGGTGTTTCAGGGTTTAGGGCAGTGCAGTGGTGTTCGGGCAGTGTAGGGTGTCGTGCTGTGGCTAGTGTTTCAGTGTTTAGGGCAGTGCAGTTGTGTTCGGGCAGTGTAGGGGGTCGTGCTGGGGGTAGTGTTTCAGGGTTTTGGGCAGTGCAGTGGTATTCGGGCAGTGTAGGGGGACATGCTGGGGGTGGTGTTTCAGGGTTTAGGGCAGAGCAGTGGTGTTTGGGCAGTGTAGGGGGTCGTGCTGGGGGTAGTGTTTCAGGGTTAAGGGCAGAGCAGTGGTGTTTGGGCAGAGTAGGGGGTCGTGCTGGGGGTGGTGTTTAGGGTTTAGAGCAGTGCAGTGGTGTTCGGGCAGTATAGGGGCTCGTGCTGGGGGTGGTGTTTCTGGGTTTAGGGCAGTGCAGTGGTGTTCGGGCAGTGTAGGGGGTCGTGCAGGGGGTGGTGTTTCAGGGTTTAGGGCAGTGCAGTGGTGTTCGAGCAGTGTAGGGGGTCGTGCAGGGGGTGGTGTTTCAGGGTTTAGGGCAGTGCAGTGGTGTTCGGGCAATGTAGGGGGTCTTGCAGGGGGTGGTGTTTCAGGGTTTAGGGCAGTGGTGTTCGGGCAGTGTAGGGGGTCTTGCTGGGGGCTGTGTTTCAGGGTTTAGGGCAGTGCAGTGGTGTTCGGGCAGTGTACGGGGTTGTGCTGGGGCTGGTGTTTCAGGGTTTAGGGCAGTGCTGTGGTATTCGGGCAGTGTAGGGGGTCGTGCTGGGGCTGGTGTTTAAGGGTTTAGGGCAGTGCAGTGGTGTTCGGGCAGTGTAGGGGTTGGTGCTGGGGCTGGTGTTTTAGGGTTTAGGGCAGTGCAGTGGTGTTCGGGCAATGTAGGGGGTCGTGCTGGGGCTGGTGTTTCAGGGTTTGGGGCAGTGCAGTGGTGTTCGGGCAGTGTAGGGGTTCGTGCTGGGGCTGGTGTTTCAGGGTTTTGGGCAGAGCAGTGGTGTTCGGGCAGTGTAGGGGTTCGTGCTGGGGGTGGTGTTTCAGGGTTTAGGGCAGAGCAGTGGTGTTCAGGCAATGTAGGTGGTCTTGCTGGGGGTGGTGTTTCAGGGTTTAGGGCAGTGGTGTTCGGGCAGTGTAGGGGGTCTTGCTGGGGGTGGTGTTTCAGGGTTTAGGGCAGTGCAGTGGTGTTCAGGCAGTGTAAGGGGTCTTGCTGGGGGTAGTGTTTCATGGTTTAGGGCAGTGCAGTGGTGTCCGGGCAGTGTAGGGGGTTGTGCTGGGGCTGGTGTTTCAGGGTTAAGGGCAGTGCAGTGGTGTTCGGGGAGTGTAGGGGGTCGTGCAGGGGGTGGTGTTTCAGGGTTTAGGGCAGTGCAGTGGTGTTCGGGCAGTGTAGGGGGTCATGCTGGGGGTGGTGTCTCAGGGTTTAGGGCAGTGCAGTGGTGTTCAGGCAGTGTAGGGGGTCATGATGGGGTAATGTTTTAGGGTTTAGGGCAGTGCAGTTGTGTTCGGGCAGTGGAGGGGGTCGTGCTGGGGGTGGTGTTTTAGGGTTTAGGGCAGTGCAGTGGTGTTCGGGCAGTGTAGGGGGTCGTGCTGGGGGTGGTGTCTCAGGGTTTAGGGCAGTGCAGTGGTGTTCAGGCAGTGTAGGGGGTCGTGATGGGGGTAATGTTTTAGGGTTTAGGGCAGTGCAGTGGTGTTCGGGCACTGTAGGGGGTCGTGCTGGGGTAGTGTTTTAGGGTTTAGGGCAGTGCAGTGGTGTTCGTTCAGTGTAGGGGGTCGTGCTGGGGTAGTGTTTTAGGGTTTAGGGCAGTGCAGTGGTGTTTGTGTAGTGGGCAGCGCATGCGCTGCATCGCTAGGCGAGACCTAAAAAGCATTGCACCAAGATGGCTGCCAACACTTCCTGGATTGAAGTGTTGGCAGCCAATTAGAGCCAAGCTCGTGCTTGTGTAGTTAGTTCCCGCCCAGATATATAAAGATTTTTTTCCTTTAATATCTCGAAAACTACTGAACGGATTTACACCATTTAAAAAAAAGGGCGCTTTCTGAACCAAGCACTACCTTTTTGCCAAATTTGGTGTAATTCCGTTCAGCAGTTTTGGCTGTAACCATGTCTAAAGTTTCCTATGGGAAATTGATTTTTTGACCTCTATTTTTTTAATTTCTCAGGAACTACTGAACAGATTTACACCTTTTAAAAAAAAGGGCGATTTCTGAACCAAGGGCTACCTTTTTGCCAAATTTGGGGTAATTCTGTTCAGCAGTTCGGGCTGTAGCCGTGTCTAAAGTTTCCTATGGGAAATAACATGGTGAAAACGCGTTTTGGGACCCCCCTTTTTTCTCGGCCCCCGCTTGACGAATCACTCCGACACTTTCAGGATAGGAGCTGACCAGAGCGCCCCACCAGTTTTGAAAATTTCGCGAAGATTCGTCATCCGGCACCAAAGTTATTGGGAAAAGAAAAAACGCTTTTCCTATGGAAACTAGGTCCTAACTATAACTATCTACTGGCGACCGCCAGTAGATAATATATATATATATATTCACTGAAAAAACCATAGGTTTTAGGGACAGTTATAGTTACTTGGACATTGCACTCGTACAAAACCCGTGAAATTCCCCGTTATAGTTAGTTCAGCTAACTATAACTCGCGCCCCGCAATGCACTGCTGATGACGTCACATATTACATCACTCATGACATGGTCAGTGACATCACTGATGACATCACTGATGACATCTCAAATGACATCACTGATGACATCACTGATGACATCATCCAGTGACTGTGTGTTTCTGTAAAGTTTAAATATTTTTAATATATATAGGAAAAGACGTATTGAAGAATGAGTGGGTGTGTAAGTGTCTGTATGGATGATTTAGTAGGTGCGTGACTGACTCTATAAGTGAGTGATTTAACGTATCTTACTGAATGCATGGGTTAGTGACTAAACTGGATGAATGTCTGTATCCGTCTGACTGTTGCTGTGTAAGTGGCTGCATGTGTTTGTGAATAGCTACATGAGTGTCTATATGAGTTATTGAATGCTTGTCTGAGTATCTGTATGGGTGCCTGAGTGTTTGTGTGGGAGGGGTGTGTGCAACTCTGTGCATAGATGTGTGAGTGGGTGATTCACTGGGTGGATGGTTTCAAGAGTGCATCTGTGATAGACTGTATGGGTGGGTAAGTGTGTGTAAGAGTGTGTTAGTGAGTGAATGTATGTCCCAGTGGTACATGTGTGAGTAACTACATATGTGAAAGGCAGTATATATGTGTGTTGGAGTATATAAATAGCTATAAGCAAGAGTGAGTGATTGTGATAGTGGCTGTATGGATGAGTGTGTGCTTGTATCAGTGATTGTATAAGAGCGTAACAATGTGCTACTATTTGTATGAGTAAGTGAGCTGGTGTGTGTATAACTGTATAGGTGAGTAAATGGCAGTGTGTTTAATTATTTGCATGACTGACTAGGTGTGTGAGTATCTCTATGGATGAGTGGCGTTGTTTGAGTGTCTATATAGGAGTAAGAGTGCATATGATAGTCCTGTACTGAGTGACCGTAAGTATGAGTGACTGTACGGGTGAGTGAGTGGATGTGTGTGTGTAGACCTAAGAATCAGTGAGTGGGTATGTAGTTATTGGTGTTGGAGTGTCTATGGTTTTGCGAATGGCAGTCTGTAATTTAGAGTGGGTGTATCAAAGGTTATATTAGGGTGTGAGGAGGTGCATCAGATTATCACGTGGATGATGTCATCAGTGATGTCATTTGAGATGTCATCAGTGATGTCATCAGTGATGTCACTGACCATGTCATGAGTGATGTAATATGTGACGTCATCAGCAGTGCATTGCGAGGCGCGAGTTATAGTTAGCTGAACTAACTATAACGGGGGAATTTCACGGGTTTTGTACGAGTGCAATGTCCAAGTAACTATAACTGTCCCTAAAACCTATGGTTTTTTCAGTGAATTTCAAAGGTTTTTTAAATGCTAATTTGTAACTATAACGTGTCTGAAACCTATGGTTTTTTCAGTGAATTTCAAAGGTTTTTTAAATGCTAATTTGTAACTATAACGTGTCTGAAACCTATGGTTTTTTCAGTGAATTTCAAAGGTTTTTTAAATGCTAATTTCTAACTATAACGTGCCTGAAACCTACAGTTTTTTCAGTGAATTTCAAAGGTTTTGTAAATGACAATTTTTAAATGTATTAATTGTTATATTAATTTTTTTCATACTGATTTACTACATTTTTAGAAACAATTTTTTTTTACATATTTTATTTTTTAAATTACATTGTAATTACATTATACATTACATTACAAAAAATACTTTCTCAGAATGAATTACTTTAGTTTAAATACTTTGCAGATAGGCAATAGACTTTTAAGTACAGTAGTTACAGTTGTTGCAATGGGCAACACATTTTCAAACACAATGCAACATTCAGCTCAATGTGAATTTCTAGTTAAATGCAATTAGTTACTTTATGGATTACTTTTGTAACCACAGGACTGGATCCTAGATTCAGTCCTGGTACATCTCCTGTAAACAGTTGAGTAAAAGCGTTTTGGTTACAGTCGTGATTTTTAAGGAATATTATTGTATTTTAAAAGTTGACACTTAGAAACTTTTTCTCATAGAATCACCAATGTTATCCTATGGAAGGAAATTCACTTAGCAGGTAAAAACTGTTATCGTTACTTTTTCTTACTCAGTGTTGGATCCTGGATCCAGCACTGGTGCATCTCCTGTAAACAGTTGAAAGAATGCGTTTAAGTCATACAGGCGATTTTTAAGGAATATTTGTAGTTTGTGAAAATCAACACTTTGAAACTTTTTGCTGAAAACCAGTCAATCTTAGCCTATGAAGGAAATTCAAGTTACCGGTAAGTACGGTTAAAATTACTTTTGAGGATCAGTACTGGGCTGAAAGATGCAGCACTGAGGTCTCTCCTGATAACAGGTGAGTAAATCGGAATTCGTATTTCGGCTGATTTTAGAGGAATATTTTAAAGTTCCAAAACTCCACACTTAGAAGAATTTCCAAGTGAAACCAGTCAATGTTAGCCTAAGGAAGGAAATTCAAATTACTGGTAAGTACGGTTAAAATTACTTTTCAGGACCAGTACTGGGCTGAAAGATGCAGCACTGAGGTCTCTCCTGATAACAGGTGAGTAAATCAGAATTCGGATTTCGGCTGATTTTAGAGGAATATTTGTATGTTTCAAAAATCAACACTTAGAAACTTTTTCAGCAAAAAGCAGGCAATGATATCCTATGGAAGGAAATTCAAGTTACTGGTAAGTACGGTTAAAATTACTTTTGAGGATCAGTACTGGGCTGAAAGATGCAGCACTGAGGTCTCTACTGATAACAGGTGAGTAAATCGGAATTCGTATTTCGGCTGATTTTAGAGGAATATTTTAAAGTTCCAAAACTCCACACTTAGAAGAATTTCCAAGTGAAACCAGTCAATGTTAGCCTATGAAGGAAATTCAAGTTACCGGTAAGTACGGTTAAAATTACTTTTCAGGATCAGTACTGGGCTGAAAGATGCAGCACTGAGGTCTCTCCTGATAACAGGTGAGTAAATTGGAATTCGTATTTCGGCTGATTTTAGAAGAATATTTTAAAGTTCCAAAACTCCACACTTAGAAGAATTTCCAAGTGAAACCAGTGTATGTTAGCCTATGAAGGAAATTCAAGTTACCGGTAAGTACGGTTAAAATTACTTTTCAGGACCAGTACTGGGCTGAAAGATGCAGCACTGAGGTCTCTCCTGATAACAGGTGAGTAAATCGGAATTCGTATTTCGGCTGATTTTAGAGGAATATTTTAAAGTTCCAAAACTCCACACTTAGAAGAATTTCCAAGTGAAACCAGTCAATGTTAGCCTATGGAAGGAAATTCAAGTTACTGGTAAGTATGGTTAGAATTACTTTTCAGGACCAGTACTGGGCTGAAAGATACAGCACTGAGGTCTCTCCTGATAACAGGTGAGTAAATCGGATTTCGTATTTCGGCTGATTTTAGAGGAATATTTGCACAATGGTGAAGGGAGGGGGCGGGGCCTGAGGTGACATCTGTGCAAACGCACCCCATTGCGCATTTTAAGTTGGGGGATTAAGTCCCCTTGAATCCTGAGGGTCCCTAGGGGCCAACTAGCCCACCAGGAACCTCCAATATGCGCCAGGGGCTGCGTTGCAGAGACGTGTAGAGAGGCCACACCCCTTTTACACCTCTCTGCAACGCAGCTCTGTGGCGCTTTCTGGATGTACCTGTTGGGCTAGTTGGCCCCCAGGGACCCTCAGGATTGAAGGGGATTTAATTCCCCATCTTAAAACGCGCCACGGGGCCTGTTTGCACACATGTCACCTGAAGCCCCGCCCCCTCCCTTCACCACTGTGCAAACGCGCCCCGTGGCGCGTTTTAAGTTGGGGGATTAAGTCCCCTTGAATCCTGAGGGTCCCCGGAGTCCAACTAGCCCACCATATACCTCCAAAAGCGCCACAGAGCTGCGTTGCAGAGAGGTGTAAAAGGGGTGTGGCCTCTCTACACGTCTCTGCAACGCAGCCCCTGGCGCATATTGGAGGTTCCTGGTGGGCTAGTTGGCCCCCAGGGACCCCCAGTATTCAAGGGGATCGTTCCCCTCTGCAAACGCGCCAGGGGCGCGTTTGCAGAGTGGTGAAGGAAGGGGGCGGGGCTTGCGGGCCCGATCATTTATTTTTTATTTTTATTTTTTGTCCCCTGAAGGGGGCTGTGTGGCCCCCTTCCTTTTTCCTGTTTTTATGCCCTGGGGACCCCATCCCCCAGGGCCTTACCCCTTTTTTTTAATTTTTAATAAAAAAAAAACGGGAAGGGGCCGCGTGGCCCCCTTCCCTGGGCCTGTATTGGCCCCGGGGACCCCATCCCCTGGGGCATGGCCTTTTTATTTTTATTCTTTGGAGGGGGGCTGCGTGGCCCCCCTCCTCTGGCCATTTAAGGCCCCGGGGACCCCATCCCCCGGGGCCGGCCTTTCCATTTTTTAAAATTTTTCTTTTTGGGGAGGGGGGCCGCGTGGCCCCCCTCCTGGGCCACTACTTGCCCCGGGGACCCCTGCCCCCTTTGTGCGTACCGAGGGACAAAATGGCTGCCAACACTTCTTGATTTGGAGTGTTGACAGCCAATTAGCATGCAGTCCGTGATCGGGAGGGTACGCGGATCCGACGCGCCCATAGATATATATGTGATTTTAATTGTGAATTTCTCAGGAACTACTGAACGGATTTACACCATTTTAGCAAAAGGCACCAGTCTGAACCAAGGGCTACCTCTTTGCCAAATTTGGGGTAATTCCGTTCAGCAGTTCGGGCTGTAGCTGCGACTAAAGGTTCCTATGGAAAAATGAATGGGGAAAACGCGTTTTGGGACCCCCTTTTTCTCGGCCCCCGCTTCACGTATCACCCCGAGACTTTCAGGGTAGGAGCGGAGCGGAGCGCCCCAACAAGTTGGAAACTTTCACGAAGATTCGTCAACCGGCGCCAACGTTATTTCAAATAGAATGTCGCGGATTTCCTATGGATAATAGGTTGTAACTATAACTATCTACTGGCGACCGCCAGTAGATAATATAATATATATATATATATATATATATATATATATATATATATATATATATATATATAAAAACCACAATCCTGAATCACCATCGGCGACACACAGGTACGGACCACAACATATTTCTTTTCCCAAAAGTGCAGTGCTTTATTGCAGAAAAATAATCGGCATCAATCAAATGTATCGGCAAGTGCCCAGTATGATGCGTTTCGACCGCGTTGCCACGGTCTTGATCACATGATGCGCTGGACCAGTTGAAACCTTTAAATAGTGACAAACAAGTGAAACTGAAAAGCCCAACCCCCTCAAGGAATCATAGAGCTAAAAGACATACTATACAGTCCATTTCTACAACCATTGTAAATGCATAGAAAGAAAATATGTAAACCTCCAAATATCACTAATATAATACAGATGGTAAAACAAGTCAACATAGTCATGATATTGTGATAAAACCAACAAATAAATATATATAAATATATATAAAAATCAATAAAAAATCTATAAAATTGATATTTATAATAAAACCAAGTGGTAATTTGAGGTTTCATCAATATGGTTGACTTGTTATGAAGGTAATAGAACACATATATAGTTCATAAATCCATGCCGTTGTATTGATTATTAGCTCAGGGGAGAGTGTTAGGGGATAAAGTGCAAGTGCAAAATAGTACAATTCATCAACTATTACCAACTATTGACAGTCATAGTTGGTAATCTAAAAAACGCCAAAGCCTAGGGCATACCCATTCTATATGTAAATAAAGTGCGAGTGCACTGTAAACATATGACAGAGTGCATAAATCAAGGCAAATTGAATTATACCTAACTAGATAATGCAAATAGTATGATTTGTATATGAATAAAGTGCAAGTATGCAGAAAAAATCAAATCCAAGTATTTTTGTTGCAGGTTCATAATGTTTTTTCTGCATACTGATATCCAAAGCCAATGATTAAGGGCAGGGGCCCGAAATGCGTCTGGCGTAATGACTGCTGTGCGGATTCTACCAACTTTGCCAAACAGCCTTGAATACATTTTGATAAGCAAATACTTACCCGTGTGCAGGGCTCCTTCGTTAAGGTAACTTTTGCAGATGTATGTTAACGGCTAACCTAGCCGTGGAGGAGTCCCGCTGCAGCAACACAGACCTGAGTGATGCCAAACGGTAGTCACTATCAGCAGGATGGGTGCTTTAATCCAAGGATGCGAGGTGCTTGTCAAAATAATGGAGGAAGGCACAGCGACCCACTGAGGAAATACTCGGATTTTATTTTTGTTGCAGGTTCAACAGCTCACTTGAGCGACACAAAGTTGGAGCACCACAATGACCAGAAGGCCGTGTGAGCGTCCGCGCCCACTGGGGCGGTGGACTTAATCAAACACCGGGTGCTCATAATGTTTTTTCTGCATACTGATATCCAAAGCCAATGATTAAGGGCAGGGGCCCGAAACGCGTCTGACGTAATGACTGCTGTGCGGATTCTACCAACATTGCCAAACAGCCTTGAATACATTTTGATAAGCAAATACTTACCCGTGTGCTGGGCTCCTTCGTTAAGGTAACTTTTGCGGATGTATGTTAACGGCTAACCTAGCCATGGAGGAGTCCCGCTGCGGCAACGCAGACCTGAGTGATGCCAAACGGTAGTCACTATCAGCAGGACGGGTGCTTTAATCCAAGGCAGCGAGGTGCTTGTCAAAATAATGGAGGAAGGCACAGCGACCCACTGAGGAAATAATTGGATTTTATTTTTGTTGCAGGTTCAACAGCTCACTTGAGCGACACAAAGTTGGAGCACCACAATGACCAGAAGGCCGTGTGACCAGCCGCGCCCACTGGGGCGGTGGACTTAATCAAACACCGGGTGCTCATAATGTTTTTTCTGCATACTGATATCCAAAGCCAATGATTAAGGGCAGGGGCCCGAAACGCGTCTGGCGTAATGACTGCTGTGCGTATTCTACCAACTTTGCCAAACAGCCTTGAATAAATTTTGATAAGCAAATACTTACCCGTGTGCTGGGCTCCTTCATTAAGGTAACTTTTGTGGATGGATGTTAACGGATAACCTAGCCGTGGAGGAGTCTCGCTGCGGCAACGCAGACCTGAGTGATGCCAAACGGTAGTCACTATCAGCAGGACGGGGGCTTTAATCCAAGGCAGCAAGGTGCTTGTCAAAATAATTGAGGAAGGCACAGCGACCCACTGAGGAAATACTTGGATTTTATTTTTGTTGCAGGTTCAACAGCTCACTTGAGCGACACAAAGTTGGAGCACCACAAGGACCAGAAGGCCGTATGAGCGGCCGCGCCCACTGGGGCGGTGGACTTAATCAAACACCGGGTGCTCATAATGTTTTTTCTGCATACTGATATCCAAAGCCAATGATTAAGGGCAGGGGCCCGAAATGCATCTGGCGTAATGACTGCTGTGCGGATTCTACCAACTTTGCCAAACAGCCTTGAATAAATTTTGATAAGCAAATACTTACCCGTGTGCTGGGCTCCTTCGTTAAGGTAACTTTTGCGGATGTATATATATATATATATATATATATATATATATATATATATATATATATATATATATATTATCTACTGGCGGTCGCCAGTAGATAGTTATAGTTAGGACCTATTTTCCATAGGAAATCCGCAACATTCTATTTGAAATAACTTTGGCGCCGGTTGACGAATCTTCGCGAAATTTTCAAAACTCGTGGCCCGCTCAGGTCCGCTCCTATCCTGAAAGTCTCTGGGTGATTCGTCAAGTGGGGGCCGAGAAAAAAGGGGGGTCCCAAAACGTGTTTTCCCAATGCAATTTTCCATAGGAACCTTTCATCGCAGCTACAGCCCGAACTGCTGAACGGAATTACACCAAATTTGGCAAAAAGGTAGCCCTTGGTTCAGAGTCGTGCCTTTTGGTTAAATGGTGTAAATCCGTTCAGGAGTTCCTGAGAAATTTGAAAAAGAAAACACATATATATCTGGGCGGAGCCTAACCACACATGTCATCATGAGATCTGATTGGCTGTCAGCACTTCATCCTGGAATTGCTGGCAGCCATCTTGGGACCAATATAAATGATAGTACCCCATTGAAATGCATTGTAGTGAATCGAAGATTTTGAGGGTAACCAAAAGGAGAACTATAAAGGGTGATAACAGACCTTAGTTACATTAGAATTCATTTGTTGATGGTACCATACTAATTTCAGGAATTGTGGAGTGTTCTAAGGTGATTTTACCCTGTGAAAAATCTTCTGCTGGGATATCATGAATCATGTTTGAGAGAAAACTATTTTCACATGCTTGTCCCATACAGTTTTGGAAGGTGCTCCAGAAGCTAAAATGAGAGCATATTTTCTGTAAATTCACATTATCTTTCTCAGTCATGTGAGAATGAAGTCTGACATTCTCAGTAAAACATGTACATCCAACAAGGGCAGAGACTGTCAGTTGATTCCTTTGTGTTCTACTGCAGCTTCCCAGAGTGTTCTAAAGAACAACTAGAGCGCTAACAGCCTTACTTATGACAAAATTATGGCACACCTGAAGCCATCTTGATTGGAATAAACTGGTAACTCTTAAAACATTTAATTTAAAAAGGAACAAAATGAGGGGGTTCATTTTGTCATAGAAATTATGGTTAGTGCTGTAGAAAGAAAAATTAGGACATGTTTTAAGTGAGATCTCAAATACCTTCCTGTTATATTTCAACAGGAGCAGCCTGTCAGTTGATGCCTTTGTGTTCTACTGCAGCTTCCCAGAGTGTTCTAAAGAACAACTAGAGAGCTAACAGTCTTACTTATGACAAAAGTATGGCACACCTGAAGCCATCTTGATTGGAATAAACTGTTAACACTTAAAACATTTAATTTAAAAAGGAACAAAATGAAGGGGTTCATTTTGCCATAGAAATTATGGTTAGTGCTGTAGAAAGAAAAATTAGGACATGTTTTAAGTGAGATCTCAAATATCTTCCTGTTATATTTCAACAGGAGCAGCCTGTCAGTTGATGCCTTTGTGTTCTACTGCAGCTTCCCAGAGTGTTCTAAAGAACAACTAGAGTGCTAACAGCCTTACTTATGACAAAAGTATGGCACACCTGAAGCCATCTTGATTGGAATAAACTGGTAACACTTAAAACATTTAATTTAAAAAGGAACAAAATGATGGGGTTCATTTTGTCATAGAAATTATGGTTAGTGCTGTAGAAAGAAAAATTAGGACTGTTTCAAGTGTGATCTCAAATATCTTCCTGTTATATTTCAACAGGAGCAGCCTGTCAGTTGATGCCTTTGTGTTCTACTGCAGCTTCCCAGAGTGTTCTAAAGAACAACTAGAGCGCTAACAGTCTTACTTATGACAAAATTATGGCACACCTGAAGCCATCTTGATTGGAATAAACTGGTAACTCTTAAAACATTTAATTTAAAAAGGAACAAAATGAGGGGGTTCATTTTGTCATAGAAATTATGGTTAGTGCTGTAGAAAGAAAAATTACGACATGTTTTAAGTGAGATCTCAAATATCTTCCTGTTATATTTCAACAGGAGCAGCCTGTCAGTTGATACCTTTGTGTTCTACTGCAGCTTCCCAGAGTGTTCTAAAGAACAACTAGAGCGCTAACAGTCTTACTTATGACAAAAGAATGGCACACCTGAAGCCATCTTGATTGGAATAAACTGGTAACACTTAAAACATTTAATTTAAAAAGGAACAAAATGAGGAGGTTCATTTTGCCATAGAAATTATGGTTAGTGCTGCAGAAAGAAAATTTAGGGCATGTTTTAAGTGAGATCTCAAATCCTCTTCTATTTCATTAGAAAATTCTGACAAGCAGACTGAAACAATCACTTTCAATACCAGCAGTAGACTTCCAGTTAACTCCCTGGTGAGCAGTAGCTTTACTACAGTGATCTAATGAACAACTAGAGTGCTAACATTCTGAATTTATGGCAAATGTGTGACACATCTGAATGCCTGCTTGATGGAATCAAAGTAAAAAACTGAAAGCATTTCCTACTGAGGAGACTGCAGTAAATGACGAAATTAGGAAACTTCATAACAAATAAGTCTCCCAAGATGGCCACCAGAGAAAAAAGAGCCCAAATGTAGCACAAATATCACCCAGATGTAGCCCACATATAGCCCAATGACAGAAGTGTGCAAAACACTTTTAATTTTTTGTTTTTCTGCAGTTTTATATAGTGCAAACTGGTCAGGTATTGGAGCGTTACATCTTACTTGGACCCCTGATTGCGTATTTTGCACGAAGTACATGAGATTGATCTTGCGAAACATTGAACTTTACGATTCTGTTAACCTGAAGTTGCTCTGAACCGGGCTTTGTAACACCCGTTTTTACCTATGGTTTTAATTAATTCTCACTGTATTGTATTAGGAAAGAGGATTTACTGTTTTTATGTACACTTTTATGATCTATGTTTCTAAATCAGATCAAATAAAGTTTAATGAATTCTATGGCAGGACGGAGGCGAGGATTATGCATATCTTTCCTCACTTTATTTGCATAGCAGTTCAAAGAAAACGTAACACAACAATCATTAAACAAAAGACTACACAACCCATGAACCATTAAGGGGTAGTCTCCAAGGCAACTATAGTCCAATCATATCACAGTCCATCGTATATAATATCGTGACGTCCCTTCCGCTTCCTCTTTCTTCACTGCTCGTCAGTTAAGTGCATTCCTTACATTCTTGGCTTAATCTGACGGTGTTGCTGTTTGTATAGCGGTTTCTTGTGCACGTTATTAGCATTATTGCCTTGGTATTGTTTCATATTCCCTGCGCAGCAGGCTCTTGCCCGAGCGCGTTCTCCCCCTCGCAGTTTCTCCCACTGTGTGCTCTGCGCGTGGTGAGATCCTGTCAGGCGCGCCTGGTCCGAGCGAGGCAGCTCCGTCGAGCGCTCCCGCTGGTCTTTACGCGCGTTTGGGAATCCGGTCACTCCTTTAGTGTCCGCTTGATTCCCGACCAACCTTCGCCTAATTTTGACACCGCTACGCGGTGATTTCCCCACACGTCCACGTTAGTGACCACCGCCACCTGGTGGTGGTAATTGGTATTGCGCCTCAGTCTATTCTTATAACCGCTTCGGGGAAAGCCCAGCTGTTGGAGCACCGGCGAGGGGGCTGTCTTAAGGATTTTAAGGGCATTTGTTCTGTGCTCACACCCTCTGCTATCATGTCTTCTCCAGAAGACCATTTTTACTCCTCCAACCAGGAAGTGGAGGAGGAATGGCCCCCCAACTTCTCCCTCCAGCAGTGGACCAAGCCCTCTCTCTGGCTATTTCTAGGGCGCTGGCTCCTCTTAGGGATCAGGTTGATAAGCTGGCGAAAAGCATCCCTGGGGTGTTCAGGGACCCAGATCTGGTGGTGGCGGGTCCAAGTAGCTCCCAGATGGGGAATAAAAGAGCCGTTAAGCATAACGCGGGGCACTTGGAAGGATTTGATAAACTTACGGAGACCTTCCTCAAGAGTGCGCGAACGCTAAAACATGCACCCTGCCGGGAGGAGGAGGGGCCCGGAGAAAATTGCGACACTGTCACCACTATTGTAGACCCCGACGGCGGGTTTCCCTTAGAGGGAGAGGGTGTATCAGAGGATGATTTCTCCTCCGATGAGGATAAGGAGTCGGGCGTCCCTGGCGTCACACTCCTCTCAGTCCCCGGTTGGGGACGGGGTCCACTTGGACATGTTCGAGCCTACCCAAATTTACCATCCTAGGTCGGCAGAGTGGACACCTGACGCCAAAGTGGCAGAGTATGTGGTGGGGAAAATCCATCAACCCCTTGAAAGGGAGGTCAGGAATAGGATGAGGGGAGAATGCCCCAGGCCCTCACTGAAGGGGAAGGTGGCACACACGCCTGTAATTGATGAGAAACTATGTACCTTTTTCTCCAAGTATATGAGGGATCCCAAGAAAGGAATTGATAGGTCTTGGACGTGGTAGGGCCCTTGACCCAAATTATTCAATTGACGGAGCGTTCCAAAGAGTCAGGATCCCCTTTGTCCACGGATATTGTGGCTGGTTGGGCGTACTACCCTAAACCCTAAAACACTACCCCCTTCCACTACCCAAACACCACTGCACTACCCTAAACCCTAAAACACTACCCCCAGCACGACACCCTACACTACCCAAACATAACTGCACTACCCTAAACCCTATAACACTACCACCAGCATGACTCCCTACACTACCCAAACACCACTGCACTACCCTAAACCCTAAAACACTACCCACAGCATGACCCCCTTCACTACACAAACACGACTGCACTGCCCTAAACCCTAAAACACTACCCCAGCACTACCCCCTACACTACCCAAACACCACTGCACTAACATAAACCCTAAAACACTACCCCCAGCACGACTCCCTACACTACCCAAACACCACTGCACTACCCTAAACCCTAAATCTACCCCCAGCATGACCCCCTACACTACCCAAATCCACTGCACTACCCTAAACTATAAAACACTACCCCCAGCATGACCCCCTACACTACACAAACACCACTGCACTACCCTAAACCCTAAAACACTACCACCAGCATGACCCCCTACACTACTCAAACACCACTGCACTACCCTAAACCCTAAAACACTACCCCAGCACGAACCCCTACACTACCCATACACCACTGCACTACCCTAAACCCTAAAACACTACCCCCAGCACGACCCCCTACACTACTGCACTAACCTAAACCCTAAAACACTACCCCCAGCACGACCCCCTACACTACCCAAACACCACTGCACTACCCTAAACCCTAAAACACTACCCCCAGCATGACCCCCTACACCACCCAAACACCACTGCACTACCCTAAACCCTAGAAAAGAAACCCCCACCCCATGCCCAATCCCACTTACCTCTCACTCCTCATGGTTCCTCCCTCCTCGTGGTTCCTGCTTCACGTCATCTCTGAGGGCGGTGCACGTCGTTGTGAGGAAACAGAACAGCCTCTGTTTCCTTACAACGACATGGATCGTCTACATGTTTTTAGAACGCATGGTCATTTACCATACATACCTTTACAACAAAATTTGTTGTAAAGGCATGCGTGGTAAATGACCATGCGTTCTAAAAAATGCGTAGTAATGACTTCGTGATGTACAACGCATGCGTGGTAATGCATGCGTTGTAATGGTATCGCAAAGTAAAAAGTCGTTGTAACGGCTGTTTACCGATCGAAGCTGGCCCCTGTTCTTCAGTGAGACGTTTATTTGATTAATTAGGAGGAAGGGATGTGGTTTTTTTACCGAAAAGTGCATTCCCGGCTGTTGTATTGTGAAAGTGTCGGCGTGGCCTGGTTTCACTTCCGGTGAGAGAGTGGAAGAGTCTGTTTGGATCTAAAGGAGTTCTGTTGTTGGACGGGGCCGGCGCGACATGTCATCAGAAAACATAGCTAATGGAAAGCGTCCTCCCTGAAGTGTGGAGCAGTGCCATGAGAGGTCAACGAGTGTGCGTCCCACCGCAGTATGACCGTACCGCGTGACCCATGTGCCGCCTCCAGGGTACGGGAGGCAGAAGCGGCATCGCAGGTCCTCTTGAAGACCGTTGTAGCACTAATTCTACATTTTGGTACTAGGGCATTTTAAGTTCGTTGATCCTGCCAGATACAAAGAGAAGATCCTGTGTTATTCAGTGCCCTCGTTACCTTTTTTGTGGGTTGTGGTGCTTGTCACTTCGCTGCCCCGCCGGTGCACACGACTGGGCACCCCACCTCATGTGCCATCTGCAGGGCCTCTGCCCTCGGATCACTTGTTTCGGTTTCTGGAGTGGCAACATAAACAGTTGCTCCCAAAGGACTAGCCTGAACACTTAGGTGAATATCCCCTGCACCAGCATTCCACGGAAATTCTTTCCTAGCTCTCCCACGTCAACGAGCACGGCTCCACTCGCGACACCGTATGACGTCATCGGAGCCATAAGAGGACCTCGTCGGCGTGCTGACGTCAGTTCCACCCATTTTTTCCGTGCCACCGAGGCAAACAGGGGACCGAGACATTTTCACATGTATACATAGTATAATAAATATATATATATTCACTGAAAAAACCATAGGTTTCAGGCACGTTATAGTTAGAAATTAGCATTTAAAAAACCTTAGAAATTCACTGAAAAAACCATAGGTTTCAGGCACGTTATAGTTAGAAATTAGCATTTAAAAAACCTTAGAAATTCACTGAAAAAACCATAGGTTTCAGGGGCGTTATAGTTAGTTGGACATTTCACTCGTACAAAACCATAGAAATTCCCCCGTTATAGTTAGTTCAGCTAACTATAACTCGCGGGCCCGCAATGCACTGCTGATGACGTCACATATTACATCACTCATGACATGGTCAGTGACATCACTCATGACATCACTGATGACATCTCAAATGACATCACTGATGACAGCCCACAGCCAGCCACATCCAAGTCCCCCACACCTGTCCTGGACATCACGATCACCCTGGTACCCCAGTCCCCATACGTACAACACAATGCGCAGGACCCGCTGGAGGCCAAGCAAGGACCATACGCCATAGCAGGATGCACGCACGTGTTGGGGGCAACACACAGCACACATGTACTACCTGTGCCCCCTGGTGACACAGCACACAATCACCTCAACAGGAAGCACACGTCTCACACCAATGTGCAGGCAACAACAGAACACCGTGGAACACCCAACAATGTTGCCTTCAAATACACAGCCAGTGTGCATGATACCTTCATCCTCCGACAGTCCATCATCAACCAGTGTTCCCACGATGGCAACAAGGGAAATGTACAGCCCCTTGGCAATATACAAATGAACACCCCACAAACCTCAACACCACAACCATGCAACTCACAACTCTGGCAATGCACAAGTCACAAAATCACATACAACAGGCACAACAATATGCCCACCCACCAGACACGACAGAACAACTTACAATGTCCACATGGGCAAGCCCTGAAAATGAGCCAGCAACGGCATCAGCACCTCAGCCACATACTAGCCGAATGTGGGGAGAGGTGGCAACCAGGCATGTGTGAAGGATGCAGTAGAACCATGATTGGGAAAGTACACAATGCCAACAGTGCCGGAGATGTGCTGGACACCTCGCAGTATGCAGAACACACCCATATCCATGGCAACATACACCGCTTGCATATGGAGTGTAGTAGACAGTGGACACCACCATGTCACCACAGCCAGTGGGGGACCTCGCAGAAATGTTGCCTGTTACGCCCCCCCTAAGCATCAGCGGAGTGGGTTTTCCCGGCGTACGCCATGCCAGCGTAGGGGTGTGAATAAAAACCATGTAGGCCTGGGCGTGGTCCACTTCCGGAAAGACCCACGTCTCTGCCAGGGCGGCGCCTCCCACCTCACCACGAGGCCGACGCCATCCTCGTGAGCGGAGTTGCCTGAGATGCCGTGCGCTTGCCGGACCCTGGCACGCTGGTCCACAAACCCGTCAGGCCACACTGATCACCTTCCGACACAAGCGTGTGTCAAGGAGGGCCCACCACGTGCCGGCGCAACCACAAGCCCGAGGCCCGAGACCTTGGCAGCCACCTCAGACCATCACGGCTGCCACGACACCGGTCCGCTTTATTCCTTTTTCGTTGACGTACTCCACTGCCACCCCCGGCCTACTCTTCGGACCAGTAGGTCCCACATGTGGAACTGTGTCTTGAGTCATGAATGGCAGTGACCCCATATCCCGACCATCAGCCACAGCACCAGACCCCCCCAGTTCAGAGAGGCATAGTTCCATATGGGCATCTTGCGACACGTGGTGCCACTAACCCTGTTCAACGCCAGCCTGCTACACGTTGTGCCACTAACCCTGTTCAACGCCAGCCTGCTACACGTGGTGCCACTAACCCTGTTCAACGCCAGCCTGCTACACGTGGTGCCACTAACCCTGTTCAACACCAGCCTGCTACACGTGGTGCCACTAACCCTGTTCAATGCCAGGCTGCTACACGTGGTGCCACTGAACCTGAACTAAGCAGGCTGGTGGGGCCATCCAACCTATGCCCTTTGAGATCTTTTTCGGACCAGACGACGGTATGGAGACTAGAGCTACACTTGCTGATACATCGATTTAAAATCATGAACCTTTTTGATTGATATAATACCCAGACTTGAATATACATAGTCTGCAAATTTTTTTGGGTTACATACTTTGATCGTAAATCTATGAATGAATTTCCTCTCACATTCTAAGCCCTGAAGAAGTCCGATTGGGCGGTTTCGAAATTTTAAGAAAATGAATAAAAGAATGAATTTTACTAACTGAAGTCCTTGCTAACTTTTTCTTTTGGGAAAACAATCACTGAATGTAAACTTATGAATATGGTTTAACAATGATTTATATATGTATCTATTAGTGTGCGGGGCTTTTCTGCTCTTAACCTATGCCGGGGACACTCGGTGAATGGGCCGTGCTGACCGCTGCCTCAGGCCTACACCACGGTCAGGTAGGTCACACATTTGGAACTGAGTCTTGATTACACCATGGCAGTGAACATTATTTAAGGCAGAGAACTATTCACCATACACCCTTCGATGTGGTGCCAACAAGTCTGTGCATGGCATCACAACCACACGTGTCTGTGGGCCTACGCGGACCACTGCCCTCGGCCTACGCTGCGCTCGAGTGGGATCCCAGAATTGGAACTGCACATCGGTAATTCAAAAGGCTGAATACATATCTTTGCACGCACGGAGTGGCGTGAGAGGATGACGTGTTGCCGTCCTGAGGAAACAGGATCATCGTCATGGAGGTGATTGAACACTACAGACAACTGCCACTGTGTCACTAACTCTGTTGCCTCGCGAGCCAATGACACGTGGCTGTGGGCCACTGCTGACCACTGCCTCCGGCCTACACTGCGATCCAGTAAGTCACAGCGCCTTGATTTGGCATTCTTGGAGTTCACATCTGTGTACAGGCATCATCGCAGACTGCATCCCCTCCCAGCACCTGTGCCACTGAGTTTGTTCCCCGACATTCATGGACACTCACTGGTCGTACATTGGGGGCGTTTGAGTCTATGGACTAGGGGCTAGTTTACATCCTCATGTAGCTGATCCCGAATTGTTGGTGAAAACAAGGGTTGCGCTTTCCACTCCTCCATTTGCTGCTTCCAGATAACATCAGACCTTCCGCATCATGCCCTGGAGGACACCTTCCACTGCCCCCCGAAACCCTCCGCAACATACACCTCGGACATTGATGGTGAGCCGCTCAGGTCGCATGGCCCATCTGACTGCACTGCAAGTCACCGTCCCATGGCTGGGTGCCTGTGCCGGCCGCAGTGCATCCGGGGCCACTAACTCTGTGCTGCTCAGGCCTGGGACCCCTTCTTCTTAGACATTGAATGGCCTCTGTAGCGATGGTCTTGGGGTCATCAACGCCATGTGTCTGTGGCCCTGCGCTGTCCGCCTCCTCTGGCCCCAACTGTGGGCCACAAGGGCCCACACATGGCATCGAGTCTCGACCGGCCCGGACGTTGCATCACCGCAGGAGGCACACGCCACCACCGCAAGGACCACCTTCAACCGCCATCTGCCAGAGTCGAAAGGGTGGTCCTGACAGACCTACGGAGTTGCCCAGACCTGTCGTGGATGCCATCATCGGCCTGCTGCCCTGCTCAGCACTCCAGGTGCCAGTGACTCAGGGCACCGCAAGTCATTGTCCGTTACTGATTGAGTTTTGTGCTGTTGTGAGGTTGCGCAGCAATGTCACCTCATACAGTGGGGAAGACCTGGGACCATGAGGAGGAGGTTGTGTCAAGTGTGCGGACGGGAGAAGGCACAGACAATGGGAGGGCAGGTGGCAGCAGCCCCAAGGCAGGAATGCAGACTGGTGGCGGTAGTCAAGCTACACACCCGGATCTAATACTGGGTATTGCGCTGTGGACTGCGGACGCAACTGTCACCTCAGGCAGTGTGGGAGACCTGGGACGTCGATGAGGAAGTTGATGCAGGTGTACCACACCCCACTGCATCTGCATCATGACTAACCCGAAGGGACACAATCCTAGCAATTCCTTCACATGAGCGCGCTCTTCTCTAGTGCCCCTACCTCAGTGCACTGCAACTCATGGAACATCCAGACTGAATATTGGGTGACCTCTGTCATTACTCCGCATCCCTCCATGTTGCTCTGCATTTGACTCTGTTATGCTGGTGTTTTCTATTTCCATTACACTGGTGTCCACTTTTCAGGTTGTTGCCAGCACCAAGCACTCCGTGCGGGCTGGCTTCTACTCACCCCACACACATCCAGCACAGGCGTCACTGTACATGTGGCCCTGCCAATAAAGGAGCCGGGCGCACGTGCCCATAGCCAGTTCAACATGATATGTGCATGTGTCTCTGTGGAGGTGTGGGTCTCCTTTGTTGGGTGTAGGTGGTCCCTGAAGGGTATTGGACACCCACGTATGTGTTCTACTTCGCATTCCATGGGTTAGGCAACACCCTCACCTGTTGGGCCACCTCCTTTTGGCATTCAGCCACCTGGCATTGGGGTGCCATGTGTGGGTGGGTGATGTGTGGTGAGGCAGCCGTGATTGTGGGTGCTTCATGCTGTGTGGTCTGTTGCAGGGTCTGGGTTCTCCTCTGAGTAGCTTGTCTGCCCTGGTCCTGGTGGTGGGTTGTGTGGGATGTCCATGGGCTGTTGTCGGGGTCGGGGGTGTTGTGTTCGTCTCGGGCATCACTGATGGGTTGTCTGTTCAGACCTGCTGGAGGTGTTGTCTGTCCCTCTGCATTGTGAAGGGTAGGTGCATGTTGGTATTGTGTTGGCGCCTTGTTCTTGTCGACATGCAGACTGTGTGACAATGTACATTGTGACTGTTTGGGCGGTGGTGGCTATTTGAGTTGGGACAGTGTACATTTGGCCTACATGGCTGATGTGGGGTTGTAGCCATAGATGTGCATCTCACAGTTCCCTGCTCTGTCCAATGTGATTGTTCTGTTTCTGCGCCTGGGTGGACCCAGTTGAGTCCCCTGTTCTGCAGTGTGGGTGTTGCACTTTGTGCCACATTGTCATGGTATGTGGTGTGATTGCTATGTGTGTGTGCTGCAGTGTGCTACGGGGATGGGGGACATGTCCCTGGGTAATTGTGGATGTGCAGTGTGCTACACCTCATTGTGCATGTGTGGCAATGTGCCCATCACCCCCGTCCCCCAGTCCCTGTTGGATCCTCACCCTGTTGTTGTTGTGTCAGGTCCTGTCGAGCTGTGTCCGTACTCCCTACTCCTTGCACCCTCTCCACACTGATGACTGTGGCCTGGCTTTCCTCCTGCTCCTCCTGTGTCGCTGGACTGCCACCTCCTGTCGCCGTTGCTGCCTTCCTGTTGGCAGCGGGTTTGTACCTGGTTTAGGTTGTCATGTCCTGGTGGAGCCTCATGGCCTCCTGGATTGGCCTCCTGGGCTCTGCGACTGCATTCCAGGTGGTCTGCTTGTGGGTCATTTGCTGGTAGTGTTCTGTCACCTCCGTGGCCTTGGTCTTGTTTTCCTGCGGTCTGCACCCCGTCTTCCTCTCCCTTTTTTCCTTGGCCTTCCCCGACCCACTTGTTCCTTGCTGGTGGTCTGTGGGGGTTGTGGTGTTCGCATTGCCCTCTGCGCTGGGTCAGGGTGCATGGATGTTGCTACGTGCTTTGGCTTGTTTCTGGTGTGTTGTGCCTGTGGTTTTTATGGTGCAATTTCCTGCCAGATGCGTGGGTGTTGCAGGCCTGAGGCTGCTTTTCGCAGCTTTTTGTACCGCGATTGGCCTCATCGCATGATTTCTCGCGTTTCGCATTTTTTGGGCGTGGTGTTGATTTACACGCTGGCATTTGACGCGTTATCTGGTGAACTGCAGAAAGAGGCAAGAGAGGTGCAGAAAGAGGCAAGTGAGGTGCAGAAAGAAGCAAGATAAGTGCAGAAAGAAGCAACAGAAGTGCAGAAAGAGGGAAGAGGGGTGGAGAGAGAGGCAAGAGGGGTGCAGAAAGAAGCAAGACAGGTGCAGAAAGAAACAAAAGAAGTGCAGAAAGAAGGAACAGAGGTGCAGAAAGAGGCAAAAGGGGTGCAGAAAGACGTAAGAGGGGTACACAAAAAGGCAAGAGAGGTGAAGAAAGAGGGAAGAAGGATGCAGAAAGAGGCGAGAGGGGTACAGAAAGAAGCAAATGAGGTGCAGAAAGAGGCAACAGAGGTGGAGAAAGAGGCAAGAGAGGTGCAGAAAGTAGAAGAGATTCGCAGAATGGGGCAAGAGAAGTGCAGAAAAAGAAAGAAATTTGCAGAAAGAAGCAACTGAAATGCAGAATACACATGGCGCCGAAGAAGGAGAAAGTACTGCAGAACTGAGCACAGACGCCCCGATGGTACAGGTCCAGCCTAAAATAAAAAGCCAACCGTTGAAAAATCACATAAGAAGAAGATAGTACAACGGAAAAAGTGCCAGAGCTGAGACACTACCGGACAAGTGAAAGTACACATAAGTGTCCTACACAGAACTTCCAAGCCCTGAGGAAGACCTTCTGAAAATCCTCATGGTCCCCGCACGAAGGTCGAAACGCGTCGGCACCCCCCTTACTGAGGCCAAGGGTTTACCTATTTCCGAACAGCAGAGTTCCAAAAAACACATAATTCAAGCTAAGATTTAAGCAGCTTGAGTACGGACTTTCACAGTTGGTCCCTGACCTCATTCCTTTGGACCATAAAGTATTATGTATCAAGGAGCTATTTTTTATTAGAGCCCGATACACTCCAAATAGAGTAGGGCCAATTTTGATTCACAGGATTCGTAATTTTGTGCAATGTTTATAAATGGTGTGATGCTTCACTGTATGTAGAATTTTCAATGTCCGTAATTGTTTTGATTTGCCAGTGTATATAGTGTTTTTTGTTCAGCACTTGTCAAAAATTCTCTCTCACTATGCCTTAATAAGTGACCAGTTTAAATGAAAAAAAGAAAAAATAACAAAAAGAGAAAGTAAAACACACACTCTTTGATTTGATGAAGTTGTTGTGTTTTTCATTAATTTATACATGGTGGCTTTAAAAATACTGTTCGTTTAGAAAAATAAGTGAAGAAGACTGAGTTTATTAATTTAAACATTGGTGCAGATACTAAGGCAAGATCTGCGGTATAAAATGATTGGATAATCTATGGTCCTAGAGGCACTTGATATTTACACTGAAAGAGGCAAGAGAGGCGCAGAAGGAAGCAAGAGTGGCTTGCACACCATTAGTACCAATTTAACACCCACATTTAGCAATAAGTAACAGGTGACCATTCTAGGTTTGCAAAGTGCCTTCCACCACGCTGTAACACTTGTCGCTGCATTTTTGGTAAAGTTTGAGCCGCTTGAGCTAGAAACAAGGCTTTTTTTGTTCAAATCTGCAGATTAGGGAGCAGATGATGGATTATGTGGTTAATGTGGAAAATGTATAATTGTGCGAAAGTCGGTGTAGCCAAACAGTTGCATAATTCCAGTGGCCCTGCTCATACCTCTGACTAGGTCCAGAAGTGCTCATCAGTGATTCCTTCATTTTTATGTCTCATTAAGTTCATAATTTAGCTTCTATGCAAATGAGGAAGCCTAACCTGAGGTTACCACTCCACAACACAGACTACCATACCACATAATTACTCTCCACAACACATAATCCCACTCTACATAATTCCTATAAAATAAATACCACATACTTTCTATCCACATAATTTCACTGCACAACTTACCACATAATTCCACTACACACAACGTACATCCACTTCAATCCGAAAAACATTATTAAAAAGCTTTTACATTTACATCGCCAATAGCTCTAACTCTCGCAAATGCGAAACCTATTATATTGCAAACACTTCTTTAACTAGTAGTCGTGTTTGCAGAGTGGTGGAGAAAGGGTGCTGGGCCTCCGACCAGTGCTCAGGAATTCCGCTGCGTAGGACTTACAGGAGAAACCAGGAGGGCTTCTTGGCCCCCAAAGTCCCTCAGGAGTAAACTGGACTTCATCCCCCATCCCGTAGTCTGCCAGGAGGCGCGTTTGCAGAGTGGTGGAGAAAGGGGGGCATGGCCTCCGAAGATGTCTTAGCAATCCCACTGTGTGGGACTTACTGGAGGTTCTTAGAAACAGAGAGGAACCCCGGGAAATTGCAGGAGCCGGCCCTGGGGGGTGGTGGTCCCCAGGGCCATCGAGGGCTCCAGGAGGGGGGCAGTGCGGCCCCCCTCCCTAAATTTGCATAGCCCCTGGGAGGTGGTGGTCCCCGGGGCTTGGGGGGGCCCGCGAGCCCCCCCAATTAATAAAGGAAGCCCCGGGGAGGTGGTGGTCACTGGGGCTTGGGGGGGTGCCTCATAATTACAAATGCCCCAGGGAGGTGGCGGTCTCAGGGGCTGTGCATGCCCCCCGCATTCAATTAACTAAGCCCCGGGGAGGTGGCGGTCCCGGGGCTGCAGGGGCCCCGCGGGCCCCCACAAATTAATTAGTGATTGCCCCCGGGACCTGGCCCTCCCGGGGGCTTACAGATAAATGGCCGAATTCGCACTGGGTGCGCAAATCCGGACGAGAAAATAAAAAAAATGAAGCGCGGCCTCCCGCGCTTCGTTTTTAAAATTTTTCATCCGGATTTGCGCACCCAGTGCGAATCAGCCATTTAAAAAAAAAATGCTTTTTTGGGCCTGCGGGTCCTTGTGGGACCCCCTGAGCAGGCCTAGGGGTCATTGTGTTTCTATCCTGCCCCCTTTTCTTCATTTTTCACTTTATTCCACCCTTTTTGTGACTCGGTTACCGAGTCACAAGATGGCTGCCAACACTTCCTGGTTTGGAGTGTTGGCAGACAATCAGAGTGAAGCACTCAGATATCGATAATTTTATTTCTTGAATTTCTCAGCAACTACTGAACGGATTTACACCATTTAAAAAAAAGAGTGCTTTCTGAACGAAGAGCTACCTTATTACCAAATTTGGTGTAATTCCGTTCAGCAGTTCGGGCTGTAGCCGTGTATAAAGTTTCCTACGGAAATTAACAAGGGGAAAATGTGTTTTGGGACCCCCCTTTTTTCTCGGCCCCCGCTTGACGAATCACCCCAAAACTTTTAAGATAGGAGCTGACCGGAGTGGGCCATTAGTTTTGACAATTTCGCCAAGATTTGTCAAACGGCGCCAAAGATATTGGCAAAAGAAAAAACGTAATATATATATGTATATGAGTGTGTGTATATATATATATATATATTCACTGAAAAAATCATAGGTTTTAGGGAAAGTTATAGTTAGTTGGACATTGCACTCGTACAAAACCCGTGAAATTCCCCCGTTATAGTTATTTCAGCTAACTATAACTCGCACCCCCGCAATGCACTGCTGATGACGTCGCATATTACATCACTGACATGGTCAGTGACATCACTGATGACATCTTAAATGACATCACTGATGACATCACTGATGACATCATCCAGTGACTGTGTGTTTCTGTAAAGTTTAAATATGTTTAATATATATAGGTAAAGGCGTATTGAAGAATGAGTGGGTGTATAAGTGTCTGAATGGATGTTTTACTAGGTGCGTGACTGTCTCTATAAGTGAGTGCTTAAACATATGTTAGTGAATGCATGGGTTAGTGACTAAACTGTGTGAATCTCTGTATCCGTCTGTCTGTTGGTGTAGGAGAGTAGGATCTGCCTCTTATGTTGCCCCCACTTTTCTTCTGATGTTTACACTGGTTTCTGGCTATAGTTGGGCTGGGTCCCTGCTAATCAGGGCCCCAGCCTCTCTGTTATCTCTAAACGACTTGGGGTGCACTCTAGGTGCACTAGTGATTGGATACTGTGGTACCTTATGAGTCCCTAGTATATGGTACCTTAGTATCCAATCACTAGTGCACCTAGAGTGCACCCTAAGTCATTTAGAGAGAACAGAGAGGCTGGGGCCCTGATTAGCAGGGACCCAGCCCGACTATAGCCAAAGGCTGATCCCTAGAGAGAAACTTTGGTCAGCTATAGAGAGGGGGGCCTTTGCTGTGGTGTGGGCCCTGAAGAAGCTGAGGCCATACTTGTTTGGCACTCACTTCATAGTTCAGACCGACCACAAGCCCCTCCTATGGCTTAAACAAATGAAAGGAGAAAACCCAAAACTTTTGAGGTGGTCCATTTCCCTACAGGGGATGGACTATACAGTGGAGCATAGACCTGGGACCCAACATGCCAATGCAGATGGACTCTCAAGGTATTTCCACTTAGAGCACGAAGACTTAACTGGTCAAGGTTAGTTTAGTGTCCCTGCGTTTGGGGGGGGGTTGTGTAGGAGAGTAGGATCTGCCTCTTATGTTGCCCCCACTAAACACCGCGTCCATCCCCTGTGGGTCTCCTACAACTACCTGGGGTGGTTCTTTGGGGTCCCTTGATTCTAAATGCTCTAGACCATGGTCTAGCCAAGATAAGATTGTGATATTTACTTGTGCTAACTTATTTTGATAAAACATTGACTTGTACATATGTTCCTGGCTTCTAATCTCATAAAGAGATTAGTAGAGAGTTGTTTATTAATAAATACATATATATTTGATATATATACCTGTGTGGTGTCTTTTCATTTGGTGATTCAAGAGATTGTGTGGTAAAACAAGCTGCTTTACATTCCTCCAAGACTTAGCCTGAAGGCTGCTCTCCACAGCTACCACTAGGATAGCTTTCTATAAAGGTTGTCTTAAACCTACCTACCATAAGAGTCGAATTGGACTGGTGCAAGGTGTCCACTTTAATTAGTGAACAGCATATACCAGGCCAACTTCTCACAGTTGGTGGGTAAGTGACTGCATGGGTTTGTGAATAACTACATGTGTCTATATGAGTTATTGATTGGTTATCTGAGTATCTGTATGGGTACCTGAGTGTTTGTGTGGGTGGGGTGTGTGTGACTCTGTGCATAGATGTGTGAGTGGGTGATTCACTGTGTGCATAGTTTGAAGTGTGCATCTGTGATGGACTGTATGGGTGGGTGAGTGTGTGTATGGGTGTGTTAGTGAGTGAATGTATATCTTATTTGTACATGTGTAAGTAACTACATATATAAAGGCAGTATATATGTGTGTTAGAGTATATAAATGTCTATAAGTGAGAGTGTGTGATTGTGAGAGTGGCTGCATGGATGAGTGTTTGCTTGTATCAGTGATTGTATAAGAACGTAAGAATGTGCTAGTATTTGTATGACTAAGTGAGCTGGTGTGTGTATAACTGTATAGGTGAGTAAAGGGTAGTTTGAATAATTATTTCTATGACTGACTAGGTGTGTGACTACCTCTATGGATGAGTGGCGGTGTGTGAGTGTCTATATAGGTGTATGAGTGCATATGATAGTCCTGTACTGAGGACCATAAGTATGAGTGACTGTACGGGTGAGTGAGTGGATGTGTGTGTAGACCTAAGAATCAGTGAGTGGGTATGTAGTTATTGGTGTTGGAGTGTCTATGGTTTTGAGACTGGCAGTCTGTAATTTAGAGTGGGTGTATCTAAAGTTATGTTAGGGTGTGAGAAGATGCATGAAATTATCACATGGATGATGTCATCAGTGATGTCATCAGTGATGTCACTGACCATGTCATGAGTGATGTAATATGTGATGTCATCAGCAGTGCATTGCGGGGGCGCGAGTTATAGTTAGCTGAACTAACTATAACGGGGGAATTTCATGGGTTTTGTACGAGTGCAATGTCCAACTAACTATAACTTTCCCTAAAACCTATGGTTTTTTCAGTGAATTTCTAAGGTTTTTTAAATGCTAATTTCTAACTATAACGTGCCTGAAACCTATGGTTTTTTCAGTGAATTTCAAAGGTTTTGTAAATGCTAATTTCTAACTATAACGTGCCTGAAACCTATGGTTTTTTCAGTGAATTTCAAAGGTTTTTCAAATGCTAGTTTGTAACTATGCCTACAGAAGTAGGACATGTGAAGAAAGAAGAAAAAACGCACAGAAAGAAGCAAAAGAAATGTAGAAAGAAACAGAAGTCCACAAAGACGAAGAAAAATGCAGGAAGAAGCAAGACATGTGCAGAAAGAACCAACAGAGGACCAGAAAGAGGCCTTGTTGCAAAATCATCCTGTGCCCACATCTTTTCCAGACGGGTACTGGTGGTAACTGACTCTGACTAACCAGGCCTAGAGCCAGTGCTATGGTAAAAGACACTTAGAATACAGTTAAAACACCTACATACACTAGGGAACACTATGGGGTGGGGTACCCCTGTGATTAGCATGACCTCCTCTGTAACTCCCTAGTACATAATAGGGCAGGGGGATTAAAACTACCTCTTAAAATGCGCCATGGGGCGCGTTTGCACACTGGTGTAGGGAGGGGGCCTGAGGTTACATGTGTGCAAACACGCCCTCTGGCCGTTTTAAGTTGGGGATAAAGTCCCCTTGAATCCTAAGGGTCCCTGGGGTCCAACTAGCCCACCAGGTACCTCCAGTAAGCGCCACAGAGTTGCGTTGCAGAGAGGTGTAAAAAGGGGCATGGCCTGGACCACCTCTCTGCAACGTAGCGCAGGGGCCCTCATGATTGAAGGGGAATTCAATTCCCAACTTAAAACGCGCCACAGGGCGTGTTTGCACACGTCACCTCAGGCCCCGACCCCTCCCTTCACTACTATGTAAACACGCCCTGTGTCCGTTTTAAGTTGGCAAATTAAGTCCCCTTGAATCCTGAGGGTCCCAGGGATCCAAGTAGCCCACGAAGTACCTCCAGTAAGCGCCACAGAGCTGTGTTGCACAGAGGTGTAAAAAGGGGCGTGGCCTGGACCACCTCTCTGCAACACAGGCCTGTGGCGCTTCCTGGAGGTACCTAGTGGCCTAGTTGGCCCCCAGGGGCCCTCAGGATTAAAGGGGACTTATTACCCAACTTAAAACGCACCACAGAGCGTGTTTGCACACATGTCACCTCAGGCCCCGCCCCTCCCTTCACCACTGTGCAAAGGCACCCCGTGGCACGTTTTAAGTTGGGGGGTTAAGTCCCCTTGAATCCTGAAAGTCCCTGGGTCCAACTAGCCCACCATGTACCTCCAGTAAGCACCACAGAGCTGCGTTGCAGAGAGGTGGTCCGAGGCCATGCCCCATTTTACACCTCTCTGCAATGCAACTCTGTGGCAATTACTGGACATACCTGGTGGGGTAGTTGGCCCCCAGGGACCCTCAGGATTCAAGGGGACTTAATTCCCCAACTTAAAACGAGCCACAGGGCGCGTTTCCACACTTGTGACATCAGGCCACGCCCCCTCCCTGCACCACTGCACAAACGCACCCCCTGGTGTGTTGTAAATTGGGGGATTAAGTCCCCTTGAGTCCTGAGGGTCCTGAGGGTCCCCTTGAGTCCTGAGGGCCGCGAGGCTCCCGTCCTGTCATAGCAAACTGCTTTGGATATTGGAAGAGAGAGCAGGAAACCTGCTCTCTCTTCCAATATCCAAGCACATTGCTTTTCCACACGGGGAGCTGCATGTTAGCAGCTCCCCATGTGGAAAAGCAATACCGGCTCCCGCAGGACGCGGGGAGCCGGCAGGGTCCGTGGGGGAGTTGGGGTCCCCCCACGGACCCCAAAGGATAGGGCCAGCCCCGGGGGATGGGTCCCCGGGGCAAGTAGTGGCCCGGGAGGGGGGCCACGCGGCCCCCCTACGCAAAAATAATAAAAAATAAAAAAGGCCGGCCCCGGGGGATGGGGTCCCTGGGGCCAATAGAGGCCTTAGGAGGGGGGCCACGCAGCCCCCCTCCTCCACAATTATTTTTTTTAAAGTGGCCATGCCCCGGGGGATGGGGTCCCCAGGGCCGGAATAGGTGGCCCCCTTCCCCTACAGTATTTAAAAAAAAAAAAAAAGGAAAAAGGCATCAGGCCCTGGGGGATGGGGTCCCCAGGGCCCCAAAAAGTAAAAAAGAAGGGGGGCCACACAACCCCCTTCAAAAAAACAAAAAGAAAGAAAAATACGCGATCGAGCGTCAGGCCCCGCCCCCTCCCTTAACCACTCTGCAAACGCGCGTTGTGGCACGTTTTAAATTGGGGAAATAATTCCCATTCAATACTGGGGGTCCCTGGGGGCCAACTAGCCCACCAGGTACCTCCAGTAAGCGCCACAGGGCGGGGTTGCAGAGAGGTGGTCCAGGCCACGCCCCTTTTTACACCTCTCTGCAACGCAGCTCTGTGGCGCTTACTGGAGGTACTTGGTGGGCTAGTTGGTCCCCAGGGACCCTCAGGATTCAAGGGGACTTAATCCCCCAACTTAAAACGCGCCACGGGGCGCGTTTGCACAGTGGTGAAGGGAGGGCGGGGCTTCAGGTGACATGTGTGCAAACAGGCCCCGTGGCGCGTTTTAAGATGGGGATTTAAATCCCCTTCAATCCTGAGGGTCCCTGGGGGCCAACTAGCCCACCAGGTACCTCCAGAAAGCACCACGGAGCTGCGTTGCAGAGTGTTGTAAAAAGGGGCGTGGCCTCTGAACACCTCTCTGCAACGCAGCTCTCTGGCGCATACAGGAGGTACCTGGTGGGCTAGTTGGCCCCTAGGGACCCTCGGGATTGAGGAGGAATTAATTCTCCAACTTAAAACGCGCCACAGGGCGTGTTTGCAGACATGTCACCTCAGGCCCCACCCCTTCCTTCACCATTGTGCAAATATTCCTCTAAAATCAGCTGAACTACGAATTCCGATTTACTCACCTGTTATCAGGAGAGACCTCAGTGCTGCATCTTTGAGGCCAGTACTGATCCTGAAAAGTAATTCTAACCGTACTTACCAGTAACTTGAATTTCCTTCCATAGGCTAACATTGACTGGTTTCACTTGGAAATTCTTCAAAGTGTGGAGTTTTGGAACTTTAAAATATTCATCTAAAATCAGTTGAACTACGAATTCCAATTTACTCACCTGTTATCAGGAGAGACCTCAGTGCTGCATCTTTGAGCCCCGTACTGATCCTGAAAAGTAATTTTAACCGTACTTACCAGTAACTTGAATTTCCTTCCATAGGCTAACATTGACTGGTTTCACTTGGAAATTCTTCTAAGTGTGGAGTTTTGGAACTTTATAATATTCCTCTAAAATCAGCCGAACTACGAATTCCGATTTACTCACCTGTTATCAGGAGAGAACCCAGTGCTGCATCTTTGACCCCAGTACTGATCCTGAAAAGTAATTTTAACCGTACTTACCAGTAACTTGAATTTCCTTCCATAGGATATCATTGCCTGCTTTTTGCTGAAAAAGTTTGTGTCGATTTTTGAAACATACAAATATTCCTCTTAAATCAGCAGAACTACGAATTCCGATTTACTCACCTGTTATCAGGAGAGACCTCAGTGCTGCATCTTTGAGCCCAGTACTGATCCTGAAAAGTAATTTTAACTGTACTTACCAGTAACTTGTATTTCCTTCCATAGGAATCCATTGTCTGGTTTTCAGCAGAAAAGTTTCAGTGTCGATTTTCACAAACTACAAATATTCCTTAAAAATCGCCTGTATGACTTAAACGCATTCTTTCAACTGTTTACAGGAGATGCACCAGTGCTGGATTCAGGATCCACCACTGAGTAAGAAAAAGTAACGATAACACTACTTACCTGCTAAGTGAATTTCCTCCCATAGGATAACATTGGTGATTCTATGTGAAAAAGTTTCTTAGTGTCAACTTTTAAAATACAATAATATTCCTTAAAAATCACTACTGTAACCAAAACGCTTTTACTCAACTGTTTACAGGAGATGTCCCAGGACTGAATCTAGGATCCAGTCCTGTGGTTAGAAAAGTAATCCATAAAGTAACTAATTGCATTTAACTAGAAATTCACATTGATCTCAATGTTGCATTGTGTTTGAAATTGTGTTGCCCATTGCAACAACTGTAACTACTGTACTTAAAAGTATATTGCCTATTTGCAAAGTATTTAAACTAAAGTAATTCATTCTGAGAAAGTATATTTTGTAATGTAATGTATAATGTAATTATAATGTAATTAAAAAAATAAAATATCTAAAAATAAATAGTTTAAAAAAATGTAGTAAATCAGTATCAAAAAATAATATAACAATTAATACATTTAAAAATTGTCATTTACAAAACCTTTGAAATTTACTGAAAAAAACCATAGGTTTCAGACATGTTATAGTTAGGAATTAGCATTTAAAAAACCTTTGAAATTCACTGAAAAAACCATAGGTTTCAGGCACGTTATAGTTAGAAATTAGCATTTAAAAAACCTTACAAATTCACTGAAAAAACCATAGGTTTTAGGGACAGTTATAGTTAGTTGGACATTGCACTCGTACAAAACCCGTGAAATTCCCCCGTTATAGTTAGTTCAGCTAACTATAACTCGTGCCCCGCAATACACTGCTGATGATGTCACATATTACATCACTCATGACATGGTCAGTGACATCACTGATGACATCACTGATGACATCTCAAATGACATAATAAATAAATAGAACCATAATAAAATAAATATAAAAGTGGCCAAGAAAACCACCATACCCTATTAACCTAATACAAGGCCTGCCAGATCCTATTTAAATGGGATCTGGCAGGCCTTGTATTAGGTTAATAGGGGTGTGGTGGTTTTCTTGGCCACTGTGTACCTCTGAGCCTCATGAAACTTTTTTAACGTTCGCGCACTTGCGCAGTGAGGCTTTGATGTAAATGTCACTTGATTGCCATATCCCATTGCAGTGGGTATTGTATATGCATTTTTTATATTTATTTTATTATGGTTCTGTTTCCACGTGATATAGTTTGTTTAAACTATTATGAGCTACACAAATGGTTATTATACCTATATGTTCAAAACATGATGTTAGTCTGTCTTCCAATATGAAGAGACTTCAGTTACCATGTATTTTTCTTTATGTCTATGTATTTGTCTTGTGACCTTTTGTATGAGCACTTAAATACAGCCACTTCCGGGTCAGGAAGTGACTTTGACAAAGTCCGTGAGGTTGAAACGCGTCAGTCAATAAACTTTTGCTTTTGAAAAGTATCCTGAGTGCGACTTTGTCTTCTGTTGTCTGACTGAGGGATTTGTACATATATATATATTCACTGAAAAAACCATAGGTTTTAGGGACAGTTATAGTTAGTTGGACATTTCACTCGTACAAAACCATAGAAATTCCCCCGTTATAGTTAGTTCAGCTAACTATAACTCGCGCCCCCGCAATGCACTGCTGATGACGTCACATATTACATCACTCATGACATGGTCAGTGACATCACTGATGACATCACTGATGACATCTCAAATGACATCACTGATGACATCACTGATGACATCATCCAGTGACTGTGTGTTTCTGTAAAGTTTAAATATGTTTAATATATATAGGGAAAGGCGTATTGAAGAATGAGTGGGTGTATAAGTGTCTGAATGGATGATTTAGTACGTGAGTGACTGACTCTACAAGTGAGTGATTAAATGTATCTTACTGAATGCATAGGTTAGTGACTAAACTGTGTGAATGTCTGTATCCGTCTGTCTGTTGGTTTGTAAGCGGCTGCATGGCTTTCTGAATAGCTACTTGAGTGTCTACATGGGTTATTGATTGATTGTCTGAGTATCTGTATGGGTGCCTGAGTGTTTGTGTGGGTGGGGTGTGTGTGGCTCTGTGCATAGAAGTGTGAGTTGGTGATTCACTGGGTGCATGGTTTCAAGAGTGCATCTGTGATGGACTGTATGGTTGGGTGAGTGTGTGTATGGGTGTGTTAGTGATTGAATGTATATCTCAGTGGTACATGTGTGAGTAACTACATATGTGAAAGGCAGTATATATGTGTGTTGGAGTATATAAATGGCTATAAGTGAGAGTGTGTGATTGTGAGAGTGGCTGTATGGATGAGTGTGTACTTGTATCAGTGATTGTATAAGAGCGTAAGAATGTGCTAGTATTTGTATGAGTAAGTGAGCTGGTGTGTGTATAACTGTATAGGTGAGTAAATGGGTGTGTGATTAAGTTTTTGCATGACTGACTAGGTGTGTGAGTACCTCTATGGATGAGTGGCGGTGTGTGAGTGTTTATATAGGTGTATGAGTGCATATGATAGTCCTGTACTGAGTGACTAAGTATGAGTGACTGTACGGGTGAGTGAGTGGATGTGTGTGTAGACCTAAGAATCAGTGAGTGGGTATGTAGTTTTTGGTGTTGGAGTGTCTATGGTTTTGAGAATGGCAGTCTGTAATTTAGAGTGGGTGTATCAAAAGTTATATTAGGGTGTGAGAAGATGCATGAAATTATCACATGGATGATGTCATCAGTGATGTCATTTGAGATGTCATCAGTGATGTCACTGACCATGTCATGAG
This sequence comes from Calotriton arnoldi, assembly GCA_963921515.1. Lineage (NCBI taxonomy): Eukaryota > Metazoa > Chordata > Amphibia > Caudata > Salamandridae > Calotriton > Calotriton arnoldi. Next base: position 847,275 of record CAWUFW010002165.1, read on the forward strand.
TGATGTAATATGTGACGTCATCAGCAGTGCATTGCGGGGCGCGAGTTATAGTTAGCTGAACTAACTATAACGGGGGAATTTCTATGGTTTTGTACGAGTGAAATGTCCAACTAACTATAACTGTCCCTAAAACCTATGGTTTTTTCAGTGAATTTCAAAGGTTTTTTAAATGCTAATTTCTAACTATAACGTGTCTGAAACCTATGGTTTTTTCAGTGAATTTCAAAGGTTTTTTAAATGCTAATTTCTAACTATAACGTGCCTGAAACCTATGATTTTTTAAGTGAATTTCAAAGGTTTTTTTAAATGCTAGTTTCTAACTATGCCTACAGAGGTAGGACATGTGAAGAAAGAAGAAAAAACGCACAGAAAGAAGCAAAATATGTGCAGAAAGAACCAACAGAGGAGCAGAAAGAGGCCTTGTTGCAAAATCATCCTGTGCCCACAACTTTTTCAGACGGGTACTGGTGGTAACTGACTCTGACTAACCAGAGCCAGTGCTATGCTAAAAGACACTTAGAATACAGTGAAAACACCTACATACACTAGGGAACACTATGCGTTGGGGTACCCCTGTGATTAGCATGACCTCCTCTGCAAGTCCCTAGTACATAATAGGGCAGGGGGATTAAAACTACCTCTTAAAACGCGCTACAGGGCGCGTTTGCACAGTGGTGAAGGGAGGGGGGGGCCTGAGGTGACATGTGTGCAAACGCACCCGTGGTGCGTTTTAAGTTGCGGGATTAAGTCCCCTTGAATTCTGAGGGTCCCTGGGGCCCAACTAGCCCCCCAGGTACCTAGAGTTAGGACCACAGAGCTGAGTTGCAGAGAGGCGTTCCGAGGCCACGCACCTTTTTTCACCTCTCTGCAACGCAACTCTGTTGTGCTTACTGAAGGTACCTGGTGGGCTAGTTGGCCCTCAGGGTCCCTCAGGATTCAAAGGAATTAATTCCCCAACTTAAAACGCACCACAGGGCGTGTTTGCGCACATGTCACCTGAGGCCCCGCCCCTCCCTTCACCACTGTGCAAACGCGCCCCGTGGTGCGTTTTAAGTTGGGGGATTAGGTTACCTTGAATCCTGAGGGTCCCTGGGGCCCAACTAGCCCACTAGGTACTTCCAGTAAGCACCACAGGCCTGCGTTACAACGCCTGTAACAAATTGTGCAGTTGTGTTTAGGTAGTGAAGAGGGTCGTGCTGGGGGTAGTGTTTTAGGGTTTAGGGTAGTGCAGTGGTCTTTGTGTAGTGTAGGGGATCATGCTGGGGGTAGATTTAGGGTTTAGGGTAGTGCAGTGGTGTTTGGGTAGTGTAGGGAGTCGTGCTGGGGGAGTGTTTTAGGGTTTAGGGTAGTGCAGTGGTGTTTGGGTAGTGTAGGGGGTCGTGCTGGGTGTAGTGTTTTAGGGTTTAGGGTAGTGCAGTGGTGTTTGGGTAGTGTAGGGGGTCGTGCTGGGGTAGTGATTTAGGGTAGTGCAGTGGTGTTTGGGTAGTGTAGGGGGTACTGCTGGGGGTAGTGTTTTAGGGTTTAGGTTAGTGCAGTGGTGTTTGGGTAGTGTAGGGGTACTGCTGGGGGTAGTGTTTTAGGGTTTAGGGTAGTGCAGTGGTGTTTGTGTAGTGTAGGTGGTAGTGTTTTAGGGTTTAGGGTAGTGCAGTGGTGTTTGTGTAGTGTAGGAGGTCGTGTTTTAGGGTTTAGGGTAGTGCAGTGGTCTTTGGGTAGTGTAGGGAGTCGTGCAGGGGTAGTGTTTTAGGGTTTAGGGTAGTGTAGGGGGTCATGCGGGGGTAGTGTTTTAGGGATTAGGGTAGTGCATTGGTGTTTGGGTAGTGTAGGGGGTCATGCGGGGGTAGTGTTTTAGGGATTAGGGTAGTGCATTGGTGTTTGGGTAGTGTAGGGGGTCATGCGGGGGTAGTGTTTTAGGGTTTAGGGCAGTGCAGTGGTGTTTGTGTAGTGTAGGGGGTCGTGCTGGGGGGAGTGTTTTAGGGTTTAGGGCAGTGCAGTGGTGTTCGGGTAGTGTAGGGGTCGTGCTGGGGGAGTGTTTTAGGGTTTAGGGCAGTGCAGTGGTGTTCGGGTAGTGTAGGGGGTCGTGCTGGGGGAGTGTTTGAGGGTTTAGGGCAGTGCAGTCGTGTTCGGGCAGTGTAGGGGGTAATGCTGGGGGTGGTGTTTTAGGGTTTAGGGCAGTGCAGTGGTGTTCGGGCAGTGTAGGGGGTCGTGCTGGGGGTGGTGTTTCAGGGTTTAGGGCAGTGCAGTGGTGTTCGGGCAGTGTAGGGGGTCGTGCAGGGGGTGGTGTTTCAGGGTTTAGGGCAGTGGTGTTCGGGCAGTGTAGGGGGTCGTGCTGGGGGTGGTGTTTCAGGGTTTGGGGCAGTGCAGTGGTGTTCGAGCAGTAAAGGGGGTCGTGCTGGGGGTGGTGTTTCAGGGTTTAGGGCAGTGCAGTGGTGTTCGGGCAGTGTAGGGGGCGGTGCAGGGGGTGGTGTTTCAGGGTTTAGGGCAGTGCAGTGGTGTTCGGGCAGTGTAGGGGGTGCTGCAGGGGGTGGTGTTTCAGGGTTTAGGGCAGTGCAGTGGTGTTCGGGCAATGTAGGGGGTCATGCAGTGGGTGGTGTTTCAGGGTTTAGGGCAGTGCAGTGGTGTTCGGGCAGTGTAGGGGGTCGTGCTGGGGTTGATGTTTCAGGGTTTAGGGCAGTGCAGTGGTGTTCGGGCAGTGTAGGGGGTCGTGCTGGGGGTGGTGTTTCAGGGTTTAGGGCAGTGCAGTGGTGTTCCGGCAGTGTAGGAGGTCGTGCAGGGGGTGGTGTTTCAGGGTTTAGGGCAGTGCAGTGGTGTTCGGGCAGTGTAGGGGGTCATGCTGGGGGTGGTGTTTCAGGGTTTAGGGCAGTGCAGTGGTGTTCGGGCAGTGTAGGGTGTCGTGCTGAGGGGTGGTGTTTCAGGGTTTAGGGCAGTGCAGTGGTGTTCGGGCAGTGTAGGGGTTCGTGCAGGGGGTGGTGTTTCAGGGTTTAGGGCAGTGCAGTGGTGTTTGGGCAGTGTAGGGGTCGTGCAGGGGGTGGTGTTTCAGGGTTTAGGGCAGTGCAGTGGTGTTTGGCCAGTGTAGGTGGTCTTGCTGGGGGTGGTGTTTTAGGCTTTAGTGCAGTGGTGTTCGGGCAGTGTAGGGGGTCTTGCTGGGGGTGGTGTTTCAGGGTTTAGGGCAGTGCAGTGGTGTTTGGGCAGTGTAGGGGGTCTTGCTGGGGCTGGTGTTTCAGGGTTTAGGGCAGTGCAGTGGTGTTCGGGCAGTGTAGGGGGTCGTGCTGGGGCTGGTGTTTGAGGGTTTAGGGTATTGCAGTGGTGTTCGGGCAGTGTAGGGGGTCGTGCTGGGGCTGGTGTTTCAGTGTTTAGGGCAGTGCAGTGGTTTTCGGGCAGTGTAGGCGGTCGTGCTGGGTCTGGTGTTTCAGGGTTTAGGGCAGTGCAGTGGTGTTCGGGCAGTGTACGGGGTTGTGCTGGGGCTGGTGTTTCAGGGTTTAGGGCAGTGCAGTGGTGTTCGGGCAGTGTAGGGGGTCGTGCTGGGGGTGGTGTTTCAGGGTTTAGGGCAGTGCAGTGGTGTTCGGGCCGTGTAGGGGGTCGTGCTGGGGCTGGTGTTTCATGGTTTAGGGCAGTGCAGTGGTGTTCGGGCAGTGTAGGGGGTCGTGCTGGGGGTGGTGTTTCAGGGTTTAGGGCAGTGCAGTGGTGTTCGGGCAGTGTAGGGGGTCATGCTGGGGGTGGTGTTTCAGGGTTTAGGGCAGTGCAGTGGTGTACGGGCAGTGTAGGGGGTCTTGCTGGGGGTGGTGTTTCAGGGTTTAGGGCAGTGGTGTTCGGGCAGTGTAGGGGGTCTTGCTGGGGGTAGTGTTTCGGGGTTTCGGGCAGTGCAGTGGTGTTCGTGCAGTGTAGGGGGTCGTGCTGGGGGTGGTGTTTCAGGGTTTAGGGCAGTGCAGTAGTGTTCGGGCAGTGTAGGGGATCGTGCAGGGGTGGTGTTTCAGGGTTTAGGGCAGTGCAGTGCTGTTCGGGCAGTGTAGGGGGTCGTGCTGGAGGTGGTGTTTCAGGGTTTAGGGCAGTGCAGTGGTGTTCGGGCAGTGTAGGGGGTCGTGCAGGGGGTGGTGTTTCAGGGTTTAGGGCAGTGCAGTGGTGTTCGGGCAGTGCAGGGGTCGTGCTGGGGCTGGTGTTTCAGGGTTTAGTGCAGGGCAGTGTAGGGGTCTTGCTGGGGGTGGTGTTTCAGGGTTTAGGGCAGTGGTGTTCGGGCAGTGTAGGGGGTCTTGCTGGGGGTGGTGTTTCAGGGTTTTGGGTAGTGCAGTGGTGTTCGGGCAGTGTAGGGGGTCTTGCTGGGGGTAGTGTTTCAGGGTTTAGGGCAGTGCAGTGGTGTTCGGGCTGTGTAGGGGGTCTTGCTGGGGGTAGTGTTTCAGGGTTTAGGGCAGTGCAGTGGTGTTCGTGCAGTGTAGGGGGTCGTGCTGGGGATGGTGTTTCAGGGTTTAGGGCAGTGCAGTAGTGTTCGGGCAGTGTAGGGGGTCGTGCAGCGGGTGGTGTTTCAGGGTTTAGGGCAGTGCAGTGGTGTTCGGGCAGTGTAGGGGGTCGTGCTGGGGGTGGTGTTTCAGGGTTTAGGGCAGTGCAGTGGTGTTCGGGCAGTGTAGGGGGTCGTGCTGGGGGTGGTGTTTCAGGGTTTAGGGCAGTGGTGTTCGGGCAGTGTAGGGGGTCTTGCTGGGGGTGATGTTTCAGGGTTTAGGGCAGTGCAGTGGTGTTCGGGCAGTGTAGGAGGTCTTGCTGGGGGTAGTGTTTCAGGGTTTAGGGCAGTGCAGTGGTGTTCGGGCAGTGTAGGGGTCATGCTGGGGGTGGTGTTTCAGGGTTTAGGGCAGTGCAGTGGTGTTCGGGCAGTGTAGGGGGTCGTGAAGGGGTGGTGTTTCAGGGTTTAGGGCAGTGCAGTGGTGTTCGGGCAGTGTAGGGGGTCGTGCTAGGGTATGTGTTTCAGGGTTTAGGGCAGTGCAGTGGTGTTCGGGCAGTGTAGGGGGTCGTGCAGGGGCTGGTGTTTCAGGGTTTAGGGCAGTGCAGTGGTGTTCGGGCACTGTAGGGGGTCATGCTGGGGATAGTGTTTTAGGGTTTAGGGTAGTGCAGTGGTGCTTGTGTAGTGTAGGGGGTCGTGCTGGGGGTAGTGTTTTAGGGTTTAGGGTAGTGCAGTGGTGTTTGTGTAGTGTAGGGGGTCATGTTTTAGGGTAGTGCAGTGGTGTTTGGGTAGTGTAGGGGTCGTGCTGGGGGTAGTGTTTTAGGATTTAGGTTAGTGCAGTGGTGTTTGGGTAGTGTAGGGGGTCGTGCTGGGGGTAGTGTTTTAGGGTTTAAGGTAGTGCAGTGGTGTTTGTGTAGTGTAGGGGGTCGTGCTTGGGGTAGTGTTTTAGGTTTTAGGGTAGTGCAGTGGTGCTTGTGTAGTGTAGGGGGTCGTGCTGGGGGTAGTGTTTTAGGGTTTAGGGTAGTGCAGTGGTGTTTGTGTAGTGTAGGGGGTCATGTTTTAGGGTACTGCAGTGGTGTTTGGGTAGTGTAGGGGGTCGTGCTGGGGGTAGTGTTTTAGGATTTAGGTTAGTGCAGTGGTGTTGGGGTAGTGTTTTAGGGTTTAGGGTAGTGCAGTGGTGTTTGTGTAGTATAGGGGGTCATGCTGGGGGTAGTGTTTTAGGGTTTAGGATAGTGCAGTGGTGCTTGTGTAGTGTAGGGGTCGTGCTGGGGTAGTGTTTTAGGGTTTAGGGTAGTGCAGTGGTGTTTTTGTAGTGTAGGGGGTCATGTTTTAAGATGCAACGCTCCAATACCTGACCAGTCTGCACTACATAAAACTGCAAAAAAACTAAAAATAAAAAGTGTTTTGCACACTTTTGTCATTGGGCTATATGTGGGCTACATCTGGGTAATATTTGTGCTACATTTGGGCTCTTTTTTCACTGGTGGCCATCTTGGAAGACTTCTTTGTTATGAAGTTTCCTAATTTCCTCATTTACTGCAGTCTCCTCAGTAGGAAATGCTTTCAGTTTTTTACTTTGATTCCATCAAGAAGGCATTCAGATGTGTCACACATTTGCCATAAATTCAGAATGTTATTACTCTAGTTGTTCATTAGATCACTGTAGTAAAGCTACTGCTCACCAAGGAGTTAACTGGAAGTCTACTGCTGGTATTGAAAGTGATTGTTTCAGTCTGCATGTCAGAATTTTCTAATGAAATAGAAGAGGATTTGAGATCTCACTTAAAACATGCACTACATTTTCTTTTTGCAGCACTAACCATAATTTCTATGGCAAAATGAACCCCCTCATTTTGTTCCTTTTTAAATTAAATGTTTTAAGTGTTACCAGTTTATTCCAATTAAGATGGCTTCAGGTGTGCCATACTTTTGTCATAAGTAAGGCTGTTAGCACTCTAGTTGTTCTTTAGAACACTCTGGGAAGCTGCAGTAGAACACAAAGGCATCAACTGACAGGCTGCTCCTGTTGAAATATAACAGGAAGATATTTGAGATCTCACTTAAAACATGTCCTAATTTTTCTTTCTACAGCACTAACCATAATTTCTATGGCAAAATGAACCCCCTCATTTTGTTCCTTTTTAAATTAAATGTTTTAAGTGTTACCAGTTTATTCCAATCAAGATGGCTTCAGGTGTGCCATACTTTTGTCATAAGTAAGACTGTTAGCGCTCTAGTTGTTCTTTAGAACACTCTGGGAAGCTGCAGTAGAACACAAAGGCATCAACTGACAGGCTGCTCCTGTTGAAATATAACAGGAAGATATTTGAGATCACACTTGAAACATGTCCTAATTTTTCTTTCTACAGCACTAACCATAATTTCTATGACAAAATGAACCCCATCATTTTGTTCCTTTTTAAATTAAATCTTTTAAGTGTTACCAGTTTATTCCAATCAAGATGGCTTCAGGTGTGCCATACTTTTGTCATAAGTAAGGCTGTTAGCACTCTAGTTGTTCTTTAGAACACTCTGGGAAGCTGCAGTAGAACACAAAGGCATCAACTGACAGGCTGCTCCTGTTGAAATATAACAGGAAGATATTTGAGATCACACTTGAAACATGTCCTAATTTTTCTTTCCAGAGCACTAACCATAATTTCTATGACAAGATGAACCCCATCATTTTGTTCCTTTTTAAATTAAATGTTTTAAGTGTTACCAGTTTATTCCAATCAAGATGGCTTCAGGTGTGCCATACTTTTGTCATAAGTAAGGCTGTTAGCACTCTAGTTGTTCTTTAGAACACTCTGGGAAGCTGCAGTAGAACACAAAGGAATCAACTGACAGTCTCTGCCCTTGTTGGATGTACATGTTTTACTGAGAATGTCAGACTTCATTCTCACATGACTGAGAAAGATAATGTGAATTTACAGAAAATATGCTCTCATTTTAGCTTCTGGGGCACCTTCCAAAACTGTATGGGACAAGCATGTGAAAATAGTTTTCTCTCAAACATGATTCATGATATCCCAGCAGAAGGTTTTTCAGAGGGTAAAATCACCTTAGAACACACCACAATTCCTGAAATTAGTATGGTACCATCAACAAATGAATTCTAATGTAACTAAAGTCTGTTATCACCCTTTATAGTTCTCCTTTTGGTAACCCTCAAAATCTTCGATTCACTACAATGCATTTCAATGGTACTATCATTTATATTGGTCCCAAGATGGCTGCCAGCAATTCCAGGATGAAGTGCTGACAGCCAATCAGATCTCACGATGACATATGTGGTTAGGCTCCGCCCAGATATATATGTGTTTTTACTTTTGATTTTCTCAGCAACTACTGAACGGATTTACACCATTTAACAAAAAGGGTTCTTTTTGAACCAAGAACTACCTCTTTGCCAAATTTGGTGTAATTCCGTTCAGCAGTTCGAGCTGTAGCCTTGCATAAAGTTTCCTATGGGAAATTGATTTTTTGACTCTTATTTTTTTAATTTCTCCGCAACTACTGAACGGATTTACACCATTTAACAAAAAGGGTTCTTTCTAAACCAAGAACTACCTCTTTGCCAAATTTGGTGTAATTCCGTTCAACAGTTCAGGCTGTAGCCGTGTCTAAAGTTTCCTATGGGAAAATGAATGGGGAAAACACGTTTTGGGACCCCCCTTTTTCTCGGCCCCCGCTTGACGAATCACCCTGAGACTTTCAGGGTAGGAGCGGACCGGAGCGGGCCATAAAGTTTGAAAATTTCGCGAAGATTCGTCAACCGACGCAAGAGTTATTTCAAATAGAATGTCGCGGATTTCCTATGGAAAATAGGTCCTAACTATAACTATCTACTGGCGACCGCCAGTAGATAATATATATATATATATATATTACCTACTGGCGGTCACCAGTAGGTAGTTATAGTTAGGACCTATTTTCCATAGGAAAAACATTTTTTGTTTTCCCAATAACTTTAGCGTCGTTTGACGAATCTTTGCGAAATTTTCAAAACTAGTGGGGCGCTCCGGTCAGCTCCTGTCTTGAAAGTTTTGGGGTGATTCGCCAAGCGGTGGCCGAGAAAAAATGGGGGTCCCAAAACGTGTTTTCTCCATGTTAATTTCCCATAGGAAACTTTAGACACGGCTACAGCTCGAACTGCTGAACGGAATTACACCAAATTTGGCAAAAAGGTAGTGCTTAGTTGAGAAAGCTTCCTTTTTAAGTAAATCCGTTCAGTAGTTGCTGAGAAATTCAAAAAATAAAAGTTTCAATATATAGGGACGCGGTGGATTCGCGAACCCTCCCGACCACAAGCTTCACTGTGATTGGCTGCCAACACTCCAAACCAGGAAGTGTTGGCAGCCATCTTGTGACTCGATAGAACTGAGTCACAAGAAAACAGTAAAAACAAAGTGAAAAATGAAGAAAAGGGGGCAGGGTAGAAACACCCTGACTCCCCAGGCCTGCTCAGGGGGTCCCACAAGGACCCCCAGGGCCCCAAAAAATGTTTTTAAAAAATTTCGGCGAAATTTGCGCTGGGGTCGCAAATCCCACCGAAATTGAAAAATAAAATGAAGCGCGGGCTCCCGCGCTTCATTTAATTGAGGCCCTCGTGTGGGCCAGGTCCCGGGGGTATTGCCAAAAAATATATGCGGGGGCCCGTCACCCACAGGGCTTGTTTTAAATAATGTGTGGGAGGGCACTTGGCCCTCCCGCAGCCCCGGGGACCGCCACCCCCCGGGGTTTGCTTTAAATAATGTGCGCGAGGGCTCTCAGCCCTCCCGCAGCCCCAGGGACCACCACCCCCCGGGGCTTGCTTTAAATAATGTGTGGGAGGGCACTCGGCACTCCCGAAGCCCCGGGGACCGCCACCCCCTGGGGCTTCCTTTTTAATGTGTGGGGAGCCTCCAAGGCCCCCCAAGCCCCGGGGACCACCACCCCCGGGGCTTTTCTTAATTATTCGCAGGGGTCACACAGCCCCCCTGCTGCCACGGGGACCGCCACCCCCGGGGCTTTTAAAAAAATAAAAATAAACCTGTGTGGGGGGCTCGAGCCCCCCCACACGCCCGGGGGACCACCATCTCCCGGGGCACTAATTATGTAAATACGGGAGTCTGTTATGGACCCCCGAGCCCCGGGGACCACCACCTCCCCGGGGCTTTAAATAGTAGGGAGGGGGGCCACGCTGCCCCCCTCCTGGAGCCATCCATGGCCCTAGGGACCACCACCCCCTAGGGCCAGCTCCTGCAGTGTCCTGGGGTGCTCTCCCCCGGGACACTGCTGTTTGCTATGACAGGGCGGGAGCCGTGCAGCTCCCGCCCTGTCATAGCAAACTTGCTTTGGATTTTGGAAGAGAGAGGAGGGAAACCTGCTCTCTCTTCCAAAATCCAAAGCAGATTGCTTTTCCACACGGGGAGCTGCATGTCAGCAGCTTCCCATGTGGAAAAGCAATGCCGGCTCCCGCAGGAGGCGGGGAGCCGGCGGGACTGTGGGGGCATTGAGGCTCCCCCCACGGTCCCCAATGGACCCCAATGGCCCCCCTCCCCAAAAAAATGAAAAATAAATAAAGGCCGGCCCCGGGGGATGGGGTCCCCGGGTCCAATAGAGGCCTCAGGAGGGGGGCCTCAGAGCCCCCCTCCTTAAATAAATACATATATGTGGCCATGCCCCGGGGGATGGGGTCCCCGGGGCCAGAATTAGCCACGGGAGGGGGGCCCATGCGGCCCCCTTCCGGTTAGATTTTTTTTATTTTTAAATAGGGGTCAGGCCCTGGGGGATGGAGTCCTCAGGGCCCAAAAAAAGAAAAAAGAAGGGGGGCCACTCAGCCCCCCTTCTAAAAAAAAAAAAAAAAAAAAGACCGGCCCCCTTCCAGCAACAGTCTGCAAACGCGCCCTGTGGCGCGTTTTAAGATGGGGAATTAATTCCCCTTCAATACTGGGGGTCCCTGGGGGCCAACTAGCCCACCAGGTACCTCCAGTATGCGCCACAGGGCTGCCTTGCAGAGAGGTGGTCCGAGGCCACGCCCCTTTTGACACCTCTCTGCAACGCAGCTCTGTGGTGCTTACTGGAGGTACCTGGTGGGCTAGTTGGATCCCAGGGACCCTCAGGACTCAAGGGGATTTAATCCCCCAATTTACAACGCACCAGGGGGTGCGTTTGCACATTGGTGCAGGGAGGGGGCGTGGCCTGATTTGACAAGTGTGCAAACGCGCCCTGTGGCGCGTTTTAAGTTGGAGGATTAAGTCCCCTTCAATCCTAGGGGTCCTTGGGGGCCAACTAGCCCACCAGGTACCTCAGGGAGCTGCGTTGCAGAGTGGTGGTCCAAGGCCACACCCTCTTTTTATACCACTCTGCAACGCAGCTCTGTGGCGCTTACTGGAGGTAGCTGGTGGGCTAGTGGGCCTCAGGGACCCTCAGGATTCAAGGAGACTTAATCACCCAACTTAAAACGCGCACCAGGGCGCGTTTGCACACTTGTCTCATCAGGCCCCGCCCCCCTCCCTGCACCACAGTGCAAATGCGCCCTGTGGCGCGTTTTAAGTTTGGGATTTATTCCCCTTCAATCCTGAGGATCCCTGGGGGCCAACTAGTCCACCAGGTACCTCTTGTAAATGCCACAGGGCTGCGTTGCAGAGAGGTGCTCCGAGGCCACGCCCCTTTTTACACCACTCTGCAAACGCGGCTTCTGGTGCACTGCTGGTGGGGCGATGAGGTCCTCTTGTGCCCTGAGGACCTCAAGACACAAGTGGACTTCATCCTCTGAGCAGCAGTGCGCCAGAAGCTGCGTTTGCAGCGTGGTGTAAAAAGGGGCATGGCCTCAGAACACCTCTCTGAAACGCAGGTCTGTGGTGTTTACTGGATGTACCTGGTGGGCTACTTGGCCACCAGGGACCTTCAGGATTCAAGGGGACTTAATAGGGATGTCATAGTTAGAAATTAGCATTTAAAAAACCTTTGAAATTCACTGAAAAAACCATAGGTTTCAGGTACGTTATAGTTAGAAATTAGCATTTAAAAAACCTTAGAAATTCACTGAAAAAACCATAGGTTTCAGGGACGTTATAGTTAGCTGGACATTTCACTCTTACAAAACCGTAGAAATTCCACCGTTATAGTTAGTCGAGCTAACTATAACTCGCGCACCCGCAGTGCACTGCTCATGACATCACATATTACATCATTCATGACATGGTCAGTGACATCACTGATGACATCACTGATGACATCTCAAATGACATCACTGATGACATCACTGATGACATCATCCACGTGAAAATCTGATGCACCTCATCACACCCTAATATAACCCTTGATACACCCACTCTAAAATACACACTATCATTTACGAAACCATAAACACCAATACCAGTTAGTACATAGCCACTCACTAATTCCTACTTCTACACACACATCCACTTATTCACCCATACAGTCACTCATACATGCAGGCAGCCATCCATACGGCATTATCATATGCACTCACAAATCTATATAGAAACTCACACACCGCCACTCATTCATAGAGATACTCACACACCTAGTCAGTCATGCAAAGAATCAATCACACTCCCACTTACTCACCTGTACAGTTATACACACACCACCTCACTTATTTAAACATATACTAACACATACTTACACTCTTCTACAATAACTAATACAAGCACACACTGATCCATACAGCCACTCTCACAATCACTCACTCTCACATATAGTCATTTATACACTCCAACACTCACATATACTGCCTTTCACATATGCAGTTACTCACACATGTACCTCTGAGGCATCCATTCACTCACCAACACACCCATACACACACTCACCCACCCATACAGCTCTTCACAGATGCACTCTTGAACCCATACACCCAGTGAATCATCCACTCACACATCTATGCACAGAGTTACACCCCCCACCCACTCACACAGACACTCAGGCACCCATACAGATACTCAGACAACCAATCAATAACCCATATAGATCCTCATTTAGCTACTCACCAACCCATGCAATAGCTTACACACCAACTGACAAACTAAACTGTGTGAATGTCTGTATCAGTCACTAACACATGTATTCAGTAAGACACAATTAATCACTCACTTATACAGTCAGTCACACACCATCTAAATCATCCATCCAGACACTTATACACCCATTCATTCTTCAATAAACCTTGGCATATATATATAAAACATATTTAAATTTTATAGAAACACTCAGTCACTGGATGATGTCATCAGTGATGTAATTTGAGATGTCATCAGTGATGTCATCAGTGATGTCACTGACCATGTCATGAATGATGTAATATGTGACGTCATATATATATATATATATATTAACATTTATATTTATATACATTCCTGAGCACCAAAGTCCAAAATTATCCAGTCTTGGCAAGTCCAAAGTACACAATGTTCCTCTATTCAGTTCATAATTCATCCATATGTATCCGAACGGTTTTGACAGATTTCAGTGGCCAACACCTGTTTTGTTGTTGTGGTTTCAGTCACCACCAACTTTCTCAGGGCTACAAATAAAGAGAACAGACCATCTCTGACCAAATCTTTTAATGAAAATATGGACACCCATTACCATGTCTTTGGTGTTAGGAGCTGTGACACCATGCCCTTTACATACATCCCTTAATTCCAAAACAGCAGGATGAGAATGTGCACCCTTAGGCAAAACCCGAACATCATGCACAATATATTGTGAAAAAAGGAAACAATCATGCACCCCAAAATTGAGGGTGAAATCAATCAACTACATATATAGTAATGGCCACATACCCAAGTGAAAAAGCTCAGCTGTACCGAAAAGGAAATCCAAATGATAAAAAACATTATCAACGTGTGTGTGTATATCATCAAGTATCAGGGTAAACCAAGATGTGAAAAAATCAAGAACGAGCGATAAAGAGCCCCTTTGTAACATAGTCACCTATATTTGCGCATATGCCACTCCCGGTTGTCTCTTACCTAATATTCTCAATATATTGTTCAGTATCAAAATTGACATCTATAAGTGTCAAAGTAAAAGTAAAATCTGCAACACAAAAGAGAAGGGATTTGTCTTATAAGAGTATAACCTAGGGTGTCACTCATATAGTGTATCCAAGGTCCCATGCCTTACCTATTCGGGGTCAAGTAATTAGTATGTCTGTGTAAGTCGCGTCCACATGTGAGTATTGTATCTGTATGTGATGATAAGATCACTTTATATTTAGTGTCTATCCAACATGTAATTGCACCTTCAACTTAATAATGTTAACTATGTCTCCAATACAGACTTTCCATGTTTCTAGTGCATACTATTTAAATCCGTATCTATAGGTCCATTCCACAGACCACTAATCTACCTCGACTTACAACGTAACTTCTTCAGTAAGCGTATACACTTCCATATACAATGTAACCAAACATTCTGACTATGCACATGCATTAATTTGCGACTCTAATTTAAGCATCCTGTGCCTCATGCTAGCACATGTACTTCACATGTCCTGATAACATGAACAGCTATTATCAATGCGTAGTCTGTGTACACCTCATCCGATAGTCCATCTTAGATACTGGGGAGATATCGTCAGTAGATCCGTTGCCAGTATATTGGCTTCTGTCCCCCAAAAGTGATCAAATAATCAACAAAATAACCGTCATCGAACCCATCCCAGTTGTTAAAATTTATCTACAGTATCGTATATCGCAAGATTCAACAAAACAAAGCAGCGCCCCCATTGTTATTAGCTACTGATAAATGTTGAGGACTTCTTTGCCGCAAATAAGTGAAAACGGAGAGTACTTCAACCTGCACATGTGTTTAACAGTGTTTAACATGAGCGCCATGTGGAAATTCTCTATATATACCCCCTGTATCCACCACGTTGCAAGTCAGCTGACCAATCTAATTCTGCTCACGTAAGGTGGTCGCATTATGACTTGCTGTTAGAAATGGGGGTCTCTAGTTGGCAGAGGTAGGTACCTTTGTCCAAATAGGGACCCATGCTTCTAGTCAGGGTAAGGGAGATACACACTTTAGATAACCCCTGCTCAGCCCCTTGGTAGCTTGGCACGAGCAGACAGGCTTATCCCAAAGGCAATGTGTAAAGTATTTGTACCAAGACTCACAGTAACATAGTGAAAACACCACAAATGGACACCACACCAGTTTAGAAAAATTAATTATCTTTATATAAACTTAACAAGACCAAAATGACAAAAATCCAACATACACAGTTAAAAATATGACTTTCAAAAGGTTTCAAGAACTTGTACCATAGAAAACTATGGATGCGTGACTTTTACACAAAGTACCTGTAGTTGCGTCAAAATTCACAAGGCCAAACAGCTGCAGAGTGAAGAAGCGTCGAAATCAAAGAGATGCTTCAGTTCCTGAGACCGTGGGGAGGCGATGCGACAGTTCTACTGCACGCAGGAGAAGTGATGCGTCGAATCCGGTCTGTAGGGGGAAGTGATGCGTCAATTCTTCGTGACGGTTCTGGTCCGCAAGTGATGCATCAGGAAAACTTGTCGCACAGGTGCGATGCGTGGAAATCCAGGATGCGTCAGTAATCGATGCGGTGAGCGGCGCTGCGTCGGTTTTCTTCAGCCGCGTCCCCTTAATGCGTCGATTCTTGCAGCGGCGATAGGTGTTGCGTCAGTTTTCGTAGCGGCACTGCGATGCGTGGAGATTCTTCTCACGCTGTGGAGATGCATCAGAAAAACGGCCGCAAGAAGAGCGATGCGTCGTTTTTGTAGTTCTTCAAGTTCCTTCTCTCTTCCAGCTCCCAAACAGCAGCAACAACCTCCAGAGGTCCAATACAGGCACAGGCACCTCCTGGCAGGTCAGAACTCACATCAGCAGAGTTCAGGGGAGCTGGGGGTAAAGTCTTTGTGTTTCTCAGACTTCAGAACAGGAGGCCAGCACACACAGGCCCTTGGAGATCACCTTCAAGCAGGGGACACAGCACACAGCAAAGTTCTTCTCCTTTCCTTGGCAGAAACAGCAACTGCAGGCCAACCCCACACAGCACACAGCAAAGGGGCAGTACTTCTCCTCAGTCTCTCCAGCTCTTCTCCTTGGCAAAGGGTCCTCTTGAATTCCAGGGATGATATAAAAGTCTGGAGTCTGTGCCCCTCTTTTTATACAGTAAGGGGCATATTCACAAGAACGTGCGCTAAACATCTCCAAAAAATGTTAACGCAACTTCACACATCGCAGTCTATCGTGGGAAAATAACCCCGTGTTAACGTGGAATTCACAACACGGCGGTACCATGCGATAGCCTCCCAAAACTGCGGCCAATGTCCGCGATACAACCACCACGACGGCGATAAAAACACAAACCCCAACGCGTAAAAAGACGCGATGGGCCCAAACGCGATAAGAAAACAGTGATAACCAGCAAGAGGCCAGCAATACCTACGCGTAATGCGGGAAAAAGCACAAGAACAGCATACGGAAAATGCCACTAAAAAGGAAATGACCTGTGGAGTACCACGGATGCACCCTGACCGACTGCAGAGGACAAAATGAACCCCACAATCCCCACGGAGGAACACCCAGGAATCCAGGGCTCGTGGAAGGGCAATGAGAAGAGGAAGAGGAAGACTGGGTACAGTCTGCAGGAAAACACGATTATCGTCACGGATGAGATAGAACACCACCACCAACTGTACGTCACCTCCAACGTGTCATTGACAACAAAGAGGCAAAGATGGCACACCATCTCGGAGCATGTGAATGCCATCGCAGCGCCGAGGAGGACAATGGAAGAGGACAAGAGGCGCTGGATTGATGTGAATGGCAAAACGAAGCAGAAACTCGCTGCCAACAGGAAAGCAGCAATGCACTTCGGAGGAGGGGGGGCAGCAGAACACCAGGAGCTGAATGACATGGAGAAGATGGTGGCCACAGTCATCAGTCGGGAGACGGTGACAGGAGTTGGGGATCCGGACACTGCCCAACATGACCCAACACTACATCAACAGGGTACGTCATTGCAAACAGCAGTGTCCCGGGGTGGGCACCCCGGGACACTGCAGGAGCCGTCCCTGGGGGGTGGCGGTCCCCAGGGCCAACAAGGGCTCCAGGAGGGGGGCCGCGTGGCCCCCTCCCAACATCTGCACAGCCCCGGGGAGGTGGTGGTCCCCGGGGCGTGTGGGGGGGCTTGAGCCCCCCCACACATGTATATATTTTTTTTTAAATGAAGCCCCGGGGGTGGCGGTCTCCGGGGCTGCGGGGGGGGCAGTGTGCCCCCGCTATTATAAATAATGAAAGCTCCAGGGGTGGTGGTCCCCGGGGCTTGGGGGGGCCTTAGAGGCCCCCCAAACTTTAAAAAAACAAGCCCCGGGGGGTGGTGGTCCCCGGGGCTGCGGGAGGGCTGCGTGCCCCCCGCAACTCATTATTCAAGCCCCGGGGAGGTGGCGGTCCCCGGGGTAGTGTGGGGGATTGGGTCCCCCCCACACTTTTTTTTTCACTGCCCCCGGGACTTGGCCCACCCGGGGACTAATTAGTAACGAAGCGCGGGAGACCGCGCTTCGTTTTTTTTTGTTTTGCGGCCGGATCCGCGGATCCGGCACGTATTTTGCCGATTTAAAAAAAAAAAAATGCTTTTTTGGGCCCTGGGGGTCCTTGTGGGACCCCCTGAGCAGGCCTAGGGGGTCAGGGTGTTTCTATCCTGCCCCCTTTCCTTTTTTTTTGCGACTGTTTTTCTCTTTTCTTGTGCCTCGGTTCTACCGAGGCACAAGATGGCTGCCAACACTTCCTGGTTTGGAGTGTTGACTGCCAATTAGCATACAGCTCGTGATCGGGAGGGTGCGCGGATCCTCCGCGGCCATAGATATATATGTGTTTTTACTTTGATTTTCTCAGCAACTACTGAACGGATTTACACCATTTAACAAAAGGGTTCTTTCTGAACCAAGAACTACCTCTTTGCCAAATTTGGTGTAATTCCGTTCAGCAGTTCGGGCTGTAGCCGTGTCTAAAGTTTCCTATGGAAAATTGCATGGGGAAAACATGTTTTTGAACCCCCCTTTTTTCTCGGCCCCCGCTTGCCAAATCACCCCAAAACTTTCAGGATAGGAGCGGGCCGGAGCGCCCCACGAGTTTTGAAAATTTCTCGAAGATTCGTCAACCGGCGCCAAAGTTATTGGAAATAGAATGTTGTGAATTTCCTATGGAAAATAGGTCCTAACTATAACTATCTACTGGCGACCGCCAGTAGATAATATATATATATATATATACATATACATGTGTATATATATATATATAT
This sequence comes from Calotriton arnoldi, assembly GCA_963921515.1. NCBI lineage: Eukaryota > Metazoa > Chordata > Amphibia > Caudata > Salamandridae > Calotriton > Calotriton arnoldi. Next base: position 864,986 of record CAWUFW010002165.1, read on the forward strand.
ATATATATATATATATATATATATATATATATAAATATATATATATATATATATATATATATATATATATATATATATATATTACCTACTGGCGGTTGCCAGTAGGTAGTTATAGTAGGACCTATTTTCCATAGGAATTTTTTTTTTTGTTTTCCCAATAACTTTAGCGTCGTTTGACAAGTCTTTGCGAAATTTTGAAAACTAGTGGGGCGCTCCGGTCAGCTCCTGTCTTGAAAGTTTCGGGGTTATTCGCCAAGCGGGGGCCGAGAAAAAATGGGGGTCCCAAAACGTGTTTTCTCCATGTTCATTTCCCATAGGAAACTTTAGACACGGCTACAGCTCGAACTGCTGAACGGAATTACACCAAATTTTGCAAAAAGGTAGTGCTTAGTTGAGAAAGCGTCCTTTTTTTAAGTAAATCCGTTCAGTAGTTGCTGAGAAATTCAAAAAATAAAAGTTTCGATATATAGGGACGCGGTGGATTCGCGAACCCTCCCGACCACGAGCTTCACTGTGATTGGCTGCCAACACTCCAAACCAGGAAGTGTTGGCAGCCATCTTGTGACTCGATAGAACCGAGTCACAAGAAAACAGTAAAAACAAAGTGAAAAATGAAGAAAAGGGGGCAGGGTAGAAACACCCTGACTCCCCAGGCCTGCTCAGGGGGTCCCACAAGGACCCCCAGGCCCAGAAAAAGCTTTTTTTTTTAAATTTCGGCGAAATTTGCGATGGGGTCGCAAATACCACCGAAATTGAAAAAAAAAATGAAGTGCGTGCTCCTGCGCTTCATTTAATTGAGGCCCCCGTGTGGGCCAGGTCCCGGGGGTATTGCCAAAAAATATATGCGGGGGCCCGCAGGGGCCCCCGCAGCCCCAGGGACCGCCACCCACAGGGCTTGTTTTAAATAATGTGCGGGAGGGCACTTGGCCCTCCCGCAGCCCAGGGGACCGCCACCCCCCGGGGCTTGCTTAAAATAATGTGCGGGAGGGCTCTCAGCCCTCCCGCAGCCCCAGGGACCGCCACCCCCGGGGCTTGCTTTAAATAATGTGCGGGAGGGCACTCAGCCCTCCCAAAGCCCCGGGGACCGCCACCCCCGGGGCTTCCTTAAAATAATGTGTGGGAGGGCACTCAGACCCCCTGCAGCCCCGGGGACCGCCATCCCCTGGGGCTTCCTTTTTAATGTGTGGGGAGACTCCAAGGCCCCCAAGCCCCAGGGACCGCCACCCCCGGGGTTTTTCTTAATTATTCGCAGGGGCACACAGCCCCCTGCTGCCACGGGACCGCCACCCCCGGGGCTTTAAAAAAAAAAAACCTGTGTGGGGGGCTCGAGCCCCCCCACACGCCCCATGGACCACCACCTCCCCGGGGCACTAATTATGTAAATACAGGGGTCTGTTATGGACCCCCGAGCCCCGGGGACCACCACCTCCCCGGGGCATTAAATAGTAGGGAGGGGGGCCACGCTGCCCCCCTCCTGGAGCCATCCATGGCCCTGGCGACCGCCACCCCCTAGGGCCAGCTCCTGCAGTGTCCTGGGGTGCTCTCCCCCGGGACACTGCTGTTTGCTATGACAGGGCGGGAGCCGTGCGGCTCCCACCCTGTCATAGCAAACTTGCTTTGGATTTTAGAAGAGAGAGGAGGGAAACCTGCTCTCTCTTCCAAAATCCAAAGCAGATTGCTTTTTCACACGGGGAGCTGCATGTCAGCAGCTTCCCATGTGGAAAAGCAATGCCGGCTCCCGCAGGAGGCGGGGAGCCGGCAGGACCGTGGGGGCATTGAGGCTCCCCCCACGGTCCCCAATGGATAGGGCTGGCCCCGGGGGATGGGGTCCCTGGGGCTAAAAGTGGCCCGGGAGGGGAGCTACGCTGGCCCCCCTCCCCAAAAAAATGAAAAATAAATAAAGGCCGGCCCCGGGGGATGGGATCCCCAGGGCCAATAGAGGCCTCAGGTGGGGGGCCTCGGAGCCCCCCTCCCTAAATAAATACATATATGTGGCCATGCCCCGGGGGATGGGGTCCCCGGGGCCAGAATTGGCCATGGGAGGGGGGCCCATGCGGCCCCCTTCCCGGTTAGATGGGTTTTTTTTTTAAAAGGGGTCAGGCCCTGGGGGATGGAGTCCCCAAGGCCCAAAAAAAGAAAAAGAAGGGCGGGCCACCCAGCCCCCCTTCTAAAAATGTTTTTTTTTTTTTAAAAGACCGGCATCGTGTCGGAGGCCCTGCCCCCTCCCAGCAACAGTCTGCAAACGTGCCCTGTGGCGCGTTTTAAGATGGGGAATTAATTCCCCTTCAATACTGGGGGTCCCTGGGGGCCAACTAGCCCACCAGGTACCTCCAGTATGCGCCACAGGGCTGCCTTGCAGAGAGGTGGTCCGAGGCCACGCCCCTTTTTACACCTCTCTTCAACGCAGCTCTGTGGTGCTTACTGGAGGTACCTGGTGGGCTAGTTGGATCCCAGGGACCCTCAGGACTCAAGGGGATTTAATCCCCCAATTTACAACGCACCAGGGGGTGCGTTTGCACAGTGGTGCAGGGAGGGGGCGTGGCCTGATTTGACAAGTGTGCAAACGCGCCCTGTGGCACGTTTTAAGTTGGAGGATTAAGTCCCCTTCAATCCTTGGGGGCCAACTAGCCCACCAGGTACCTCCAGTAAGCGCCAGGGAGCTGCGTTGCAGAGTGGTGGTCCATGGCCACGCCCCCTTTTTATACCACTCTGCAACGCAGCTCTGTGGCGCTTACTGGAGGTAGCTGGTGGGCTAGTTGGCCCTCAGGGACCCTCAGGATTCAAGGAGACTTAATCACCCAACTTAAAACGCGCACCAGGGCGCGTTTGCACACTTGTCTCATCAGGCCCTGCCCCCTCCCTGCACCACAGAGCAAATGCGCCCTGTGGCGTGTTTTAAGTTGGGGAATTAATTCCCCTTCAATCCTGAGGGTCCCTGGGGGCCAACTAGTCCACCAGGTACCTCTTGTAAATGCCACAGGGCTGCGTTGCAGAGAGGTGCTCCGAGGCTACGCCCCTTTTTACACCACTCTGCAAACGCGGCTTCTGGTGCACTGCTGGTGGGGCGATGAGGTCCTCTTGTGTCCTGAGGACCTCAAGACACAAGTGGACTTCATCCTCTGAGCAGCAGTGCGCCAGAAGCTGCGTTTGCAGCGTGGTGTAAGAAGGGGCATGGCCTCAGAACACCTCTCTGAAACGCAGGTCTGTGGTGCTTACTGGATGTACCTGGTGGGCTACTTGGCCACCAGGGACCTTCAGGATTCAATGGGACTTAATAGGGATGTCATAGTTAGAAATTAGCATTTAAAAAACCTTTGAAATTCACTGAAAAAACCATAGGTTTCAGGTACGTTATAGTTAGAAATTAGCATTTAAAAAACCTTAGAAATTCACTGAAAAAGCCATAGGTTTCAGGGACGTTATAGTTAGCTGGACATTTCACTCTTACAAAACCGTAGAAATTCCACCCTTATAGTTAGTTGAGCTAACTATAACTCACGCACCCGCAATGCACTGCTCATGACATCACATATTACATCATTCATGACATGGTCAGTGACATCACTGATGACATCACTGATGACATCTCAACTGACATCACTGATGACATCACTGATGACATCATCCACGTGAAAATCTGATGCACCTCATCACACCCTAATATAACCCTTGATACACCCACTCTAAAATACACACTATCATTTATGAAACCATAAACACACCAATACCAGTTAGTACATAGCCACTCACTAATTCCTACTTCTACACACACATCCACTTATTCACCCATACAGTCACTCATACATGCAGGCAGCCATCCATACGGCATTATCATATGCACTCACATATCTATACAGACACTCACACACCGCCACTCATTCATAGAGTTACTCACACACCTAGTCAGTCATGCAAAGAATCAATCACACTCCCACTTACTCACCTGTACAGTTATACACACACCACCTCACTTATTTAAACATATACTAACACATACTTACACTCTTCTACAATAACTAATACAAGCACACACTGATCCATACAGCCACTCTCACAATCACTCACTCTCACATATAGTCATTTATACACTCCAACACTCACATATACTGCCTTTCACATATGCAGTTACTCACACATGTACCTCTGAGGCATCCATTCACTCACCAACACACCCATACACACACTCACCCACCCATACAGCTCTTCACAGATGCACTCTTGAACCCATACACCCAGTGAATCATCCACTCACACATCTATGCACAGAGTTACACCCCCCACCCACTCACACAGACACTCAGGCACCCATACAGATACTCAGACAACCAATCAATAACCCATATAGATCCTCATTTAGCTACTCACCAACCCATGCAACCGCTTACACACCAACTGACAAACTAAACTGTGTGAATGTCTGTATCAGTCACTAACACATGCATTCAGTAAGACACAATTAATCACTCACTTATACAGTCGGTCACACACCATCTAAATCATCCATCCAGACACTTATACACCCATTCATTCTTCAATAAACCTTGGCATATATATAAAACATATTTAAATTTTATAGAAACACTCAGTCACTGGATGATGTCATCAGTGCTGTCATTTGAGATGTCATCAGTGATGTCATCAGTGATGTCACTGACCATGTCATGAATGATGTAATATGTGACGTCATATATATATATATATTAACCCTGGGCGAAGTGCTACGCTACGCTCGCGTAGTTTGCGAAGCTTGCGCTACTTCGCACAACGCGAATTGCACGTAGCACAGTGCGAACACGCGTAGCGTAGCGTAGCGTAGTGCCGCGGTCATTTTTTGCTTGCTCGCGGTCCTCAACGTCAAGTTGGCGACCGCGAGCAAGCTAAATGACTATCCCGGCGAGACTTTTTCCTCGTTCGCGATCAGCAACATCAAGTTGCCGATCGCGAGCGTGGAAAATAAACCTCCGGCGAGATTCTCAATGCGGGGAGGTCAGGTTTCTCATTGCGAGTGGTCGCGTATGCTCGCGACCGCTCGCGATGAGAAACTACCAGTCCGCGTTGAGAAAGCTGCCGCTCGAGGTAAAAATCTACTCGAGCAGCAGTAAAAGACAGCTCGCACTGTGCAAGTTGCCGTTTTCAATGATTGCACAGTGCGGACAAGCATCCGGCACTGTGCAATCATTGCGAACAGTGCGCTACGCAGTTCGCGTAGTGCTACGCGAAAGCTTGCGTAGCGCGAACTGCACTTTGCGTAGCTTCGCGAAGCATTACTTCGCGAACTACGCCCACCCTTAATATATATATATATATATATATATATATATATATATATTAACATTTATATTTATATACATTCCTGAGCACCAAAGTCCAAAATTATCCAGTCTTGGCAAGTCCAAAGTACACAATGTTCCTCTATTCAGTTCATAATTCATCCATATGTATCCGAACGGTTTTGACAGATTTCAGTGGCCAACACCTGTTTTGTTGTAGTGGTTTCAGTCACCACCAACTTTCTCAGGGCTACAAATAAAGAGAACAGACCATCTCTGACCAAATCTTTTAATGAAAATATGGACACCGATCACCATGTCTTTGGTGTTAGGAGCTGTGACACCATGCCCTTTACATACATCCCTTAATTCCAAAACAGCAGGATGAGAATGTGCACCCTTAGGCAAAACCCGAACATCATGCACAATATATTGTGAAAAAAGGAAACAATCATGCACCCCAAAATTGAGGGTGAAATCAATCAACTACATATATAGTAATGGCCACATACCCAAGTGAAAAAGCTCAGCTGTACCGAAAAGGAAATCCAAATGATAAAAATCATTATCAACGTGTGTGTGTATATCATCAAGTATCAGGGTAAACCAAGATGTGAAAAAAATCAAGAACGAGCGATAAAGAGCCCCTTTGTATCATAGTCACCTATATTTGCGCATATGCCACTCCTGGTTGTCTCTTACCTAATATTCTCAATATATTGTTCAGTATCAAAATTGACATCTATAAGTGTCAAAGTAAAAGTAAAATCTGCAACACAAAGAGAAGGGATTTGTCTTATAAGAGTATAACCTAGGGTGTCACTTATATAGTGTATCCAAGGTCCCACGCCTTACCTATTCAGGGTCAAGTAATTAGTATGTCTGTGTAAGTCGCGTCCACATGTGAGTATTGTATCTGTATGGGATGATAAGATCACTTTATATTTAGTGTCTATCCAACATGTAATTGCACCTTCAACTTAATAATGTTAACTATGTCTCCAATACAGACTTTCCATGTTTCTGGTGCATACTATTTAAATCCGTATCTATAGGTCCATTCCACAGACCACTAATCTACCTCGACTTACAACGTAACTTCTTCAGTAAGCGTATACACTTCCATATACAATGTAACCAAACATTCTGACTATGCACATGCATTAATTTGCGACTCTAATTTAAGCATCCTGTGCCTCATGCTAGCACGTGTACTTCACATGTCCTGATAACATGAACAGCTATTATCAATGCGTAGTCTGTGTACACCTCATCCGATAGTCCATCTTAGATACTGGGGAGATATCGTCAGTAGATCCGTTGCCAGTATATTGGCTTCTGTCCCCCAAAAGTGATCAAATAATCAACAAAATAACCGTCATCGAACCCATCCCAGTTGTTCAAATTTATCTACAGTATCGTATATCGCAAGATTCAACAAAACAAAGCAGCGCCCCCATTGTTATTAGCTACTGATAAATGTTGAGGACTTCTTTGCCGCAAATAAGTGAAAACGGAGAGTACTTCAACCTGCACGTGTGTTTAACAGTGTCTAACATGAGCGCCATGTGGAAATTCTCTATATATACCCCCTGTATCCACCACGTTGCAAGTCAGCTGACCAATCTAATTCTGCTCACGTAAGGTGGTCGCATTATGACTTGCTGTTAGAAATGGGGGTCTCTAGTTGGCAGCGGTAGGTACCTTTGTCCAAATAGGGACCCATGCTTCTAGTCAGGGTAAGGGAGATACACACTTTAGATAACCCCTGCTCAGCCCCTTGGTAGCTTGGCATGAGCAGACAGGCTTATCCCAAAGGCAATGTGTAAAGTATTTGTACCAAGACTCACAGTAACATAGTGAAAACACCACAAATGGACACCACACCAGTTTAGAAAAATAAATTATCTTTATCTAAACTTAACAAGACCAAAATGACAAAAATCCAACATACACAGTTAAAAATATGACTTTCAAAAGGTTTCAAGAACTTGTACCATAGAAAACTATGGATGCGTGACTTTTACACAAAGTACCTGTAGTTGCGTCAAAATTCACAAGGCCAAACAGCTGTAGAGTGAAGAAGCATCGAAATCAAAGAGATGCTTCAGTTCCTGATACCGTGGGGAGGCGATGCGACAGTTCTACTGCACTTAGGAGAAGTGATGCGTCGAATCCGGTCTGTAGGGGGAAGTGATGCGTCAATTTTTCGTGACGGTTCCGGTCCGCAAGTGATGCATCAGGAAAACTTGTCGCACAGGTGCGATGCGTGGAAATTCAGGATGCGTCAGTAATCGATGCGGCGAGCGGCGCTGCGTCGGTTTTCTTCAGCCGCGTCCCCTTAATGCGTTGATTCTTGCAGCGGCGATAGGTGTTGCGTCAGTTTTCGTAGCGGCACTGCGATGCGTGGAGATTCTTCTCACGCTGTGGAGATGCGTCAGAAAAACAGCCGCAAGAAGAGCGATGCGTCGTTTTTGTAGTTCTTCAAGTTCCTTCTCTCTTCCAGCTCCCAAACAGCAGCAACAACCTCCAGAGGTCCAATACTGGCACAGGCACCTCCTGGCAGGTCAGAACTCACATCAGCAGAGTTCAGGGGAGCTGGGGGTAAAGTCTTTGTGTTTCTGAGACTTCAGAACAGGAGGCCAGCACACACAGGCCCTTGGAGATCACCTTCAAGCAGGGGACACAGCACACAGCAAAGTTCTTCTCCTTTCCTTGGCAGAAACAGCAACTGCAGGCCAACCCCACACAGCACACAGCAAAGGGGCAGTGCTTCTCCTCAGTCTCTCCAGCTCTTCTCCTTGGCAAAGGGTCCTCTTGAATTCCAGGGATGATATAAAAGTCTGGGGTCTGTGCCCCTCTTCTTATACAGTAAGGGGCATATTCACAAGAACGTGCGCTAAACATCTCCAAAAAATGTTAACGCAACTTCACACATCGCAGTCTATTGTGGGAAAATAACCCCGTGTTAACGTGGAATTCACAACACGGCGGTACCATGCGATAGCCTCCCGAAACTGCGGCCAATGTCCGCGATACAACCACCACGACGGCGATAAAAACACAAACCCCAACGCGTAAAAAGACGCGATGGGCTCAAACGCGATAAGAAAACAGTGATAACCAGCAAGAGGCCAGCAATACCCATGCGTAATGCGGGAAAAAGCACAAGAACAGCATACGGAAAATGCCACTAAAAAGGAAATGACCTGTGGAGTACCACGGATGCACCCTGACCGACTGCAGAGGACAACATGAACCCCACAATCCCCACGGAGGAACACCCAGGAATCCAGGGCTCGTGGAAGGGCAATGAGAAGAGGAAGAGGAAGACAGGGTACAGTCTGCAGGAAAACACGATTATCGTCACGGATGAGATAGAACACCACCACCAACTGTACGTCACCTCCAACGTGTCATTGGCAACAAAGAGGCAAAGATGGCACACCATCTCAGAGCATGTGAATGCCATCGCAGCGCCGAGGAGGACAATGGAAGAGGACAAGAGGCGCTGGATTGATGTGAATGGCAAAACCAAGCAGAAACTCGCTGCCAACAGGAAAGCAGCAATGCACTTCGGAGGAGGGGGGGCAGCAGAACACCAGGAGCTGAATGACATGGAGAAGATGGTGGCCACAGTCATCAGTCGGGAGACGGTGACAGGATTTGGGGATCCGGACACTGCCCAACATGACCCGACACTACATCAACAGGGTGCGTACCGACCAGGGAGTGGGGGGACGGGGGAAATGGGCACAATGGCACACATGCACAATTAAGCAGAGCACACTGCACACCCACAATGACTCAGGATCATGTCCCTGATCCCACAGGAACACTTCAGCACACACACAAACACCAAGTAGTCCCACGTACACCATGTGCCCAAACACCCAACACATCAACAATCACACAACCAACACATGCACACGTGCGAAACACAGCAAAAATGCATATATGTCAGCCACACTGACAATGCAAGAGACACCACATGACGAGTAGCATGGCTGCAGTCCAATCATCATGACAATGTACACGGCACGACACTGAGGTAGCTGAGTGCGGACCACAACCGGAAAGGAGCAGGTCACACTCGGACACAACCACCTGCACAAACAACCCCTGATGTCAACGACACATCTGCGGACAAACCATGCCCAAGAGTCACAACTCGACAAAGAGCACAAGTTACCCAAGTGTACAACATCTCAGCACTGTGGAAGCACAGAACTAAAAGGCACACTGCATGAAAGGGATAAGTGGCAGCCAAATCAGAGCCGCAGGAGCGACTCACCCACCGTGCAGCATACCCACATAAGAATAAGTGCACCTCGACATTGACAACATCCTGGTACAAACAGCAACACCTCCACAACAGAACACAGGACACAACTGGTGCCGCATATGTGCACAACATGGCCAATCACATCTGGCACAGCAGGAAACTGTGACATGACAATGTACAAGTACAACCTGTAACCTGCAAATATTTATTATTCACACATGCCGTGCTTGTGGACATTTAGTACTGTCCCATGATTGCCAAGGACGGCCACAATGTGACGTGCTCATGAGAAGAAATTGGCAATAAGGGTGTTCCTACGGGCTATTCCTGCCGCAGCTGCAGTGGCATGTGGGCCACATGCCCCATCGTCCTCATCATCGTCCGGTACTTCTGGAACTTGGATCCATGGGGCATTGGTGCGTACACAGATGTTGTGCAACACACAACATGCAAAGATCATCTTGCACATGATGTCTGGGCTGTACAGGAGCCTTCCACCTGTGACGTCCAGGCACCTGAAACGTGACTTCAACATGCCAAATGAGCGTACCACGATGCCCCTGGTGCGTATGTGGGCCGCATTGTACTGCCTCTGGGCGGGTGTGTTCGGGTCTCGGAGGGGTGTCATCATCCAAGGGCAGAGTGCATATCCTTGATCACCTGTGACAGTGCAGAGAGATGAGTCAATACTTGGTTCGGCATGATGTGTTGGCAGGCCCACTAGTCCAGTGATGCCTGTGCTGGCTGTGTGTGGGGTGTGTGTAAGCCAGCCCTCAGGGAGTAGCTGGTGCTAGCAACAACTTCAACAGTCACCAGGCACTCAGGAATGCAATGTTCGAACAGCAAGGGAGCATGACTTGAGTTGCACAGAGTTAGTGGCCCCGGATGCACAGTGGCTGACACAGGCCTACCGCCACGGGACGCTGACTTGCGGGAGACTGGGGTAGGGTCATGAGGGCAGAGCAGGGTCTCGTATGTATCAAAGGTGGTTTTCGCGGAGTGTCTTGGGGGAGAGTGGGAGGTGTACCCCCAGGGCATGAGGCAGAGGGCACATACCAGCTGTGTCCGGCAACATGGCGGATATGAATGCCACAGACTCATGCCAAACACCAAGTCCGTACCTGCCAGTTGCTGATGACAACCCCCAGGCCACAGGCTCAGACACCAACAATGTTCTGCCGGAGGCTGACGGTGACTCACGGCGCACAGGGTTAGTGGCACCAGGTCAGTCCTTGCGAGTGGTTGATCTCCTCCGTAACGGTGATCCGTGTTTCCACCGGACTGAAACGCATCTGTCTCTCACTCCTCTCCCTGCGTTCACTGGCATGAACTCTGCCATTGATTAATGAAGACTCAGTTCTAGATGTGGGACATACTGGACTGCAGTGTAGGCCGGCTGCAGCGGTGGAGTATGACAAAGAATGAGGACTCCTGGGGGCCTGTGTCACGGAGGACAGCGATGGTCCGAGGAGGCTGCCAAGCTCGCGGGCATGGGTCTTGGAGCTAGCACCGGCACGTGGTGGGCCCTCTTTGACACATGACGGTGTCGGCAGGTGAGCAGTGCAGCCTTGGAGCGCTGGGGCAGGCAAGCCGGGTCTGGGTATCAGCGGCCTGGGGTGCAGCAGGCGCACAGGCTCGCAGGCCCCGCTGCTCATGGCATCGGCCTCATGGCGGGCTGAGAGGCGCCGCTCTGGCAGTGACGTTGGCCATTCCGGGAGAGCACCACGCTCAGCGCAACGGTGTTTTCATCCACACCCCTGCGCAGGCCTGGCGTAAGCCGGGCCAACCCACTACGCTCACGCACACAGGGGGGGTTGCAGCAAGCGACATTTCCACGATCTAACCCACAGCCTGGGGTGACATGGTTGCGTCCACTGTTCACTACTCCCCAGACACCAGCAGTTAATGTCTGCATAGACATATCTGTGGCTTGCATACCCAGGTCTGTCCAGCACATTCACGCCACACTTGTCTTTGTGTACATTCCCATTCATGGGTCACTTGCATCCTTCGCACATGCCTGCTTTCTGCCTCTCCACACGTTCAGCTGTTGTGTGGCTGTGGTGCCATGATATAGCTGGCTTGTGTACATGGGAAGCCCAGGATCCCAATGGAGTTGGGTTGTCGTGTCTGGTAGGTGGGCATGTTGATTGACATGTTGTATGTGGTTTGGTCACGTGTGCATTCCCACAGTTGTGCATTGTGTGATGGTGGCTTTGAGGTGTGTGGTGTGTTGATTTGGTACTTGCCAACGAGCAGTCCAGTTCCATAGATGCCATCCTGGAAGCGCTGGTTGATGATGGATTGTCGGAAGATGTAGGAATCGTGCACACTGCCTGGGTAGTTTGCGAAAACATTGGTGAACATTCCCCGGTGGTCCACTATTGCCTGCACATTGATGGAATGCGTGTGCTTTCTGTTGCGGTAGATGGGTGCAGTGTCCGCAGGGGGCACAAGTGGGACATGTGTGCAGTCAATGCCCCCCAACACGTGTGAGAATCTAGCAATGGCGTAGAAGCCTTGCTTGGTCTCCAGCTGTTCCTGCGCAGTGTGGTGGAAGTGAAGGTACTGGGGTATGAAGCTGATGATGGCATCCAGGACAGGTGTGAGGAAATTTGATAGGGCTGGCTGTGAGACTCCTCCGACTCTGGCCGTTGTTGGTTGGAAAGGTACCAGAGGCCAACGTGTGCAGCACAGCCTGCAGATTTGTCTGCGGAGGGATGTTGGTTGTCCGCTGTGTTGGGACCGTCAGCCTGTGGCCGATGTGGGTCATGATGCGGAGGATGGTTGTCCTTTTGAGCCTATAGTGGGCAATGACTTCCTCGGGCGTTAGGTCTGTGAGACTGGTGCGTTTTCTGTAGGTCCGCTGTCTTACTCTGCGCTGCCTCTGTGGTGGTCCGGGGGGGTGCAGGTCTGGGTCCTGGGGGTGGTGGCGGTCCTGGGGGTGGTGGCGGTGGGTGTTCTGGCCCTGTTGGGGCTCCAAGCTGCATGATGAGTAGCTCCATGGCACCGGTTGTTCTTCGGCTGTGGCTGTGTGCGGGGCTCCGTTGCCTACTGCAGGTAGTCGTCCTGCTTAACACCAGCAAGAGGCAGGTGTTAAATAGCTGCTGCTACCGCGGCTTATCGCGTGGTTTTGGTTCGCATCACAGATCTGGCAGTTCGTTGTGAAAGTGGTGTAGTGGTGTTTCCGAGTGTTTTTGCACGGGAACGCCTACTCTGCATCTCATTAAGGTTAGTTGGTGGTGTCACCCGTGGGGATAAAATTTGCGGCAGTTATCGCGGGAATACGGGCGATGTCTGCAGTTTGCACCCGCTTGTGAATGGGGCGTTAAATCTATCTCCACTTTTGATGCGTTAAGGTGGCGATAACTCGGCGATAAGTCCTTGTGAATATGCCCTAAATCTTTTTGTTCTCTCCTGGCCCAAGGCTCTGAGGCCCAGTCCAAACCGGTTCTGAGGGGCACTTTGCAAGTGCACAACAACCGCCATTGTAAGTGTAAGCCCTGGCCCTAGACACACCATAGAGGGGCGGAGCCATCATTGTGGAATGCAGTCACAGCCCTATTCAGGTGCAGGTGCTACTCCTCCCACCACTCCAACGGCAGACCAGGCATATTCAGCCTAGCGCTGACTCATCTAGACTCTCTGGAACCACTGCATCTCTCCAGCCCCTGTCACTCCAAAGCCAGACAGTCAATACACAACCCAGCAGAGGCACACAGGATGGCTAAGCAAGAAAATACCTACTTTCTAAAAGTGTTTTTTTCAAACACAGAATGTAAAAATCACCTTTCCTAAAAGATGCATCTTTAGATTCTGAGTTCAGGCACACTAAACTTTATTTTCCTACCTTGTTCCCAGGAGTAGTTATGTTTATGAGATGTTATAAGCAAACTCCCCATTCTTTCCTATGGGGACAGATAGCCTTGCAATAGTGAAAAAATGAAATTGGCAGTATTTCACTATCAGGACATGCCACACACATCGGGCATGTCCTACCTTTCATATACACTGCACCCTGCCCACAGGGGTACCTTGGGGCTACCTTAGGGGGGACTAACATGTAAGAAAAGGGAAGGTTATGGCCTGGCAAGTGGGTGCACTTGCAGGTTGACATGGCAGTTTACAAACTGCGCACAGGCACTGCAGTGGCAGACCTGAGTTACCTTTTCAGAGCTACTCATGTGGGTGGCACAATCAGTGCTGCAGGCCCACTAGTAGCATTTGATTTACAGGCCCTGGCACACTCAGTGCACTTTACTAGGGGCTTATCAGTAAATCAAATATGCCAACTGGGCACCCCATATTGACAAAGCAAAGCTAATGCTAATCCAGCAGACTGCCCATATTTCTAAAATTCAGAAAAAAACGGTGTCCAGAAAAGTGGCTCCCGCACTAGAGATTTATAATATCAAAACTCTGGGGGGAGCTCTATATGGGGCTGAATTATGGGGTAGTGGGAACACAAACTGTCTCATTGCTGTAGAAAATAGATTTTTAAGATCTCTTATAAACCTACCCCCTAGAACCCCTTTGACTACTTTATACCTGGACTTTGCCCAGAGAAAACTGACTTACAAGCTTGATTATAAACTATTCATGTTCTGGCATCGCCTATGGTCTGTTGAAGAGTTAGTCCCATACAGAGCAGCATTGACTGACCTTTTGTGCTATCCCCAGGCAACTCTGGTCCCCTGGTTTAGTGCATTGAGAGGACTAATCCGGCGATTAGGGCTGGAGTCTTATTGGTTAAACCCGGAAAGTATATCTTTAAAACCAAAGGCAAGGGTTAAATCGATCTATTGGTAAAAAATGATGGAGAAGGAAACATCTAACCTGGTGGTTTCCTTGACCAGGGTTTTTTTAGATTTTAAGCCAACCGCAAGTTACGAAGAAACAATTGATTAAATCGTGCCTCCTCTGGCTCGCAAACTATTTGTAAAATTTTGCTATAAGACTCTGCCAACCAAACTGTTTTACAGTAAATGGAGCTGTAATATTTCCTCGGATAACCTCTGCCCATCTTGCAAATTAAGTGCAGAATCTATAGTCCACTTGCTCTTTTTTTGTCCCCATTATTAAAATCTGAGGGCCAAGTGGATCATTCCACTGTGCAGACTGGTTGGTCCCGGTCACTATCTGGTGGTGTTAAGAATTCTGTCCACTGATACAAGCAGGTTGATTGTTTTTCCCTGGCCAAATTTTGGTATGCTCTTTGGATTAAGCGCGCCAAATGCATTGTATGAACTACTCTTATACTTTTATTGTATACATTGTATTTTATGATTCTTATGTCTTTTACTGTATTATTTTTATGAGGTGCTATGTACTTTTTAAGATCTCAAAGATCGAAATACAGTCTTATGATGATGATGAAATATGCCAATCATGGATAACCAATCATAATAACAATTTACACAGAGAGCATATGCACTTTAGCACTGATTAGCAGTGGTAAAGTGCCCAGAGTCCTAAAGCCAACAACAACAGGTCAGGAGAAAATAGGAGGAAGAAGCAAAAAGTTTGGGGATAACACTGCAAAAAGGGCCATTTCCAACACTGGTTATATGTAAGATGTCACGGCCATCTTAAAGGATATGTGTGATTAACACTGTATCTCAGTGCCACGTACATTCGTAAGCTGACAAACAGTATAGAGCCCGCCACAGGGTGCAAGGTTTTCCGCAACCACCCCTTTTTTCAATGCAAGCCTATGTTGTCGGTCGGAACACAGGCTCCCATTGAAGTCAATGGGAGTGCGACCGAACGGTGTTCGGAAACATTGTAACCGGTCAGTCGAACTCCCCGAACCCGAGTCGGTCGGAAATGATTCCGACAAAGAGTCGGTCGGAATGCTTTCCGACCGACATCATATTGAGGCCTTTTGTCATTTCCAAGGCAGCAGGAAAAATTCAGCTGTACACTAATTCTGTACCTTTCATCTCTCTATTTTTATTAAAAGAACCTGATTTCACAATCCAACTATTTTCAAGACGTATCGTGCATAGTAACTGGATCCAGTCGCTGAAGCCATCTTGGAAAGTCCAAACTGTAAAATCTTGACATAATACCACAAGAAAACCCATATACATTAATCGTGGGACATTCATAACAATCCTATAATGGTCCAACTGTAAACCACCTCAAACTAGTTAGTATCAAACAACTCATATTTCTCAATCATGTAAATTCCAACTAAAATCCCACACGCTAAGCATTTTGTTAGAATCCTGATGCGAACATTGTGGCCATCTTAAACCATGATCATCTGAGGAGGCATGCCACTGTAGCGTATAACACTATTATTTTTAATAATGTTAAACTCAGTCAATAAATGACCTATGTTCCTATCAATCCAAGTTGTAGTCCATTCACGGTCCATTTGACACAAGTCTCAATCATATACATGTCTACTTCATGATCCTAATACTACCTCCGAATTCATCTGTTCTCCTATGAAAAGAACACATACTACCAAAGATCACAAAAACTAATTGTATAACCCACATATAATATATATATATCAGCCAGCATTGTAAGGTATCATGTGCCAAGGAAATATTGCATCTCATGGTCGATGCTAAGACCCTTTTCTACAGAATGTAAATGCATAATCCATCTTGCTTCACATTGCCATAATATTAGTTCACAATTGCCCCCCTAGCATCATTCTGAACAGCATCAATGCCACGAAACCTGAAGCTCAGGTGTGCCTTGTTGCTTCAATGCTCTAAAATGTTCACTAATCCTTTCCCGTAAGGGCCTGATTGTACTCCCTACATATGTTTTCTCACATTTGTAAATGAGTAGAAAAACAACATAATGAGTACTACAGTGAATATGCACTTGAATAATGTTATCATATGAGTTGTAGACACTAAACTTGGTTGTACCATCTAAAGCCAGCCTAAACATGCTGCAATGGCCACCTTTTTAGAAACCCACTGTTAGACTAGATAACCATGTATCCTTAACACATCTTATGGGATAGCTGGGAGAAATAATGTTACGTAGGAACCTATGCCTACAATATGTGATGCTAGGGAGTTCAGTGAGACATGACAGCAGATTCTTGTCTGATATCAGCAAATGCCAATGTTTCTAATGTTTTACACCTTATTGGACAATGGGTGAAAGTTGGTAACCACCCTCACCAGAGAGGTCTGTTTCTTAGTGTTCCATGAATGTGTCTATGAGATTCAATCTACATGACCTCTCACTTGCTCTGGAAATCCCACGCTCATCATATCCCCATACCTGGAATCTCTCATCAATGTCACTAAGAGCTCGTTTGAATGCCAAGTCCTCACTGCAGCTAGATAAGATTAAAGCACCCTAGGCCTACCTTCAATACTTCCAACAGTAGTGGCTAGTGGTATTTTACTGTGTGTTGGATGGTTTAGTTGGGGATGGGGTCAATAGTAGAATGCTGCTTCCAGAGAATAACTATTTCGGAGTTGCATGAGAGGATGAATGGGCAGTTAGAAGTAGCATTGGAATGGGGTGACTGATAAGTTATTTGGGGATGGGTTAAGACAGGGTATGTTTTTTTTAATTAACAAAGTAAATCTGTCACAAATGGATTTTTGGGGTAAGTGTAATTTATAGTGCTAATGAATAGTCTCATTGAAGTAATATCATGAAGCAATTGTGTACTCAAAAAGAATTATAAATGAGTTCATTCCTGATGGCTGCACCACTTCGATCCTGGTGCTGTTGAACCTGCTGACTCTGTGGGTGTTCATAGTCAATAATAGATTCATCATCAACCTGATTATCATCTTCGAGCATGGGCTCATGAGGACTGATGATCAGTGATGTTGCTTGTCATTGTGAGGATACATTTTGCATGCATGTGTCATCGCAATGAAAACTGAGTGGGATTCTGAACCACAACACACACAATAAATTGCAGGGATCTTCTCCACACTTTTCTTTCTTAGTGTTTTTTGGGCAACATTATTATGGTTAACAAACATCACCGTGGTTGAGGAGGGGAGCATTTGGGAGGTGGGGTTATGCTCACTGTGCAGCCATTTCCTTTGAGGGTGGTATGTCGCCATGGTACGTGAAATGCTGCTGTTCCATAAGATCACTGAATCATGCATGATCCTGGGATGCTGGCTCAGAAATTAGTGATGTGAAGATCTGTGTTACACACAATTTGCACATTTAAGTCTGCTACAACTTCTGAATCTGGTAACCCTGTTCGGCGGTTGCAGGTGAGATACATTTGTACTGTCTAGGGCACAAATAACATTGGAAAAGTACTTATTACATACAACGTGATCTTCAAACTGTTGACAATCTTGTGGTCCCTTCGGAAGGTGATAATGTGATGCATCACACACTATAGGACAACTATGAACTGCATTCACCACTTCTCTGAGCTGTTCCAGGGCCTGAAGACTACCCAAGGTGGGTTTGGAATCCACCAGTTGTAGCACAGCCATCATCTTCATGGGGCAGGACAGTACTTATCCTAAAATTAGGCAGTAGTAGGCTTTGGATGTTTTTCATGTGCAGGCTAGAGGTGGTGAGTATATATTCTGTGGGCGTGGGCAATGGGTTAAGGTATCTCCTTGACAATCTGGGACCTCACCTGCTTTCAGGCAATGTCTGGGGCCTATGTTATTGGATGTGGTAATGCACATGTACCTTCAGTTGCCCTTGCATGAACAACAGTTTGAATTACTGAAGTCATAAGGGATCCGGGCCTACACTTCATCGGAGGTGGTGGTGGTGGGGTGTGTGTGTATATCTTTTGTCGCCAGTTATAGTGCCCATATTTTCAAATTGTGTTCACCTTAATGGTAAGGCGGGCTGTGTTTTCAGTGATTTAAGAAACACTCAAATTACGCGAAGTGATGTGGCCTGGCGTTACAAAATGTTATTTTTAATGGTTTTTTTTAAACTTTCTGATTCTACGCACTTATTTGGGTTGAGTAGTAGAGTTTCAACCATTTTTTTTGTTTTTGTTTTTGCTAAAAAATGGATTTCACTAGATGATTTTGTAACATTTACTACCCCTTCAGACGTGGGGGAGATTTGCGGTGCTCAGAAGCATTTTATAAGTGTGTTTTCTTTTTCTTCACCCAGAAAGACCGGGAGAGGTACCTCCGGTGCAGAGACGCAGCTGGTAAACTTGTAATTATTCAGGATAGAATTATTGCTGAACCCCATGCGGTAATCCCACGCTACTAAACTCTGAGGGCCTGTGCAACAACATCATGAACATACATATGATAATAATTATTTATTTTGTTAGTTGTAGTAGCAGTATTAGCATTAATAATAATATTAATAATATTTTAAATTATAAGAATTATGCTCGTTTAAGTATTGGACGCACACTTAATCATAAAATGCCAGACGAAGATTTATTTATTTTGCTAAATGCGCTTGTCACATTTGATGGTAAAGAACTAAAAATCACCCAAATCCTTGGTGTAAACCATTTTATTACATTTTGCTAAGATAAACCAGTTGCACCAGCTCAGCTAATAGGCTGTGATATATTACATAATAAGAGGACTTGCATTATTAAAAAGCCAAAGAAGTTAAGTGGCCCAGATGAGCCTTTTACTAGTCCAGTGCATCTCAGAAGCGCAGCAGTCAAGCAATGAAAATATTCCTTATGGAAGTACGCATCTAATGGAAGCTGAATGATGGGCAGCCACATCTGACCTTGATCAACCCCCCTCAATTGGTAAATAGACATACCTTTGCCATATGCAATACCGTAGTTCATATAATACAACGCTAGCACAAAATAAAGCGTGCTTAAGGACTCTAAAATAATATTTTAGAGTCCTAAAGCGCACTTTTATTTTAAAAATATATATATGTATTTGTGAGTTCATGGGAAACACTAAATGCAACAATCCATATCTCAAATAATAACACTTTTAGTTGAAAAATTATGACCAATTTATGTATATATTTCACTTTATAGACTTCACTGGCTTTTATGAGCTGCTTCTGTAACTACCCAGCAGTATTTATACAGATTTTAGCCTTCTTTTCCTACATATTGCAAATGCCTGGGTCTCGTGAAAATGGCAGCCATGACATCAATGTGTGAGCCTGCAAAGTATTGATGAAAACATAATGTACCATTCGATGAGACGCGTAGAACAGAGCTGTGCTCTCTGAAAGAGCCAGCTCCCTTCAGCATCGCCGAAGACACAGTATCTCAGACTGCTCGCTGCTGTTTGCAAGCATGTGATATTTATAGGCTAAAAAGCTCCTGACAGTGATGTATGACCTCTGGAAACTTCTCCGCTTGTCGTCCCTTCCCTAGCATTACCCTGTGCTTGCTTTCACCCACGGCTACGTTCAGCCTTGGAAAGTTGATATGATTGTAACTAAAAAACCGAAGATTTAATGGGTTTTACATAATATTTTCTTTTCTGATCTGCGGGTCCAGATACGCAGTTATTGCTTGAGCTTTTATTACAGTTTCCGTCTGTTTCTTGAACATGCTGAGAAAAAGGCTGGTTTCTTTGCGAGAACTTCCGTTGTTTGCAAAATGAGACCTTTGAGCACACGTGTTACTGACACGAAGGTCATGTTTCTAGAAAAAAAGACAAGAGGTATATTAGAAAAGAGATATACTTCATTAGTTAAGGCATCTACTTAACATCATCCATCCATCCATCTATCTGCCCGAACCGCCTGCCCATCCGCCCGCCCATCCGTCCGTCCGTCCATCCATCCATCCATCCATCCATCTATTTATCTATCCATCTATCCACCTGCCTGCCTGCCTACCTGCTAGGACCCTATTACATATAAGGGAGGAATTATCCCACGCTGTGCCGGGGTGCACCCTTAGCTGGGTGTTCCAAGGACCAAGTATGATCGATGAGCTATTCAGAGTGCAGGTGAAAACCTGTGCCTGCACTCAGGACTGTGCAGTAGTGAAAGGCAGATCAGGGCTCATATTACATAACAAGCGTACTCTACTCTTCTTGTTTGCACCACAGTGAACCGGTAAGCAGTTGCACCAGGAGCAAATAGGAACAGTGAGCCCTATTACAAGTAATGTGCTGCCCCCAGGGCAGCCGCAAACTCGTACTGTCACGAGGACAGAGCGCATTAGTGAACTGCAGAGTGGCTGTTTAAATCAGCTGCTCAGTCATTCTCTGTGCAGCCAGCACCTGCCTAAACTTTAAAGAGGGTGAAGAGATCCACCTGCATGCAGGTACAGCGAGTGACTGCAGTCGCTTGCAAGGGGATGTCTAGGGAGGTTCATGGGACCCCTTTACCCCTCGGCACTCAAGGGCGCACTAACTGTGCATCACCCTTTTGTGATGCACCGTCAGTGCGCCTCCTGACGGCGTATTTGCCTCTGCATCCGTGGCCATAAAAGGGCAGGATGTAGAGGCAAAGTGTTACCCTAATTTTCATGCCCTCACGCTGATGAGAGAAAACTCCTCGAAGATAGTGCCAGCTCTCTACGTGCACTGGCACCATCTGTACTACAGAAGAGGGAGCACAAGCGTCAGCCCCTTCTTCTGTAATACTACAGTGACCCCAGGAGTGCAGAAATCTGGCGTACACTCCCATTGTGCCCCAGGGCACTATTTGTAATACAATCCCAACTGTTTGATGCCACCAGCTTGTCTTTCCCTTGCAGAAAAAGCCCCTGACCTCAGTTTAAAAGGGGGGAGGGTCAGGAATCCTCCTGCAAGTGGGTGCAATGAGTAACTTCACCGCCCCTACAAGGGCACACCTAGGGTTCCACGGAACCCCACAATCTACTTTCAAGGAGGCACGGTTGAGTAACACACTGACTGTGTGCCACCAATCTAGGTGACACAATTAGTATGCCTCCTAGCAGCTTCTTTGCCATTGTGTCCATGTCTGTAATAAGGCGCGGGTACAATGGCAAAGGGTTCTTTAATTGTGTTGGGCTATATCCCCAGGAGGGAATGCCCACTCGTGATCATGCGGGCATATATTTTGCACCAGTTGTATACCAATGGTGTCTTGGGACCTAATGCAAGCAAGAAACTTTGTCCCCCATCTCCTGGTGTGGTAGTGAAATACAGCGGCTAATTGGGTTGGGATGTTGGTGCCCTTGCACCACACTCACTCTGGATAGCATTGCCACTGTTTTGCATAATCAGTATTAGAAAGGGGCCACACGAGTGTCTGCAGCCTGGTCTGTAATACCCCTGTTCACTTTCTAAAAATGCACCCCTGCTTTCAGACTGTGGGCCTCATTTATGGATTTTTGCCTTAGGGCAGCTCAGCATGCCTTGCTGCTGCCCTGCCCTGTGGCAAAAGAAAAGAGCAGGAATGCGCTGTATCTATTAGATACGGTGCATTCCTGTCCTTTTCCCCTGCGCCAGCGCACAATGGGCTGCCGTGCCCCAACGCAGGCACCTTTTCATCAGAGGCTTTTTCCTCTTTCTATGTGTGATATTTCTCCTTGTTGTGCCTCCCTTACACGTCCCCTGGGGAGGAGTAAATTTTTAGCAGTGCCTCAGACTTACACTTTATGAAGTTTTGCCGTAGGGTATCGCGCAGGCCTTCCTGCTGCGCTGCCCTATGGCAAAAGAAAAGGTCAGGAATGCGCATTCCTCTCCTTTTCCCCAGCACCAGCACACAATGGCCTGCCGTGCGCCAATGCAGGCACCTTTGCACCATGGTGCAAGGGTGCCTGCATTGCAGGGATGATTATTTTTGTGCAGGAAGGGAATGCTGCACAGATAGAAAGAAGAAAAACAAGGAGAAATAAAGATATTTCTCGTTGTTGTGCCTCACTTACGCCGCCCCAGAGGAGGCGTACGTTGTTGCACTGCCTCAGACTTTTGATTTCTCGTAAATCTGGGGCAATGTCAAAAAGCCATGGATGTTGCTGGGAACGCCCCCTGCTACACCCATGGAACGCCCCTTTCACGCAGTTTTCTGCGTGAAAGGGGCACATATTTATAAGGCCATAAAAAGCCACGTAACTTGGCTTTACGTGGCCTTATAACGATGCCAGTGGCACATTGCGACACCGGAACGTCAAAAAAGTGACGTTCCGGCGGCGCAATAGTGCCAGTAGGGCCTCGAGTACCTGTGTGTTTTACCATCTCTTTACAGTTTAGGTATTGGACCAGTGGTGTACACCTTCCTACTGAGCGTGTCTGAGAGTCTGTTTATCATTAAAAGTAACCATTTCTCCCTATATAAATCCTGAATAATGCTGCATTGTCAAGCGTGCCATTCTCAAGGTTGATAAAACATACTATTTTGCAGTGAAAGGTAGCTTAGGAAACATTGTCCAAATTAAAGGACTACAGGAGAGCCTGTAACACAAGGGGCAATGAGTAAATACTCTGTCGTACCCTAAACCATAATAACAGTTATATGGTTTCCTGTTTCTTGTGAATAATACATGCAAAGTTACTTTTACTAATAATGCTTTTGGCAGGACACCAAGAAAGAAAATGTTTTCCTGGAGCTCACAGACAAATATGGAAATGTCATGAATTTAGCATCCATTGTTCATAACTTTAATACTAAGTAACATCAAAACACACAATGGGCCTCATTTATGAAAAGTGTTGCATCGCTGCGACAAAACACCGATGAAACACTTCACTGCACCCTCCTTGCGACACCATGGATGCGCGAATTTACTGTACGGTGCTCCATGTCGCAAGGATTGACAGATACGTCAGAAATCCGGATGTATCTGTCGGCGCAAAACTCATGCATTGCTGGAGTTGTGTCGTAAGCATGACGCAAACTCCAGCAATGCATGGGGAAGGCCTATACCTATTGCACTGCGTCGCCGTTATGCCTGCTATGAGAGCCTGCTATGAGACAGGAGTAAGGTTTGACATAGTGGCGTCCTAGAAGTGGTGAAGTGAAATCTAATAGATATCACTGCGCCACTTCTACGAGGCTTTCTTGCGGGGGAAAGCCCAACCTGCATACATTATACCTGACGCAGGTATAATGTGTTGCAGGGTTCGCCACTCTTCTTCTAGGACTTCCTCCCATTGTCATTTTGCTTTCTGAACCTCAACCCTACATTCTCCTACTGATATACAGTAGGCATTCGGGACCAGTCCACCATGCCCTAAGATTTAATGGTGTACTACTATGCCTTGAACTCCTCAGGTGGCACTGGATATATATATATATATAGGCTCTCATGGTGGGCATCAGCCTTAATGGAGAAACACATCTAAAGCATTTGAGAGGCTGCAATTCTTTAAAGGCATTGAGAGTGATCAATGCTCAATCTGGGACCAATCCTCACACATGCATCTATGTAGTCTATCAGTAGTGAAAGGCCAACTCTGAGGAAACCCCTATCCTGAATTGTAGTAATGAGGACTGTGGTTTGCTCAGTCCTAAGAGTTTGCTACTCCGACCATCTTCCATGAACTTATAGCTATCTACTCTGTCCTGAACGAGCCTGTAATGGTCGAATCATTTCCCAGCGGCCTCGCCTGGGCTTCTTCTAAGTATACATGTGGGGATTTATTAGGAGTCATGTACCAGTAAAAGGCTTACAGTACCTGATCTGCAAGATAATCCTATTCTAGATCCAGCAGTGCCAACCCCCTGCCGTGCCGCCTCACCAAGACACCCCCGTTCACCCTGGCCTCCTTTCCAGGCGACACTATTGATAATAGAAATGAACAGAGTCTTCAAAAAATCTTTTGTCAGTCAGATAGGAATATTAGAGATCAAATTTACAAATCTGAGAAAGACAACCATCTTTAACAATGATGCCCATCCCATCATGTTTACAGGTAGTTGGTTCCAACGTTTAATCTAATTTTGTTTTTGTACAAGAGCTCCCTCATAATTATGTGAGAATGAAAGGGATTGGTCTCTGCTAACAACAATCCTCGAACATCATACAATTCTGGCACCATTGAAACCCATCCTAATGGCTGTCTCCTAACAGTTTATCATCAGAGAAAACAACCATGATTTTGTAAAATTGCTATGCATTCTAGAGTATTAGCTAAACTACTAAACCTTGTCCATAATTGGATTTGGATTGCAGTTCAGGTGTCTGACATACAAGATTATATAATCAGCGTAACCCTTTGCAGAGGAGAAATATGCTCTTGTGCATATGCTTTTAATTAAGCAAACCAGGGGTCAATTTTTAGCGCAAACAAAAGGGGGGGCACCACTGTCTACTACCCCTGGTGGGAGGGATTGAATCATATATTTCCTTCTTAATGGAAATTTGCATTATTGGTGCCTTATACTGGTGATAAATAATGGATATCATTTATATCATTCTAGACGCATGTGCTTTAAGACCAGAAAGAGGAAAGGCCATTCCATAGAGTCAATTGCCTTCTTGGCATCGAAGTGCAGCCAGGAGAGAAGCTCCGGTTTCATTGGGCGTATCACTGTCATCAGTTTGCAGAGAGACTTCATGATATGGATCATCCCAGCACAAACTTAGCTTGATCCAAAAGCAACAGTCCAGGCACTAGTCTGTTCACAGTTGCTTTTGCTAGGATTTTATTGTTTACCTTAATTAAAGACAATGGCCTATAGGAGAAACAGTAGTGTTTTAGCTTACCTGGTTTCAGCACAAATGTCATCATAGCTGCACAAACAATAGGTACATTAGTGCCTCATCAAGTACCACAAGCAGATGATGTGCCAGATCCCTTTGTGACCCAAACGGAACCATCCTTACTTGGTGCTTTCCCCCTTTAGTTGCATTCCAGTAGCATTTAATTCTTGTTTGCTAATGGGCTCATTTAGTGGTATTCATATGTCCTCTCTATCCAGGCCAACGATATCTTGTTGCGGTATGCTGAAGTGGAGCATAAAAATATCCCTGATCTGGCAGTCGGTAGTGACCAAGTCTCCATCACTACTCCTAACCCCTATTATTATTTGAGGATATCTCTCCCCCTGCAGCACTGATGTGACTACGCTGCCTTGACAGGTTCCTCCTCAATACTTCCTGACTTTAACCTTTATGAACAAGAATCAGACCTCCCTTTCTGCTGATTCTTGCAATTGATCAAGCTTCTGTGTAGTTGTAGCCTGCAGTCCTCTGTCATTGGAGGATTTATGTGGCTTGTTGAGTTGTTCAATTTTTGCTTGTAATTTTGTCCTCACTGTTTGAGTACCCCTGCTTTGTGTTGTATGCAATAGCCCCATGTAAACACCGTGAATGATTCCCATACTTTGTGGATTTTGTCTACCAAACCCACATTATGCTCAAAGAAGCCAATTATCTCCACCTTGAGTGGGACAGTGAATTTTGGGTTTGTGAGGCTTTTGCCTTTGAAATTGCCATGTGATCTTAGGAAACTACAAGCCAGATATTTTCATTACGGTCACTAATGGGGAGTTATCAGAAAGTGTTTGGATGGGTAAATCCCTACACTCACTAAACAATTAATCAGGCACAGTGACATCAGTGTGAGGTCTATTCTAGAGAATGCATTGAAATTATGTGAAAAATGTGTAAACTGTGCAAAGTCCCCATGGAAAAGTCACCACAAATAAATCAGATTGAGTTGCTCCATTAAGTGTATTACTTTCCTAGTGTTATGAATTAACAATGTGATCATAAGTTTACACAGAAGAAATGTAAATGTGTGATGTAAAAGACTAACTTGACATTGCTAGATCACAAGCCACAATGTGTATGCAACAAAATCAATAAAATCAGTTTAAAAAAAAAAAAATTGTATTACTTTCCTACTGCTCCTAGACATACCATGTGCATTAGGGTTAGCTTTGTCTAGAGATACCTGTGTAGTAGTATTAAATTCCCACCCAAAATCCACAAGGAATCCAAGAACTTCTCACACAGTCCAATTTCATCCATGTGAAGATCGGGGATCTATTTTGAGTAATAAACATTAATAAATGTCATGGTTAGGCTGCATATGATACCATGTACCTGTTAAGGTTTGCTATAACTTTTATTTTATTAAAATTTAGTCTTAAATGTATAATTATGAGAACCATTGTAGAGTTAGTGTGTATAAGATGAAAAGTATCTGTGGGACCTCCATTTCTTTCTATACCCTTCATGGATATGTACCAGTCTATGTGTTTCTTGCAGCATGGAAATGCCAGTAAGTAACTTGTTCATCTGATAAAGACCTCTAGCTGCAGATTCCTTACCTTTGAATAGATACTCAAGCCATAGCATTGAGGTGGTGCGCTGCGGACAAATTGACTAAACTAAGAAGTCCTGCAGGATCGAAGGGGTGAAATGCTCGTATCTGCCGACTTGACTGTCCAGGCAATAGTGCTTGGCAAACAAGTGCAGGGACGCCCAAGTTGCTGTCTGGCAGCTATCCAGGACTGGAACATCACTAGCCAGCACCGTGGTTGCAGCTTTTCCCCTGGTGGAATGGCCCCGTAAGCCCTTAGGGGGCTGCTTTTCAGCGAGGGCATAGCAAATCTTAATACAGAGAATGACCCAGCACAAAATGGTTAGTTCCTGAACTGCCTGAACTTTTTTAGCCCCTACATAGCCCACAAAGAGTTAGAGAATTCTCTTGTGTGGTCAAGGTAGAATAACAACGCTTTTCTGTGGGTCCAGACAGTGGAGTCGTTCCTACTCTTAAGAGGGATGTGGAGGAGCATGAAAGGTTGGCAGGGTGACAGATTGCCCGAAATGGAATGTGGTCACCAACTTAAGAGACCCAGGTGCAAAGCGCCACCTTGTCCGGGAATACCATAAAATAGGGAGGCTTGAATTATAAAGCCTGCAGGTAACTCACCCTCCGGGCAGATGTTATCGCCACTAGAATCGCTGGCTTGATGGTAATCAGCTGGTGGGGACAATTGTGACATGGCTCAAAGGGAGCACACATGAGGTAAGGTAGAAACACTTCAGATCCTACTGAGGCATGATGAAGGGTGAAGGGGGAAACATATGTACAAGCCCTTTCAGAAACTTATTTACAATAGGGGACTTAAATAAAGAGGGTTGGTCAGGCAGCCGCAGGAAAGTGAACAGAGCAGAAAGATAACCCTTGAGAGTACCCAGAGCAGACCCCTGCTGGGCAAGGGTAAGAAAAAAAAGAATAGAATATCAGAAAGAGAGGCAGAAAGAGAGTCAATAGAGTTTTCTGTACAATATTTTACAAATTTTTGTCAACGGCAGGCATTACCGTTTTGGTGGAGGGACGCCTGGCTGCCAGAATAACTTTCCAAAGTTCGGGAGGAAGGCCAAAAGCTATCAACTGTCTCCGCTCAATCTCCATGCAAGGAGGCGGAGAGTTGACAGGTTCAGATGGAGAACCCCCCTGCTGCTGTGACAGAAGATCCTACCGAAGGGGCAGCCTGATTGGAGGATTGATGCTCGTTTTCAGAAGCTCTGGATCCCAAATTCTCCATGCCCAGTCCAGAGCCACAAGAATGACTTGGATCCGGTCATTTCTGATCTTCTTCAGAACTCTGGGCAGAAGTGGTATGGGTGGGAAGGCGTACAGGAGGCCTGATCTCCACCTGTGACGAAAAGCGTTTCTGAGCGATAGCCGCCTTGGAAACTCCAATGCACAGAACTGCTGACATTGCGCATTCTCTTCATAGGTGAACAGATCTAACCAAGGCTCTCCACACTGCTGAAAGATGCCACTCATGGCCCGCTAGGCATCGACAGCTGAGTTAATCTGCCCTGGCATTCAGAGAATCTGTCAGGTATTGAACCACCAGGGATATGCAGTGCTGTTTCAGCCATGTCCAGAGACGCAGGACCTCTTGACAAAGGATCCATGACCCCACGCTGCCCTGCTTGTTGCAGTACCACATGGCGGTGGTGTTGTCTGTGAACACTTGCACCAGCTTCCCCTTGACCGAGGGATGAAATGTTTTCAATGCTAGTTGCATCGCATGGAGCTTCAACAGGTTGAAGTGGAGTCCATATTCTGCCAGAGACCAGAGTCCTCTAATCTCCACCTCTCCCAGATGGCCATCCCATCCCAGGTGTGATACATCTGTCACTAATGTGAGATCTGGTTGCAGAAGGGAGAGGGGTCTGCCTCTGATCCAATTGTTAGCCACCACTGCAGGTCCTTTGCAGTTCTCTTTGAGATTCAGGTCCTGTAGGAGAGATTCCCCTGATGGTGCATCCACTGGAACTTCAGGTTCCACTGCAAAGCCTGCGTATGCCATCTGGCCTGATTTACCAACAGGATGCAGGAGACCATGAGGCCCAGCAGCCTCAGAGTCATTCTTGCCGAAATCCAGGATAGAGGCTGAAACATCGGTATCATAACCTGAATATGCTGAACTTGCTGCTCGGGAGGATACGCCCGAAACTGAACTGTGTCCAGAACAGTTGGTAAGGCCAAAGGGGGCACCGTGGTGAAGTTGAAGTCCATCTAGACTTCTTTTTCTTTTTGTGCTTCTTCCCAGAGTGTCCCGAGGACCTCGAGTGCAACGAAGAAGACTTGAGGCTCCTGGAGCGGTCCCGCGACCTCCTTTTCCTCGATCGGGGCGAAGACCTCCTAGGGCTTGCGCTAAATGGTGTTGACGGCTGGGCCACAAGCAGCTTAAGGGACCGCTCCCTCAAAGCATTTGGAACCATGGCCCGGCAGTCCGAGCACGACTTCGAGTCATGGTCGCGCTTGAGACACCATAAACACACAAGGTGTGAGTTAGTAACCGACATGGCGTGGTGACAGGCGCCACACATCTTGAACCCTAACTTTTTTAGAGGACATTTCATCGACACACAAGAAAAAATCTTCCACAAAACGTCAAAAAAAGTCTGTGAAAAACAGACAGAAGGGTAGCTCGTCTCCAGATCAGCGCTTAATTGGCGCGGAAAGAAAATAATTGACGTCCACACGCCGGTGGACGCACTTATATAGCTGACCGCAATGTCACATCCGGCTCCAATGATGCCGGTGATGATGCGCAGAACTGAACTGAGCCACCTGACGGCGCGCAGGGGCACTGCTCACGCAAAGGTTTCTGGATTCAGTCTGATGCCCGGGATATTCAAGGGTAGGGACTCTGCAGCTAGAAGTCTCTATCAGATATTTATATTTGTATTGCTTTCCCATAGTTAGGCTCAGAAGGACAAAATTGCAGTCTCCAGTTACTTAATAGGAGAGATAACTGCAGGATAACATTTTTACTGGATATTCAGAGACGAGAAGGTAAGTATATGAACATTGCCCTTTAAAGTATGTCCAGCCTTCTTTCTACAGGAATTTGGCTCTCTACAGCTCATGCTGAAACATCGGTATCATAACCTGAATATCCTGGACTCGCTGCTTGGGAGGATAAGCCCGAAACTGAATTATGTCCAGAACAGCTGGTAAGGCCAAAGGGGGGCACCTTGGTGAAGTTGAAATCCATCTAGACTTCTTCTTCTTTTTGTGCTTCTTCCCCGAGTGTCCCGAGGACCTCAAGTGTGATGAAGAAGACTTGGAGCTCCTGGAGCGGTCCTGCGACCTTCTTTTCCTCAATCAGGACCAAGACCTCCTGGGACTCGCGCTAAATTGTGTTGACTGCTGGGCCGCAAGCAGGTTTTAGGGATTGCTCCCTCAAAGCCTTCGGCACCATGGCCCGGCAGTTCGAGGACTATTTTGAGTCATGGTCAAGCTTGAGACACCACAAGCACCCAAGGTGCGGGTTGGTAACCGACATGGTGCGGTGACAGGCACCACACATCTTGAACACTACCTTTGTAGAGGACATTCCCTCATCACACAAGAAAAACTCCTTGACAAAATGTCAAAAAAAGTCTGTCAAAAACAGACAGAAGCATAGCTCTTCTCCAGATCAGCGCTTAACTGCGCAGAAAGAAAAGAATTGACGTCCACGCACCTGGGCAGCACATATACAGCTGACCACAATGTCACATCCGGCACCAACGATGCCAGTGACGCTGCACGGAACCGAACTGAGCACAGGGGCACTACTCAAACAAAGATTTCAGGATCCAGTCTGATGCCTGGGATATTCAAGGGTAAGGAATCTGCAGCTAGAAATCTCTATCAGATATTTATCTTTGTATTGCTTTCACATAGTTAGGCTCAGCAGGACAGAGTTGCAGTCTCCAGTTACTTAATAGGAGAGATAACCACAGGGGAAAAATGCTATTGGATTTTCAGGGAGGAGAAGGTAAATATATGAACACTATCCTTTAAAGTATGTCTGGCCTTGTTTTTACAGGGATTTGGCCCTCTACAACTCATGAAACTAACCATCTCACAGGCCTTCACTTTGTCAGTGGGGCTGAGGCCTTTAATTATGTACGATTCCTCAGTGTGATCAGCTTCACACACACCGTTGCAGTATCCTCTCTGCAGCCAGAACCTTGATCCTTCAGAGTCTTCGGACACATCTTAATTTCTCCCAGCAGCAACCCCGCATCTCTTCTTTCTCTTGGAAGTCATAATGACAGCCACGCCCCCAGCATCTCCTGAAGTGATCTCCAGGCTTCCTGATGGGCAGATGGGGCCAATCACACACAGCATTGGGCTCTGCCACTCAAGAGGTGCCACCACAGTCCTGATTTTGTTGAGTTGTGGGTCAGGCAAGCCCTAACAGCATCCACATAGCAGTTTGGAGCCCAGAAGAGTAGTGTAAGGTTCAACAGGGAGCGAGCACAAATTGTCATTGTAGTTACACATTTTAAACTTGACATCTTTTCTAAACTGTGACTCTCTACAGGCTTTGCACGCACATGATAGCATACTTTCAAATGGTTCTGTTAACAGTTCGTTTCTTAGTAGGCACATTATCAGTTGCCTAGTACACTTCGCCCAAGGCTAGGAAAATTGAGCACTATATCCTTGTTTTTGGTTGTCCGGCTGGAGACAGCTCTGAGTCGCAAAGAAAACAAACACATCGGCACTTCACCTCTGACACAGTGCGATTGCAACAGTGGTTTTATTATATAAACCGCCTCTAAGCTATATGCACCAGAGTTACACTTCTATGGACTATCCTGGATGCTGTGACTGAGATGCAGACCTGCTGATTCCAATCTATATCCTGCAAAGTATGGCTGCCTCTTCTACATCACACTGGCTTCCTGATACATCATACACAGGTATGGGGAGTTTGGTTGCCCCGAGAGATCTGGCAGAGTGTATGCTCACTATGTTCTCAGTAGGATTAGGTAGGAGTATTCATATTTGCATTATCATATAATCATAATCACATAATATTGTCATAATGGTTGAATTGTTTATCTTCTTCACCATTCTTGTAATGCTGGTAACAATGCTTTGTTTCCTTCTGCTAATTATTGCACATGTAGTGCCCCCACACTAATTCATGCACCGTGCGCCAGGCACCACATGGTGCCTGGCACATGGTACATGGATGTGCACAAAGTCCTCTTTTACACTGCGGCTTGTGCTGCAGCCCTTTTCCTAGACCACAGCACAAGCCGCAATGTAAAAGAGTATTTTCCAACCGCCAACCCAGTGGTCTCATCCTAATTTGGCTGTCGGACCGCTTATCAGGCGGTCTCCTGACCGCCACGATAGCAGTCGGCAGGCTGACCACCTTGCATCATAATGATGCCCATAGCTACTTCCAGTACCCCAATTATGATTCCTTTTTCACATCACTGGGCTTGCTTATTATGGGCGATCTAGGCTCATGTGCCACTCCTGTTGCCTTAATCTTTTTCCAGGTGTTTCTATGTACAACTGTCTCCCAAGGATCTAATGCATACTCTGCCAGAGGAATTGAAACTGCTCAAATGCTTTTTAGCTATGGGGGCCAAGAGTAGAGTGTAGGGTTCGGACAAAAAACATACCTTTGGTCCAAGTAACGTGCTACATGTGATAAAGGGCCAAATCCTGCTCCAAGTCTCCATTGCTCACAGACAAAGATCTTCTGCAGTGAGTTTTGTGGATATAGGGACAGGATAGAAAGTGGTTGTGTGCAAGATGTGCCCACTTTGCACAGGCAAAGGGGATTACAGCTGTATAAAGGAGCTAAAGATCATCACAACGTCCCAAAAGCTGACTGAAAAAAGCTTTGCCAAAAATGAAACAGTTGTGTTTAAGTACTAAAAAAACAAATAACATTTGTTAAAAATAGAGAAAATATTGAAAAGCTCTAAAATAATGTTATGATTGCAAAACAAACAGTAAAAACATTGTGATTTCACAGTACTTAGGGGCATATTAGCAAGACCCACGTTAAAATTATCGCCGTTTTAGCGGCAGGAAACTGCCGCTAAAGCGGCGATAATGAAACTGCTAATATGCGTTATAAAATTCCAATAGAAGCCCAGGTTAGATGTGCAGGACATCTAACCTGGGCTTCTGTAGATTCCATACGCATATTATCAAGCCCAATATCGCCGTTTTAGCGGCAGTTTCCTGCCGCTAAAACGGCGATAATTTAGCGTGGGTCTTGCTAATATGCCCCTAAGTTTGTTAGCAAATGAATACTTCTTTGACCCTTCCTTAAAAAATGCCCCAGTTTGATGGACCTGCATGAAATGGTGCCAAGGGTATTTGTAAATCAAAAATATTTTGACCCCCTTTTAACTTGTTCCCCTTGGATATGCATGTACCCTGAACTACTAGCTCTCAACCTGACACATATGATGCAGGTTCATCCAATAGCTCTACAGTTATAAGCATTTAAAAATAGATTGGCCTCCCTTTAACTTTGCCCCCTTATTGGACTAGCACAAAACTAGACATAGCAATAAAAAAACAATCCTTTAAAGCTTCTGCCAACTTTTGTGCAGATTTATCACACACTGCCAATGTTATTAGCATCTGAACACTCTTTGCCCCCTCTTTTTAACTCAACCCCCACCCTACAAATGGATCTGCATGAAAAGACCAAGAGAAGGCTAAATGTGCAAAGTCAAATTTTGTGCAGATCCATCAAACAGTGCCAAAGTTATTAGTGAATCAAAAATACTTTTGACCCCTCAATTTAACGTTGCCCCCCTTTGGATCATCATGAAACCTGAAGTATGTGCACTGCGTGTAACTTGCAAACAGATTGCCTCATTTGATGCAGATTCATAAAACATCATCAAAGTTAAAAGGAAAATAAATTTATATTGACCCTGCTTTAACTTTGCCCCATTTAATGGATTATCAAAACACCTGATAAACCAATACCCTTCCATTACAAAATACTATGCCTAGACAAATGTTAAAACGTTTCCTACTTTGGATGTGTTCTGTACAGAGCAGCGCACATGCAAAGTCAGAAAAGTTTGGAGAAATAAAAGCATTCTCCAAGTTAATGCCAATGTCAAAGAGGCGTTATTTGTTGGCACAAAACTCTGTCTACTATAGTTAGTAGGCAGGGTTTTGAGGAAAAAACCATGGGTGATGGCAAGAAAATGCTCATGCACCACTTATAGAAAGCACCTGATGCAAAGTAATACAAAGCAGATAAAAATGCTCCTTTGCGTTACGTTTAGACAACTT
Organism: Calotriton arnoldi; assembly: GCA_963921515.1. NCBI lineage: Eukaryota > Metazoa > Chordata > Amphibia > Caudata > Salamandridae > Calotriton > Calotriton arnoldi. Next base: position 898,933 of record CAWUFW010002165.1, read on the forward strand.
TCCAGTGCAAAAGTTGAGTAAAGTTCAAATAAACATTTTGTTCCAGTTCGGCATCACTTTTTGGAATTTTTTTTAGTAAATCAGCATCAAGTGTCTCCCAAATTTCATGCATATTCCTCAAAATGCGTCAATGTTGTAAGCAAATCAACACTTGTTTTTTCAACTGACAAGATATACAAATTTGTTAACTCTTTCAAACTTACTCACTCTCACAACACCAACCCAACAAAAACACGTCTTCTGATTAAAGTTTTTCTTTCTTGATACATTTGGTGTAAATCTGTTCAGTAGTTTTGGCTGTAGGTGTGAGCAAAAATTCCTTTTGAAGCTAAAATAGGAAAATGCATCTTTTTTTACGTAACCTTTTTTTCCTTGTCCAGAATTGCATGATATTTGGAATCTATTTTGATTACAATAACTAAGTGCCTATTTTGGTGCAGATCCATGAACGAAATTGGCCAACCAAAGAATGCCTTCCCATGTAAAGGGCTGAACTATAACTACCCAGTTGAGACTGCCACTATGAGATATTGTTGTTAACAATTGTAATATTTTGAACAGAAATGTTTTACAAAACGAACAGTACCAGCACAGAATTAAATTATTAGGTGGTAAGGCTGGAGCCAAAGTGATTAGCTTTAAAGCATTAAAAGACACTTGCTTGAGTCATCTAGAGAATAAGCGCTGGCTAGTGGAGAGGAGGAAAAAATCAGTCATGGACAACCACCTGATGACAACATGTATAGGCCTACAACCTTATCTGGCATTGGTACAGAGTAGTTATTGTCGAATGCTTTTAGCTCGATTTCGATGCGGGTCGTTTTTTAGACTGGTCACGTTTCCTGAAAAAAATGATTGGTCTAGTAGGTTGCCCATTTGTCCATGTGACGATATATCAATTCAAACAACACTGCACTGCACTTTATTCTGTAAGTATTATGTTACACCAAGAAAAAAGCTTCTAATTCCCACTCTTAGAAGCTGGGGTCTAAGACAATGTAGAACAGCCTTTTTAAGATTACAATTGCTGGAAAATGAACAAATCATTATGATTGTTTCCTTGTTTTTAAAGGCTATTATTAAGTATCGAAATACAATGTGATTTACCCATGAAAATTGTGTGTATATATATGAATTATCTATCTGACCCTGTAATATAATATGTAACATAAGAAGAGGACAACGTTTTTGAATCATGTAATAACATTGTGATAATAATTTTTTTATTATTATCCCTGTTCTTAATAATTTGTGTTTTTATGACCTCTTAAACTAAACCACAGAAACTCTTTGCAGCTTTTGCACACTATGCATTACGTGACCTCTTTGGATTTTGTTTTATAATGTTTTTATATAATCTGTTTTTACTGTATTAACTTTTTTATCAAGTCAATGTTGAATTTATTGTGTTATAATATGCTTTTATGGTTGTAAACTATTACACCGAATAAAGCTTCTTTTGATTTGATTTGATTAGCTTTGGTGTAAATTATTGCACCACTTGGGTGGATAAATTTAGTGAAGACAGATACATTTTTCAGCACTTCATTCTATCTAGTCATGTATGCATGTATACATATAGATATATATGGGGTGACTGAGAAATAGTCATTCATTACTCTCTTTTCACATACGGTGACATTTGAATGTTTTTTTGAATTCTTAGAGGGCAGCACTTGATCGAATGCCTGGTGACTTGTCCTGGCAGCTACAGCTCTGATTCACAAAACAGGGTTCAGAGAGCCTCAAATCTACTCTCTTAAATTCACTTCCACATTTGAAGAGATTTCTGACATTTTAGAGACACTGAATGAGTACCAGTATAACTCCTAGAAATCAAAGTGTTTTCTGGAGTTATTCCTACTATTCCAAATCATCACATGTCATTCATGCACAAATAGGCATGTGAAACCTTTCCTTTTTTAGAGGAAGAACACATTTACCTATAGAGTAACTCTTTTACCTACACCCTCAAGGTAATATGAGAACGTTCCCGTCTCTTTTTCTCCCTGGAAAGGTATTTATTCCTGCTCTTTACATGAACAAGAGTAGATTAAAATATGTTTCCAAGACAGGAAATGATGAATAATCACAAATGTATGAGTCTGTGGTTGTTCACTGCATGGTAGAGCTAGAACCCTTCCTACATAATGAAACCCTAAACATTATTCCTTTGTCGAGTACACTTTACTGTTCATATATTCAATTAATCCAGAATCCATTAATCATAATGTGGAATTCCAAAGGGCAAATTACCTTCTCTAACACACATAAACATGGATGTGCCAACGAAATTGAGTAGACAATATAGAAGACCCTTCCATCTCAAAGTCCTGAAATGGAAAGAGCTAGATCTAGAATAACACAATGACAACCGTGTAACAATGTGAATAAATATAAATGGAGTCCAGTATATCCTTCAATTTACAGGATGATTCGAAGGAAAACATTGCATAGGAAGTTTACTTCTGGGAGATCACAAGAACTAATTCCTCTTGGCTTCCCTCTTCCATTTTGTATGAAGCAGAAAACAACTCCAAACAGTATTAAACAAATAATATTGCAAACATCTGCCATCCATTCTAGAAGCTGATTACAATCAAACTAAAATCTTTCTGTTCCATTGCTTCTCCTTGAATGTAGTATTCGTTTTTCATAAATTGTATGCTAGCCAAAAGCCAAGGAAATCAGAATATATTTTCAAATGCATTTCAAATATTTTTTATTTACATAAATATCACAGCTGAATATCTCCTGGGGGTAGCATTCCAAGCAGCAGTCACCAGTGAAAATTTAAATATATTTCCGAAAGCAGGATAGCCTTCTGTGGCCCAGAGGAGACGAAGACAAGGAGACAGGGACTGATTTAGGAACGCAGTGGTTTATTGTCCGTAATTCAGAGGGGTGTAACGGATACAGGACAACCATAAAGCATAATGTGTTCAGAAAAGGCTCTTTCTCTCTTCCTTCAGAGAGTGGGGTAAGTGGCCAGTCCTTGGTTGAAATGCACGAAAGGAGCTTCGCCAGCGTCTGCTTCCCGGTTCCGTCCTCGGTATCCAGACAGGTAACCCCAAAAAGAAAACAAAAGACTCATAAGGGAAACGTTGTGGCACTTGGTAGAAATCAGGGAAAAAGGAGTGAAGGAACAAACACCCGACCGACACCAGTGACGCCCTACTGCGCTCCCTGCTAGAGGTGCATGCAATTTCCGGCTACCGCAGTTTGTCAGGCTAGCCGTCCCTTCCACCCTGCTTCCCTTTATCCCACACGGCCCCCAGCTGGTCCCATACCTTTTAAGCCCACGACCCTCCTGGGCCGTGGCGGGCTTCTGCGTGTTGCCGGAGTGGGTCCGGCTCCCCTTTTTCCTGGTCTCTGGACGGCGGCGTTTCCGTTAGCTCCGTACCGGCGTCCTGCGTGGTTCTTGTTTTCTGCTCCACTCCTGCTTCCGTGTAACGCCGAAGACCTCCCAGTCCTGGTCCGACGAGAAAGGTTTGGAGTTCCGGTTCTGGTGTCTCCACGTTCGAGAAACAGGTCCGCTGCCCGAACTCCAAGTCCTCCCTCTCTTCCTCTTTGAAGCCCGCCTCATCAGCTGACCCAGTCAGGGGAGGCCGAAGACAGAGGAGAATTAAAGGAACAGCCTGCGGCACCTGAAGGGCTCTGAGAAAAGAGGAGGGGACATGGTGACAGGTAAGACGGCATCTCCCCGATGTTAGAAGCCCCGGAGGAGGAGTCCGCTGGCAGTGCTTCGCCACACCTTCTTAAAGTGATATGATGTTTATTTTGCTAAATAGTGATGTCTTATTTAGTTGAACCTTTACAAAATATTTTGTATAACTTTTAGTTTCTTGATGCAATCAAAAATACATTTAACTAGATAGATTCTCTGATATAAGCATAATTTCATTAGACTTTTAATCCTCATTTGAACAGTGAGCTTACTGGACATAAACATTAGAAGGAATTTCATGGAGGATATTCAGGATCCTGAAATGTAATATCTGGTTTTTATAGATCACAGTTGCAAAGGTGCCAGAAAATGGGGTTGCATGAAATCAAAATGAACCTTCAACGGAAATGTGAGAAGATTTAGGAGCCTTTGCAAAAATGGAAAACCAAATTATCTACTGGCGGTCGCCAGTAGATAGTTATAGTTAGGACCTAGTTTCCATAGGAAAAGCGTTTTTTATTTTCCCAATAACTTTGGCACCGGATGACAAATCTTTGCGAATTTTTCAAAACTCGTAGCCCGCTCCGGTCAGCTCCTGTCTTGAAAGTTTCGGGGTGATTCGGCAAGCGGGGGCTGAGAAAAAAGGGGGGGTCCCAAAACGTGTTTTCTCCATGTTAATTCCCATAGGAAACTTTAGACACGGCTACAGCCCGAACTGCTGAACGGAATTACACCAAATTTGGCAAAAAGGTAGCCCTTGTTTCAGAAAGAGACCTTTTTGTTAAATGGTGTAAATCCGTTCAGTAGTTCCTGAGAAATTAAAAAAAAAGAGGTCAAAAAATGCATTTCCCATAGGAAACTTTAGACACGGCTAGAGCTCGAACTGCTGAATGGAATTACACCAAATTTGGCAAAAAGGTAGTGCTTGGTTCAGAAAGCGCCCTTTTTTTTAAATGGTGTAAATCCGTTCAGTAGTTGCTGAGAAAATCAAAAAATAAAAGTTTCGATATATAGAGGCACGGAGGATCCGCGCACCCTCCCGACCACGAGCTTTATTCTAATTGGCTGTCAACACTCCAAACCAGGAAGTATTGGCAGCCATCTTGTGCCTCAGTAACCGAGGCACAAGAAAAGAGAAAAACAAACGTGAAAAACAAGAAAAGGGGGCAGGGTAGAAACACCCTGACCCCCTAGGCCTGCTCAGGGGGTCCCCAGGGCCAAAAAAAGCATTTTTTTTTAAAAAAATCAGCGAGATTCTCGCACTTAGCGCGAATTTTGGCCGAAAAAAAAAAAAAACGAAGCGCGGGCTCCCGCGTTTCCTTATTATTTAGCTCCCGGGTGGGCCAAGTCCCGGGGGCATGGAGAAATGTAATTGCGGGGGCCCAAGGAGGCTCCCGCAGCCCCGGGGACTGGCCTCGCGGCTCCCGCCCTGCCATAGCAAACTGTGGTTTGGGTTTTGGAAGAGAGAGCAGGAAACCTGCTCTCTCTTCCAAAATCCAAACCAGATTGCTTTCCACACGGGGAGCTGCATGTCAGCAGCTCCCCATGTGGAAAAGCAATGCCGGCTCACGCAGGACGCGGGTAGCCGGCGGGACCGTGGGGGCATTGGGGGTCCCCCACGGTCCCCAACGAGAGGCCAGGCCCCGGGGGATGGGGTCCCCGGGGCCAGAAGTAGCCCAGGAGGCGGGCCACGCGGCCCCCCTCCCCAGTAAAATGAAAAAAAATACGAGGCAGAGCCCCGGGGGATGGGGTCCCCGGGGCTAAGAGAAGCCTCAGGAGGGGGGCCACGCAGCCTCCTTCCTTTGTAAATATAAAAAAAAAATTATATAGTGGCCATGCCCCGGCGGATGGGGTCCCCGGGGCCAAAAATGGCCTCGGGAGGGGGGCACGTGGCCCCCTTCCCCAGTAAAATGAAAAAAAATACGAGGCAGAGCCCCGGGGGATGGGGTCCCCGGGGCTAAGAGAAGCCTCAGGAGGGGGGCCACACAGCCCCCCTCCTTTGTAAATATTTTAAAAAAAAATATATATAGTGGCCAGGCCCCGGGCCGAAAATAGCCTCGGGAGAGGGGCCGCGCGGCCCCCTTCCGTTTTATTAAAATGAACAAATTAGGGGACAGGCCCTGGGGGATGGGGTCCCCAGGGCCCAAAAAATAGGAAAGGAAGGGGGGCCACACAGCCCCCCTTCTAAAAAACAAAATTTAAAAAAAAGCCGGCATTGCGCCGGAGGCCCCGCCCCCTCCCAGCAACACTATGCAAACGCGCCCTGTGGAGCGTTTTAAGTTGGGGAATTAATTCCCCTACAATCCTGAGGGTCCCTGGGGGCCAACTAGCCCACCAGGTACCTCCAGTTAGCGCCACAGGGCTGCGTTGCAGAGAGGTGGTCTGAGGCCACGCCCCTTTTTACACCTCTCTGCAACGCAGCTCTGTGGCGCTTACTGGAGGTACCTGGTGGGCTAGTTGGACCTCAGGGACCCTCAGGATTGAAGGGGACTTAATCCCCCAACTTAAAACGCGCCACAGGGCGCGTTTGCACAGTGGTGAAGGGAGGGGGCAGGGCCTGATGTGACATGTGTGCAAACAGGCCCTGTGGCGCATTTTAAGTTGGGGAATTAATTCCCCTTCAATCCTGATGGTCCCTGGGGGCCAACTAGCTCACCAGGTACCGCCAGTAAGCGCCAAAGGGCTGCGTTGCAGAGAGGTGGTCCGAGGCCACGCCCCTTTTAACACTGCTCTGCAACGCAGCTCTGTGGCGCTTACTGGAGGTACCTGGTGGGCTAGTTGGACCCCAAGGATTCAAGGGGACTTTATCCCCCAACTTAAAACGCGCCACAGGGCGCGTTTGCACAGTGGTGAAGGGAGGGGGCAGGGCCTGAGGTGACATGTGTGCAAACACGCCCTGTGGCGCGTTTTAAGTTGGGGAATTAATTCCCCTTCAATCCTGAGGGCCCCTGGGGGCCAACTAGGCCACCAGGTACCTCCAGTAAGCGCCACAGGCCTGCGTTGCAGAGAGGTGGTCCAGGCCACGCCCCTTTTTACACCTCTCTGCAACGCAGCTCTGTGGCGCTTACTGGAGGTACCTGGTGGGCTAGTTGGACCCCAGGGACCCTCAGGATTGAAGGGGACTTAATCCCCCAACTTAAAACGCGCCACAGGGCACGTTTGCACAGTGGTGAAGGGAGGGGGCAGGGCCTGATGTGACATGTGTGCAAACAGGCCCTGTGGCGCATTTTAAGTTGGGGAATTAATTCCCCTTCAATCCTGATGGTCCCTGGGGGCCAACTAGCTCACCAGGTACCGCCAGTAAGCGCCAAAGGGCTGCGTTGCAGAGAGGTGGTCTGAGGCCACGCCCCTTTTTACACCGCTCTGCAACGCAGCTCTGTGGCACTTACTGGAGGTACCTGGTGGCCTAGTTGAACCCCAGGGACCCTGAGGATTCAAGGGGACTTTATCCCCCAACTTAAAACGCGCCACAGGGCGCGTTTGCACAGTGGTGAAGGGAGGGGGCGGGGCCTGAGGTGACATGTGTGCAAACACGCCCTGTGGCGCGTTTTAAGTTGGGGAATTAATTCCCCATCAATCCTGAGGGCCCCTGGTGGCCAACTAGGCCACCAGGTACCTCCAGTAAGCGCCACAGGCCTGCGTTGCAGAGAGGTGGTCCAGGCCACGCCCCTTTTTACACCTCTCTGCAACGCAGCTCTGTGGCGCTTACTGGAGGTACCTGGTGGGCTAGTTGGACCCCAGGGACCCTCAAGATTCAAGGGGACTTAATCCCCCAACTTAAAACACGCCACGGGGCGCGTTTGCACGGTGGTGAAGGGAGGGGGTGGGGCCTGAGGTGACATGTGTGCAAACACGCCCTGTGGCGCGTTTTAAGTTGGGGAATTAATTCCTCTTCAATCCTGAGGGTCCCTGGGGGCCAACAACCCCACCAGGTACCTCCAGTAAGCGCCACTGCGCTGCGTTGCAGAGAGGTGGGCCAGGCCACGCCCGTTTTTACACCTCTCTGCAACGCAGCTCTGTGGCGCTTACTGTAGGTACCTGGTGGGCTAGTTGGACCCCAGGGACCCTCAGGATTCAAGGGGACTTAATTCCCCAACTTACAACGTGCCAGGGCGTGCGTTTGCAGAGTGGTGGAGAAAGGGGGCATGGCCTTTGTCTACCTCTCACCAATCCCACTGCGTGGGGCTTACTGGAGGTAAAAGGTAGGCTAGTTGGCCCCTAAAGGACCCCCAGCAGTGAAGGGGACTTCAATCCCCATCCAAGAGCGTGCCAGGGAGCGCGTTTGTAGAGTGGTGGGCAAAGTGGGCGTGGCCTGGTACGAGTACTTACCAGTGCTGCTGTGTGGGACTGACTGGAGGTAATAGTTTGGGAAGTTGGCCCCCAAGGATGTCCTTGGGGGCCAATTACCCTCTTGTTACCTCCAGTAAGTCCCACACAGTGGGATTGCTAAGACGTCTTCGGAGGCCATGGCCCCCTTTCTCTACCACTCTGCAAACATGCCTCGTGGCAGACTACGGGATGGGGGATGAAGTCCAATTTAGTCCTGAGGGAGTTTGGGGGCCAAGAATCCCTCCTGGTACCTCCTGTAAGTCCTACGCAGCGGAATTCCTGCGCGTTGGTTGGACGCTCAGCACCCTTTCTCCACCACTCTGCAAACGCGACTACTAGTTAAAGTAGCATATTTCTGCACCTCTGACTTAGAGGTAGTTTTAATCCCCTGCCCTATTATGTACTGGGGCCTTACAGAGGAGGTCATGCTAATCACAGGGGTACCCCAACGCATAGTGTTCCCTAGTGTATGTAGGTGTTTTCACTGTATTCTAAGTGTCTTTTAGCATAGCACTGGCTCTAGGCCTGGTTAGTCAGAGTCAGTTACCACCAGTACCCGTCTGAAAAAGTTGTGGGCACATGATGATTTTGCAACAGAATCCTATTTGATAATATATAGATGTTCACAAAAAATGATCAAATCTATGACTTCTATGGTCTAGCATAAACTCCAAATTCAAAAATGCATTATTACTCATGAACATGAGATTTAAACTGTTTGAAATTTGATAAAATATTACTTAAGGACTATACAAAAATCCTACAAGGGGACCAGATGGTCACTATGCTCGTTTTCCACACGTTAATTATTTTCGAGACTGCCAGCGTGGGATCTACGTTTCCCCAGCAAGAAATGCCTTGCCCAGGAGACTGGCGCCACTGGTGACTGGGCACCGCGGACGCCTATGCCGATGCAGTGAGGTTTGTTTGGCGCAATCATTTTGTTCATCGGTCCCCTTCAACCCCGAGTTTGTGCCTTATCAGAACTTTATTTTAATGCTGCCCGTCTACTATGATATTGAGACATTTGCCTTTGCCCTGGTTATAGGCACCTTGATACTGACATTGCACCGGATATTTGTTTGTATACTTCTGCTATGCATGAGACCATCAAGTGGCATTATGGGATGGTAGTCCCATGTGGTTCCGAGCATGTGCTGGGGGATTGACATTCAAGTCGAGAGTTCACACTTTTTGTGTGTAATTTTACTCCGGGATGTAGCTGCTATTATCCTGTTCCCGTGCCTCTAGGTGTTTGGTCTCTTGGGATCTTGATATTTGCATCACGGCAGAAGCTAATTCTGATCTCACAGCCTAGGTCAGATGTGGACTTGTCAGAGACTGTCTTCATTTAGCGAATTCAGTGACGTTTAGCAGCATGTTCTTTTAATATAATCAACTTATTTTATTTTTAATTTTAGGCATTACAGGATGAGAAGTTTGGCGGCACAATGTATATACCTGTAAATATTCCCAGGATGGCGGGCGACTTGTATTTTGTTTGCGTGCTATTTCATATGCCCATGCAATGTATAATAATGGTATATTATATTAATAATAATGTGCACTGTGCAATTTATACATTAGAATAGGCTTTACCTGAAACATCGCTGATTTTCAGCTGAAGAGAGCATTTTGATGTCGCATAGGGCTCACATGGTGTTTGCATACTCATTAGTATGTTTTCTATGTCTACCTATGGCCCAAGTGGGAAGGGCTATGTATTTTGTTTGTGCAATGGCGCCAACCAGATTGATAAAGGCTTCCAGTAAGCCGAAACGCGTCTCTTTTATCCCTGGTATTGAGGATGACCTTACTAAATAAAACAGATGCTGTATCCTGACTGCCTCAAGTCCGTGCCTTCTTCCATGGATATTTCTGTGGGAGCTGGTTGTTGTGTTCATATATATATATATACAGTCAGTCACGTACCTACTAAATCCTCCATACAGACACTTATACACTCACTCATTCTTCAATACAGCTTGGCATATATATAAAACAAATTTAAACTTTACAGAAACACACAGTCACTGGATGATGTCATCAGTGATGTCATCAGTGATGTCATTTGAGATGTCATCAGTGATGTCACTGACCATGTCATGAATGATGTAATATGTGACGTCATCAGGAGTGCAGTGCGGGGGCGCGAGTTATAGTTAGCTGAACTAACTATAACGCCGGAATTTCTATGGTTTTGTACGAGTGAAATGTCCAACTAACTATAACGTTTCTGAAACCTATGGTTTTTTCAGTGAATTTCTAGGGTTTTTAAATGCTAATTTCTAACTATAACGTGCCTGAAACCTATGGTTTTTTCAGTGAATTTCAAAGGTTTTTAAATGAAAATTTGTAAGTCTAATGTACCTCAATCCTATGTTTTTTTATTTTATATATATATACATATATATATATTTTAAAAAAATTGTGAATAATTTTTAGTTAGGAAAACTATATTCATTCATTTTTTTTTTTATATTATACAGAAGTCGCGCACCCTTCGCGCATCCTACATGATGGCTGCGCGCATTCCTGTAGCCATTTTGAAAAGTCGCGCTGGGGTCGCGACTTCAGCGTAATTTGTAAAGTATGAAATATCTTTAAATTAATTATAAATAAAAGTTTTCCTTTAAGTGTTTGTCAAAATGTATTAATAAAAGTATTTTTAAAGTATTATTTTCAATATAATTTCGACGAAAGTAAAGTTATGAAATGCGCGGTGTAGCCGCTTAATGTGCGCGACATCTCCCAGCGCGTATTTCCGGGGTCGTGCCGTGATCACGCTGAGATCGCACCGAAGTCGCGACTTCGGCGTATTTTTAAAGTTGAAAAAATGACTATAGAAAGTTTGAATATGATATTAGACTGAACAGTTTTGCTAATATACTTATTAAAAGTTTATAGAAATTTTTATTTATAGTGTATAATGATATATATGATTTTCGCGGGTGCGCGAAGGGTGCGTGACTAATGCGCGCACCCTACGCGACTTCATGTCAGCAAAAGAAAAAGGAATCTGATTGGTTGAAATCAATTTCATTGTGAAAGAGGAGGATCCATCCTTCTGATATTTCCCTTACTTTTTGTCCTTGATAGAGAGAAGACCTGTTTCTTGCTTCTCTTTATATTGATATACCTTTTTTGTGTGTTTGTTTATTTTTAATACAACTATGGCTTCTAGTTTTGCCGAAGTTGATCCACTTGCAGTAGAGGAGGAAGAACAGATGGTGCAGCAGAAGAAGAAAAGAAAGGAAAGCATTGTTTGGTCCTTTTTTAGTGTACAAGAGGACCTGCGATGGATGCTGCTTCTGCCTCCCGTAACCTGGAATGGCACGGTACGGTCATACTGCGGTGGGACGCACACTCATTGACCTCTCATGGCACTGCTCCACACTTCGGGGAGGACGCTTTCCATTAGCTGTGTTTTCTGATGACGTGTCGCGCCAGCCCCGTCCAACAACAGAACTCCTTTAGATCCAAACAGACTCTTCCATCTCTCACCGGAAGTGAAACCAGGCCACGCGGACACTTTCACAATACAACAGCCGGGAATGCACTTTTCGGTAAAAAGACACATTCCTTCCTCCTAATTTATCATATAAACGACTCACTGAAGAACAGGGGCCAGCTTCGATCGGTAAACAGCCGTTACAACGACTTTTACTTCACAATACGATTACAACGCATGCATTACCACGCATGCGTTGTACATCAGCGAGTCACTACTACGCATTTTTTTAGAACGCATGGTCATTTACCACGCATGCCTTTACAACGAATTTCCTTGTAAAGGTATGTATGGTAAATGACCATGCGTTCTAAAAAAACTGTAGACGATCCACGTCGTTGTAAGGAAACAGAGGCTGTTCCGTTTCCTCACAACGACGTGCACCGCCCCTCAGAGACGATGTGAAGCAGGAACCACGAGGAGAGAGGAACCATGAGGAGTGAGAGGTAAGGGGGATTGGGCATGGGGTGGGGGTTACTTTTCTAGGGTTTAGGGTAGTGCAGTGGTGTTTGGGTAGTGAAGGGGGTCGTGCTGGGGGTAGTGTTTTAGGGTTTAGGGTAGTGCAGTGGTGTTTGTGTAGTGTAGGGGGTCGTGCTGGGGGTAGTGTTTTAGGGTTTAGGGTAGTGCAGTGGTGTTTGGGTAGTGTAGGGGGTCGTGCTGGGGGTAGTGATTTAGGGTTTAGGGTAGTGCAGTGGTGATTTGTGTAGTGTAGGGGGTCATGCTGGCGGTAGTGTTTAGGGTTTAGGGTAGTGCAGTGGTGTTTGTGTAGTGTAGAGGGTCGTGCTGGGGGTAGTGTTTTAGGGTTTAGGGTAGTGCAGTGGTGTTTGTGTAGTGTAGGGGGTCGTGCTGGGGGTAGTGTTTTAGGGTTTAGGGTAGTGCAGTGGTGTTTGGGTAGTGTAGGGCGTTGTGCTGGGGGTAGTGTTTTAGGGTTTAGGGTAGTGCAGTGGTGTTTGTGTAGTGTAGGGGGTCATGCTGGGGGAAGTGTTTTAGGGTTTAGGGTAGTGCAGTGGTGTTTGGGTAGTGTAGGGGGTCATGCTGGGGGTAGTGTTTAGGGTTTAGGGTAGTGCAGTGGTGATTTGGGTAGTGTAGGGGGTCCTGCTGGTGGTAGTGTTTTAGGGTTTAGGGTAGTGCAGTGGTATTTGGGTTGTGTAGGGGGTCGTGCTGGTGGTAGTGTTTTAGGGTTTAGGGTAGTGCAGTGGTGTTTGGGTAGTGTAGGGGTCGTGCTGGGGTAGATTTAGAGTTTAGGGTAGTGCAGTGGTGTTTGGGTAGTGTAGGGGGTCGTGCTGGGGGTAGTGTTTTAGGGTTTAGGGTAGTGCAGTGGTGTTTGGGTAGTGTAGGGAGTCGTGCTGGGAGTAGTGTTTTAGGGTTTAGGGTAGTGCAGTGGTGTTTGGGTAGTGTAGGGAGTCGTGCTGGGTGTAGTGTTTTAGGGTTTAGGGTAGTGCAGTGGTGTTTGGATAGTGTAGGAGGTCGTGCTGGGGGTAGTGTTTTAGGGTTTAGGGTAGTGCAGTGGTGTTTGAGTAGTGTAGGGGGTCAGCTGGGGGTAGTGTTTTAGGGTTTAGGGTAGTGCAGTGGTGTTTGTGTAGTGTAGGGGGTCGTGCTGGGGGTAGTGTTTTAGGGTTTAGGGTAGTGCAGTGGTGTTTGTGTAGTGTAGGGGGTAGTGCTGGGGGTAGTGTTTTAGGGTTTAGGGTAGTGCAGTGGTGTTTGGGTAGTGTAGGGAGTCGTGCTGGGGGTAGTGTTTTAGGGTTTAGGGTAGTGCAGTGGTGTTTGTGTTAGTGTAGGGGGTCGTGCTGGGGTAGTATTTTAGGGTTTAGGGTAGTGCAGTGGTGTTTGGGTAGTGTAGGGAGTCGTGCTGGGGGTAGTGTTTTAGGGTTTAGGGTAGTGCAGTGGTGTTTGGGTAGTGTAGGGGGTCGTGCTGGGGGTAGTGTTTTAGGGTTTAGGGTAGTGCAGTGGTGTTTGGGTAGTGTAGGGAGTCGTGCTGGGGGTAGTGTTTTAGGGTTTAGGGTAGTGCAGTGGTGTTTGTGTAGTGTAGGGGGTCGTGCTGGGGTAGTGTTTTAGGGTTTAGGGTAGTGCAGTGGTGTTTGTGTAGTGTAGGGGTAGTGCTGGGGTAGTGTTTTAGGGTTTAAGGTAGTGCAGTGGTGTTTGTGTAGTGTAGGGGTAGAGCTGGTGGTAGTGTTTTAGGGTTTAGGGTAGTGCAGTGGTGTTTGGGTAGTGTAGGGGATCGTTCTGGGGTAGTGATTTAGGGTTTAGGGTAGTGCAGTGGTGTTTGTGTAGTGTAGGGGGTCGTGCTGGAGGTAGATTTAGGGTTTAGGGTAGTGCAGTGGTGTATGTGTAGTGTAGGGGGTCTTGCTGGGGGTAGTGTTTTAGGGTTTAGGGTAGTGCAGTGGTGTTTGGGTAGTGTAGGGGGTCGTGCTGGGGGTAGTATTTTAGGGTTTAGGGTAGTGCAGTGGTGTTTGTGTAGTGTAGGGGGTCGTACTGGGGGTAGTGTTTTAGGGTTTAGGGTAGTGCAGTGGTATTTGGGTAGTGTAGGGGGTCATGCTGGGGTAGTGTTTTAGGGTTTAGGGTAGTGCAGTGGTGTTTGTGTAGTGTAGGGGGTCATACTAGGGGTAGTATTTTAGGGTTTATGGTAGTGCAGTGGTGTTTGTGTAGTATAGGGGGTCATGCTGGGATAGTGTTTTAGGATTTAGGGTAGTGCAGAGGTATTTGTGTAGTGTAGGGGGTCGTGCTGGGGGTAGTGTTTTACGGTTTAGGGTAGTGCAGTGGTGTTTGTGTAGTGTAGGGGGTCGTGCTGGGGGTAGGTTTAGGGTTTAGGGTAGTGCAGTGGTGTTTGTGTAGTGTAGGGGGTCGTGCTGGGGGCAGTGTTTTAGGGTTTAGGGTAGTGCAGTGGTGTTTGGGTAGTGTAGGGGGTCATGCTGGGGGTAGTGTTTTAGGGTTTAGGGTAGTGCAGTGGTGTTTGTGTAGTGTAGGGGGTAGTGCTGGGGGTAGTGTTTTAGGGTTTAGGGTAGTGCAGTGGTGTTTGTGTAGTGTAGGGGGTCGTGCTGGGAGTAGATTTAGGGTTTAGGGTAGTGCAGTGGTGTTTGGGTAGTGTAGGGGGTCATGCTGGGGGTAGTGTTTTAGGGTTGAGGGTAGTGCAGTGGTGTTTGTGTAGTGTAGGGGGTCGTGCTGGGGGTAGATTTAGGGTTTAGGGTAGTGCAGTGGTGTTTGGGTAGTGTAGGGAGCCGTGCTGGTGGTAGTGTATTAGGGTTTAGGGTAGTGCAGTGGTGTTTGTGTAGTATAGGGGGTCGTGCTGGGGGTAGTGTTTTAGGGTTTAGGGTAGTGCAGTGGTGTTTGTGTAGTGTAGGAGGTCATGCTGGGGGTAGTGTTTTAGGGTTTAGGGTAGTGCAGTGGTGTTTGTGTAGTGTAGGGGGTCATGCTGGGGGTAGTGTTTTAGGGTTTAGGGTAGTGCAGTGGTGTTTGGGTAGTGTCGGGGGTCGTGCTGGGGGTAGTGTTTTAAGGTTTAGGGTAGTGCAGTGGGGTTTGTGTAGTGTAGGGTATCGTGTTTTAGGGTAGTGCAGTGGTGTTTGGGTAGTGTAGGGGGTCGTGCTGCGGAGTAGTGTTTTAGGGTTTAGGGTAGTGCAGTGGTGTTTGGGTAGTGTAGGGGTCGTGCTGGGGTAGTGTTTTAGGGTTTATGGTAGTGCAGTGGTGTTTGTGTAGTGTAGGGGGTCGTGCTGGGGGTAGTGTTTTAGGGTTTAGGGTAGTGCAGTGGTGTTTGTGTAGTGTAGGGCGTCGTGCTGGGGGTAGTGTTTTAGGGTTTAGGGTAGTGCAGTGGTGTTTGTGTAGTGTAGGGGGTCATGCTGGGGGTAGTGTTTTAGGGTTTAGGGTAGTGCAGTGGTGTTTGGGTAGTGTAGGGGGTCGTGCTGGGGGTAGTGTTTTAGGGTTTAGGGTAGTGCAGTGGTGTTTGGGTAGTGTAGGGGTCGTGCTGGGGGTAGTGTTTTAGGGTTTAGGGTAGTGCAGTGGTTTTTGGGTAGTGTAGGGGGTCGTGCTGGGGGTAGTGTTTTAGGGTTTAGGGTAGTGCAGTGGTATTTGGGTAGTGTAGGGGGTCGTGCTGGTGGTAGTGTTTTAGGGTTTAGGGTAGTGCAGTGGTGTTTGGGTAGTGTAGGGGGTCGTGCTGGGGGTAGTGTTTTAGGGTTTAGGGTAGTGCAGTGGTGTTTGTGTAGTGTAGGAGGTCATGCTGGGGGTAGTGTTTTAGGGTTTAGGGTAGTGCAGTGGTGTTTGTGTAGTGTAGGGGGTCGTGCTGGGGGTAGTGTTTTAGGGTTTAGGGTAGTGCAGTGGTGCTTGTGTAGTGTAGGGGGTCGTGCTGGGGGTAGTGTTTTAGGGTTTAGGGTAGTGCAGTGGTGTTTGTGTAGTGTAGGGGGTCAGTGCTGGGGGTAGTGTTTTAGGGTTTAGGGTAGTGCAGTGGTGTTTGTGTAGTGTAGGGGGTCGTGCTGGGGGTAGTGTTTTAGGGTTTAGGGTAGTGCAGTGGTGTTTGTGTAGTGTAGGGGGTCGTGCTGGGGGTAGTGTTTTAGGGTTTAGGGTAGTGCAGTTGGTGTTTGGGTAGTGTAGGGGGTCATGCTGGGGGTAGTGTTTTAGGGTTTAGGGTAGTGCAGTGGTGTTTGGGTAGTGTAGGGGGTCGTGCTGGGGTAGTGTTTAGGGTTTAGGGTAGTGCAGTGGTGTTTGGGTAGTGTAGGGAGTTGTGCTGGGGGTAGTGTTTTAGGGTTTAGGGTAGTGCAGTGGTGTTTGTGTAGTGTAGGGAGGTCATGCTGGGGGTAGTGTTTTAGGGTTTAGGGTAGTGCAGTGGTGTTTGTGGTAGTGTAGGGGGTAGTGCTGGGGGTAGTGTTTTAGGGTTTAGGGTAGTGCAGTGGTGTTTGTGTAGTGTAGGGGGTCGTGCTGGTGGTAGTGTTTTAGGGTTTAGGGTAGTGCAGTGGTGTTTGTGTAGTGTAGGGGGTCAGTGCTGGGGGTAGTGTTTTAGGGTTTAGGGTAGTGCAGTGGTGTTTGGGTAGTGTAGTGGGTCGTGCTGGGAGTAGTGTTTTAGGGTTTAGGGTAGTGCAGTGGTGTTTGTGTAGTGTAGGGGGTCATGCTGGGGGTAGTGTTTTAGGGTTTAGGGTAGTGCAGTGGTGTTTGGTGTAGTGTAGGGAGTCGTGCTGGGGGTAGTGTTTTAGGGTTTAGGGTAGTGCAGTGGTGTTTGGGTAGTGTAGGGGGTCATGCTGGGGTAGATTTGGGTTTAGGGTAGTGCAGTGGTGTTTGGGTAGTGTAGGGAGTCGTGCTGGGAGTAGTGTTTTAGGGTTTAGGGTAGTGCAGTGGTGTTTGTGTAGTGTAGGGGTCGTGCTGGGGTATTGTTTTAGGGTTTAGGGTAGTGCAGTGGTGTTTGGGTAGAGTAGGGGGTAGTGCTGGGGGTAGTGTTTTAGGGTTTAAGGTAGTGCAGTGGTGTTTGTGTAGTGTAGGGGTAGAGCTGGTGGTAGTGTTTTAGGGTTTAGGGTAGTGCAGTGGTGTTTGGGTAGTGTACGGGATCGTTCTGGGGTAGTGTTTTAGGGTTTAGGGTAGTGCAGTGGTGTTTGTGTAGTGTAGGGGGTCGTGCTGGAGGTAGATTTAGGGTTTAGGGTAGTGCAGTGGAGTATGGGTAGTGTAGGGGGTCTTACTGGGGGTAGTGTTTTAGGGTTTAGGGTAGTGCAGTGGTGTTTGGGTAGTGTAGGGGGTCGTGCTGGGGGTAGTATTTTAGGGTTTAGGGTAGTGCAGTGGTGTTTGTGTAGTGTAGGGGGTCGTACTGGGGGTAGTGTTTTAGGGTTTAGGGTAGTGCAGTGGTGTTTGTGTAGTGTAGGGGGTCATGCTGGGGTAGTGTTTTAGGGTTTAGGGTAGTGCAGTGGTGTTTGTGTAGTGTAGGGGGTCATACTAGGGGTAGTATTTTAGGGTTTATGGTAGTGCAGTGGTGTTTGTGTAGTATAGGGGGTCGTGCTGGGGTAGTGTTTTAGGGTTTAGGGTAGTGCAGTGGTGTTTGTGTAGTGTAGGGGGTCGTGCTGGGGGTAGTGTTTTACGGTTTAGGGTAGTGCAGTGGTGTTTGTGTAGTGTAGGGGGTCGTGCTGGGGGTAGGTTTAGGGTTTAGGGTAGTGCAGTGGTGTTTGTGTAGTGTAGGGGGTCGTGCTGGGGGCAGTGTTTTAGGGTTTAGGGTAGTGCAGTGGTGTTTGGGTAGTGTAGGGGGTCATGCTGGGGGTAGTGTTTTAGGGTTTAGGGTAGTGCAGTGGTGTTTGTGTAGTGTAGGGGGTAGTGCTGGGGGTAGTGTTTTAGGGTTTAGGGTTGTGCAGTGGTGTTTGTGTAGTGGAGGGGGTCGTGCTGGGAGTAGATTTAGGGTTTAGGGTAGTGCAGTGGTGTTTGGGTAGTGTAGGGGGTCATGCTGGGGGTAGTGTTTTAGGGTTGAGGGTAGTGCAGTGGTGTTTGTGTAGTGTAGGGGGTCGTGCTGGGGGTAGATTTAGGGTTTAGGGTAGTGCAGTGGTGTTTGGGTAGTGTAGTGTAGGGGGTCGTACTGGGGTAGTGTTTTAGGTTTTAGGGTAGTGCAGTGGTATTTGTGTAGTGTAGGGGGTCGTGCTGGGGGTAGTGTTTTATGGTTTAGGGTTGTACAGTGGTGTTTTGTAGTGTAGAGGGTCGTGCTGGGGGTAGTGTTTTAGGGTTTAGGGTAGTGCAGTGGTGTTTGTGCAGTGTAGGGGGTCGTGTTTTAGGGTAGTGCAGTGGTGTTTGGGTAGTGTAGGGGGTCGTGCTGGGGGTAGTGTTTTAGGGTTTAGGGTAGTGCAGTGGTGTTTGTGTAGTGTAGTGTAGGGGGTCGTGCTGGGGTAGTGTTTTAGGTTTTAGGGTAGTGCAGTGGTATTTGTGTAGTGTAGGGGGTCGTGCTGGGGGTAGTGTTTTATGGTTTAGGGTAGTGCAGTGGTGTTTGTGTAGTGTAGGGGGTCGTGCTGGGGTAGTGTTTTAGGGTTTAGCGTAGTGCAGTGGTGTTTGTGTAGTGTAGGGGCCTGTGCTGGGGGTAGATTTAGGGTTTAGGGTAGTGCAGTGGTGTTTGTGTAGTATAGGAGGTCATGCTGGGGGTAGTGTTTTAGGGTTTAGGGTAGTGCAGTGGTGTTTGGGTAGTGTAGGGGGTCGTACTGGGGGTAGTGTTTTAGGGTTTAGGGTAGTGCAGTGGTTTTTGGGTAGTGTCGGGGGTCGTGCTGGGGGTAGTATTTTAGGGTTTAGGGTAGTGCAGTGGTATTTGGGTAGTGTAGGGGGTCATGATGGGGTAGATTTAGGGTTTAGGGTAGTGCAGTGGTGATTGTGTAGTGTAGGAGGTCGTGCTTGGGTTGTGTTTTAGGGTTTAGGGTAGTGCAGTGGTTGTGTAGTGTAGGGGGTCATGCTGGGGGTAGTGGTTTTAGGGTAGTGCAGTGGTGTTTGTGTAGTGTAGGGGGTCGTGTTTTAGGGTTTAGGGTAGTGCAATGGTGTTTGGGTAGTGTAGGGGGTCGTGCTGGGGGTAGTGTTTTAGGGTTTAGGGTAGTGCAGTGGTGTTTGGGTAGTGTAGGGGGTCATGCTGGGAATAGATTTAGGGTTTAGGGTAGTGCAGTGGTGTTTGGGTAGTGTAGGGAGTCGTGCTGGGGGTAGAGTTTTAGGGTTTAGGGTAGCGCAGTGGTGTTTGTGTAGTGTAGTGGGTCATGCTGGGGGTAGTGTTTTAGGGTTTAGGTAGTGCAGTGGTGTTTGTGTAGTATAGGGGGTCATGCTGGGGGTAGTGTTTTAGGGTTTAGGGTAGTGCAGTGGTGTTTGGGTAGTGTAGGGGTCGTGCTGGGGTAGTGTTTTAGGGTTTAGGGTAGTGCAGTGGTGTTTGGGTAGTGTAGGGGGTTGTGCTGGGGGTAGTGTTTTAGGGTTTAGGGTAGTGCAGTGGTGTTTGGGTAGTGTAGGGAGTCGTGCTGGGGGTAGTGTTTTAGGGTTGAGGGTAGTGCAGTGGTGTTTGTGTAGTGTAGGGGGGCGTGCTGGTGTAGATTTAGGGTTTAGGGTAGTGCAGTGGTGTTTGGGTAGTGTAGGGAGCCGTGCGGGGGGTAGTGTTTTAGGGTTTAGGGAAGTGCAGTGGTGTTTGTGTAGTGTAGGGGGTCATGCTGGGGGTAGTGTTTTAGGGTTTAGGGTAGTGCAGTGGTGTTTGTGTAGTGTAGGGGTCGTGCTGGGGGTAGTGTTTTAGGGTTTACGGTAGTGCAGTGGTGTTTTGTAGTGTAGGGGGTCGTGCTGGGGGTAGTGTTTTAGGGTAGTGCAGTGGTGTTTGTGTAGTGTAGGGGGTTGTGCTGGGGGTAGTGTTTTAGGGTTTAGGGTAGTGCAGTGGTGTTTGTGTAGTGTAGGGGGTCGTGTATTAGGGTTTATGGTAGTGCAGTGGTGTTTGGGTAGTGTAGGGGGTTGTGCTGGGGGTAGTGTTTTAGGGTTTAGGGTAGTGCAGTGGTGTTTGGGTAGTGTAGGGGATCGTGCTGGGGTAGTGTTTTAGGGTTTAGGGTAGTGCAGTGGTGTTTGTGTAGTGTAGGGGGTCGTGCTGGAGGTAGATTTAGGGTAGTGCAGTGGTGTATGGGTAGTGTAGGGGGTCTTGCTGGGGGTAGTGTTTTAGGGTTTAGGATAGTGCAGTGGTGTTTGGGTAGTGTAGGGGGTCATGCTGGGGGTAGTATTTTAGGGTTTAGGGTAGTGCAGTGGTGTTTCTGTAGTGTAGGGGGTCGTGCTGGGGGTAGTGTTTTAGGGTTTAGGGTAGTGTAGTGGTGTTTGGGTAGTGTAGGGGGTCGTGCTGGGGGTAGTGTTTTAGGGTTGAGGGTAGTGCAGTGGTGTTTGTGTAGTGTAGGGGGTCGTGCTGGGGGTAGATTTAGGGTTTAGGGTAGTGCAGTGGTGTTTGGGTAGTATAGGGAGCCATGCTGGTGGTAATGTATTAGGGTTTAGGGTAGTGCAGTGATGTTTGTGTAGTGTAGGGGGTCGTGCTGGGGGTAGTGTTTTAGGGTTTAGGGTAGTGCAGTGGTGTTTGTGTAGTGTAGAGGGTCATGCTGGGGGTAGTGTTTTAGGGTTTAGGGTAGTGCAGTAGTGTTTTGTAGTGAAGAGGGTCATGCTGGGGGTAGTGTTTTAGGGTTTAGGGTAGTGCAGTGGTGTTTGTGCAGTGTAGGGGGTCGTGCGGGGGTAGTGTTTTAAGGTTTAGGGTAGTGCAGTGGGGTTTGTGTAGTGTAGGGTATCGTGTTTTAGGGTAGTGCAGTGGTGTTTGTGTAGTGTAGGGGGTCGTGCTGGGGGTAGTGTTTTAGGGTTTAGGGTAGTGCAGTGGTGTTTGTGTAGTGTAGGGGGTCGTGCTGGGGTAGTGTTTTAGGGTTTAGGGTAGTGCAGTGGTATTTGTGTAGTGTAGGGAGTCGTGCGGGGGGTAGTGTTTTACGGTTTAGGGTAGTGCAGTGGTGTTTGTGTAGTGTAGGGGGTCGTGCTGGGGTAGTGTTTTAGGGTTTAGCGTAGTGCAGTGGTGTTTGTGTAGTGTAGGGGCCTGTGCTGGGGGTAGATTTAGGGTTTAGGGTAGTGCAGTGGTGTTTGTGTAGTATAGGAGGTCGTGCTGGGGGTAGTGTTTTAGGGTTTAGGGTAGTGCAGTGGTGTTTGGGTAGTGTAGGGGGTCATGCTGGGGGTAGTGTTTTAGGGTTTAGGGTAGTGCAGTGGTGTTTGTGTAGTGTAGGGGGTCAGTGCTGAGGGTAGTGTTTTAGGGTTTAGGGTAGTGCAGTGGTGTTTGTGTAGTGTAGGGGTGTCATGCTGGGTAGTAGATTTAGGGTTTAGGGTAGTGCAGTGGTGTTTGGGTAGTGTAGGGGGTCGTGCTGGGGGTAGTGTTTTAGGGTTGAGGGTAGTGCAGTGGTGTTTGTGTAGTGTAGGGGGTCGTGCTGGGGGTAGATTTAGGGTTTAGGGTAGTGCAGTGGTGTTTGGGTAGTGTAGGGAGCCGTGCTGGGGGTAGTGTATTAGGGTTTAGGGTAGTGCAGTGGTGTTTGTGTAGTATAGGGGGTCATGCTGGGGGTAGTGTTTTAGGGTTTAGGGTAGTGCAGTGGTGTTTGTGTAGTATACAGGGTCATGCTGGGGGTAGTGTTTTAGGGTTTAGGGTTGTGCAGTGGTGTTTTGTAGTGTAGAGGGTCGTGCTGGGGGTAGTGTTTTAGGGTTTAGGGTAGTGCAGTGGTGTTTGTGCACTGTAGGGGCCTGTGCTGGGGGTAGTGTTTTAGGGTTTAGGGTAGTGCAGTAGTGTTTGTGTAGTATAGGAGGTCATGCTGGAGGTCGTTTTTTAGGGTTTAGGGTAGTGTAGTGATGTTTGGATAGTGTAGGGCGTCGTGCTGGGGGTAGTGTTTTAGGGTTTAGGGTAGTGCAGTGGTGTTTGGGTAGTGTCGGGGGTCGTGCTGGGGGTAGTGTTTTAGGGTTTAGGGTAGTGCAGTGGTATTTGGATAGTGTAGGGGGTTGTGCTGCTGGTAGTGTTTTAGGGTTTAGGGTAGTGCAGTGGTGTTTGGGTAGTGTATGGGGTCGTGCTGGGGGTAGTGTTTTAGGGTTTATGGTAGTGCAGTGGTGTTTGTGTAGTATAGGGGGTCGTGCTGGGGGTAGATTTAGGGATTAGGGTAGTGCAGTGGTGTTTGTGTAGTGTAGGGCATCGTGCTGGGGGTAGTGTTTTAGGGTTTAGGGTAGTGCAGTGGTGTTTGTGTAGTATAGGGGGTCATGCTTGGGGTAGTGTTTTAGGGTTTAGGGTAGTGCAGTGGTGTTTGGGTAGTGTAGGGGGTCGTGCTGGGGGTAGTGTTTTAGGGTTTAGGGTAGTGCAGTGGTGTTTGGGTAGTGTAGGGGTCGTGCTGGGGGTAGATTTACGGTTTAGGGTAGTGCAGTGTTTTTTGGGTAGTGTAGGGGGTCGTGCTGTGGGTAGTGTTTTAGGGTTTAGGGTAATGCAGTGGTTTTTGGGTAGTATAGGGGGTCGTGCTGGGGGTAGTGTTTTAGGGTAGTGCAGTGGTGTTTGATAGTGTAGGGGGTCGTGCTGGTGGTAGTGTTTTAGGGTTTAGGGTAGTGCAGTGGTGTTTGGGTAGTGTGGGAGGTCGTGCTGGGGGTAGTGTTTTAGGGTTTAGGGTAGTGCAGTGGTGTTTGTGTAATGTAGGGGGTAGTGCTGGGGGTAGTGTTTTAGGGTTTAGGGTAGTGCAGTGGTGCTTGTCTAGTGTAGGGGGTCGTGCTGGGGGTAGTGTTTTAGGGTTTAGCGTAGTGCAGTGGTGCTTGTGTAGTGTAGGGGGTAGTGCTGGGGGTAGTGTTTTAGGGTTTAGGGTAGTGCAGTGGTGTTTGTGTACTGTAGGGGGTCGTGTTGGGGGTAGTGTTTTAGGGTTTAGGGTAGTGCAGTGGTGTTTGTGTAGTATAGGGGGTCGTGCTGGGGGTAGTGTTTTAGGGTTTAGGGTAGTGCGTTGGTGTTTGGTTAGTATAGGGGGACATGCTGGGGGTAGTATTTTAGGGTTTAGGATAGTGCAGTGGTGTTGGGTAGTGTAGGGGGTCGTGCTGGGGTTAGATTTAGGGTAGTGCAGTGGTATTTGGGTAGTGTAGGGAGTTGTGCTGGGGGTAGTGTTTTAGGGTTTAGGGTAGTGCAGTGGTGTTTGTGTAGTGTAGGGGGTCGTGCTGGGGGTAGTGTTTTAGGGTTTAGGGTAGTGCAGTGGTGTTTGGGTAGTGTAGGGGGTAGTGCTTGGGGTAGTGTTTTAGGGTTTAAGGTAGTGCAGTGGTGTTTGTGTAGTGTAGGGGTAGAGCTGGTGGTAGTGTTTTAGGGTTTAGGGTAGTGCAGTGGTGTTTGTGTAGTGTAGGGGGTCATGCTGGGGGTAGTGTTTTAGGGTTTAGGGTAGTGCAGTGGTGTTTGGGTAGTGTAGTGGGTAGTGCTGGGGATAGTGTTTAGGGTTTAGGGTAGTGCAGTGGTTTTTGTGTAGTGTAGGGGGTCATGCTGGGGGTAGTGTTTTAGGGTTTAGGGTAGTGCAGTGGTGTTTGTGTAGTGTAGGGAGTCATGCTGGGGGTAGTGTTTGGGTTAGGGTAGTGCAGTGGTGTTTGTGTAGTGTAGGGGTCATGCTGAGTGTTTGGTTAGGGTAGTGCAGTGGTGTTTGTGTAGTGTAGGGGGTCGTGCTGGGGGTAGTGTTTTAGGGTTGGGTAGTGCAGTGATGTTTGTGTAGTGTAGGGGGTCGTGTGTTTTAGGGTTTAGGGTAGTGCAGTGGTGTTTGGGTAGTGTAGGGGGTCGTGCTGGGGGTAGTGTTTTAGGGTTTAGGGTAGTGCAGTGGTGTTTGGGTAGTGTAGGGGGTCGTGCTGGGGGTAGTGTTTTAGGGTTTAGGGTAGTGAAGTGGTGTTTGTGTAGTGTAGGGGGTTGTGCTGGGGGTGGATTTAGGGTTTAGGGTAGTGCAGTGGTGTTTGGGTAGTGTAAGGGGGTCGTGCTGGGGGTAGTGTTTTAGGGTTTAGGGTAGTGCAGAGGTGTTTGGGTAGTGTAGGGGGTCGTGCTGGGGTAGTGTTTTAGGGTTTAGGGTAGTGCAGTGGTGTTTGTGTAGTGAACAGCGCATGCGCTGCGTCGCTAGGCGAGACCTAAAAAGCATTGCACCAAGATGGCTGCCAACACTTCCTGGATTGAAGTGTTGGCAGCCAATTAGAGCCAAGCTTGTGCTTGTGTAGTTAGGTCCCGCCCAGATATATAAAGATTTTTTTCCTTTAATATCTCAAAACCTACTGAACGGATTTACACCATTTAAAAAAAAGGGCGCTTTCTGAACCAGAAAAGAATAAACGCTTTTCCTATGGAAACTAGGTCCTAACTATAACTATCTACTGGCGACCGCCAGTAGATAATATATATATTATCTACTGGCGGTCGCCAGTAGATAGTTATAGTTAGGACCTAGTTTCCATAGGAAAAGCGTTTTTGTTTTCCCAATAACTTTGGCGCCGGATGACGAATCATCGCGAAATTTTCAAAACTAGTGGGGTCCTCCGGTCAGCTCCTGTCTTGAAAGTTTCGGGGTGATTCGGCAAGGGGGGGCCGAGAAAAAAGGGGGGTCCCAAAACGTGTTTTCTCCATGTTATTTTTCATAGGAAACTTTAGCCACGGCTACAGCCAGAACTGCTAAACGGAATTACACCAAATTTTGGAAAAAGGTAGTGCTTGGTTCAGAAAGCGCCCTTTTGTTTAAATGGTGTAAATCCGTTCAGTAATTCCAGAGAAATTAATAAAATAATAGTCAAAAAATCAATTTCCCATAGGAAACTTTATGCAAGGCTACAGCCGAAACTACTGAACGGATTTACCCCAAGTTTGGCAAAAAGGTACTGCTTGGCTCAGAAAGCGACCTTTTTAAAAATGGTGTAAATCCGTTCAGTAGTTGCTGAGAAAATAAAAAATAAAAGTTTCGATATTTAGAGGCACGGAGGATCCGCGGACCCTCCCGACCACGAGCTTTATTCTAATTGGCTGTCGACACTCCAAACCAGGAAGTGTTGGCAGCCATCTTGTGATTCGGTAGAACCGAGTCACAAGAAATCAGAATAAAAAATGCGAAAAAAAAGAAAAGGGGGCAGGGTAGAAACACCCTGACCCCCTAGGCCTGCTCAGGGGGTCGCACAAGGACCCCCCGGGCCCAAAAAACGGCAAAAGTCGCGTAGGACCCGCGAATCCCGCCTTGAAGAAAAAAAAACGAAGCGCGGTCTCCCGCGCTGCGTTAATATTTAGCCCCCGGGTGGGCCAGGTCCCGGGGGCATGTTCAACATAATTGCGGGGGCCCAGGGGGGCCCCCGCAGCCCTGGGGACTGCTACCCCCGGGGCTTTTCTGAAATATTTGCAGGGGGGGCACACAGCCGCCCCGCAGCCCCGGGGACCGCCATCCCCCGGGGCTTGTTTTTTTAATTAATTTACCTGTGTGGGGGGGCTCGAGCCCCCCACATGCCCCGGGGACCGCCACCTTCCCGGGGCACTAAATATTTAAATTTGGGGGTCCGTAACGGACCCCCAGAGCCCGGGGACCACCACCGCCCCGGAGCTTTGAAAATATTGGGCAGGGGGCCGCGCGGCCCCCTCCTGGAGCCTGTGATGGCCCTGGGGACCGCCACCCCTCAGGGCCGGCTCCTGCAGTGTCCCGGGGTGCCTCGCGGCTCCCGCGCTGTCATTGCAAACTGCTTTGCTTCATTGAAGCGAGAGCAGGGAAACCTGCTCTCGCTTCAATGAGCTAAAGCAGGTGCTTTCCACAGGGGAGCTGCATGTCAGCAGCTCCCCATGTGGAAAAGCAATGCCGGCTCCCGCAGGATGCGGGGAGCCGGCAGGGACCGTGGGGGCATTGGGGCTCCCCCCACGGTCCCCAATGAGAGGCCAGGCCCCGGGGGATGGGGTCCCCGGGGCCAGAAGTGGCCAGCGAGGGGGGCCACGTGGCCCCACTCCCCAAAAGAAAAAATAAAAAATAAACAAAACACTGCAAAGGCCGGCCCCGGGGGATGGGGTCCCCGGGGCCATAAATGGCCTGAGGAGGGGGGCCACGCAGCCCCCCTCCATAAAAACACATTTAAAAAGTTGGCATGCCCCGGGGGATGGGGTCTCAGGGCCGGAATTGGCCAAGGGAGGGGGGCCCAGGCGGCCCCCTTTCCGTTTAGATTATTTTTTTCTTTAAAAAAAGTGGTCAGGCCCTGGGGGATGGGGTCCCCAGTGCCCAAAAAAATGAAAAAGAAGGGGGGCCACACAGCCCCCCTTCTTAAAATTGTTTTTTTTTAAAAAGACCGGCATCGTGCCAGAGGCCCCGCCCCCTCCAGCAACACTCTGCAAACGCGCCCTGTGGTGCGTTTTAAGTTGGGGAATTAATTCCCCTTCAATACTGGGGGTCCCTGGGGGCCAACTAGCCCACCAGGTACCTCCAGTAAGCGCCACAGGGCTGCGTTGTAGAGAGGTGATCCAGGCCACGCCCCTTTTTACACCTCTCTGCAACGCAGCTCTGTGGCGCTTACTGGAGGTACCTGGTGGGCTAGTTGGACCCCAGGGACCCTCAGGATTCAAGGGGACTTTATCCCCCAACTTAAAACGCGCCACGGGCGCGTTTGCACAGTGGTGAAGGGAGGGCGGGGCCTGAAGTGACATGTGTGCAAACACGCCCTGTGGCGTGTTTTAAGTTGGGGAATTAAGTCCCCTTCAATCCTGAGGGCCCCTGGGGATCAGCTAGCCCACCAGGTATCTCCAGTAAGCGCCACAGGCCTGCGTTGCAGAGAGGTGGTCCAGGCCACGCCCCTTTTACACCTCTCTGCAACGCAGCTCTGTGGCGCTTACTGGAGGTACCTGGTGGGCTAGTGGACCCCAGGGACCCTCAGGATTCAGGGGACTTATCCCCCAACTTACAACGCGCCATGGGGCGCGTTTGCACAGTGGTGAAGGGAGGGGGCGGGCCTGAGGTGATATGTGTGCAAACACGCCCTGTGGCGCGTTTTAAGTTGGGGAATTAAGTCCCCTTCAATCCTGAAGGCCCCTGGGGGCCAACTAGGCCACCAGGTACCTCCAGTAAGCGCCACTGGCCTGCGTTGCAGAGAGATGGTCCAGGCCACGCCCCTTTTTACACCTCTCTGCAACGCAGCTCTGTAGAGCTTACTGGAGGTACCTAGTGGGCTAGTTATACCCCAGGGACCCTCAGGATTCAAGGGGACTTAATCTCTCAACTTAAAACGGCCACAGGGTGTGTTTGCACACATGTCACCTCAGGCCCCCCCCTCCCTTCACCACTGTGCAAACGCGCCCCGTGGCGCGTTTTAGAGGTAGTTTTAATCCCCCTGCCCTATTATGTACTAGGGCCTTAAAGAGGAGGTCATGCTAATCACAGGGGTACCCCAACGCATAGTGTTCCCTAGTGTATGTAGGTGTTTTCACTGTATTCTAAGTGTCTTTTAGCATAGCACTGGCTCTAGGCCTAGTTACTCAGAGTCAGTTACCACCAGTACCCGTCTGAAAAAGTTGTGGGCACAGGATGATTTTACAACAAGGCCTCTTTCTGCTCCTCTGTTGGTTCTTTCTGCACATGTCTTGCTTTTTCCTGCACTTTTCTTCGTCTTTGTGGACTTCTCTTGCTTCTTTCTGCATTTCTTTTGCTTCTTTCGCTGCGTTTTTTCTTCTTTCTTTACATGTCCTACCTCTGTAGGCATAGTTAGAAATGAGCATTTAAAAAACCTTAGAATTCACTGAAAAAACCATAGGTTTTAGGGAAAGTTATAGTTAGTTGGACATTTCACTCGTACAAAACCAGTGAAATTCCCCAGTTATAGTTAGTTCAGCTAACTATAACTCGCGCCCATAATGCACTGCTGATGACGTCACATATTACATCACTCATGACAGGGTCAGTGACATCACTGATGACATCTCAAATGACATCACTGATGACATCACTGATGACATCATCCATGTGATAATTTCATGCATCTTCTCACACCCTAATATAACTTTTGATACACCCACTCTAAATTACAGACTGCCATTCTCAAAACCATAGACACTCCAACACCAATAACTACATACCCACTCACTGATTCTTAGGTCTACACACACATCCACTCACTCACCCGTACAGTCACTCATACTTATGGTCACTCAGTACAGGACTATCATATGCACTCATACACCTATATAGACACTCACACACGCCACTCATCCATAGAGGTACTCACACACCTAGTCAGTCATGCAAATTATTAATCACACTCCCATTTACTCACCTATACAGTTATACACACACCAGTTCACTTACTCATACAAATACTAGCACATTCTTACGCTCTTATACAATCACTGATACAAGCACACACTCATCCATACAGCCACTCTCACAATCACACACTCTCACTTATAGCCATTTAAATACTATAACACACATATATACTGCCTTTCACATATGTAGTTACTCACACATGTACCACTGAGATATACATTCACTCACTAACACACCCATACACACACTCTCCCACCCATACAGTCCATCACAGATGCACTCTTGAAACCATGCACCCAGTGAATCACCCACTCACACATCTATGCACAGAGTCACACACACCCCACCCACACAAACACTCAGGCACCCATACAGATACTCAGACAACCAATCAATAACTCATATAGACACTTATGTAGCTACTCACAAACCCATGCAGCCGCTTACACACCAACAGACAGACGGATACAGACATTCACACAGTTTAGTCACTAACCCATGCATTCACTAAGATACATTTAATCACTCACTTATAGACTCAGTCACGCACCTACTAAATCATCCATTCAGACACTTATACACCCACTCATTCTTCAATACGCCTTTCCCTATATATATTAAACATATTTAAACTTTACAGAAACACACAGTCACTGGATGATGTCATCAGTGATGTCATTTGAGATGTCATTAGTGATGTCATCAGTGATGTCACTGACCATGTCATGAGTGATGTAATATGTGACGTCATCAGCAGTGCATTGCGGGGCGCGAGTTATAGTTAGCTGAACTAACTATAACGGGGGAATTTCACTGGTTTTGTACGAGTGAAATGTCCAACTAACTATAACTTTCCCTAAAACCTATGGTTTTTTCAGTGAATTTCTAAGGTTTTTTAAATGCTAATTTCTAACTATAACGTGCCTGAAACCTATGGTTTTTTCAGTGAATATATATATATATATATATCAAGGCAGCAATTCTCCATTGATGGGAAAATAATCGAGCACTCCATGGGGGTTTATTCACTCAACTTTTATTCATGAGTGATGGCATCTACGCGTTCCGGCTGTCACACGCAGCCTTGATCACGATGCAAATCGCCATTTTTTAAAACATTAAATACACATTTTCTAAAACATGAAAACAAATAAAGGACAGTCCCAATGCACGTCTCTGCCACTGTTTAGGGTAACATGGGCGTCATCTTGGAACATTGTATAACTCCCAGATATTCCATTCCTTTACATGCAAGTGCATTATAAAAGGTATTGATGTTAGTTTTTCAACAATGTATTTCATCACTGTATTCGACTTTTGGAACATTGACAATTGTAAATTCCATTTTAACAATGCATCAAAACTTGGCAAATATACTTTTCTCAGTCACCCTTTGTAACAACTAATAAACAGTTCGGCTTTGTTAAAGTGCTAAGTGCTTATTTCTTTCACAGTACTTATTCTTAAAGTGCTAGTGCTCAATTTTTACTTTCCTCATTTTTTATATATATACATCTTTTGATTTTTTATAAGACTAGTTTTTTTGTATATTAAAATTCATATACATTTTACTTAAAAACATTTTTCCTTATTGGAACAGAAGAAATAAAGTGCTAGTGCTTAATATCCTAAAGTGCTGAATGATAAAGTGCATGTGTCCCCTATCCTTCTCCTCATAAATATCACTCCATTAGTTTAAAAAAACAGTTTTTTCGAATGTTCAGCTTCACTTTTCAATTATTAATTCAAGCAGGTAAACAGGTCTTCATCAATGTTTAGCCCATTCGGCTCCATACTATCCAACTCTAGTATAAAAAATGTTTCCAGCAATCGGAGTTCTTTCTCCCTATTGCCTCCCCTTCTTTTCCTAGGAACTTCAGCTATACAGCTGTATTTCATCAGATTGGGGTCACTGTTATGTTCCCTCTCAAAGTGTCTGGCAACAGGGCAATTTCTATCATTATTAATGATAGCCCGTCTGTGTTGCAGTATCCTCCTGTGTGCTGGCAAGGTGGTGCTGCCTATATAAATCTTCTTACACGGACATTTCAGCATATAGACTATGTAGCTTGATTTACATGTTAAGTGGCCTCTTACTTTCATGGTTCTATTAAAAGGTGTTTTAAAATCCACTATGTTTTCTCCATGCTGGCAGGCTTTACATTTAAAACACTTTTTAAAACCATTTTTCGCTGATAGCCATGTCTGAGTACGGGTTATTCCTTGATAATCACTTCTGACTAAGTGATCCCTGAAAGACCTAGATCTTTTGTATGTTATCTCAGGGTATTATCTGCTATCCGGTCCTAATACAGGATCCCCTTTAATCAGGTGCCAATGCTTCTTTAGAATAGCTCTCACTTCATTATGTTTGGTATTATATGTTGTAATAAATCTGTGGCTACCTGGACCGTTCTTCTGTTTTCTCCTAATCTGTGTTCTTGATGGCTCGAATAGTATTCTATCCCTATTCAATTTCCTAGCCTTTTCAGATGCCATTTGAATCACTGCCTGTGAGTACCCTCTCTGGATGAAATGTTCAATCACCTCACCTTCTATTTTCTCATACTCCACAAGATTGCTACAGGTTCTCCTCGCCCTGAAAAACTCTCTGAAGGGTATGCTTCGAATGAGTGGTGCAGGGTGGGCACTCCTCACATGAAGGAGGGTATTTCCCGCTGTAGGCTTGTGGAAAATTGTCGACTCAAGCTTGTCTCCTTGTGCAGTTATTTTAACATCTAAGAACTCAATAGATGTCCTACTGTAGTGTCCCACAAATTTCAAATTGAGGCTATTGTTGTTCAGGTCACTGATGAACAAATCGATGTTTTCTTCCGTGCCCTGCCACAGCATAAAAATTTCATCAATAAACCTGACCCAAACCAATACATTTGCCATCCAATGTTCCAGTGCAGGGCCCCTGAGCACCTGCTCCTCCCACCAGCCTAGATGTAAATTAGCATAACTGGGGGCTAAGCAGGTGCCCATGGCCGTCCCTTGCTCCTGCTGGTACAAGTCTGTTCCAAACATAAAAATATTCTTCGTCAGGCACCAATTCATCATTTCTAAAATCATAGAATTATGATGTACAAATCTCGTAGGTCTAGCTTTCAGAAAATACTCAGTTGCTCTTATGACATCCGTATGTCTTATGCTGGTGTACAACGTGGTTATATCTAAGGTCAATAACACCATATTACTCTCCCATTGCACATCATATAGGTGTTTTAAAAAGTCTGCAGAGTCTCTAATGTAGGAGGTTAGAGTTCTAACAATAGGATTCAAGAAAAAGTCAATGTACCTGGAGACGTTTTCAAATAGACTCCCACACGAGGAGATGATCGGCCTCCCTGGTGGGTTCTCAATGTCTTTGTGCACTTTTCGCAACATATAAAAAACTGGAATAATTGGATTTTCCTGTTTGATAAATTTAAATTCATCCCAACTCTATAATTCCTGTTTATTCCAAAATTCACCTCTTTCAAAGAATCGATCTTTTACTTCTTCATACTCCAATCTTTCCACTTTTT
This sequence comes from Calotriton arnoldi, assembly GCA_963921515.1. Taxonomy (NCBI): domain Eukaryota; kingdom Metazoa; phylum Chordata; class Amphibia; order Caudata; family Salamandridae; genus Calotriton; species Calotriton arnoldi. The sequence continues at coordinate 930,667 of CAWUFW010002165.1, forward strand.
TTTATAACATTCTCTGTTGTTCAATTGATTGAGAGCCTCTTTACAGTATAGATCACTGCCCCAGAGCACGACATTTCCCCCCTTATCAGAGGGCTTCACCAGGGTTCCTTCTTCTTTCTTTAATTTGGTTATAACTCTCTGGGTTTGAGCTTCTTTGGGATCCATCTTCCGTTTTTGATTCCCTATTTGATAATATAAACGTCTCAAATCCATGATTACATTGTCCGAAAAGACATCTACATTGTCCCTTACTATTTGGGGGACATAGCGTGATCGTGAACGAAAGGAGGTTCGATCCGCCTCATTAAATTGTGTCATCAATAAGTGAGCTTCATCACTTTCTGTTCGGTTTTCTACATCAGTTGGTTCAGATCCTTCACTCTCTACTATATATATTGTTTTGTCAAAAAGGGAAACAGAAATGAGGATATCATCTGCAAGCTGCTTATAGACGTATTAGATACATAGATTATTAGGTAGCCAGGGCAAATGTATAATCATATATTACATTTAATATTGCACCATCTTTCCTGGCTAACTTTTTCATGTTTGTACTAAGAGTCAGGAAGGTTGCTTTTTTCAAATATGTTTTGATCGGTTGCTTTTTTAATTGCTACTGTTTTAATTGTGTAAGCAACAAAGTTGTGTCACTATTTATGTTGTCTGTTTTTAATTTCGATTAGAAGGGTTTTCGTATTGTTATCTATGTGTCAACTCAGATAATAAGTACATTTCCAGAAAACCAAACACTGAATCTGTAAATTGAGATTGGAAACAGGAAAAATCTGAAAATTTGTTGAGCACATCAGTCGTGGAATGAGAAGAGGCAAAACGTCCTCACAGACAGGCAAGGATTACACAACTACATAGTTGAAATACATAGTATAAACTACATGATAGAAATAAGATTAATACCAGATGCAAAGCTATATTTTAGTGCAGCAGGCTTTGGGGGTTTCATTCTGATGAACAAAAAACAATGCAGAGCGAGTTGCAACAGCAGAGCAGCCAAACTGGCATTCTGTTTTCGCATACTGATGGATGCACTTTCAGCAAAAGGACCCACCACTGTATGTAGGACATTGCTGACCCAGAAGCCTAGTGGGCCACCCCCGAAGGACTAAGGGCCTTATTATGACATTGGCGGTGTGGGAGCGGGCTGCCACGCCACCGCCCATTCCCACATCGCTAAAGCCGCCCGCCCGCCATACAACATGTGCCCCCTGCATGCATCCCCATGCACAGGGGCAATAGGGGGGCCTGTAGATCCCCCTTTGTTTCCCCACCACCAGCATTTTCATGGCAGGCTCACCACCATGAAAAGACTGGCAGTGGGGAAACTTGTAATATGCTTGGCAGTGCCGCAGCGGCACCGCCAAGCATATTGCTTTCCTAGACCGCCGCGCCACCACCAGGACCCGTGTACCCCTGGTGATTGCAGTAGCTCTCTCTCAAGGTCTGACTACCGTACTTGTAATACGGTGGTTGAACCACTGGGGTGGCGGCCCTTGACCACCACTGCATCTCCAACGCGAGTTTGGCAGTCCCATGGACAGCCAAACTTGTAATCAGCCCCTAAGTCAGACCCAAAACCTATACATCTTTTATCTTGGCTTCTGCATCTTGAGAATGTCTTGAAAATATTGCTGCTAGAAGGGGCACCTTCTAGTTTTCACCTTTACCTGGTTCTGTATGTGAATCTTTTTACCCGAGGACAACCCTGGTGCAATACCTGATACCAGTGTCAGTTCAGTATTCATAAAATACAGCTCAATCAAATCATTCTCAAAGGGGAAATTCCACAGAAAAGTTGCAGACGCACGTAATCACATAAATGTTGATTTTTTTTTGTACTACCTTATACCTGACCTGTTCGACATCCAACTGGGAAGTAGGATCCTGATTGTAATCACTTAGGCCCAGTGATGTATTTCCCAGGTGCCATGGTGTTGCAGGCAAGTGTTGTCAGGCTTGATCCACAATCCTTTTCCAGTTCAGACGCTCTCTGTTCATCCAGATGTTCTCCAGAAATGGGTGGATCCTCAGTGGTACCTTGTAAATGACCTAAATGTTCACCCCCCTTTTGTAGAGAGATGCCATGCCCAGTCCCAGAGAAGCTCTAGCACCTCTTCCATGTGGAGCATGACAGGCAATCTGGATAGCAGAGGTAAGTCCAGAACAACATCCCCTAACGTGGGAATTTGTCACAAAGATTAATAAATATCACTCTGTCCTCTAGGCCCCATGTTTGCTTCAGATATCTGGCACTGTTTAAAAAACGTATTCTCATTGGGCTTCTTTCCTCGTGGGCACCCTGAGAATTGCCATTACCATAAAAACAAGGCATCTGATTGTTCTACTGATGATTTTTATCTATACCCTCTTTGGGTTGAAACACCTTGTTTACAATCACTTGTCCCCTGCAGAAGGCCAGCAATCTGCATGTCAAGAAAATGCTGCCATGGCTCAAAAAGATAGCTGTGGAAAGGTTATTCACGTAACTGCAGGACTTTGATGTTTAAGTGCACTCCTGAACTACTTTAAATAATGTGCAGGAGAGAGGCCTTTCTCTCTCACAACTACACACTTCATATATTCATTCTTTGTTTGATCTCCTTTGCTGAATTGTATAACTGCCTCCATTTCACTGAGATGTAGGCTACCCTTGTCACATGGCCCATTGGGACATTGTTGTCTTCCCTAAGTTAGCATGAGTATGCTGCAGACTGTCCACTGCTTTGCGCACGCTACTACATGAGTTTATTTTGCAAGTGCCATTCTGAAACTTTCACATAAGAACCTACAGTTGTTTTCACGCTTTGCAGGTTCCTGGGATTTAGTCTGAACATTGTGAACAAGGTCGAACAACAATGCCCCTTGTTATTCTGTTCTGGGCAGGCCCTAACACCTAGACAACACATTCAGATGCAGTTGTTGTTTGGTAACACGTACTTTGGTCTTATTGGAATACACGGATAGGTAGCACACACTTGGAGAGGGACCTTTCCAGGGAGAAGAGCATGACAGCACCTATGATGTAAATCTACCATCTATACACTGAGGTACGGGGTCTGCTGATAGCGCCCAGAGATCTTCTAATATATAATCATCTTGCTTCTATACAAGGGGAGGGAGGTTAGGCTATGCTGTCATTCACTATGACAGCTCCTTTTATGATTTATGGACTACTTGCTATGCTGACCGTATTTATTTTATGCATTTTTCTGCTTATTGTGGCACGTATACTGCATAGTAGAGCACGCTAGTTAAAATAAATATTTTAAACTTGTTCGTGTCTCTGTCAGATTTTATTGTGGATGGGTACAAAACTGTGAGCCAAAGGCTTTGTCTTGCAACTGCGAATCCTGAGAGAGTCAGGAGTGATGTGTTCTGGGGTGTCTAATCACTTGTTCCTCTGTGAGTGAGTAGCAGGGCAAGTGAGACACTATAGCTAGTCAGTCCCAAGTTTATGGGCACTAAGGTGGTAGGATAACTCAGTCCTTACATTCTAAGGTCCCATAATTCCACGCATAGTTCTTTGAGTGCGGAGAATCCCTGCAACATGGTGGCGCCAACGTTTGGTCTGGTACTTATTCACGAGACCCCTGAATAGCGCTTGCGCTTGTCCACGATACCCTCCCACACGTTCCTGGAGACGTCCGTGGTGGGAGGGCTTTGCCTCCTCCAGTTGTATGGTACACCTGTTTCTGTAGGTTTTTCAAGCTTGAATTTTAAAAGGTTTTAAGACCCATTTTGCACTGTTGTTTTGTTTAATAATTCCTATATAACATGGCACAACCGGTCGTGATTTCAGCACATAACCGGGCGGCGGTTACACAACATTTGACACAGCATGGGGTCCCCAATACAGGGTCTTCAATTGTTTTCATGGTCAAGGCGGATCCATCATACCACTTCAAGGTATTTTATAACTGGGTTACATTTCCTGCAGTTGATGCAAATGATAATTTTTTTCATGCTTAAACGGACGCTGCTCCACCGACGGCGTATTGTCCATATGCGATGATTGAAGGTCTGTTAACCTCCTGGGAGCATACAATTTGGTTTAATGGCGCCCTTCCTCAACCTGTCTCTTTTGTTCGTATGGGCCCCTTGAGTATTGGTGGGGCTTCTTGGCCTGTGTTGGTGAGTTTTACACCACATTCCAACTATCTAAATGTTAATTTAGCAGAACTTTGTTTGCTATAAGGACAAGTAATTCAACTCTATAGACGAGTGATACAGTTTATTTCTCATTTTTCTAGTGGCTCCAGCTGGAGCTGCACCTCTGGCACCGATACAGGGTGGAGGCCTTCTGTTTAGTCCCATCATGATTAACTCAGTGATGGGCAAACATCCTCAGAATCGTGAGGACGTTCCCTTTTGGATAGCACAGAAAATTGAACAGCTTGATGCTGTTTTCCCACACCCTAGTCCTGTGGAGAAGCACAGGATCCTTACTATGTGTTTACCGAGTGGTCTGATTCCTCCTTTAGCGTACTGCAACATCTGGGGGGGCGGTGTTTGTCTCAGTATATAAACTTTGCTTTGGCACCCCCTCCATGAGCGTTCTACCGAGCGTTCTGAAACGTGTACAGGATGAACACGGGGCTGGTCCAGCCCTGGGTTTGGGGATGAAAATGGTGGGTATGTTTCCCATTATCTCCGATATGGTTCTGGCTAACTTTAAGGGTGAAGCAGTTTGGTGAGGCAACTGTCATTCCTGATCAGCGACCGCCACCGCTGCTAGGCGTTGGCGGTAACTGATCGGGAATGACAGTTGCTGATTATTATTGCAGATGTTTATACATCGTCTGGACACAATAGTCCGGCCATTTACAAAGGTGTAGGGTAAACCGGTCTTTTTGAAAAAGACTTGGGACAAATTTAAGCAGCAACAGAAGCCTAAGGCTTGTGCTGGTTTGCCTCCACCTGATGCTTCTGAACGTAGATATGATTTACGTGACCACTCTAAAATTAAGACTCCGGAGAGGTTCCATGTTCCTGATTCCCGTTCTCCTCGTTCCTTTCAGGAATCGTCAGATCAACAATTTGGCAGAAAGGGATGACAGGATTGCAGACAGGGAGAGTCCACACAACAAAGGCGAGGCCCGCAGCACCAGTTTGACGTGAAAGTCAAATGGGAGGAACCACCTGAATATCAAGCCCCATTTCAGAAGAAAAAAGTTGCCACTTTGACTGCGAAACATGCCCCAGATGGTGAGAACCCCTCCTCCTGGACAGGAGTTGGGCGGTAACTCTCCTAGACTGCGCAGCAGAAGTTACCATAGTTCCCCAGACACTCCACCAGTTTCTGGAGGCAAAAGCAACTGACACTTTTATAACGGTTGGAACTGCGGACACTGGCGTAGCTCCCCCGATAGACTTTATTGTGTAGAACTCCAAATTGAAGGTGACGTGAAACGCACTATAAATGCAGTCTTTTAGGATAATTTGACTTCTTCCTATGACATTTTACTGGCGGAGGTTGATTGGCCTCCCCCTTTTGTCCTCGCTTCCCCTAGGGGCGAGGTAGTGGTTCTTCCCTCTTTTTTGCAGTATGTCCCAGAGGAGACTAAACATGCTTATGCTTCGGATTGGGCTCTAGCCTTAGCTCCTGCTTTATATCGCAATCAGGCAGGTTGGGATAAGGATTCTTCTTTGCATGTTATTCCATTATGGTCTACGCATCAGCCCCAACCGCAATATCCCATTAAACGTGATGCTAAAGCATCCGTTAGTGACATTCTGACTCAATTAGAATATCAAGGTGTAATTGAGCCCTGCGTATCGAGAATGAATAATCCTCTTTTTCAGATCTTGAAGCTGGACAGTTCATATCGTATAGTTTTAGACTACCGACATTTGAATAGTCATTTTCATACATTTGCAGTTCAGAATACACATAGCTCTGCGTTAGTGAATAATATTGTCCGCAGGAAGTTTAAAACTACCTTAGACATTTCTAATGGATTTTTCAGTCACACATTGGCTCTAGAAAGCCGTGACCTAACCGCATTCAGCGCTCTCTGCAATCAGGAATGCCATGCGAGATTGCCCTTGGGGTATAAGAATAGCCCCGGGGTTTTTGCTGGAAACATTGAGTCGATTTTACATGAAATTGACCCAGATGCGTTTTCATAAGTAGATGATATCTACTTGACAGCTAAATCTCCATCTCATGTGCGGGGATCACATTATCACGCGTTTTGCAACTTTAGGTTACAAATTCAATTTTGCAAAATCACATATTGCCTTTTTGGCACTTCTTTTCCTTTGTTACGAATTGAATAATGAGGGTAGGGGGTTGACACCCCACTTTTTGGAGAAATGTGCTCAATTGCAACCTCCAACTAACCTCAAGAAGTTACAATCTTTGCTGGGTTTCTTGAATTTTGGCAGAACCTACATTCCAGATTATGCTCAGCGTTTCAAACCGTTATATGCGTTGATACACCCTTCTTTTTCATCTTCCAGTTGGCTTCCGAAACACACCGCAGTACTGCGCTCTTTGCAGTCGTATCTGCTTGCAACTCAATTCTTGTTAACTAGAGACAATACTACAAATTTGGTCATAAGGATTGTACAAGGAACATTAGGATTCACTTATGTGACTTTTAATGAAGGGGACACGGTTCCCATAGCTTATAAATCGCATTTGTCTACTCCAGCTGATATGTGTTTTTCTTCTACCGAAAAGATGTTGACTGCTGTATAGATGGCGATTCTAAAGGAATGCTCTCTGGCTCAGGGCAAATGCATTTTTATGGTTTTGCTGGTGCCCGCTTTAGAAGCTGTCACGAAGGCGAGTGTACCAAATTTAAAAGCTCTGCATCCACGTTGGATACAATGGGCTAGTTCATTGACGTCCGCTGATGTCAATTTTGTTTTTGATCCTTCTTTACAAACACAAGAGTTTCTACAATATGAACATGTTCATCCTCTTCCTTCGTCCCTTCGTCCCTTCTACCTCTTGATCAGTGCAAATGTATCATTTACACAGATAGTTCTGCATAGCCAGTCATTGGTTCTAAACATGCTTATTCTGCAGCCTGCGCTATTGTTGCGGGTACAATTGTAAACTGGGATTTTAAATCTTCCCTGGTTCATACACAATCCCTTAGGGATTGTACTGCTCAATTGGCCGAGTTACGTGCTTTGCTCTTGGCTCTTGAGTTTGCTGATCCTGATGTGCCTATTCTTGTAGTGTACGATTCTTTCTACTGTGTACATTCCTTTAATGAGAACGTATTCTTTTGGAAACAGAATAATTTTTGTGATTCTCAATAAAGCACAAAACGCTTTGGGTCAGAGTGGCCGCTCTTAAGGATTGTTTGCCACTCACACATGTTATCCATAAACTAGGACATCAGCGCATGGGAGCACACGCTGTTGGTAATTCATTGGCCGATGAAGCAGCCAAATCTGCAGTACCCACATGCACAGTAGCAGCTTTAACAAGGTCCATGATTAAAACTGATGATGACATTTTGGCAGCTATTGTCGCAACGAAGGAGGGTACTAAGTTTCCCCAAGGTTTCCCTTCATGTTATACCTATCAGTTAACTACTGATCAGGTTCCATTTGTGACTATTCCAACAGTTGGTGATCACTTGACTCCCAACGAGGACCGCAGACTTTCACTGATTGTGCCTGCCCATGAAGGAATGGGGCCCGCTCACGCAGGAGTGACGGCCACAATTTCTCTTTTACAGCAACACTATTGGTGGCGTGGCTTTTACCAACAAACGCGCAAATATGTGCTTTCCTGTGACATTTGTCAACAGATTAAACCTTCTACTGTTTCATGTCCACCACAGATTCATCTCTTCATTTCTAATCATCCATTTGAATGTATTTATCTTGATCATTGTGGTCCCTTAACATCCGACAATGCATTCAAATATATTTTGGTTGCAGTGGATTCATGCACTAGGTTCTTCTGGGTTTGGCCACCGGGCTGTGTTGATGCTCGTACTGTTATAAAAGATTTGCATGTCTTTGTAGGAACTTATGCCTCTGGCACCTTCCATTCAGACCAAGGTCTGGCTTTTGCCTCTACGGCTTACCGGGATTCGATTAAGTCTATGGGGGTGCAGGTGCATTTCTCGTCTCCATATAGGCCCGAGGGCAACTCTGTTGTGGAGCAGATGAACCGTGACTTAAAGCAGTCTTTAACAGCAAGGGTATTAGGTACGGGCCGTGGCTGGTTAACTCATCTCTATGGGGTTCAGCGTGCACTAAATAATCTCCCAGGAAGATCTATGGGTGGGCGGACCCCGGACGAAATGCTCTTTAGAATTAAGATGTTTGTGCCAGACCTTGACGGTCTAGACGTTGTGGCTGCTGCCGCAACATTTGACGTAGATAACCATTGTGCTATGTTACAGGATCTACAAAAGAATCAAGATGCATTAGCAAAAGCCCATTTGCCCTCGCCAATGGAAGCAGCAGTGCGGATTTCAGTTTCTGGCTGGCTTTCGAAAGTTGGTGATCTGGTCCGGGAAAAAGTGGCGAACAAGAAGGGATTCGGTCCCACATACCGTGCTCCGGTCCCGTCCTTGGTCTTAAGGGCACCCGAACGGTGATTTTACCTCCGCTTCCTGGATGCAAAGACAATCGGTTCATTTCAATAGAACATGTCAAGTTACACCATATGGCCAATACTCAATAGTAGGCCTACAAGCATCCCGCGTCGGAATGTTTCACTACATCAGAGGAATTCGGTTTTTCCTGATGCTCCCTGGCAGTCAGATGGGGAGATTGAATTTTCAGTTGATCAATTAACTGTCTTACCTTCTACATCTTCAACTGTAGAACACAAGTATACTTTCCCACCAGTTGAACTTCAGGTTGATCTCCCAGGATCTAGAATGCATTCAACTTCTAATGAAGAACAGTCCCCACTGTTTCAGCTCAGTTCCCGCGGTTACTATATTGACCAAGATGATTTGTCTTCAGACACTTCTTCATTGTCTCCTGCTATTTCTCTGCCCCCGGCAAGGATTTGTGTTTTCATCTCATGGTTAAAACAAAATTACCTGGTCCCACCATGGACTTACATCTGGATCGTATTGTCAATGGTGTTCCTCTTCATGTGGATTGGATTCGTGACAGTTTTTTTCCTTTTGGCTAATGGCCACTACCTACCTGAACGCTCTGCTGTGGAACTGGTTGACGGAGTACTGGCCCCTCATACGCCTTCCCATAAAATGAAAAGAGACCAAGCCCTAGTTAACATTTCGGCAGTCCTGATCGCTGACGGCACTGTTTGGGACAAAGTGCCATTCTATGTATATGGTCCTACGGAGACCTTCCAATTCCATATGTCTCCGTGTTTCCTTATGTGATGTGGTTATACCAGGGGTGCATTCAGATGATTGGGATGTTAATGCTGTTAATTCTTTGTTTTCTGATTTGCAATACTATACTGTTTTTGATACAGATTTATATATGAATTCCACAAATTATGCCGATTTACTTTGGTACCAACATTATGGACATCACTTTCGTCACAAAACCAGTACTCAGAGTACAGCTTTTAATCATACCCAATGGGAACATTGCCCAACACCATCTGAGGGAGTTCGGTAACACACAAAAAGAAATTTACATATTTCACTGGTTACAATTTGTCCATCCCAACATCATACTATTTCAAATTGAATATCCCCACTTTGAACAAATATATACTTACACAGACTACGTTGGTTTATTCCTCATCCTTTATAGTAAATCAGTCCCTAAAAGGTTACGATTATTGGAAGGACACTGTTGATTTGAAATCGATTTGGGGCGCCAAATTTTGGCACGTGCAAGGTAGCGAATCCTTGCATTGTGCCTGTCTAATGCTGTCTCAATTAATATTTTTAAATCAGACGGTCGAACAAACTACTTGTTTTGGTTTAGGCACTGCTAAAAATTTGAATCCTCCCTCTACACCGTCTCTGGCTCAATATGATACATGGCGTATGTATACCAATTATACTACAGAAGAATTAACTCATATGATAGGAAATGGAACTTTTAATTCTTCTTGGATAAATCCAGGTTGGGTACTATGGCCAATGGACACTAACGTTTGTCATTTACGCTTTATGAATGCTACAAACGGGTTTACCCAACATAGACCAGATCCGTGTTACTCCCATACACATACAGTTACTACATATTCTGTTGGTAAATTAAGCCAACAATGGTTGGAACATTTCACACTCTCGTCTGTGAAACACCATCTTTCTCCTTTGTCAGGTAACATTGACCTTTCGGATTTTCGTTTAGGTCCCAAGTCCCCTCACACTAAACATTTTGTTTATGCAGCCTATAATGAATTTTGAAAACTGTCACAGATGGAAGCTGCAGTACGCTTACGTCAAATAGATCAGGATAATTTGGAAAAAGTTCTGGCGGTAGTTGATAACAGCATAAACACGCTATCTTCTCGCATATACACCTTTTATAATATTGTGTCTTCTGTTATTGATATTGTTCAGAATGAAGTGTCTACTTTGTATCAAGGTCAGAATCAGCTTCAACCTGTTATGCAATTTAGTTGGACATTACAAACACTTAAAAATGGGACAGTACCATGGGATTGCCTAAATGCTTCAGCATTGTTTTTACCATTTAATTTGACGGATAAACAAAAGTTAATGTCCATGAAAGACGCAACATATACTATGTTACACATTGAGAAACTAGAACAGTTACCATTTACTGTAGCAGAACCGGATTCATCTGTATGGTTAATACATAGGGTTATTTCATTACCAATCTCACAATTCAAGTTTATGGCTTGCATGAAACACTATCCTGTTGGTAGATACAAGCCACTTGGGAGCAGTTACATATATGAGCTGTGGTCGTTCCAATTCGCATTCCATTGTCAGCGTGCAGAAAGGGAAGTTTTCCTTACAGGGGAGGATTGTGATTCTACGGTCGGTCATTCCCTTGTGTGTAGACAAGTAAAGCTTCATGGTGCCTGCACCGTTTCAGCCCCTAATTTGGCTTGTTTTTTAAAAGGGGCCGCAGTTCCTGCAATTATTCCAATTCTTACTTTGCTGTCTAACGGCAGTTATCTCATTCTCAACAATCAGAACTGCTGCGGCTTACAGGCAGGCATCCCGTACATTGTCACAGTTTCACAACAAGTTACTTGTTGCAGCAACGTCCTGTTTCCCCCTGCAAGGGAGTCTAGATAGTTTGCTGTGGCCTTCCATTCCAAGTTTGAAAACAGATTTCAATAGACTAAGCAGACTCAAAGCGCTATTGTTTCAACAAGAAGTGGCTCTCACGTCAGCTCGTGAGACCTTCGAATTGCAGGTGGCGAGAACATCTAGTGAAATTCAATTGTTGTTAAACACGAATCTCTCCCTACACTTTGGAGAACTGATTCACCAAATCTTTAATGCGTCTGATACGGCAGGCCTAGCCCATTTTTAAAAAAATTGTGGTATCCAGCCTTTTAACTTTGTTTCAGACTATATTTGGAGTAATCCCTGCCTTTATTCATTCTATTTTTTCCAGCGTATTCGGAGGGTTTCCCCTGCTGCTCCTCCTGGTTTGTGGCGTCCTTGTACTTCTATTGCTGTTCCACAATGGCTGCTCAATCTGTGGTTCTGCCAAGCCAGTGACAGTTACAGCTGTACTGTGATCGGATGTCGCAGCTTTTTGGTTTGATGCCATTGGAGGCTATTGACATCGACTATTGGCTAACCTTCCGTTATGCCTACTTCACCTGTGTGCAACCTGTGTTCTACTGCATCCGGTGCCCTTTTCAGTGGGCCTTGGACGTCTGCCTGTCTACCACATAACACGCTGCCCTGAATTTTGAACTGTTGATGGGTCCGTTGATGACCTATAACCAAGACTGTTCCTTGGGTATGCAGCTTGTGTACCATCCTTCACTGGGGCCGGCGGCCGAAGCGAGTCCCTGTGCTCGTGTACAGCGCCTACTGGATCTGAGTTTCATCGAAGTTGACACAGGTTGCCCTGGTCTGCTCCTATCAGACACTGGATATGAGGAGCATGTATGCTCATGTGAATCACTTAATTGGATGGCATCGCTTTTCACTCTGGAAGGTTCTGACACCTTATTGGAGCGTATGGCATTCCATTTGTCACACAAGGTTTTTGGCCCAGATGATACAGGGTAATTGGATATATTTTTTGCGTACAAAGATTTTTTATATATTTTTCCTTTCTATCCCAGTCCTGCATTGGACTTTGGTTACAATTAGGCCCCTGGATGAGACGCTTTGGTTCTGCTTACCTGTGACTTCTGTATTAGTCCAGTGCTAACGTTCTGACCAAGGGGAGGATGTCACATGGCCCATGGGGACATTGTCATCTTCCCTAAGTTAGCATGCGTACGCTGCAGACTGTCTGCTGCTTTGCGCACTTTACTACATTAGTTTCTTTTACAAGTGCCATTCTGAAACTTTCACATAAGAACCTACAGTTGTTTTCATGCTTTGCAGGTTCCTGGAATTTAGTCTGAACATTGTGAACAAAGTTGAACAACAATGCCCCTTGTTATTCTGGTCAGGCCCTAACACCTAGACAAAACATTCAGATGCAGTTGTTGTTTGGTAACACGTACTTTGGTCTTATTGGAATACACAGATAGGTAGCACACACTTGGAGAAGGACCTTTCCAGGGAGAGGAGCATGACAGGACCTATGATGTAGATCTACCCTCTATAGACCGAGGTACGGGGTCTGCTTATAACACCCAGAGATCTTCTAATATATAATCATCTTGCTTCTATACAAGGGGAGGGAAGTTAGGCTACGCTCTCATTCACTATGACAGCTCCTTTTATGATTTATGGACTACTTGCTATGCTGACCGTATTTGTTTTATGCATTTTTCTGCTTATTGTGGCACATATACTGCATACTAGAGCACATTAGGTAAAATAAATATTTTAAACTTGTTTGTGTCTCCGTCAAATCTTATTGTGGGCGAGTACAAAAGTCTGAGCGAAAGGGTGTGTCTTGCAACCGCGATTCCTGAGAGAGTTGGGAGTGTTGTGTTCTGGGGTGTCTAATTACTTGTTCCTCTGTGAGTGAGTAGGAGGGCAAGTGAGACACTATAGCTAGTCGGTCCTGAGTTTATGGGTACTAAGGTGGTAGGATAACTCAGTCCCTACATAGTAAGCTCTGATAATGCCACACATAGTTCTGTGAGTGCGCAGAATCCCTGCAACACCCTTTAGCACTACTACTTTCTCATACTCCGGAAGCTTCTACATGCCACATGCTAATTGAAATTCACTGTGCCACCAGTAACCAAAGTTTATAATTCCCTATGAAGTCCTGGTGATAATGGGGTTGGTTGAATGTTCCTAGGGTCAGTGGGATATACAAATGTAAGAAGAATTGCACTCATAGCAACCAGCAGCAACTGCTTTAACTGAAATGCTTTGGAAGGAATATGAACTTCCAGAAGCATTTACTTCTATTTTTCTACTAACTCTTTTCCCCTTTGGTATTCAGCTTTCCGCACCTTTATTGCCATACACTTAGGGGCATATTTATGAACCCCATTTTGTCGCTCTTGCACGCAACTCAAAAATTAGGTTTATTAACCCATGCAAGGCCACCTTGTGTGGCCCTGAGTGGCTTCATAAATGTCAAGTAAAGCAATGCAGCACGTATTGCTTCATTGCCTTACTCTGTGCCAGGGAGGCATTCCATGGGTGGTGCTTAGATGTTCCCATGCACCTACCATGTTTTTTTTTTAAAGATACGCCTCCCGAGGTGAGGCGTAACAAGGAGAACTATCTTTATTTCTCCTATTTACTTCTTTCTATGTGTGTTGCATTCTGCAGCACACCTAATAAGAGGATTTTTCCTCTCAGCATTGTTTTTGTGCAGGAAGGTGTCCCTTCCTGCACAAAAACAATCCTGCATGCAACACAGGAATCCATGGTGCAAGGGTGCCTGCGTTAGAGATAGGCAGCTAAAACGGCACCAGCGCATGGACAAGGACAGGAATGAGTTGCATTCTTTTAAATAAAGCACATTCCTGCCAATTCCCTGTGACGCAGCAAAGCGCAGCAAGGTGACTTGCTGTGCTGCACCACATTCTCATAAATATGCCTCTTAATGGCTGCTCCCTTAAGTCATCTTCTCAGCTGTAGCAAATCTCAGTCTTACACAAAAAGAACCTCAAATGAATGACAAATCAGAGTGGGACCAGTGTTCAATTTTTAACAGCTCTCTTACAGGTGTGTCGAATTTCTAAATGTTCACTAGATATTATAGGAAGTTTGAACACATATCAGGTTTTAACAGCATTCACCTGAAGTGTGACGAAATGTATGAATAACTACAGTAGAAATTATAGGCCGCAATATGCCGAGGTCAGACTTGACTGTTAAACGCATTTTCCTATGTGTCACCATCGAAAATGTCTACATTGGAAACTTCTAAGCCTGTCATGGAGGTCGATCAGACTCCAGTGTCAGTCGCTTTCTCCAAAATGGTATAGATAGAATTTGTGTATAGGAGATAATGTGGACATATATGAGCTGCAGGCTCCAATTTTAATCTACCTCTCAACATATCTCACTATCTAAAGTATTTATAAAAGAAATTTCAGGTGGCGTCATAAAGTGGGCTGAGAATACATTTTTTAACAGCTTTGCCATAAAAGGTGTCAACAATCTACAGATCATTACTGTGAGAAACTGGGTAGTTGGTTGAGGAGGAGGTGAGCCGTGCCTAAGCAACAGCCACAATCCCTGTCAAGGTGAACCACTAAAGTCACTAAATTAACCTGCGCCAAGCTACTAAAGGGTTAACTTAGAGGCAATGTGTAAAGAATGTATGCAACACACAAACAGTAATAAAGCAAAAACCCACCACAAGAAAAATCCCACTCCAATTTAGAAACAATGGCCTCATTTATGAAAACTGTTGCATTGCTGCGACAAATTAGCCATGTAACAGTTTTCACTGCGCCCTCCTTGCGACACGATGGATGCGCCATGTTTAATTTAATGTATGGCGCTCCATGTCACAAGGAAAGACAGATACGTCAGGAATCCTGACGTATCTGTCAGCGCAAAAGTCACGCATTGAGGCAGGCATAAGGTTTTGACGCATTGTCGTCCTAGAAGTGTCGCAGTAAAATCTCATAGATTTCACTGCCACACTTCTACGAGACTTGCTTGCAGGGGAACTCCCACCCTGTATACATTATACCTGACGCAGGTATAATGCAGCGCAGGGCTTCACAAGGTGACGCATCTGCCTAGATGCGTCACTTTGTAAATATGGTACAACATGGCGCATTGTTTACACCGCTGCTGCGTCACGAAAAGTGATGCAACAGCGGCGCAAAAGTATTGCAAGGCCCTTATAAATAAGGCCCATAGAGTACAACTCAATAAATTATTTCACACCAAAATGACAAAAATCCAATTAGTGGAACTGAAGATGGCAATTTTAAAGGTTTTAGGTAAAAATTGTGCTTGAAAGCACAAAGCGCCAACTGTGGTTATCTGGTCGGGATAGATCCAGGACAAAGCCACAAGTTCAGGCCGACCATAATGGAGAACTGACCGGATGCAGGGACGAGGTTAGGTCCACTGTGAATTTAGGGGCATATTCTCAAGAACGTGTGATAACCACCGCAAGTTTAGCTTAATTCAACTTTGCACATCACAGTCTATCGCGGGAAAACAACACAGTGTTAACGTAGTATTCCCAACCTGGTGGCACCATGCTATAGCCCCACGATAACGCGTCAAATGACCGCGTTAAAATTAACGCGACGCCGCAAAAATGCGAAACACGAAAGCGAATAAAGTTGGGATGAGGCCAACCGCGATACAAAAATCAGGGATGACCAGCGACAGGCCTGCAATCCCCACGCGTCATGCGGGAAAATGCACTATAAAAGCTGAACAAGAAAAACACACCATAAACAAAATCAACTGCGTAGCAACATGGAGGCACCCGGAATGAGTGCCCAGGTCAACGCGAACCCCACAAGCCCCACAGACCACCAGCAAGGAACCTCGCGTCGGGGAAGGCCAAGGAGAAGAGGAAGAGGAAGACGGGGTACAGTCCGCATGACAACCGGATCGTCGTCACGGAGGTGACAGAGCACCAACAACTGTCCGTCACCTCCACCATGTCATTGGCAAAACAGATGGAAAAATGGCATTCCATCGTGAATGCAGCCGGAGTGTCAAGGAGGCCAAGATGCGCTGGCACGATGTGAAAAGCCAAACCAAGCAGAAACCTGCTGCCAACAGGAAGGCAGCAACGGCGAATGGAGGTGGGAGTCCTGCGCCACAGGAGGAGCTGGAGCAAATGGCGGCCACAGTCATCAGTGTGGAGACGGTGCAAGGAGTCGGGAGTCTGGACACTGATCGACATGACCTGACACAACAGCAACAGGGTGAGTAACGAACAGGGACTGTGGGGACGGGGGGAGGACGGGCACAATAGCACACATGCACAATGATGTGTAGCACACCGCACACCCACAATGACCCTGGGTCATGTCCCTGATCCCCGTGGCACACTGCAGCACACATACAAACATCAAGCAGGCCCCCGTTCACCATGTGCCCAAAGAGGTCCCACCCCACACATCACCAATTACACAACACACACATGCACCCGTGCGAAACACAGCAAAGATGCGTATGTGAGAGCCACACTGACAATGTCTTGTGGTTTGTGGCTTCCTGGCCCTGGCCTGCCTCGCTAAGTTGTCTTGGGCCTGGCTGCCATACTTCTTTCCTTTGCACACGTTGCTCTGGGCCGTTGTTCTATCGACCTCTGCTCTTGCCAAGTTCTTTTTGCACTGTCTGCATTTTCTATCTTTCACCTTTTCTCCTGTTCACTTTGGGCTCAGACTGCACAACATATACAAGGTCGAATAACAACGTTTCCTTGTCTTGCTGCATTGGCCAGTCCCTCACACCTAGACATAACACTAGGTACAGCTGCCATGGAAAAATTAGTGCGCTTTTAATATTGCGGTTGGCCCGCGCTAGACACACTTGGAGACAACCTTTCCAGGGAGAAGAGCTGTGATTGTCTGCTGATGTAGTTTTGCATCTAGAGACTGAGGTATGGGGGTTCGCTAGTCAAAGCCCAGAGGTCTTCTATTTTTATAATAAACTGGCTTCCAGCACGGGGAGGGTGGTAATGTTAGGTAGACATATATCCACTGCTTTATGAGATGCTTTCCCCGTTCGTATTCTATGGAGTTGTAACTATGCTGATTAAATTATTCATATGTATTATGCTAGTAGTACCGACACGTGTACTGTATCTTAGAGCACGTAAGTTGAAATAAACATTTTAACCTATACAGTGTCTCTTCTTACGCATGTTGTGGACAGGTACGAGTGAGTGACGAAAGAGTGTTCTTGCTTCTGCGAGTCCTGAGATAGAGATACCGTGTTCTGGGTTGTCCAATCATTGGTACATTGTTGCCAATGGGACGCTAAGGCTAGTTGGGTTGGGGTTTTGGATGCTAAGGTTTATGGTTGGCTCACCACTATATTCCAAGGTTCTATTATCCTGTGCATAGCTCTGTGTGTGCAGAATCCCTATGACATGGCGCGACCAACGAGTGGGGCAGCCTATCTGCGAGACGCTTGAGTAGTACTTGTGCTTGTCCACAAACCCCTCACGTACGCTTCCGGAAGCGTGTGTGATGGCGATACCTCCTATATTGAAGTTTTTGTAGGTTCTTTCAAGCTTGAAGTTGTTAAAAAAGGTTTCTTAATCATAACCCTTTTTGTGCTGCCTCTTGTTAGATTGTCGAATAATCCCGTTAGTAATGGCGGGTATAGACATAGCGGCGCATAGCCGCACAGCACTCCGGGATCACTTACGGGTGTATGGAGTGCCAGACACGGGAGTCGAACTAGTCTTTGTGGTTCAAGCCGATCCGGCTTTCCACTTTGAGGTGTTCTACTCTTGGATCACTTTTCCAGCGGTGGACGCGAACGATAATTTGTTCCATGAATATGAGCCCACTACTGTTCCTGCTGTCTATCGACCTTATACTACTCTTGAAGTACCGCTCACGGCTTGGCAGCACCGTGTTTGGTTTAATGGCGCCCTCCCACAACCGACTACCACGGTTCGTTTAGGCCCCTTATCTATTGAGGGGGCCACTTGGCCTGTTTTGGCCGGGTACACCCCACATCCGCGCTATATGACTATACCAGTCGCGGAACTGCGCACTATGTATGCGGATTTGGTGCAAGTGCATCGAGCCTTAGTGCGATATGTTACAGGCAACATCCATGGCGTCGCTCCTGGAGTTGCCGGCCAACCAGCTGGTGCAAGCGGAGTGACCATAAGTCCTGTCATGGTGAACTCGGTGATGGGCAAACGTCCACAAAATAAGGATGATTTTCCTTATTGGCTTGCAGAAAAATTTGACCAGGTGGAGGCGGTTTTTCCACACACAACCCCGGTGGATAAACACTGCATTCTTATGATTAGTTTGCCAAAAGACTTAATTCCCGAGTTGACAGCATGTGACAACTGGGGTAAGGTATTCGCAGCAGTATATTCTAAGTGTTTTGGTACTCCTTACATGACCGTTCTCCCCTCAGTAATTAAAAAAGTACAGGATGAACATGGCCCTGAAGCGGCTGTGGAATTAGGGATGAGACTGGTGGGAGTGTTTGAAGTAGAAGCGGAGCTGATCCTTGCGAATGTCAAGGGCGATGCAGTGAACTTTCAAGTAGTGAATGCTTTGGCTTTAGTCCCAGAATTGGACAGGCCTCGCAAATTACCGAAAATTATTACCCAGGCTTATAAAACTATTGGCAGAACTAGCCTGGGCAACAAGCCTTTTGCAAAACAGCAAAGACAATCGCAACAACAACAACAAACCAAATCTCAGCCTGAGAAAGATGAGAAACCAGTCTTCACGAAAAAGAGTTGGAGGCTGAAAAAACAGGGTAAGCAACAAAAGAAGCCGGGGTCGAGAGGCGCATCCCCGGTTTCAGTCTCTTCTGAACGCACTTATGATTTACGCGATAGAGCGAGAATTAAATCACCGGATAGGTTTCAGATCCCTGATGCGCGTTCTCCTCATTCTTCACAGGCACAGACTTCGTCACAGGCCGGTGGAGGAGACCGCCAGGATAGAGGGAGGGACCGAGAGGCTCCCCAGGGACGAGACCAACCTCGACAACAAGTCAGAGGAAAAGCAGAAGACTTTCAACGTTTTCGACCACAATTTCAGAAGAAGAAAGTTGCCGCTGTAACAGCGAAATATGCCACAGATGGTGAGAATGAGACTCCTGAATTGGACGTGGGCAGTAACCCTCCTAGACAGCGCCGCGGAAGTTACCATAGTGCGGGAGGCGCTACGTCCTCATATGGAGGCAACAGCAACTGAAACATTCATTACTGTCGAGACAGATGACACCAGAGTGGCACCCCTGATAGACTTTTTAATATTGTCATTCAAATTGAAGGTGATATACAGCGTATTATTAAAGGGATTTTTTGGGAAAATCTAACCTCTTCATATGACATTTTATTAGCGGAGGTGGATTGGCCACCCCCATTCGTTCTTGCTGCACGTACAGGGGAGGAGGTAATCCTTCCGAGCTTTCTCGACATGTCCCAAAGGACAAAGCGGAGGATCTGGCAGCTGAGTGGGCTGTGTCCCTGGCTCCTGCGTTATACCGCAACCACGTGGGTTGGGACGAAGATTCTCCCCCATGAAATACCTTTGCGGTCACTACCGCAGCCACAACCCCAATATCCCATAAAACGTGAAGCCAAAGGCCCCGTTTCCGAAATTCTGACTCAGTTGGAATATCAGGGAGTAATCGAAACCTGCGTATCACCTATGAACAATCCCCTTTTCGCGGTTTCTAAACCCGATGGATCGTACCGCTTAGTTTTGGATTACCGGCATTTGAACTCTCATTGTCGGACCTTTGCGGTGCAAAATACCCATAGTTCTGCGCTTGTAGACAGTCTTGATCGTAAAAAATATAAAACGACACTTGACCTTTCAAATGGATTCTACATGCACAACTTAGCCCCGGAGAGTGGCCAATGGTGTGCTTTTACTTCCGGTGGTAAAATGTTTAAATTCAGGCGTCTTCCTATGGGCTACAAGAATAGTCCAGGCGTATTCGCCGCTCGTGTTGTCTCTTTGTTAGACGGCATAGATCCAGACGCATGTTCGTACGTAGATGACATTTATCTGACAGATGACGAATTGTTTCCGCATCTGACCCGAGTAGACCGCATTATTCTTGAATTTGCGGTTCAAGGTTACTAAATTTAACTTTGCTAAATCTCACATTGCTGAATTTACCGTTTTGTTCTTGGGCTATGAGCTCAACAATGAAGGTAAGGGCTTAGCCCCCATTTCCTAGAGAAATGTGCACTTCTGTGCCCTCCTACTAATCTGAAGAAGCTTCCAGTCCTTGCTGGGTTTTTGAACTTCGGACGTACATACATTACCGAATATGCCCAGCGTATCAAGCCACTGTATGCATTGATACAACCTACTTTTCGAAGTCTTGTTGGCTTCCGGAGCATACCTCCATTCTACAGTCTTTGCAGACTGACCTTCTTGAGTCTAAATTTCTTTTGATGCGTGATAACCACACAAACCTGGTGATTAGAATAATACCAGGGGCAGTGGGTTTCACGTACTTAACCTTTAAGGAAGGTGATACAGTACCCATCGCATACAAGTCACATCTGTACACTTCCGCGGAAATGCGGTTTTCCTCTGTAGAAAAAGTTCTAACAGCAGTGCAAATAGCGATTCTCAAGGAGCGCGCACTGGCACAGGGAAAACGCATTCTGGTGGTAACACCATATCCTGCCTTAGAGGCAGTGACCAAAGCAAGTGTACCGAACTCTAAAGCTTTGCACCCCCGTTGGATTCAATGGGCAACATCTTTGACGTCTCCGGATGTCACTTTCATTTTCGATTGTTCTCTTCAGACGCAGGAGTTTTTACAGTATGAATTCGTTCATCCTCCTCCTTCGTCTTTACTGCCGCTTGAGGATTACGACTGTGTGATCTACACTGATGGTTCGGCACAACCAGCCACAGGGTCCAAGCATGCTTATTCAGCCGCATGTGCTATTGTTGCAGGTACCTTTGTGAACGGAGAGTTCAAATCCACTGTAGTGCACACTCAGACACTCGGGGATAGTACCGCACAATTGGCCGAGCTGCGCGCTTTGGTGCTTACACTTGAGTTTGTTAATCCTGATGTGACCACTCTAATTGTGTGCGATTCTTACTACTGTGTACAATCATACAATGACAATCTGTTCTTTTGGTCGCAAAACGACTATAGAGACGCTAAAGGCAACACAATCAAGCATAAAACGCTTTGGGTTCGAGTGGCAGAATTACAACAACGTCTGCCGCTCACACAGGTGGTTCACACCCTAGGCCATCAGCGGGTGGGCGCACACGCTGTTGGTAACGGTTTGGCAGATGAAGCTGCCAAATCAGCAGTAGTCACGTGTTCAGTAGCAGCAGTTACTAGATCCATGTCTAAAATAGACACCGATATCTTGGCAGCTATTGCTGCGACAAAGGAAGGCGTTAATTACCCTAGGGTTTTCCTTCCAAATATTCTTATCAGTTAGGTCCCGAACAGGCTCCTTATGTAACAATACCCGGTGTTGGGGATCGGCTGATCCCCAACGCGGACCGCAGGCTTTCCTTGATAACGGCAGCAGACGAAGGCATGGCTTCGGCACATGCGGGTGTGTCTGCGACAGTTTCCATCTTGCAGCAGCGTTACTGGTGGCGTGGTTTATATAAAGACACCCGTACTTATGTGCTTTCCTGTGACGTTTGTCAACAGATCAAGCCGTCCACGGTTACACGACCACCTCAGACCTCGCTAGGCATTTCCAACAGACCCTTTGGGTGTGTTTACCTGGAACACTGCGGTCCATTTTCTTCAGACACTGCCTATAAATATATCTTAGTGGCAGTGGACTCGTGCACACGGTTCATCTGGGTCTGGCCACAACGGAGTGCTGACGCTCGAAATGTCATCAGGGATTTGCGTGTCTTTGTGGGAATTTTCGCATGCGGCACCTTCCATTCTGACCAAGGTCCGGCGTT
This sequence comes from Calotriton arnoldi, assembly GCA_963921515.1. Classification (NCBI taxonomy): domain Eukaryota; kingdom Metazoa; phylum Chordata; class Amphibia; order Caudata; family Salamandridae; genus Calotriton; species Calotriton arnoldi. Next base: position 952,787 of record CAWUFW010002165.1, read on the forward strand.
TGCCTCTAAGGCGTACAAGGACGCAATGGGTTCATTGGGGGTGCGGGTGAAATTTTCGTCTCCGTATAGGCCTGAGGGCAATTCTATCGTTGAACGAATGAACCGTGACTTAAAGCAATCCTTGACAGCTAGAGTTATAGGTACTGGCAGGAACTGGCTGGCCCACTTGTATACCGTACAACGTGCACTTAATAATCTCCCTAGAAGACCTCTGGGCGGGCGGACCCCATACGAAATGCTTTTTGGCATACGAATGTTTGTGCCTGACCTTGATGGTCTAGACATGGCGGCGCAATCCGCCAAGTTTGATGTAGATAACCATTCTGCTATGTTACAGGACTTACAAGAAGCCCGAGACAAACTTGCAATTGCACATTTGCCTTCAGCCACAGACCCCGCTCTGCAGATTCCGGTTGCCGGCTGGCTTCCGAAGATTGAAGACCTGGTTCGAGAGAAGGTGGAGAACAAAAAAGAATTCGGCCCCTCTTTTCGTGCACCGGTTCCAGTTCTGGGCTTGAAGGGAACACGTACAGTAATCTTACCACCGCTTCCTGGTCGCAAGGAGAACAGATACATCTCAGTGGAAAATGTCAAGCTACAACATCTGGCCGATCCTGAATAGTGTTACACCAGCGGTCTCTTGTCCTGCCATTTATCGGACATGTGTTCGAGGCACTCCTGCCCGAACGGTCACTGGTGTTACCATGGAGATGGTTGATTTGCCTGAAAATATATTCGAACCCCCTGCATCCCCCTGCATCGACGAGGACGAGTATACCTATCCTGCAACAGAGTCGGTGGCACACCAACCAACAACGCCACTGAGCCCGACACGTTTTTCCTTTGACTCGGATTCCACCTCTTCAACTGTCGTGTCCAAGTTTAGTCTGTTTGTATCCTGGTTTAGAGACAATTTTTTGGTTCCACCCTGGACATATCTCTGGTTGGTGTTTTTCTTGATTTTTTTGTTCATGTCCATTGGCTTTGTCACAGTGTTTTTCTACTTATCAATGGTCACTATTTACCTGAACGCTCTGCTGTGAACAGTGTTACTGGAACTTTGGCTCCACATTCCTCCTCTCACATCATGAAGCGTGACCACACATTTGTGAACATTTCAGCGTTTCCAGTTGCTGATGGCATCGTATGGGATGCGGTAAACTTTCAAATCCATGGTCCGTCAGAAATTATTAATGTACCAAATGTCCTTCGAGTTTCGATGGGTGATGTAGTAAAAAGTAATATTCATTCTGACGATTGGGATGTGCATGCCGTTGAAGCATTATTTGCTGATTTAAAATATTATGCTTCTTTTAATGCTGAGGATTTGTATATGAATTCTGCAAATTATGCCGATTTGTACTGCTACCAGCATTGGGGCAACCATTTTCTCCACAAACCGAGTGCACTACGTAGCCCTGTTACCTATACCCAATGGGAACATTGCCCAAACCCCAAACCAGGTAGCTCCCAGACTCTTAGAAATAAATTTACCTATTTCACCGATTTCAATCGATCAAACCCTGGGTCCTATTATTTTAAACTGAATGCCCCAGCAACTCAGAAAATCATGTTGACCCACACAAAATTACTTTATTCAGGGTCCTTTTTGAAAGCCTTAGCTGTGGGTGGTTATGAGTACTGGAGGGACACTGTGGATTTGAAATCAATCTGGGGCTCAAAGCCATGGCAGGTGCAGGGCACAGAGGCTTTGCACCGTGCTTGCCTTATCCCAGCCCAAATTATGTTTCTGAATGTTTCCATCTATCAGACTACATGTTGGGGTTTGGCTACTACTAAACATATTAAACTGCACGGAGCTTGTAGCGTTTCCGTTCCAAATCTTGCATGTGTGCTAAAAGGTATTCCTGCTCCTGCTATTTCTCCCACCTTTACTTTGCTTACTAATGGTAGCTATTTGCTTTTAAATAACGAAGACTGTTGTGGCTTACAGGCTGGCATTCCAGTTTTGTCACGGTTTCGCACAGAGTTGTCTGCTGCAAGAATGTGCTTTTTCCTCCCCCTCACGACATCGTTGATAACTCTATTTGGCCTTCCATTCCTACCATGGAGGCAGATTTCAATAAGTTGAGCAGAATAAAGGCCCTATTATTGAATGAGGAGGTTATGCTCACATCTGCCCGGGAGACATTCATTCTCCAGGTGGCGAGTACCCACAGTGAAATACAGGCCCTTTTGAACACTGACCTCCCCCAACATTTCGGGGAGTTAATTCATCGTATTTTTAACGCATCAAACACTGAGGGTCTGGTACACTTTTTTAAGGTTGTGGGGTCCGGCCTGGTGTCCACCTTCCAAACTATTTTCGGTGTGATACCGGCGTTCATTCATTCTATTTTCTCCAGCGTCTTTGGTGGATTCCCATTAATCCTCGCCTTGGCGGCTGGTGTATTGCTGTTGGTCTGTTTTCTGCGCAATGGCTGCTCCCAGATGGGCCCTTCTCGATCCCGAAAGCCTCCAGCTGCTCCGTGAGCGACTCCTGGACAGTTTCGGTGTTCTGCCATTGGCGACCATCAGTGTGTCATATACCCTTTCTTTTCGCTTTGCGTATTTCACTTGCGTGCAGCCTGTGATGTCTTGCATCCGCTGTCCTTTTACCTGGACCATGGATTATTGCCTCTCCAATTCGTCGTTGTCTGTTCCGGATTTTGTTCGGTTGGTGGATCCCTTGGAGGCCCATGAACAGGACTGTTCCGTTACTGGCTGTATGACGCGTGCGGCTGCACTTGGGATTTTGGCACAATGGGATATCTGGGCGGCTGCTCAGGATCTCCTACAACAGAGCTATATTGAATATCACGCAAGCTGTCCCGCATTGCTTTTGGATGCTCCGTCCTCTGAGGAACATTCCTGCTCGTTTGATCTGTTGGACTGGATGGCGTCTACGTTTTCTGACACTTCCAATGATGTCCTCCTGGATGCTATAGCGTTTTTCTGCACTTACACGCTTCTGGATTGAAAAGCCTGCCTTGCTGGCTCTCATTTGTCATTGGACACTTTTTTGTCCCTCTCCCTCATGGGGACTGCATAGCCTACGGACGTTTTTGTTCTGCTCGGCCCATTTGAACCCTGTCTTCGTCCTTTGTCTTGGCCGATGGACTGTCCAGGGAGGGTGTCTTGTGGTTTGTGGCTTCCTGGCCCTGGCCTGCCTCGCTAAGTTGTCTTGGGCCTGGCTGCCATACTTCTTTCCTTTGCACACGTTGCTCTGGGCCGTTGTTCTATCGACCTCTGCTCTTGCCAAGTTCTTTTTGCACTGTCTGCATTTTCTATCTTTCACCTTTTCTCCTGTTCACTTTGGGCTCAGACTGCACAACATATACAAGGTCGAATAACAACGTTTCCTTGTCTTGCTGCATTGGCCAGTCCCTCACACCTAGACATAACACTAGGTACAGCTGCCATGGAAAAATTAGTGCGCTTTTAATATTGTGGTTGGCCCGCGCTAGACACACTTGGAGACAACCTTTCCAGGGAGAAGAGCTGTGATTGTCTGCTGATGTAGTTTTGCATCTAGAGACTGAGGTATGGGGGTTCGCTAGTCAAAGCCCAGAGGTCTTCTATTTTTATAATAAACTGGCTTCCAGCACGGGGAGGGTGGTAATGTTAGGTAGACATATATCCACTGCTTTATGAGATGCTTTCCCCGTTCGTATTCTATGGAGTTGTAACTATGCTGATTATATTATTCATATGTATTATGCTAGTAGTACTGACACGTGTACTGTATCTTAGAGCACGTAAGTTGAAATAAACATTTTAACCTATACAGTGTCTCTTCTTACGCATGTTGTGGACAGGTACGAGTGAGTGAAGAAAGAGTGTTCTTGCTTCTGCGAGTCCTGAGATAGAGATACCGTGTTCTGGGTTGTCCAATCATTGGTACATTGTTGCCAATGGGACGCTAAGGCTAGTTGGGTTGGGGTTTTGGGTGCTAAGGTTTATGGTTGGCTCACCACTATATTCCAAGGTTCTATTATCCTGTGCATAGCTCTGTGTGTGCAGAATCCCTATGACAGCAAGTGACACCACATGACCAGCAGCATGGCTGAAGTACAATCACCATGACACTGTGCACGCCACAAGACTGAGGTGGCTGAGTGTGGACCACATCCGGAAAGGAGCAGGTCACACTCTGACACATCCACCTGCACAAACAACCACTGACGTCAACAACACATCTGCAGACAAACAATGCACAAGAGTACAAAAACCGTCCAAGAGCACAAATGACCCAAGTCGCCAACATCACAGCACCTCAAAAGCACAAAAGCCAAAGGCACACCACCTCCAAGGGATAAGGGGCAGCAAAATCACAGCTGCAGGTGCAACTCCCACACAATGCAGCACACACACATAGCAATGACAGCACACCCACATGGACGACAATGTGGTACACAGTCCAACACCTACACTGCAGAACAGAGGACACAACTGGGTACGCCTGTGCGTAGCAAATGGCCAATCACATATGACATAGCAGGAAACTGTGAGATGCAAATGTACATGTACAACCTCACCTACGTCATGTAGTCCAAATGTCCACTCAATCAATCAGGGAATTGTAAGCGCGCTACTCACCCGTGAGGGTCTCAAGGCGCTGAGGGGGGGGTCCGCAGATCTGTTTAGCCGAAGAGCCAGGTCTTGAGGGTCTTCCTGAAGGTGTTCATGGAGGGGGCGCGTCTGATGTCTGCCGGTAGCTCGTTCCAGGTCTTGGCTGCAATGTGAGAGAAGGATCTTCCGCCTGCTCTGGCTCCGTGGATGCACGGGGTTTCGGCCAGTGCGAGGTTGGAAGATCGGAGGTTTCTTTTGGGTACGTGGAAGTTGATTCTGTCGTTGAGATATTTGGGTCCGTTGTTGTGTAGGCATTTGTAGGCGTGAGTGAGGATTTTGAAAGTGACTCTTTTCTCCACGGGAGCCAGTGGAGACTTTGTAGGTGTTGGCTGATGTGTTCGTGTCGGGGGATGCCGAGGGACGAGTCTGGCGGCGGTGTTCTGTACTGTCTGGAGTTTGCGGAGTAGGGACTTGTTGATGCCGGCGTAGAGTGCGTTTCCATAGTCCAGTCTGCTGGTGTTGAGTGCGTGGGTGACTGTCTTCCTTGACTCAGGGGGATCCACTTGAAGGTCTTGCGGAGGATGCAGAGGGTGTTGAAGCAGCTGGAGGTGACGGCGTTGACCTGTCGGTTCATGGAGAGTGATGAGTCGAGTACGATGCCGAGGTTCTTGGCGTGGTCTGAGGTGGTAGGTGGGTTTCCGAGGGCGGTCGGCCACCAGGTGCTGTCCCATGCAGAAGGGGTGGTACCGAGGATGAGGACTTCTGTCTTCTCGGCGTTGAGCTTCAGGCAGCTGTTGGTCATCCAGACTGCGACGTCTTGCATTCCTTTCTGGAAGTTGAGTTTGGCAGTGGTGGGGTCTTTGGTGAGGGAGAGGATGAGCTGGGTGTCGTCGGCGTAGGATACGATGTTGAGGCCGTGTTGTCGGACGATGGCTGCGAGGGGGCCATGTAAATGTTGAAGAGGGTGGGGCTCAGTGATGAACCCTGTGGGACTCCGCAGGTGATTTTCGTGTGGTCGGAGAGGAAGGGTGGGAGTCTGATCCTTTGGCTTCTTCCGGTGAGGAATGATCGGATCCAGTCCAGGGCTGTTCCTTGTATGCCTGTGTCGTGTAGTCTGATGACTAGTGTGCGATGGGAGACGGTGTCGAAGGCCGCTGATAGGTCGAGTAGGATGAGGGCTGCGGAGTGGCCTTGGTCCAGGAGGGTGTGGATGTCGTCTGTGGCGGCGAGTAGGGCGGTCTCTGTGCTGTGGTTGCTTCGGAATCCGAATTGGGACGGGTCGAGGACAGCGTTCTCTTCAATGAATCGTCTCAGTTTCCTGTTGACTGTTTTCTCTGCAACCTTGGCTGCGAAGGGGAAGAGCGAGATGGGCCGATAGTTCTTGAGGTCGGTGGGGTCAGCTGTGGGCTTCTTGAGCAGGGGTCTGACTTCTGCGCGCTTCCAGTCGTCTGGGAAGGTGCCTGTTTTGAAGGTGGTGTTGATGGTGCGTTGTAGTTCGGGTGTGATGGCGGCCACGGCTCTGTGGTAGATGTGAGGGGGGCAGGGGTCGGTGGGGGCCCCCGAGTGGATGCTTTTCATGGTCGAGGCGGTGTCTTCGGCTGTGATCGGTGTCCAGTTGGAGATGGTGGGCTGGCTGGTGTTTCTGGGGGGCGGGGGGCCGTCTGTGGCGCCTGGTGGATGGTCGATGGAGTTGTCGTAGAGGTTTTTGATCTTGAGGTGGAAATAGGTTCCAAGCTTGTCGCAGAGGTCTTGGGATGGGGTGATGTCTGTGGCTTCGCTGCGTGGGTTGGTGAATTCTTGAATGACACTGAAAAGTTCCTTGGAGTTGGTGGAGTTGGCCAGGATTTTGTTGTGGATGAAGTTCCTTTTGGTGGCTCTGATCTGGCTGTGGTAGTCCGTCATGGCATCCTTGTAGGTGGTGTGGTTTTCGGTTGTCTTGGTGTTTCTCCAGTTCTTCTCCAGGCGTCTGCAGGTGCGTCTGGCTTCTTGGAGAGTGGTTGTGAACCAGGCGGCTTTCCTGGGGCGTTGTCTGTCAGGGTTGCGTAGCGGGGCGAGCTCATCTGCGCAGTTGGAGATCCAGGTGTGGAGTTCTCTGGCTGCGTCGTTTGCGCTGTTTGCGTCGGGTGCCCAGGTGTGGTTGTCTCAGTTGAGGGTGGAGTTAAGTTGCTCGTCGGTAACCTTGCTCCAGTTCCTTCGTGGTGGGCGTGGGGCTGGTTTGGGTGCCTTGGGTTTGTTGATGGCGAAGTGTACGCAGTGGTGGTCGGTCCATGGCGGCTGCGTTGTGTGGCTGAAATGGACGCTGTTTCCTGCCGCGAAGATGGGGTCGAGGGTGTGTCCTGCTCTGTGGGTCGGTGTGTTGACGAGTTGTTTAAGTCCGATGCTGGCGAGGTTGTCACGAAGGATAGTGGAGTTGGGGTCACTGGGGTTGTCGAGGTGGAAGTTCAGGTCTCCAATGAGTATGTAGTTTGTTGAGGCGATCGCGTGGGGTGCGATGAAGTCGGTGATGGTGGCGGCGAAGGGTGTTCGGGGGCCGGGGGGTCTGTAGACGAGGGTTCCTCGGAGTGTGGCTTTGGGGGTGGTCTGGATCTTGAAGTGCAGGTGTTCGGCGGAGGGAAGGTTTCGCTGGAGGTGGTGAGGCGGAGGGTGCTCTTGTGGGCGATGGCGAGGCCCCCTCCTGGGTGGTTGGGGCGGTCTTTCCTCTGGATCTTGTATCCGTCTGGGATGGCGGTGCTGATGTCGGGGGCGGAGGATGCGTTGGTCCAGGTCTCTGTGAAGAAGGCGATGTCGGGCGAAAGAGAGTCGAGTAGGTTCCAGATTTCCATGGCGTGTTTGTGTACGGAGCGTACGTTGAGGAGGATGCATTTTAGGGTGTCTCCAGTGCTGGCGTCGGCGGTGTTGGAGGTCGGGGTGGCGGTGAGGGTCTGGCAGCAGTGGAGGCAGGAGAACTGGCCGTGGGTCGTGTTCGGCGAGGCCTGTTGGCATTCTCTAAGTCTTCCAGGGTTGAGTGCGAGGAGGGTGGTGGTGTCGTAGCGATGGGTAGTGGGAGGTCCAGGGTTCCAGGCGCTGGCCGCGCGCGCCCACTGCGCGCGGCCGCCATTAAGTAGGGGAGGTGGGAGGGAGGAGAGGCTGGGAGGCGGGAGCAGGGGAATTCCGGGGGGGAATTCTGGGGGGAAATTCCGGAGGGGAAATTCCGGGGGGGAGGGGCCGCAGGGGCAGCAGCGGCGAAAGGCAAAAGGAACAGGCAGGCACGAGAAAATAAAAACAGTGGTGGAATTAGAGCAAGACACAGATGGGCACAATAACAGTGGCACAACAGGGAAAAAATTAAGAAAAAAAGCGGCTGAGAAAGGTTACGGTGGTTGGAGGCAGTCTGGTCCCAGTTGGAGCGGGCAGCAGCCTCGAACCTCCCAAGGAGGAGGTCGGGGTCTGGAGGCAAGAGACGGCACAGGGGAGCAGTGGGGAGAGAGTGGACCTAGACCGAGGGTCGGTGGTCTTACTCCACTGTCCCCATCAAATAGTCCGCCCCTCCCAAACAGTCACAATGTACATTGTCATGAAGCCTGTATGTAAACTTGAACAATGGGGCAACATACATGTCAACACAATGTCAACAAGCATCTCCCCTTTACATTGCAGAGGGACAAAATACACCTCCAGCAGAGCAGACCAGACAACTCTACAGTGATGCTGAAGAGGACCACCACACTTCCGACACGTACGCCCCCCAACAGTCCATGGACATCTTAGGCAATCGACCTCCAGGAGCAGGGCAGCACCGCTGCATCGAGGATACCCCACCCCTGCACAGACAACACAGCTGGACGCACCCACCAGCCCGGCTGGCTCCCAACAGCCCACCGAAGCATACATCGCATTCCAAGGCCAGGTGTCAGACTGCAAGAAGGGGGTGGCCGAACATGTGCGGGTGGGGCACCACCTCATGGAAGCCGAACTAGATCACATACGTGGGTGTCTAAATCCCATCAGGGCCCACCTACACTCCCCAACGGAGACCCACACTGCAACAGAGACACATGCCTTTGCACATTTCCAGTACTGAACCACACCCAGAGCCACGGGATGATCATCCACACCCCCGCGCTGGACTGGAGTACGCCGGCCCAGTCCACTCCCCTTACGTATTGAGTGGGGGACGACAAAGCTACATGTGCAATGACCCACCCGCTGCCTGCGGTGACATGGCTGCGTCCTCTGTACATGGCACAATGTAATGTTGTAGTGCCCGGGGCACAAATGCATACATCATGAGCACACGGACACACTCAGATAGTTCGTTGAACTGGCTACGGGCACGTGCGCTCGACACCTTTATTGGCATGGTCACATGTACAGTGACGCATGTGCTGGATGTGTGTGGGGTGAGTGTAAGCCAGCTCTCATGGAGTCGTTGGTGCTGGCAACAACTTGAACAGTGATGACAATGAAAGCGGAAACAGAAAACACCAGCATAACAGAAACAACTGTGAAGCATCATGGTGGTAGCCGGAGAAAGTACAGTGTTCACCCAACATGCAAGCAGAATGGTCCATGATTTGTGGTGCACTGAGTTAGTGGCACCTGAAGAGCTGAGCAGGGAACAAGCTGATGATGGCACCCACGACTGGTGTGAGCAACTCTGATAGTCTGGCAGTAAGACACTTACGACTCTGGCACCTGTTGTTTGGAGTTGGTCCTGGTAGTGGTGGCTGGTGCATCCTGCGGTGATGCGACGTCCGGTCAGGCCAGGACTCGATTTGATGTGTGAGCCCAGGTGGGCCGCAGTTGAGGCCGGAGGCAGCGGACAGCGCAGGGCCACAGACACATGGCCTTGATGACCCCCAGTCCATCGACCCAGAGGCCATCCAATATGCTATCAGACAGGGGCCATGACTTGAGCTGCACAGAGTTAGTGGCCCCGGATGCACTGCGGCCGGCACAGGCACACCGCCACGGGACGGTGACTTGTGGTGCAGTGAGATAGGGCCACGTGAGGTGAGCGGGTCCTCGTCGATGTCGAAGGTGAATGTTGCGGAGGTTTGTGGGGGACAGTGGAAGGTGTCCTCCAGGGCATGATGCAGAGGGCAGGAGCCGGCCGGAAGCAGCAAATGGAGGAGTGGAATGCTACAGCCTAGTTTTTGCCACAAAAGTCAGTATCACCGACATGATGATGAAGACAAGCCCCAGTCCATAGACTCAGTCACCACCAAAGTTCAACCAGTAAGTGTCCATGGATGTCGGGGAACAGACTAAGTGGCACCGGAGCTGAAAGGGGATGCAGTCTGCGATGAGGCCAGTACAATGATGTCAAGTCTGCCATAAATGATTCATGACTGAATTCCCAATGTGTGACCTACTCGACCGCAGTGTAGGCCGAATGCGTAGTAATCAAGGGCCCACAGACACGTGTGGTTGGGATGCCATGCACATACTTTGTGTCACTACATCTAAGGGAGTATAGTGATATAAACTCAGCCATAAAGTGTGTACTCGGCCATTGTGTAATCAAGACTCAGTTCCAAATGTGTGACCTACTTGACCGCAGTGTAGGCCCGAGGCAGCGGTCAGCAGGGGCCCACAGCCATGTGTCGTTGGCCCGCGATGCACAGAGTTAGTGACACCAGAGCAGTTGTCGGCAGTGTTCGATCACCTCCGTAACGATGATCCTTTTCTCCTCCGAGCTGAACCGCGTCTTCCTCTTACTCGTCTCCTTGCGTACAATGATATGAACTCCGCCATGCAGAAATCAAGACTCAGTTCCACATGTGTGACCAACTCGACCGTAGTGTAGGCCCGAGGCAGTGGTGGAGTACATCAACGAAAAAGGAGTAAAGCGGGTCTGTGTTGCGGAGGCCATGATGGTCTGAGGAGGCTGCCAAGGTCGCGGGCTTCGGGCTTGGAGCTTGCGCTGGCACGTGGTGGGCCCTCTTTGACACACGCCGGTGTCGGCAGGTGAGCAGTGAGGCCTGGCTGCGCAGGGGTGGGCATGACGGGTTCGGGGACCAGCGGCCCGGGGTGCAGCAGGCGCACAGGATCGCAGGCCACACCGCTCAAGGTGACGGCGTTGGCCTCGTGGCAGGGTGGGAGGCGCCGCCCTGGCAGACACGTTGGGCATTCCGGAAGAGAACCACGCCCAGAGCTACGTGATTTTTATTCACACCCCTACGCTGGCCTGGCGTACGCCAGGCCAGCCCACTCCGCACACGCTTACAGGGGGGGATGTCACAAGCTACATTTCCTTGGGCTTCCCCACTGGCTGGGGTGACATGGTTGCGTCCACTGTCCACTACACTCCAGACACCAGCAGTGCATGTAGACATGGATATGTCTGTGGTATGCATACTGCAGTCTGTCCAGCACATCTCCGCCACACTTGGCATTGTGTACATTCTCATTCATGGGTGACTTGCCTCCTTCGCACATGCCTGGTTCCCACCTCTCCCCACATTCCGGTATTGTGTGGCTGAGGTGCCATGCCGTTGATGGCTCATGTACATGGCTAACCATGGTTGCCACAGTCGTTGTGCTGTTGTGTCTGGTGGGTGGGCATGTTGTTTGGCATGTTGTATGTGATTTTGTGATGTGTGCAGTGCCAGAGTTGTGAATTGCATGGTTGTGGAGTTGAGGGGTGTGGTGTGTTCATTTGGTACTTGCCAACGTGCAGTGCATTTCCATAGGTGCCATCCTGGAAGCGCTGGTTGATGTTGGACTGTCGGAAGATGAAGGGATCATGCACACTACCTGGGTAGTTGGCTACGACATTGGTGAAGAGTCCCCTGTGGTCCACTATTGCCTGCACGTTGATGGGATGCGTGTGCTTTCTGTTGGGGTACTTGTGTGCGGTGTCGGCATGGGGCACAAGTAGGACATGTGTGCAGTCGATTGCCCACAACACAGGCGGGAATCCAGCTATGGCATATAGTCCTTGCTTGGTCTCCAGCTGTTGCAGCGCTTTGTGGGGGACGTATAGGTACTGGGGTACCTAGCTGATGATGGCATCCAGGACAGGTGTGGGGAACTTGGATGGAGCTGGCTGTGCGACTCCTCCGACTCTGGCGGTTGTTGGTTGGGAGGTACCAGAGGCCAACAGGTGCAGCACAGCCAGCAGCTTTGTCTGCGGAGGGATGTTGGTTGTCCGCTGTGTTGGTACCGTCAGCCTGTGGGCAATGATGTTCAGGATGCGGAGGATGGTTGTCCTTTTGAGCCTGTAGTGGGCATTGACGTTGTCTGGTGTTAGGTCTGTGAGGCTGGTGCATTTCCTGAAGGTCCGCTGTCTTTGTCTGCGCTGCCTCTGTGGTGGTCTGGTGGGGGTCCGGGGGGTTGGCGGTCCTGGGGGTGGTGGCGGTGGGTGTTGTTGCCCTCTCGGGGCTCCGGGATGCATGGTGATCTATGGCATCTGTTGTTCTTCATGTGTGGCTCTGGGCTGGGCTCCCTTTGATGGTGCAGGTTGTCGTCCGACTTTACACCAGGTCAGAGCAGGTGTTAATTTCCTGCTGCTAACGCGCCTTATCGCCTGTTTTGTGGTCTTACCGCCGATGTGGCTGGTTGTTGAGAATGTTGAGGTGTGGTGTTGTCGCAGCGTTTTGCTCGGGAACGCCTACTCTGCATCTCATTAGCGATAGTTGCCGGGGTCATCTGTGGCGATGTTTTTTGCGGATGCTTTCGCAAGTAAACTGGTGGTATCGGCTGTTAGCACCAGCTTGTGAATGGGGCGATAATTTTATCGCGACTTTGGCTGAGATAAAGTGCCGTTAACTCGGCGATAGTTACTTGAGAATATGCCCCTTAATCTTATGTCCTTGATGCCGGCTGTTGCACCACGCAGAGCCAGTTCCGAGGGACGATGCGATGTCCTGCCTTGAGATGCTCACTCAGCACTGGTTGCAATCAGCGATGTGGTGTCCTGAATTCAGTTGTGTCATGCTATGTTGGTTCTGAGGAGGAGCTGTGAAGATTGCGATGCGAAGTCTGCATTAAGTTGCGTCGTGCTGTGTCAGTTCCGATGGGAAGCTGGGAGGGCTGCGTCGAGTTGGCGTCACGCTGCAGTGGTTCTGATTGGGACCACAGTTGGAATGGCAGAGCACTTTTATTCCCACTTTTAGGTTTCCAGACCTGGAGAGGCTCTAGTTGGGGGGTGAGAGCAGGGCTCATAGCAGGCAGAGTCCAGGTACAGGGTTCAAGAGGTTTGGAGCCTTTTCTGTCCCTGAGACTTTACTCAGGAGACCAGCCAGCTAGACCTTGGAGTCACTCTGGTGGTCCTGGGTTCAAGGTGCAGGTCCAGTCCTTCTTATTCAGGCATCAGGACAGAAGACCAGTCCTTCTTGCAGCAGAGCAGTCTTTCTTCTGAGTTTTCCACAGGTCCAGAAGTGATCTGAATTGTGGGTCTGAGGATCCAGTAATATTTGTCGACAGCCTTATATATGGTCAATCATGACATTTTAATCAATCGGCGGTCAATCATGACATTTTAATCAGTCGACTTTTTGAGCTTGGAATAAAAGGTACAGCTTTAAAACCACACAAATCTTTTTGTCCAACAGGTAACAATGGGATCTTTCTCTTCTGATGAATTTACATTGCCATGTGGGGTACCGGGGGGCTCGTCCTTAAGCCCCACCATTTTCAATTTATGTGTTAAACCTTATGTGTTAAACCAATGGCAAAGTTGATTAAATCTTGTGGTTTTTCAGTTGTGTCGTACGCTGATGACACTCAGTTAATTGTCTCGAATCTAGTAACCCTGGCAAAACAGTAGAGCACTACAACAGCTGCATGGCTCAGATCAATGAGTGGATGAAGACCAACTGCTTCCAACTTAATTCCGGGAAGACTGAGGTTCTCCTCCTGGGCAATGACACCTCGTTCTGGTCACCTACCTGGTGGGAAACTGATCTGGGCACTCTTCCTCTTCCTGTGAAAAAGGTAAGAAACTTAGGGGTCATCTTTGATGACAGATTGACCTTCAAAGATCACAATAACACCTTGATATCTTCAGTGTTTTTCATACTAAAAATGATCAGGAAGATTTGCCCTTTTATTCCACCCAGACCTTCAGAAGACAGTGGTCACTGCATTCGCCCACTCCAAACTGGATTATGTGAATGCTTTATTCCTTAATATCCCCAAAAAACTATTACAGAAACTACAGATGCTTCAAAATGCGGCGGCACGACTGCTTCTGGGAGTCCCTAAGCATCAATCGGTCTCCCAAGAACTGGTTACGTTGCATTGGCTTCCAACATGCAAATGGATCAAGTTTACATCCGTAAGCATAGCTATTAAGACCTTACACAATATCGGTCCAGATTTTCTGAACAAACGTTTCATCTGGTACCTCCCATCCAGACACTTAAGATCATCCAATTCAAAGCTCTCGGTTGTCCCTAGAATCAAAAGAGCTCAATGGGGTGGGAAAAGCTTCATTGCAGGAACAGCCAAATTTTGGAACTCCCTCCCCCTTGAACCGAGAGACAGTCCTAATCTACTATCCTTCAGGAAATCACTGAAAACGTAATTCTTTAACAACTAGCTTTCGGCTGTGGAATATAAGATATTAGACCCGAGTTTGAAGCAGTGCTAAGACGCCCCAGGGCATTCAAGCACTATATAAACTGTAAAAATCAAATCAAAATCAAATCAATACCTGGTACCCACTTTGAAGTGGGAGAAGCTTCTGGAGTTTCCCCCTACAGAGGTGTCTGGAATTTTCTGCCACCCTACCCATGTCCCAGTCTGTCTGGGGGCTAGTGTGAAGTCCTTTGTGTGTGAGCTGAGCCAGTGACTTTGAAGTGCAAGTGTGGTAGGTGGTAGCTCCACCCCCTATCAAGTCAGAGATGGCCCATCCTGCAAACAAGACCCTCTTTTGTGATGTCTGGGAGGAATACACAAATATCAACTACCAACTACACCTAGTCATGTGACCCAGGAACAGGCTGCAGGCAGCAAATGGTTATGGCAAGAAAATGCCAACACTGTAAAGGTGGCATTTTCAGAATTGTGAGTTAAACTCAAACTTTACCATTAATGAGGATTTTTAAATTATAATTCCTCAGACACCAAGCTTGACTTTCCTAACTGCTTCCAATCAAAAGTTAGCACTTATAAAATGTAATAAGGAAACCCAATGCTATCCTATGGGAGAGGTAGGCCCCACAGTAGTGAAAAAACAAGCCTATGCATTTTTCACTACCAAGACAGGCAAAACCTAAAAGTGCATGCCCACATCTTAATTACAATGCATCCTGCCCTATGGGCTGTTTAGGGCCTGCCTAAGGGGTAAAATATATGTATTAAAAATTGAGTTTTAGGCTTGGCAAAGGGGTTATTGTACCAAGTGGGTGGCACCATGAGAGCTGCAGGCCTCCTAGTAGAATTTAATTTACAGGCCCAGCGTACATGGCGTACCACTTTACTAGGGATGTATAAGTAAATTAAATATGCCAATCAGGTATAAGCCAATTTTACCAGATTTTAGGGAGTGAGCACAAGCACTTTAGCACTGTTTAACAGTAGCAAAGTGCACAAGTCAAAGGACTCTTTTGAGCTGAGGCACCCATGACCTTCAAGCTCTGAAGACGTTTCAGCACCACACGTTCCATGTCACGAGACCTGGGACGATAATTTAATTAGTAAGGGTAGCAGATGTGATATCATTAATCCCTTGAATGCTGATAATATGACAAAGTTGATCCCTTGTACAACCCCTTCAAAAGCCTAATATTGGTTAATTGTGATTTAGGGGAGAAGTGGAAACTAAAGATAGTAAACATGACTCTGAGGGCCTTGCTTATTTTCTGTTCTTGTCACTTGCTTTAGGATCCCTGGTACGATGATAGAAAAGTCATTGCCATTTGCACCATAACACAAATCAGAGATTTCATATGCTAAGCTGGAAAATTGTTAACTTATGTTGACAGCATAAGGCTCCCTTACCCCCACTTAATACTGTAAAATGTCACAAATCTCACCTAAAATTGTGCCCTCAAAAATAGAACCATCCTGTGAATAGTCGTAAATTATTTTTGTGTTAATGGTTTGCAAAAGAGACTTTCATCACAATGCTCTAGTTTTTCTACCATGTTTTGAACAAATCATTTTGCTTAGTGCTCTCCAGTGTAAAATGTAAACACGAAGCGCATCTAATAAATAAAAAGTAATTTGGACTAAATATCGGATTAAAAATATTGGGAGGCAGAAATATCTAAATATAAATATTGTGAAACACAAATATCGTGATGCACAACTATAATTGACAACAATATCGTTTTTTTAGGTAAGTAATATTGTTTTTAGTAATATCGATGTTTTTAATATAGTTTTCAAAATTATAGTGGTAAAAATATCGTTTTCCAGTTATTTGAATGTGTTTTAGTTGATATATTAATTTTATGTGTTACTTTTGTTTATAAAAAGATTTTTTTCAAATATAGCTTGTAATATTAAGTGACTTCGAATTATTTTATTTTTTAGAGTAATTTAGGGGCATATTATCAAGAACGGCGTTAAAATTATCGCCGGTTTAGCGGCAGAAAACTGCCGCTAAAGCGGCGATAATGGGCTTGATAATATGTCCTGGAGAAATTCAATAGAAGCCCATGTTGACACCAGAACATGGGCTTCTATTGGAATTCTCAAGGGCATATTATCAAGCCCATTATCGCCGCTTTAGCGGCAGTTTTCTGCCGCTAAACCGGCGATAATTTTTAACGCCGTGCTTGATAATATGCCCCTTATAGTGTTGTAGTGGGTTGTTGGGTTTGTATTGGGGATAGGGTAGGAAGGAAGTTAAGTAATGATTATTTAATAATTTAATAATAATTTTTAATTAATTATTTAATTAATATGCAATTATGTAAAATATGGAATACTGAATTATTTAGTTCAGTTCAGATAACTTTATTTTGGTGATCAAGCCATAAAAGTATGGAATAAAATACATCTTGAGGACGGATTTATAAAAAGCTAAAACCAGCAGTAAAACCTATTGTAGAAATGGATAAAATCACTGTTGGAAAATCCTTGCATAATTTAAACAGGCAAGCATAATTGAATACATGAAACGAATAGTGATATATAATTAAAAGTCAGTGAAACAGCAGTGCAAAAAACAAAAAAGTCTCACAGTAAGACATAAAGTGCAAAACCGCCCATGCTGTGGTTACAGAAAAATCTCCTTTCTTCTTATGGTCCACATGCGTCCCAGAAATTTGGCTACTGAGGAAGCAAACAAAGGGCAAAAATATATCCTTAAAATTCTGAGACCACAAGAATGGGTTTGTATGCCCATCTGTTTACTTAGAGGTTTTACAAACAAATAAAACGTGATGTACAGTTTGATCCGCGGTTTCACAAGCGGGGCATAAAAGAGAATCAATAGCCATTCATTTGGAGTGAATGTTTTCAGTGGTAAGGTGCCAATCCGGAATTGGAAATAAAGTTTTCTGTCCATCGTGATTGTTATGATATGCCAGTATTGTTCTAAAACACTAATACATTGAAAATCAAGAAATTCCCCTATCAATGTGACTCTGGTGGCCTTGTGGACACCATTCTGGAGTTAACCACCAATATTATTTATATAACGCATCTTTGAAGGGGAAGGAAGAGCTAGAGAGAGTATCCCAGAGTTTGGTCCAGCCCAATGAAATTAGGAGCTTTTTGATGTTAACTAGCCATTGGATTTTGTTAAATCTCACTGATTTAATGACATTCTAAAGTGCTTAATGTGCAAGCTCCGGGTGGACCATAACCTTCTCCAATAGAGTATTGGGGCAGTCTAGATTTGCTCTCAATGGCTTTCCTACCCATGTCAAAAAATAAAGGGAGTAGCAGTGTACTAGATGGCAAATGAGCTATGCCCCTAAGGGACTTGTTCATAGACCTCGACAATCCTATACTGTTGGAAAAAGCCCAAAAGTTCAATACAGAGCAGATCCTACAGCTTCTGCTTCAAATAACTGCAATGCAGGACTTATGGGTTTACTGAAGAACACTTGGTGTTCTGTGAGAATGACACCTTTGATTTGTTTGTGTTTGATAATCATTTTGGTGACATGAAACTTCCATGTCATGGTAGAGGACAATCTTACTTCCAAGTAATCAAATGAGTCTACCTTATCAAGGATTGCACCTTAATGCAAGCCTCCCCTTGTAGGATTTGTGCTGATTGAATGACATGTATTTAGTTTTTGCTTCATTAATTACCAAACCCCGTGAACTAGAGAACTCCTCAAACTGGTTCAACAGATGTTGGAACCAGCCAGGTGTTTCGAAGATTAATAAGGTGTTGTCAGCAAAAAGGAGGATTGGTGTCTTCTCTCCAGCTAAATTGGGGGCATTACTTTGTTTCTGAGAGAGGAAACCCACAATGTCATTTAGGTATAATAAAAAGAGTGTTGGAGCTAAGACACAGCCCTGACAGACTTCTTTGTTAACTGGAATCCATTCAGTAAGCTGGCCCTGTGTTCCCCATCGGATTCTGACATAGCTTCCTTAGTGCAGACGTATAAGCAATGCTAAGAGCTCAGAAGGCATGCTTATATCTCTAAGTACCTGCCAAAGCTTAAGGCGGGGGACCAAATCAAAAGAAAATGAAGATCGACAAAGGCAACATACAGGCTGCCTCTGCCGATTAATACTGTCTTATAACAAAAAAGGAACCTAAAAACCTGATTTATAGTGCTAGTCCTCTTGCGAAACCCAGCTTGAGAGGGTGTCAGTATATATTTTATTTCAATCCACTGCTGAATTTTATTCAGCACTAGTTGACAAAAGATTTAGGGGGCATATTAGCAAGGGCGGTATCGCCGCTTTTTTGCCGCTAAAGCGGCGATATTTCTATCGCCCTATTAGCAAGCTGTCGCTAACAGCTGTTAGCGACAGCTTTATGGCGAAAGCGACCGTTTTGGTGCCGCTTTGCATGTCAGCGATATTTATCGCTAATGACATGCAAAGTGGGCGTTCCTCCACACAACTCCTTGGCAAACACTCGCTAACACAGCTTCGGGATATTAGCAAGGCTGCAAAAGACCCGCGATGCGAGCTTAGAGCCGCGCTAAGCTCCCTTTATCGCAGGTTTTTAACACCTGCTAAAAATAAAACTTAGCCATCTTTAACATGGGAGGTGAATTGCATGGCTGAGTCCATGCCTGCCTATCAGCAAGGTTTGCAGTATCGCAGGGAAATCATCGCTTGTTTTCCCGCGATACAGCTTGTTATCACGGCTATCGCTGGATTTAATATCGCCTTGGAGATACGCGTTGCTAATAACGCGCTATCTCGGCGATAAAATCCAGCGATATCGGGCGATAAAAAAATGAGCGCTAAGCGCGCTTTGCGATATTTATCGCAAAGCGTTGCTAATATGCCCCCTAGTGAATATAATCTATCTGACAAATTGGCCTGTAATTTGTGGGGAACTGCGGTCACCTTTTTTGAAAACCGGGATGACTAAGGCACCCTTCCAAGAATCAGGGATTGGGGCTCCCTTAGCTGTGGCATTAGCAAGAGCTAGGATGTATTTTGACCAACTTGTTTTGTTGTGGGCAAATATATCTGCTCGTATGCATCGGGTCCAGCAGCCCTACCGCTAACGATGATGTCAAGAGAAACAGTGACATCATATAACTCAAACATCGGGCTCACAGATGAAGGGGTGTCCAGTCCTAGAGGCAGTACTATAGTAACTATAGTAGATGCTAAACTTCCACCGGAGTACAAATTTGAAAAGATTTGAAAAGATTTCGGACCAGTCTAGCGGGGATATGCAATTAGATGGAAGTGGTGCTACGCCATTGCCGCCACAAGTAACCAGAATTTGGTGGAATCATTAGCGAAACATGCTGCTTTTAGGTCCTGCTATCTCTGCTCGTCCCAGTCCCTTTTGAATTTGGCCAGACTCAATTTATAGGCCTTTCTGGACATGCAAATTTGTTCGTTGTCCTTCGATTTACTTTGCAATGCCAGAATTCTTTGAGTCTGTCTGCAATCCTTATTAAACCAGGTTGTAGGTTTATTCGTACGCTTTTTCGTATGGGGTATTGGAGCAATGAAGTAGGACAAAATATGCTTAAAGAAGCTAAAGTGTAAATGTAATAGTTCAGCCTCCAGATGGGAGCAATTATTGAACTCAACTAATATTGCTTGTAGATCGAGATTTATAGCAGATGAAAGGTCAAGATTGGCAACTACATGACGCCATTTAAGGCAGCGCATATCATTTGTAAAGGCCCTCATGGTAAGACACAGGATTGTGGTCACTCTCCAAATGCTCCATAATTAGCTTATCGGCGACCAGTGACCAAAGTCTCAGATTGACCAAGTTACAGCTTACGTGGTGAAGTCTGTTAAATGTAGGGGCCCCCTTAGCATCAGATCTTGTCCATCCTTTGACTGCTCTAAATCCCAGCTCAAGAAATAGGAACCTGGGTCCACCGTTTTATAGGAGCTAAGTCCAACAAGGGAATAGTCCACCGTTCATATTCCTCGCAAATTAGCCCAATTTCATCTCTATCCAGGGGCTCAAAGGTAGTATTGAAATCCCTGAAAAAATTAGATGGGATTGGGTCTGGCTCCTTTCCAGAAAGTCTTAAAGGAATTATATAGTTTCAGATGCCATTCCACCCTTGGCGCCTCTAACATAGAGGTTAAAAATTTCTAATCTAGGTGATTTATCAGGCTTAATGCAAATGCCTACAATATCCAGACAGTCGATATCTAGTTGACAAATACAAAAAATTAGGGTGGCTTTAAGCCAGATCATTAGCCCCCAGATGGTCTCGACAATAGGTTGGATTTCGCTGGGACAAAGAGGTTTAAATAACCTGGTTTAAAGATTGAGTCAACAATGCACTGGGGGGCATATTCACAAGGAGCTATCGCCGAATTAACGGCACTTTATCGCAGCCAAAGTCGTGATAAATTTACCTCCCC
Organism: Calotriton arnoldi; assembly: GCA_963921515.1. NCBI lineage: Eukaryota > Metazoa > Chordata > Amphibia > Caudata > Salamandridae > Calotriton > Calotriton arnoldi. The sequence goes on from CAWUFW010002165.1 coordinate 973,286, forward strand.
ATTCACAAGCCGGTGTTAACAGCCCACAGCACCAGTTTACCCGCGATAGCAGCCACAAAAAACATCGCCACAGAGGACCCCCACAAATATCGCTAATGAGATGCAGAGTGGGCGTTCCCGTGACAAAAGTCGAGACAACAGCACACCTCAACATTCACGACCAGCCACATCCGCGATAAAAACACAAAACAGGCGATAAGGCGCGTTAGAACCAGGAAATCTACACCTGCTCTGACCTGGTGTAAACTCGGACGGCAGCCTGGAAACCCAAAGGGAGCACAGCCCAGGGCTACATCGGAAGGGTAAAAGATGCCATGGAGCCACCCATCATGCGGCCCGGACACCCAAGAGGGCCACAACACCCACAGCCACCACCCCCAGGACCACCCCTACCTGGCACCCCCCGACCAAAGACATGCCACATCAGCCACACCTAAACATGTACAAAATATTCCGCTTGATGCCGCACAATCACAACTGGTGACATGAATGTGTCGTCACAGAAATGACCAGCACACATTCACTTTCGAAGCAACAAATGAAACTTTATTAAAATGAACAACGAAATGAAATGAAGACACATGGCCGCTCCCCTCCGGACAATACGTAGGTCACAGCCTGTAAGACAAAAAACATGATGAGAAGGTGTGTCCTGCGCACATCAGAGGACAGAGATAGAGCGAAGGAGAGAGGAAGAGTGGGAGGGAGAGAGAGAGGAAGAGAGGGAGAGAGAGAGAGAGGAAGAGAGGGAGGGAGAGAGAGAGAGAAGAGGAGAGAGAGAGGAAGAGAGGGAGAGAGAGAGAGAGGAAGAGAGGGAGAGAGAGGAAGAGAGGGAGAGAGAGAGAGAGAGCGCCGCCCCTGCGCACCCAGGCCACACTGCTCACCTGCTGCACTGGTGTGTCTCCAACCACGTGCCGGTATGTAGGGCAGTTCACCAGGTCACACATCTGATTCAGAGCCGTCAGCTGAAACAGAGCCCAGATACATGACTGTCACAGTACACACACTTGCACAAGACAACATCGCCTGCCCGCCCATGCACACCCAGGCAGAGGTACCCCAACCTCTCCCGCCGCCCATCGGAGCATGCCCGCCCATGCACACCCAGGCCTCAATGCTCACCTTCTGCCACCGGCGCGTAGACAGGAGGTCCCACCACGTGCCGCTGCAAGCCACAAGCCCGGGGCTCGCAGACATGGCACCCTCCACATCATGCAGCCCCGCTCCGCAGGCCACCAGGTCTCACGTTTGGTGCTGGGTCTTGATTACTCCATGGCAGTGGACATACCAGTGCACCCAGCACCATCGCAGGCTGCACACCCGCTCAGCCCAATGGGTGCCACCAACTCTGGGACCCCGGAAGCGACGCCACGTGGCGGTAGGCCAACGCTGCCTGCTGGCTCTGGCCTACACTATGGTCCAGCAGGGCACACAGAACCTGAGCTGTCCGGACCGCCTGGACGGGACATCATCGCAGGCTGCACACCCGCTCAGCAGCTCAAGGTGCCACTGACACAGTGCACCCCAAGTCACCATCCTGTGGCGGGGTGCCTATGCCGTCTGCAAGGCCCTGGGTTCCACTAACCCTGTGCAACCCCAGTCTGTGCCACGTGGTGGTAGGCCCGTGCCTTACTCAAGGCCCTGGGTGCCACTAACCCTGTGCAACCCCAGTCTGCACCACGTGGTGGTATGCCCATGCCTTACTCAAGGCCTTGTGTGCCACTAACCCTGTGCAACCCCAGTATGCACCACGTGGTGGTAGGCACATGCCGTCCGCAAGGCCTCGGATGCCACTAACCCTGTGCGCAACATCTCATGGGCCCTACATGAGTGAGAACCATGGAGCGGCCGTCATCCAGTCACCACCGGAAGAGGGGAATGTGACGTCGTCGGCCCCTTATGTTGGCGGAGTCACATGGCCTGTGACGCCTGTGCCAGATGGGTGTGGTGTGTGTGAAGACCTGCCCTCAGGGAGTGGCTGTGACATGCTGACAACTAGACCAGTGACCTGCACACCACCAGCGAGTACGGCTGCGATGGGTAGCAATCAGGACCCCCTCTCGGGGCGTTAGCAGAGTGGTCTGGCCTGCCGTATGCCCGACCAGCGCAGGGCTTGCAACAATGACTCGTGGGCTCTGGGCGTGGTCCAGTCCATGTCCGGACAAGGAAGTGACTGATGCGTGTGTCCCTGTTGTAGTGTTCACGGAACCCGGCACACAAAATGCAATGTCGCACCCTCTGACTGGCATCCCACAGGATGAACATCATTGACGAAAGGGAAGGCACTGTCCCCACATTCATCCACACATCCATACATGAATGACGTAAGACATTACACAGCAGTGCATCACTGGATTTTTATTTGCACATCCAGTGCAGTCATGCAGCTGGATCGGTACAGGGCAATGCCGAGCACACTACACAATATGGGCCCGTGGAGGGCCAGCCAGTGTCCATCCGGGGATGACCTGTACTGCGAAAGAGGAAGGGTACAGTCCGCAGTCTGTCCGCCGTGTCATTGGTCGTCAAACAGGATGTGGCAGTCCATGTCGCTGTCCAAGGTGAGTGCATCGGAGTGTATCCAGGGTCAGTGGTAGGTCTTGAGGCCATGTGCGGCACCAAGCAGAAACAGGCAAGGTGGTGGAAATGAATGCTAGTGCCTGGCCCTCCTGACCACAGTCCCATCCACGTCCTCGTCCCTGGGTGTGTGCCCTGCCCCACCTGTGGGTGTTGCAGTACCGGCTGCGGCACTGTGTGCCACTGTCACATCAGGGGCCGGAGTGGATACGCCTGCCGCACTGGGAGGCACTGACACACCAGGGGGCGGAGATGTGGATGGTGTGGGGGCAGCAGCCTTCATCATCGCCACGCCTTGTGGCAGCAATGCCATGATGAGGACATGCAGGGCACAGTAGATCCCAGCTACATTTCGCTGATGTGCAGCAGCGGCTGCCATCCTTTCCGCCTCCATCCGCACCATGTCCTCCATGAGCCTCCGCATGTGTGCCAGCTCACGGCTGGCATCGCTGGGGCCACTCTGAGCGGACAGGTATTCTTCCCTCCGCATCATGACTCCAGAGATGTCAGTCAGGGCTCGCTGGAGACCATGGGGCAGTTATAGACACCCAAGGATGGCGTCCAGTTTGTTAGCCATGAGCTCGAACCCCACCCGCACCTGCTCGGCCGTGTCCCTCTGGCCCTCCAGCACAAGGCGTTGGAAGGCCATTTGTTGTTCCTGGGGGTCTTGGGAGGGTGCCGGGGGTGTGGGTGCCTCCTGCTGGGTGCTTTGGGTGGTGGGTGGGGTCTCATGGATGTAGCTGGGCTGCCCTGATCCTGGAGGTGAGTTGCGGATGAGGTCGGTGAGGTCTTGGATGGTTTGGGTGTCGATGCTGGTGTTGTCCTCCTCCTCGTCATCAGTGAAGAGTGGCTGTGACTGCTCTGCATGAGGTGTTGACGATGCCCCTGCGATGTGAAGGGGAGATGGTGTATTACAATGTGTCCACATGTATGTACCCGCATGGTACAGGTTGACATTCAGACAGCATGGCATTGTACATTGTGACAGTCTGTGGGTCTGGGCGGGGACCCAGAGTGATTGTGGGTGTGCACTGTGCCCTGCTTGCTTGTGCATGTGTGCCATTGTGGCCATCTCCCCCCGTCCCCCCAGTACCTGGTGGTCACTCACCCTGTTGCGGTTGTGTTGTGTCCTGTCGAGCAGTGTCCGGTCCCCCGACTCCAGCCACAGTTGCCACACTGATGACTGTTGACAGCAGCTCCTCCATGTCATCCAGCTCCAGCTGTGGCGCTGGGCCCCCACCTCCAGTCTGCGTTGCTGCCTTCAGGTTGGCGGAGAGTTTCTCCTTGGTCTTCCGCTTGATGTCATTCCATCACCTCTTGACCTCGTCCATTGTCCGCTTGTGCTCTCCGACGGCATTCACCTTGACGACGATGTCCCGCCATATTCCAGTTTTGGTGCCCAATGACACGTTGGAGGTGACGAAGAGTTGTTGATGGTGTTCCATCACCTCCGTGACTACGATCCTGTTCGCCTGTGGACTGAACTTGGTCTTCCTGGTCTTCTTGTCATTGCCCTTCCCTGTCCCCGAGGTCCCAGGCTGGTCGTCCGGGGTGCTTGTGGGGTTGCGCTCGTCCTCTGCGCCTGCTCCGGCTGCCTCCATGGTGCTTGTGTGTTGGTCAGTTTGTGTGTGGGTATTTTTTCTACTTTTATGGAGGTTTTTGATGCCTGCCAGGTGTGTGTTGCAGGCCTGGCGCTGCTTGTCGCTGGTTTCCTCATCGCGCTTTGGCCCATCGCGTGTTTTTTAGTGTTGCGGTTTGTGTTTTTATCTCCATCGTGGTGGTTGTATCACAGACTTTGTCCGCGGTTTCGGCAGACTATCGCATGGTACCGCCTTGTTGTGAATTCCACGTTGACGCAGGGTTATTTTCCCGCGATGGGCTGCGATATTGAAAGTTGCGTTATGCTACTCTTGCGGTAGTTATCACACGTTCTTGTGAATATACCCCCGTTTCTTGGATCAGACAGTCATGTTTTCCCATAAACTCATTCCAGTCGGGTAGGGCTGCTTTCGACTTGAGACCGGACACATTCCATGAGACAATTTTTACCAGTGAGTTCTCAGGCTCTATTGTAGTTATGATAGGAGGACCTATCTGAGTCCCAGATAAAGAGCTAGATCTAACTGGCTCATTTGGTGTTAAGGAGGGCAGGACACAAGTTGGTTGGATATAAACTTGGATAGTGTTCTCAGTATGACTCATCTCAGTCTGACAAATGGGGGATTGCTGAGAACTTGAGGAGGCCCCTGTCATACTTCTATTGAGAATCATGGAAGGTGGACATGGAGGGTATAAAGAGATACCGTTCAAAGACAGTCAACCAACTTCGCCCACAGGAGATCCGAATGCCAAATGGCCAGGATTGCACAAGAAGCTAGAGTGACTGTCATCTGCCCAGTGATATTTGAACCTAATGTTTGTAGAGTGGGGTGAAAAAGATCTGACGTCGAGTGCCACCAAACAATCAACAAATTTCCCATCTCTCAATAATAACTCGATGCTATCAAGATTTTGGTTTCTAGATGAGTATCTTTTAGCACGGAGGATGTCATCATGGATGACTGAACGATATCCTCTTGTGTGTCAAATCCAATGTATAGCTTTATTTATTAAAAAATCCTCTCCTTCATACCTTATGTGGGAAGAAATTTTCGGTACATTCACCAAAAAGATGGAACTAGGATGAGAAGAATGCCTATTGCTGTAATACAATACAGACAGGTTGCTTGTATTGCACAATTGGCCATTTGTGCGTGAATTCCCTAGCGGTTCAGGGCCAACGGGAATACTAACTTGGTTGAATTGCTGGGCAGTAGCTGAAAGTCTCAACAGTTTGGTTTTACTATCAAAATTAACATTAAGTGGTCCCGTGTTTGGTTGTCCCAGTGAAGGTTTGGGTGTTTGCTCAGAAGATCAGGAATCCTAGGTACACATTGGTTCTGGTATTTGAGAATCACACGCATCCTTTGACATTGCTATTTGATTCAGGGTGCTAGATAGGCGTATTATTAAGAGTTTTAATTCTCTCACCTCTACCCTCAGTTCTTTGATTTGTAAAATGAAATCAGTGGTGTCACCAGCAGGAGGAGGCAACGGAGCTGGGGTGCCTGTAGGTCCATTAGGAGTTTCAGATGTGCCAACAGGAGGACTGACAAGCTCGTAGTGCATCCGCCCACCTGATTACGAGTCTAACACATGGAAGGCAGGCAGTGCTGCGGTGGTCTCACGGTGGTGGTCTGCAGACTGCTGACATTAGAGTGCTGGCTGCACGTCCCCACATGGTGTGGCATGCACCATGTCATGCACGCCCCACCTTGTAGGAAAAGGGGTGCAATTCAAGGGGGGCAAAACATGTGCCCCCTGCATGCACTCCCAAGCCCATGAGTGGCAGGGGTCCCTTGTTAGGGCCCCCTTAGTTGCCTCTCCACCACACCTTTCATGGCGAGCTCACTGCTATGAATTGGGTGTTGGATATGCAACTCATAATATGTTCGGTGGTGCTGCAGCGCTACCACTAGCATATTACTGCTCCTGACTGCTGCACCACTGCCACAGGATCCTGGATCCCGGCAGACATGGCGGTCCTGTGGCGGTCCGAGACCACACTCAAAATATTGCGGGCAGGTCAGATCACCACCGCGAGTGTGAAGGTCCACAGTACTCATAATCAGGCCCTAACTCTACTTCGACTGGTAAAGGGGGTGACTTAGAAATTATTTTCCTGGTAGTTCTGCCTTTAAAGCAGCAAGAAAGAGTTTGAGTTTGTTTTTTGAAGGTACCCACTTGACCATCTTGGGGTGCAGAGTCTCCACATATAATAGATTCTACCGCTGCAATTAAGAGGTCTATTTTGCTCAGAATGCAATTATTTGGGGATTTAGAAGCCTTGCTGTGCTTTTCTGTACCCTGCACAAGGTCGGATGCCCTGCGTTTCCCCATTGTCACAAAGCCAAAAGAAATACCACAAAAACACAATCTAAATATAATGTGAGGTGGTAACAATTAAACAATGTGATAAATACAATAAAAGTTATCTCGATGGTATGGGAAATGTTAAGTCAGCAAGACAAATCAATAATACCTTAGATACAAATCGGACGTGTTTACGGACCTCACAGGTGCAAAACCCCAGGGTAAAATAAAAGAATACAGAAAAGAAGGGCACAGTCTGGGCTTTGAACTCAAAGTTTGTAGGCTAAAATGTCGCCCGCGCGAATAGTGCAAAAACTGTACTCCATTGGATCACTGCTCTGATGGAAATAATTATAGTAAGCCAAGGCAACTAATGGCATGAGCAACAACCAAGAAGTTAAAAAACATAGTACCTTCATGCAGTCTGTAAAACCAAGGGGGCGGGGCTCAGCCCAGCCTCCTCCTGTCGCTGACGCCACAGTATGAAACGAGGTGCTTTAATATATGGGTGGCATGGAATTATTGTACTCATATTTTAGTTGTGGGATGCTAGGTTTGTAGGGGCATAGAGTGGGAAGTTATTGAATTAATAGTTAATTTATTATTAATTATTATTTGTAATGTAATTATTTAATTGAATTTTAAATATTTAAATTATGGAATATTTCATTATTTTAATTATATTTTAGTTGGGACTGCTAGATTTTTAGGCGTCTAGGCTGGGAAGCTAATTAAGAAATAATTAATTAACAATTAATTGTTAATTAAATATGTAATCGATTTTAAATATGCAAATTATGGAATACTTATTTTTAAAGTTATATTTTAAGTGTGAGCTGCTAGGTTTATAGGGGTCTAGGGTGGGAAGTTAATTAATTAATAATTGAATGACAATTATTTATTAATTGATTATTTTAATGAATAGTAATTATGTGAAATGTCATTTATTTTACTACATATGTATATATATTTCTGTTAATCATTTTTAAATGACGAGTGTAATTCTTTTTTATATTCATGGTATTACTTATATATGTAATGCGTTTGAAGTGCAGTACTTTCCCTACTTGTATTGTAAAACTAACCTCTTTGCAATTTGACACTTTCCCTACTGTTGTGCTGTTTGAAGAGGGAATAGTAAATTTCGCCCCACCGAAATCCAATTCTTTACCTATTGTTGCATAGCCTAGAGTGGGAATAATAAATTTCACCCCTACGAAATCTAGTGCTTTCCCTACTGTTGCATAGAGTGAGTGGTAATAGTACATTTCACCCCTCTGAAGTCCAACACTTTCCCTACTGTTGCACATACTGGAGTGGGAATAGTAAATTTTACCCCTCTGAAATCCAAAGTATTTTCTAGTCTGTTGCACAGACTGGAGTGGGAATAGTAAATTTCACCCCTCTGAAATCCAACACTTTTCCTACTGTTCCAAAGACTGGAGTGGAAATAGAAAATTTTACCCCTCCAAAGTTCAACACTTTACCTACCTTTGCATAAACTAGAGTGGGAATAGCATATTTAACATTGTTAGACTGCAATAGTTTTAATATTATTGGTTGATTAGAGTTTATAGCATTATTGTTTTTTATATTTAACATTGTTTTTATTTTAAGATGTATTTTAATGTTTATATTTTTTGTAAATGTGTTTTGGGGATTTTTCAACTTTAATATTGTATTTAGTGTGTAAATTAATTCATAATTTTATCCTATTAAAGTTTTTTTATATTTTTACGGTTTTATTGTGTGTGTGTATATATAAATATTAAGGGGCCGATTCCGATCTCGGCCGGTAGTGCTCCGAATCGGATTCGGATTTACCGGATCCGATTCGGAGCCCTGTTTCCCGACCGAATCGTACGCGGGTCCGGCCGAGCGAGTACGATGCAAGCTCCCGCGAAATCGCCGACCGACTCGTACGCGGCTTCAACACGCTCCGACCGACTCGCACGGACACGACTCGCACTGCGCTATGGAGACGTTTCCCGGCCGGGTAAGTACGATGAGCGCCGCGAGCAGTCCGACCGACTCGCGCCGTCCGGCTCGAAAGAGCTGTCGGAGCCGGACTTTGGGGGTCTGCTTCGGACCCCCCTGTACGCGTAGGCGCGCAAGTTGCACACAGGGGGGACCCATGGGTCCCCCCTACCTGTGCATGTACGCCGCGATGCGCATTGATGCGTACCCGCTGTAGGGGGCGCCCTTGTTCGCCTCGCACCCATTGAGTCAATGGGAGCCCGCGTACGCGTTGTACGACCGGCTCCCATTGACTTCAATGGGAGTCCGACCGAATCGAGTCCGATAGCATGCGAATGCATCGTACTCGTCCGGTCGGACTGCTAGGGTCCGATTCGGTCGGAATTCTCTCCGGGTCCGGCTCGGTCGGAGAGATTTCCGGCCGAGATCGGAATCGGCCCCATAGTCTAACATATTTACGAAAAATATTAATTTTAGATTATATTAAATATAATAATATTTTACATTTATTACTATAACTATTTAAAGATAGATATTTTCTTATAGATTTAAAATCTAAAAATGAAAGGATTAATATAATGTCAAATAAATATGTTTTTAATTATGGTACACAAGTTCAAGTTCAAGTTTATTTATTTATGATCTTGGAACTCCGAAGAGATCCACATAAACAGAAAAACCAACAACGTATAAAAGCAAAAATTTGTACAACAAAGTTTCTACAAGTATAAGCAAAAATCGACAGTAAAAAATCTCAAACTACAAGACATTATAATATTTTATACAATCGAAAAGATTAAAAGATCCTTTATGCCCTTAATACTATATAAGAATCCGGTAAAATCGAAATTAATAATTGCATTCATCATATTAGGTGCATTAATATAGATTTAAAAAGCACTTAAAAAAATTAAAAATCCTGCGGCAGAACATTTCATTGGGTGGCTCATAAATAGAATCAGTTAGTGCCGATGCCGAAAGAATAGATAATTGTAGACAATAATTATGGTACACACTATCTATCTATCTATCTATCTATCTATCTATATATTCACTGAAAAAACCATAGGTTTCAGGCACGTTATAGTTAGAAATTAGCATTTAAAAAACCTTAGAAATTCACTGAAAAAACCATAGGTTTTAGGGAAAGTTATAGTTAGTTGGACATTTCACTCGTACAAAACCATAGAAATTCTCCCGTGAATGTCTGTATCCGTCTGTCTGTTGGTGTGTAAGCGGCTGCATGGGTTTGCGAATAGCTACATGAGTGTCTATATGGGTTATTGATTGGTTGTCTGAGTATCTGTATGGGTGCCTGAGTGTTTGTGTGGGTGGGGTGTGTGTGACTGTGTGCATAGATGTGTGAGTGGGTGATTCACTGGGTGCATGGTTTCAAGAGTGCATCTGTGATGGACTGTATGGGTGGGTGAGTGTGTGCATAGGTGTGTTGGTGAGTGAATGTATATCTCAGTGGTACATGTGTGAGTAACTACATATGTGAAAGGCAGTATATATGTGTGTTGGAGTAAATAAATGACTATAAGTGAGCGTGTGTGATTGTGAGAGTGGCTGTATGGATGAGTGTGTGCTTGTATCAGTGATTGTATAAGAGCGTAAGAATGTGCTAGTATTTGTATGAGTAATTGAGCTGGTGTGTGTATAACTGTATAGGTGAGTAAATGGCAGTGTGAATAATTATTTGCATGACTGACTAGGTGTGTGAGTACCTCTATGGATGAGTGGCGGTGTGTTAGTGTCTATATAGGTGTATGAGTGCATATGATAGTCCTGTACTGAGTGACCATAAGTATGAGTGACTGTACGGGTGAGTGAGTGGATGTGTGTGCAAACCTAAGAATCAGTGAGTGGGTATGTAGTTATTGGTGATGGAGTGTCTATGGTTTTGAGATTGGCAGTCTGTAATTTAGAGTGGGTGTATCAAAGGTTATATTAGGGTTTGAGAAGATGCATCTAATTATCACATGGATGATGTCATCAGTGATGTCATTTGAGATGTCATCAGTGATGTCATCAGTGATGTCATTTGAGATGTCATCAGTGATGTCATCAGTGATGTCACTGACCATGTCATGAGTGATGTAATATGTGACGTCATCAGCAGTGCATTGCGGGGGTGCGAGTTATAGTTAGCTGTACTAACTATAAAGGGGGAATTTCTATGGTTTTGTACGAGTGAAATGTCCAACTAACTATAACTTTCCCTAAAACCTATGGTTTTTTCAGTGAATTTCTAAGGTTTTTTAAATGCTAATTTCTAACTATAACGTGCCTGAAACCTATGGTTTTTTCAGTAAATTTCAAAGGTTTTTCAAATGCTAGTTTCTAACTATGCCTACAGAGGTAGGACATGTGAAGAAAGAAGAAAAAACGCACAGAAAGAAGGGAGGGGGCGGGGCCTGAGGTGACATGTGTGCAAACACGCACTGTGGCGCGTTTAAAGTTGGGGAATTAATTCCCTTTCAATCCTGAGGGACCCTGGGGCCAACTAGCCCACCAGGTGCTTCCAGTAAGTACCACTGCGCTGCGTTGCAGAGAGGTGGTCCAGGCCATGTCCCTTTTTACACCTCTCTGCAATGCAGCTCTGTGGCGCTTACTGGAGGTACCTGGTTGGCTAGTTGGACCCCAGGGACCGTCAGGATTCAAGGGGACTTAATCTCCCAACTTAAGAGGAATTAATTCCCCAACTTAAAATGCACCACAGGGCGTGTTTGCACATATGTCACCTCAGGCCCCGCCCCCTCCCTTCACCACTGTGCAAACACGCCCAGTGGCGCGTTTTAAGTTGGGGGATTAAGTCCCCTTGAATCCTGAGGGTCCCTGGGGTCCAACTAGCCCACCAGCTACCTCCAGTAAGCGCCACAGAGCTGCGTTGCAGAGAGGTGTATAAAGGGGCGTGGCCTGGACCACCTCTCTGCAACGCAGCTCCCTGGCACATACTGGAGGTTCCTGGTGGGCTAGTTGGCCCCCAGGGACCCTCAGTATTCAAGGGGAATTAATTCCCCAACTTTAAACACGCCAGGGGGCGCGTTTGCTGAGTGTTGCAGGGAGGGGGCGGGGCCTACCCGCGATGCCAGTTTTTTTTTTTTTAAGAAGGGGGGCTGTGTGGCCCCCCTTCTCTTGCCTTTTTTTGTGCCCTGGGGACCCCATCCCCCAGGGCCTGGCCCCCTTTTTTTAAATAAAAAATGTAAGTGGGAGGGGGCCGCGTGGGCCCCCGCCCGTGGCCGATTCCGGCCCCGGGGACCCCATCCCCTGGGGCATGGCCAAACATATTCTTTTTTCTAGGAAGGGGGGCTGCATGGCCCACCTCCTAAGGCCTCTATTGTCCCCGGGGACCCCATCTCCCGGGGCCCGCCTTTATTTATTATTTTTTTTTGGGGGAGGGGGGTTGCGTGGCCCCCCTCCTGGGCCACTTCTGGCCCTGGGGACCCCATCCCCCGGGGCCTGGCCTCTCCTTTTTAAAAAACAAATATATATACACAGGGGAGGGGGGCCGCTTGGCCCCCCTCCCGGGCCACTTCTAGCCCTGGAGACCCCATCCCCCGGGGCAGGCCCTCTCCATTGGGGACCGTGGGGGGAGCCCCAAAGCCCCCATGGACCCTGCCGGCTCCCCGCCTCCTGCGGGAGCCGGCATTGCTTTTCCACATGGGGAGCTGCTGACATGCAGCTCCCCGTGTTGAAAAGCAATCAGCTTTGGATTTTGGAAGCGAGAGCAGGTTTCCCTGCTCTCGCTTTCAAAACCCAAACCACATGTTGCAATGACAGGACTGGAGCCGCACGGCTCCCGCCCTGTCATTGCAAACAGCTGTGTCCTGGGGGTGGGCACCCCAGGATACTGCAGGAGCCGGCCCTGGGGAGTGGCGGTCCCCAGGGCCATCACTGGCTCCATGAGGGGGGCCGCGCGACCCCCCTCCCACATAATGCAAAGCCCCAGGGTGTGGTGGTCCCCGGGGATCGGGGGTCCGTTACGGACCCCCAAATTTAAATATTAGTGCCCCGGGAAGGTGGCGGTCCCCGGGGCGTGTGGGGGGGCTCAAGCCCCCCCACACAGGTATATATATTTTTTTAAAAAGAAGCCCCGGGGTGTGGCGGTTACCGGGGCTGCGGGGGGGCAGTGTGCCCCCGCGATTATAATTGATGAAAGCCCCGGGGTGGCGGTCCCCGGGGCAGTGTGGGGGGATTGGGGCCCCCCCACACATTTTTTTAGTGCTCCCGGGACCTGGCCCACCCGGGGGCTTCAATTAAACAAAGTGAGGGAGACCGCGCTTTTAAAAAAATTTATTTTCACGGCCGGATTCGCGCACCAAGCGCGAATTCGGCCGATTTAAAAATAAAATAAAATGCTTTTTTAGGCCCTGAGCAGGCCTAGGGGGTCAGGGTGTTTCTACCCTGCCCCCTTTTCTTGTTTTGCGCCTTAGTTTTTCTGTTTTCTTGTGCCTCGGTCCCTAATTCTATTTACATTTCTGTTAGCAGCGGGTGGAGTTTGTCTATACAATTGTTAATTGCACATGAGGCTTGATGGTCATGTTTGATTTTTAAAGAATTCATAAAGTCAAGACATCATAATTCTACAAGTTAATTCTATGGATTAAGATCTGTGATTTAGACATCCCAGGAAAACAATACTGTTAATCTGTCAGAAATCTAAAAATCACATATAGATAATCCGTATAAAAAAGCCCGGTTTATAAAAAGGTGTGCATGTCTTCAGTATTGTTCAATCCATTCGGTATCTTGCTATCAAGCTCTAAAATAAATTTTGTTTCACGCTGTCTCAAAAGTTTTTCCCGATTTCCCCCTCTACGTGGGACTGGGATTGCATCAATAACAAAATACGTTAGGCATTTGACATCATTATTGTGGGATTCCTTGAAATGCCGGGCGACCGGATAAGCCGGATCACTGTTGATGATTGCTCGTAGGTGTTGAAGTATTCTCACGTGCACTTGTAGCCTAGTACTTCCCACGTATCTAAGCCCACAAGTGCACGTGAGAACATATACTGCGTGATCGGTCCGGCAGTTGTAATTGCCCTTAATGGCAACCTCACTTTCTCTAAATGAAGTCATATAGGTTGTAGTATTGACTCCAAATTTACAGGCTCGGCATGACGAGCATTTAAAGAAGCCTTGCCATATATATATATATTTAAGAAAATTGTGAATAATTTTTAGTTAGGAAAACTATATTCATTCTTTTTTTTATTTTAAATATTATACAGAAGTCGCGCACCCTACACGATGGCTGCGCGCATTCCGGTAGCCATTTTGAAAAGTTGCGCTGGGGTCGCGGCTCGGCGTAATTTGTAAAGTATGAAATATCTTTAAATTAATTATAAATAAAAGTTTTCCTTTAAGTGTTTGTCTAAATGTATTAATAAAAGTATTTTTAAAGTATTATTTTCAATATAATTTCGACGAAAAATTATTCGATTATTATTGGATTCTGAGGTTAGGCGGGATGGCCATTTTGCTCGATCTGTTTTGCAAGATTTTTGGTCTAGTCAGGTGGACACCCTCCTCCGGGTGAGGTACGGCTTGGGGATTCTATTCAAAGGTGAGGAATCCACAGGCAGAAGTATCCATCAGAAGAACAAGTTACTTACCTTCGGTAACGCTTTTTCTGGTGGATACAGTCTCTGCCTGTGGATTCCTCACTGTCCCACCCGCCTCCCCGTTGTCCACCTGTTGCTACCAAAAAGATGCTTTTACTGTTTGGCATGAATGTTTTTAATATGTCTTAATCATGCTTATGTTTTAATAGTGAGAAATGCTTGATCTGTTGCTATTTCTTTATGCCTTTATTGGTTATGCATTTGTATATATATATATATATGTATCCAACCAAACTCCCTCTCGATTAGCCAGTTTCCAGGGCCCAAAGATATATATATATATATATATATATATTTAGTATACTATGTATACATGTGAAAATGTGTCGGTCCACCTGTTTACCTCGGTGGCACGGAAAAAATGGGTGGAACAGACGTCAGCACACCGACGAGGTCCTCTTATGGCTCCTATGACGTCATACGGTGTCGCGAGCGGAGCCGTGCTATTATGACATCGTCGTCGACGTGGGAGAGCTAGGAAAGAATTTCCGCAGAATGCTGGCGCAGGGGATATTCACCTAAGTGTTCAGGCTAGTCCTTTGGGAGCAACTGTTTATGTTCCCACTCCAGAAACCGAAACCAGTGATCCGAGGGCAGAGGCCCTGCAGATGGTACACGAGGTGGGGAGCCCAGTCGTGTGCACCGGCGGGGCAGCGAAGTGACAAGCACCACTACCGACAGAAAAGGTAACGAGGGCACTAAATAACACAGGATCTTCTCTTTGTATCTGGCAGGAACAACAAGGTTAAAATGCCCTAGTTCCAAAATGTAGAATTAGTGCTACAACGGTCTTCAAGAGGACCTGCGATGGATGCCGCTTCTGCCTTCCGTACACTGGAGGCGGCACATGGGTCACGCGGTACGGTCATACTGCGGTGGGACGCACACTCGTTGACCTCTCATGGCACTGCTCCACACTTCGGGGACAACGCTTTCCATTAGCTGTGTTTTCTGATGACGTGTCGCGCCAGCCCCGTCCAACAGCAGAACCCCTTTAGATCCAAACAGACTCTTCCACTCTCTCACCGGAAGTGAAACCAGGCCACGTGGACACTTTCACAATACAACAGCCGGGAATGCACTTTTCGGTAAAAAACCACATTCCTTCCTCCTAATTTATCAAATAAACGACTCACTGAAGAACAGGGGCCAGCTTCGATCGGTAAACAGCCGTTACAACGACTTTTTACTTCGCGATACCATTACAATGCATGCATTACCACGCATGCATTGTACATCGCGAAGTCATTACTACGCATTTTTAGAACGCATGGTCATTTACCACGCATGCCTTTACAACAAATTTTGTTGTAAAGGTATGTATGGTAAATGACCATGAGTTCTAAAAATGTAGACGATCCACGTTGTTGTAAGGAAACAGAGGCTGTTCCGTTTCCTCACAATGACGTGCACCGCCCCTCAGACACGACATGAAGCAGGAACCACGAGGAGAGAGGAACCACGAGGAGTGAGAGGTAAGGGGGATTGGGCATGGGGCATGGGGTGGTGGTTACTTTTCTAGGGTTTAGGGTAGTGCAGTGGTGTTTGGGAAGTGTAGGGGGTCGTGCTGAGGGTAGTGTTTTAGGGTTTAGGGTAGTGCAGTGGTGTTTGTGTAGTGTAGGGCAGTGGTTCCCAATCTGGGCACCGCAGCTCCTTGGTGCGCCCTCCAGACTAGCCAGGGGCTCCGCACTCCAAAGGTTTCGGAATTTCAATTTCAGGCCATAAATTGCCGGTAACATCACAGGAATGTGAGTTATTTGGTAAAAGCATGAAACCTCTTTATCCACCAGATGGCAGTAGAGCACTCTTTATCAAGAGCGCATAACTGAATACTTTGACTTTCTCAAAAGCTACATCGTGTTCCTTCACCCAAACGAAAGACACACCTTTCCTAAGAAGTTGCCTCAAAGGCTCTACAACAATATTATAGGTAAGCATATTATTTATTAACCGTTATTGTTATTTGTAAGTGGTGCTTACTTATGCTTACTTGTATTATTGAGAGCGTGTTCTCCTGTTCTTAATTCTGGAGTGTTGGGAGGCTGTAGATGGCTGGAACGGACAGTTGGTGGAGCTGGTTGTTTTAGAAGGCATATTCAGTTTGGCATCCCTACCTGTTTAAATGCTTGAATTCAATGTTACCTCATTTGTGTGGCTTCATTTCTTCCAACACCCACACAATGTTTGTGGTGACCTGTGGTGCATATTCGGCTTCCTGAAGTTATAAAGTACATCTTCCTAAAGTAAATTAAGTCATTTTTCTAATTATAAAAGAATTGACATTTATTGTGTGTGATAAATGTCCCAACTGAACTAGGTGTTCCATCCCATTCTACACTACAGGAGTACCCCATGACTGTTAGGCATGTCATGGGGTACATGACCCAACTTTATCCCAATTATTTTCATGGAGAAAAGTGTAAGTACTCCCGAGGCCCTCCACCCGCAAAAAAATTTGCATAATAGGGAGCCACGGCCAACGGCCAATAAGCCAAGGGAGCCATGGGTTGAAAAAGTTTGGGAACCACTGGTGTAGGGGGTCGTGTGGGGGTAGTGTTTTAGGGTTTAGGGTAGTGCAGTGGTGTTTGTGTAGTGTAGGGGGTCGTGCTGGTGGTAGTGTTTTAGGGTTTAGGGTAGTGCAGTGATGTTTGTGTAGTGTAGGGGGTCATGCTTGGGGTAGATTTAGGGTTTAGGGTAGTGAAGTGGTGTTTGTGTAGTGTAGGGGTCGTGCTGGGGGTAGTGTTTTAGGGTTTAGGGCAGTGCAGTGGTGTTTGTGTAGTGTAGGGGGTCGTGCTGGGGGTAGTGTTTTAGGCTAGTGGAGTGGTGTTTGGGTAGTGTAGGGGGTCGTGCTGGGGGTAGTGTTTTAGGGTTTAGGGTAGTGCAGTGGTGTTTGGGTAGTGTAGGGGGTCGTGCTGGGGTAGTGTTTTAGGGTTTAGGGTAGTGCAGTGGTGTTGGTGTTGGTGTAGTGTAGGGGGTCGTGCTGGGGGTAGTGTTTTAATTTAGGGTAGTGCAGTGGTGTTTGGGTAGTGTAGGGGGTCGTGCTGAGGGTAGATTTAGGGTCTAGGGTAGTGCAGTGGTGTTTGGGTAGTGTAGGGGGTTGTGCTGGGGGTAGATTTAGGGTTTAGGGCAGTGCAGTGGTGTTTGGGTAGTGTAGGGGGTCGTGCTGGGGGTAGATTTAGGGTTTAGGGTAGTGAGGTGGTGTTTGGGTAGTGTAGGGAGTCATGCTGGGGGGAGGGTTTTAGGGTTTAGGGTAGTGCAGTGGTGTTTGGGTAGTGTAGGGGGTCGTGCTGGGGGTAGTGTTTTAGGGTTTAGGGTAGTGCAGTGGTGTTTGGGTAGTGTAGGGGGTTGTGCTGGGGGTAGTGGTTTAGGGTAGTCAAGTGGTGTTTGTGTAGTGTAGGGGTACTGCTGGGGATAGTGTTTTAGGGTTTAGGGTAGTTCAGTGGTGTTTGGGTAGTGTAGGGGTACTGCTGGGGGTAGTGTTTTAGGGTTTAGGGTAGTGCAGTGGTGTTTGCGTAGTGAAGGGGGTACTGCTGGGGGTAGTGTTTTAGGGTTTAGGGTAGTGCAGTGGTGTTTGGGTAGTGTAGAGGGTCGTGCTGGGGTAGTGTTTTAGGGTTTAGGGTAGTGCAGTGGTGTTTGTGTAGTGTAGGGGGTAGTGTTTTAGGGTTGAGGGTAGTGCAGTGGTGTTTGTGTAGTGTAGGGGGTCGTGCTGAGGATACTGTTTTAGGGTTTAGGGTAGTGCAGCGGTGTTTGTGTAGTGTAGGGGGTCGTGTTTTAGTGTTTAGGGTAGTGCAGTGGTTTTTGGGTAGTGTAGGGGGTCGTGCGGGGGTAGTGTTTTAGGGTTTAGAGTAGTGCAGTGGTCTTTGGGTAGTGTAGGGGGTCGTGCGGGGGTTAGTGTTTTAGGGTTTAGGGTAGTGCAGTGGTCTTTGGGTAGTGTAGGGGGTCGTGCTGGGGCTAGTGTTTTAGGGTTTAGGGTAGTGCATTGGTGTTTGGGTAGTGTAGGGGGTCGTGCGGGGGGTAGTGTTTCAGGGTTTAGGGTAGGGCATTGGTGTTTCGGTAGTGTAGGGGTCGTGCTGGGGGAGTGTTTTAGGGTTTAGGGCAGTGCAGTGGTGTTCGGGTAGTGTAGGGGGTCATGCTGGGGGGAGTGTTTTAGGGTTTAGGGCAGTGTAGTGGTGTTCGGGTAGTGTAGGGGGTCGTGCTGGGGCAGTGTGTTAGGGTTTAGGGCAGTGCAGTGGTGTTCGGGTAGTGTAGGGGGTCGTGCTGGGGGGAGTGTTTTAGGGTTTAGGGCAGTGCAGTGGTGTTCGGGTAATGTAGGGGGTCGTGCTCGGGGTAGTGTTTCAGGGTTTAGGGCAGTGCAGTGGTGTTCGGGCAGTGTAGGGGGTCATGCAGGGGGTGGTGTTTCAGGGTTTAGGGAAGTGCAGTGGTGTTCGGGCAGTATAGGGGGTCGTGCTGGAGGTGGTGTTTCAGGGTTTAGGGCAGTGCAGTGGTGTTCGGGCAGTGTAGGGGGTCGTGCTGGGGTTGGTGTTTCAGGGTTTAGGGCAGTGCAGTGGTGTTCGGGCAGTGTAGGGGGTCGTGCTGGGGTGGTGTTTCAGGGTTTAGGGCAGTGCAGTGGTGTTCGGGCAGTGTAGGGGGTCGTGCTGGGGGTGGTGTTTCAGGGTTTAGGACAGTGCAGTGGTGTTCGGGCAGTGTAGGGGGTCGTGCAGGGGGTGGTGTTTAGGGTTTAGGGCAGTGCAGTGGTGTTCGGGCAGTGTAGGGGGTTGTGCTGGGGCTGGTGTTTCAGGGTTTAGGGCAGTGCAGTGGTGTTCGGGCAGTTTAGGGGGTCGTGCTGGGGCTGGTGTTTCAGGGTTTAAGGCAGTTCAGTGGTGTTCGGGCAGTGTAGGGGGTCGTGCTGGAGCTGGTGTTTCAGGGTTTAGGGCAGTGCAGTGGTGTTCGGGCAATGTAGGGAGTCGTGCTGGGGCTGGTGTTTCACGGTTTAGGGCAGTGCAGTGGTGTTTGGGCAGTGTAGGGGGTCGTGCAGGGGGTGGTGTTTTAGGGTTTAGGGCAGTGCAGTGGTGTTCGGGCAGTGAAGGGGGTCTTGCTGGGGGTGGTGTTTCAGGGTTTAGTGCAGTGGTGTCGGGCAGTGTAGGGGTCTTGAAGGGGGTGGTGTTTCAGGGTTTAGGGCAGTGCAGTGGTCTTCGGGCAGTATAGGGGTCGTGCTTGGGATGGTGTTTCAGGGTTTAGGGCAGTGCAGTGGTGTTCGGGCAGTGTAGGGGGTCGTGCTAGGGCTGGTGTTTCAGGGTTTAGGGCAGTGCAGTGGTGTTCGAGCAGTGTAGGGGGTCATGCAGGGGGGTGGTGTTTCAGTGTTTTAGGGCAGTGCAGTTGTGTTCGGGCAGTGTAGGGGGTCGTGCAGGGGGGTGGTGTTTCAGGGTTTTAGGGCAGTGCAGTGGTCTTCGGGCAGTGTAGGGGGTCGTGCTTGGGGTGGTGTTTGAGGGTTTAGGGCAGTGCAGTGGTATTCGGGCAGTGTAGGGGGTCATGCTAGGGCTGGTGTTTCAGGGTTTAGGGCAGTGCAGTGGTGTTCGGGCAGTGTAGGGGGTCGTGCTGGGGCTGGTGTTTCAGGGTTTAGGGCAGTGCAGTGATGTTCGGGCAGTGTAAGGGGTCATGCTGGGGCTGGTGTTTCAGGGTTTAGGCCAGTGCAGTGGTGTTCGGGCAGTGTGGGGGGTCGTGCTGGGGCTGGTGTTTCAGGGTTTAGTGCAGTGGTGTTCGGGCAGTGTAGGGGGTCATGCTGGGGCTGGTGTTTCAGGGTTTTGGGCAGAGCAGTGGTGTTCGGGCAGTGTAGGGGGTCATGCTGGGGGTGGTGTTTCAGGGTTTAGGGCAGTGCAGTGGTGTTCGGGCAGTGTAGGGGGTCTTGCTGGGGGTGGTGTTTCAGGGTTTAGGGCAGTGGTGTTAGGGCAGTGTAGGGGGTCTTGCTGGGGCTGGTGTTTCAGGGTTTAGGGCAGTGCAGTGGTGTTCGAGCAGTGTAGGGGTCGTGCAGGCGGAGGTGTTTCAGGATTTATGGCAGTGCAGTCATGTTCGGGCAGTGTAGAAGGTCGTGCAGGGGGTGGTGTTTCAGGGTATAGGGCAGTGCAGTGGTGTTCGGGCGGTGTAGGGGGTCGTGCTGGGGCTGGTGTTTCAGGGATTAGGGCAGTGCAGTGGTGTTTGGGCAGTGAAGGGGGTCGTGCTGGGGCTGGTGTTTCAGGGTTTAGGGCAGTGCAGTGGTGTCCGGGCAGTGTAGCGGGTCGTGCTGGGGCTGGTGTTTCAGGGTTTAGGGCAGTGCAGTGGTGTTCGGGCAGTGTAGGGGTCGTGCTGGGGCTGGTGTTTCAGGGTTTAGGGCAGTGCAGTGGTGTTCGGGCAGTGTAGGGGGTCGTGCTGTGGCTGGTGATTCAGGGTTTAGGGCAGTGCAGTGGTGTTCGGGCAGTGTAGGGGTCGTGCTGGGGCTAGGAGTTTCAGCGTTTAGGGCAGTGCAGTGGTGTTCGGGCAGTGTAGGGGGTCGTGGAGGGGGTGGTGTTTCAGGGTTTAGGGCAGTGCAGTGTTGTTCAGCCAGTGTAGGGGGTCTTGCTGGGGGTGGTGTTTCAGGGTTTAGGGCAGTGCAGTGGTGTTTGGGCAGTGTAGGGGTCATGCTGGGGCTGGTGTTTAGGGTTTAGGGCAGAGCAGTGGTGTTCGAGCAGTGTAGGGGGTCGTGTTGGGGGTGGTGTTTCAGGGTTTAGGGCAGTGCAGTTCGGGCAGTGTAGGGGGTCATGCTGGGGGTGATGTTTCAGGGTTTTATGGCAGTGCAGTGGTGTTCGGGCAGTGTAGGGGGTCTTGCTGGGGGTAGTATTTCAGGGTTTAGGGGCGTGCAGTGGTGTTCGGGCAGTGTAGGGTGTCGTGCGGGGGTGGTGTTTCAGGGTTTAGGGCAGTGCAGTGGTGTTCGGGCAGTGTAGGGGGTCGTGCTGGGGGTGGTATTTCAGGATTTAGGGCAGTGCCGTGGTGTTCGGGCAGTGTAGGGGGTAATGCTGGGGGTGGTGTTTCAGAGTTTAGGGCAGTGCAGTGGTGTTCGGGCAGTGTAGGGGGTCGTGCAGGGGGTGGTGTTTCAGGGTTTAGGGCAGTGCAGTTGTGTTTGGGCAGTGTGGGGGTTGTCTAGGGGCTGGTGTTTCAGGGTTTAGGGCAGTGCAGTGGTGTTCGGGCAATGTAGGGAGTCATGCTGGGGCTAGTGTTTCATGGTTTAGGGCACTGCTGTGGTGTTCGGGCAGTGTAGGGGGTCGTGCTGGGGCTAGTGTTTTAGGGTTTAGGGCAGTGCAGTGGTGTTCGGGCAGTGTAGGGGGTCGTGCTGGGGGTGGTGTTTCAGGGTTTAGGGCAGTGCAGTGTTGTTCGGGCAGTGTAGGGGGTCTTGCTGGGGGTGGTGTTTCAGGGTTTAGGGCAGTGGTGTTCAGGCAGTGTAGGGGGTCTTGGTGGGTGTGATGTTTCAGGGTTTAGGGCAGTGCAGTGGTTTTTGGGCAGTGTAGGGGGTCGTGCTGGGGGTAGTGTTTCAGGGTTTAGGGCAGTGCAGTGGTCTTCGGACAGTGTAGGGGGTCGTGCTGGGGTGGTGTTTCAGGGTTTAGGGCAGTGCAGTGGTGTTCGGGCATTGTAGGGGGTCGTGCTGGGGGTGGTGTTTCAGGGTTTAGGGAGGTGCAGTGGTGTTCGGGCAGTGTAGGGGGTCGTGCTGGGGGTGGTGTTTCAGGGTTTAGGGCAGTGCAGTGGTGTTCGGGCAGTGTAGGGGGTCGTGCAGGGGGTGGTGTTTCAGGGTTTAGGGCAGTGCAGTGGTGTTCGGGCATTGTAGGGGGTCGTGCTGGGGGTGGTGTTTCAGGGTTTAGGGCAGTGCATTGGTCTTCGGCCAGTGTAGGGGTCTTGCTGGGGGTGGTGTGTCAGGGTTTAGTGCAGTGGTATTCGGGCAGTGTAGGGGGTCTTGCTGGGGCGGTGTTTCAGGGTTTAGGGCAGTGCAGTGGTGTTCGGGCAGTGTAGGGGTCTTGCTGGGGCTGGTGTTTCAGGGTTTAGGGCAGTGCAGTGGTGTTCGGGCAGTGTAGGGGGTCGTGCTGGGGCTGGTGTTTCAGGGTTTAGGGCAGTGCAGTGGTGTTCGGGCAGTGTAGGGGGTCGTGCTGGGGGTGGTGTTTTAGGGTTTAGGGCAGGGCAGTGGTGTTCGGGCAGTGGAGGGGGTTGTGCAGGGGGTGGTGTTTCAGGGTTTAGGGCAGGCAGTGGTGTTTGGGCAGTGTAGGGGGTCTTGCAGGGAGTGGTGTTTCAGGGTTTAGGGCAGTGGTGTTCGGGCAGTGTAGGGGGTCTTGCTGGGGCTGGTGTTTCAGGGTTTAGGGCAGTGCAGTGGTGTTCGGGCAGTGTAGGGGGTCGTGCTGGGGCTGGTGTTTCAGGGTTTAGGGCAGTGCCGTGGTGTTCGGGCAGTGTAGGGGTCGTGCTGGGGGTGGTGTTTCAGAGTTTAGGGCAGTGCAGTGGTGTTCCGGCAGTGTAGGGGGTCATGCAGGGGTGGTGTTTCAGGGTTTAGGGCAGTGCAGTGGTGTTCGGGCAGTGTAGGGGGTCGTGCAGGGGCTGGTGTTTCAGGGTTTAGGGCAGTGCAGTGGTGTTCGGGCAGTGTAGGGGGTCATGCTGGGGGTGGTGTTTCAGGGTTTAGGGCAGTGCAGTGGTGTTCGGGCAGTGTAGGGGGTCGTGCTGGGGGTGGTATTTCAGGGTTTAGGGCAGTGCAGTGGTGTTCGGGCAGTGTAGGGGGTCATGCTGGGGGTGGTGTTTCAGAGTTTAGGGCAGTGCAGTGGTGTTCGGGCAGTGTAGGGGGTCGTGCAGGGGGTGGTGTTTCAGGGTTTAGGGCAGTGCAGTTGTGTTTGGGCAGTGTGGGGGTTGTGCAGGGGCTGGTGTTTCAGGGTTTAGGGCAGTGCAGTGGTGTTCGGGCAATGTAGGGAGTCATGCTGGGGCTAGTGTTTTAGGGTTTAGGGCAGTGCAGTGGTGTTCGGGCAGTGTAGGGGGTTGTGCTGGGGGTTGTGTTTCAGGGTTTAGGGCAGTGCAGTGGTGTTCGGGCAGTGTAGGGGGTCTTGCTGGGGGTGGTGTTTCAGGGTTTAGGGCAGTGGTGTTCAGGCAGTGTAGAGGGTCTTGATGGGTGTGATGTTTCAGGGTTTAGGGCAGTGCAGTGGTGTTTGGGCAGTGTAGGGGGTCGTGCTGGGGGTAGTGTTTCAGGGTTTAGGGCAGTGCAGTGGTCTTCGGGCAGTGTAGGGGTCATGCTGGGGGTGGTGTTTCAGGGTTTAGGGCAGTGCAGTGGTGTTCGGGCAGTGTAGGGGGTCGTGCTGGGGGTGGTGTTTCAGGGTTTAGGGCAGTGCAGTGGTGTTCGGGCAGTGTAGGGGGTCGTGCTGGGGGTGGTGTTTCAGGGTTTAGGGCAGTGCAGTGGTGTTCGGGCAGTGTAGGGGGTCGTGCAGGGGTGGTGTTTCAGGGTTTAGGGCAGTGCAGTGGTGTTCGGGCAGTGTAGGGGTCGTGCAGGGGGTGGTGTTTCAGGGTTTAGGGCAGTGCAGTGGTCTTCGGCCAGTGTAGGGGTCTTGCTGGGGGTGGTGTTTCAGGGTTTAGGGCAGTGCAGTGGTGTTCGGGCAGTGTAGGGGGTCTTGCTGGGGGTGGTGTTTCAGGGTTTAGGGCAGGGCAGTGGTGTTCGGGCGAGTGTAGGGGGTCGTGCTGGGGCTGGTGTTTCAGGGTTTAGGGCAGTGCAGTGGTGTTCGGGCAGTGTAGGGGGTCGAGCTGGGGGTGGTGTTTTAGGGTTTAGGGCAGTGCAGTGGTGTTCGGGCAGTGTAGGGGGTTGTGCAGGGGTGGTGTTTCAGGGTTTAGGGCAGTGCAGTGGTGTTCGGGCAGTGTAGGGGGTCTTGCTGGGGCTGGTGTTTCAGGGTTTAGGGCAGTGCAGTGGTGTTCGGGCAGTGTAGGGGGTCTTGCTGGGGCTGGTGTTTCAGGGTTTAGGGCAGCAGTGGTGTTCGGGCAGTGTAGGGGTCGTGCTGGGGCTGGTGTTTCAGGGTTTAGGGCAGTGCAGTGGTGTTCGGGCAGTGTAGGGGGTCGTGCTGGGGGTGGTGTTTCAGGGTTTAGGGCAGGGCAGTGGTGTTTGGGCAGTGTAGGGGATTGTGCAGGGGGTGGTGTTTCAGGGTTTAGGGCAGGGCAGTGGTGTTTGGGCAGTGTAGGGGGTCTTGCTGGGAGTGGTGTTTCAGGGTTTAGGGCAGTGGTGTTCGGGCAGTGTAGGGGGTCTTGCTGGGGCTGGTGTTTCAGGGTTTAGGGCAGTGCAGTGGTGTTCGGGCAGTGTAGGGGGTCGTGCTGGGGCTGGTGTTTCAGGGTTTAGGGCAGTGCAGTGGTGTTCGGGCAGTGTAGGGGTCGTGCTGGGGGTGGTGTTTCAGAGTTTAGGGCAGTGCAGTGGTGTTCGGGCAGTGTTGGGGGTCATGCAGGGGGTGGTGTTTCAGGGTTTAGGGCATTGCAGTGGTGTTCGGGCAGTGTAGGGGGTCGTGCAGGGGCTGGTGTTTCAGGGTTTAGGGCATTGCAGTGGTGTTTGGGCAGTGTAGGGGATCATGCTGGGGCTAGTGTTTCAGGGTTTAGGGCAGTGCAGTGGTGTTCGGGCAGTGTAGGGGGTCGTGCTGGGGCTGGTGTTTCAGGGTTTAGGGCAGAGCAGTGGTGTTCGGGCAGTGTAGGGGGTCTTGCTGGGGGTGGTGTTTCAGGGTTTAGGGCAGTGCAGTGGTGTTCGGGCAGTGTAGGGGGTCTTGCTGGGGCTGGTGTTTCAGGGTTTAGGGCAGTGGGTAGGTGGGGGTCGTGCTGGGGCTGGTGTTTCAGGGTTTAGGGCAGTGCAGTGGTGTTCGGGCAGTGTAGGGGGTCGTGCTGGGGGTGGTGTTTCAGGGTTTAGGGCAGGGCAGTGGTGTTTGGGCAGTGTAGGGGGTCGTGCAGGGGTGGTGTTTCAGGGTTTAGGGCAGGGCAGTGGTGTTTGGGCAGTGTAGGGGGTCTTGCTGGGAGTGGTGTTTCAGGGTTTAGGGCAGTGCAGTGGTGTTCGGGCAGTGTAGGGGGTCTTGCTGGGGCTGGTGTTTCAGGGTTTAGGGCAGTGCAGTGGTGTTCGGGCAGTGTAGGGGGTCGTGCTGGGGCTGGTGTTTCAGGGTTTAGGGCAGTGCAGTGGTGTTCGGGCAGTGTAGGGGGTCGTGCTGGGGGTGGTGTTTCAGGGTTTAGGGCAGTGCAGTGGTGTTCGGGCAGTGTTGGGGGTCATGCAGGGGGTGGTGTTTCAGGGTTTAGGGCAGTGCAGTGGTGTTCGGGCAGTGTAGGGGGTCGTGCAGGGGCTGGTGTTTCAGGGTTTAGGGCAGTGCAGTGGTGTTCGGGCAGTGTAGGGGGTCATGCTGGGGCTAGTGTTTCAGGGTTTAGGGCAGTGCAGTGGTGTTCGGGCAGTGTAGGGGGTTGTGCTGGGGCTAGTATTTTAGGGTTTTGGGCAGAGCAGTGGTGTTCGGGCAGTGTAGGGGGTCTTGCTGGGGGTGGTGTTTCAGGGTTTATGGCAGTGCAGTGGTGTTCGGGCAGTGTAGGGGGTCGTGCAGGGGGGTGGTGTTTCAGGGTTTAGGGCAGTGCAGTGGTGTTCGGGCAGTGTAGGGGGTCTTGCTGGGGGTGGTGTTTCAGGGTTTAGGGCAGTGCAGTGGTGTTCGGGCAGTGTAGGGGGTCGTGCTGGGGCTGGTGTTTCAGGGTTTAGGGCAGAGCAGTGGTGTTCGGGCAGTGTAGGGGGTGGTGCTGGGGGTGGTGTTTCAGGGTTTAGGGCAGTGCAGTGGTGTTCGGGCAGTGTAGGGGGTCATGCTGGGGGTGATGTTTCAGGGTTTAGGGCAGTGCATTGGTGTTCGGGCAGTGTAGGGCGTCTTGCTGGGGGTAGTGTTTCAGGGTTTAGGGCGTGCAGTGGTGTTCGGGCAGTGTAGGGGGTCGTGCTGGGGTGGTGTTTCAGGGTTTAGGGCAGTGCAATGGTGTTCGGGCAGTGTAGGGGGTCGATGCTGGGGGTGGTATTTCAGGGTTTAGGGCAGTGCCGTGGTGTTCGGGCAGTGTAGGGGGTCATGCTGGGGGTGGTGTTTCAGAGTTTAGGGCAGTGCAGTGGTGTTCGGGCAGTGTAGGGGGTCGTGCAGGGGGTGGTGTTTCAGGGTTTAGGGTAGTACAGTTGTGTTTGGGCAGTGTGGGGGTTGTGCAGGGGCTGGTGTTTCAGGGTTTAGGGCAGTGCAGTGGTGTTTGGGCAATGTAGGGAGTCGTGCTGGGGCTAGTGTTTCAGGGTTTAGGGCAGTGCTGTGGTGTTCGGGCAGTGTAGGGGGTCGTGCTGGGGCTGGTGTTTCAGGGTTTAGGGCAGTGCAGTGGTGTTCGGGCAGTGTAGGGGGTCGTGCTGGGGGTAGTGTTTCAGGGTTTAGGGCAGTGCAGTGGTGTTCGGGCAGTGTAGGGGGTCGTGCTGGGGGTGGTGTTTCAGGGTTTAGGGCAGTGCAGTGGTGTTCAGGCAGTGTAGGGGGTCTTGCTGGGTGTGATGTTTCAGGGTTTAGGGCAGTGCAGTGGTTTTTGGGCAGTGTAGGGGGTCGTGCTGGGGGTAGTGTTTCAGGGTTTAGGGCAGTGCAGTGGTCTTCGGACAGTGTAGGGGGTCATGCTGGGGGTGGTTGTAGGAAGGTGGAATCTGACTATATGGTTGCCCCCACTTTTTTTATGGTGTTTTGCTGGTTTATGACTTAGTTGGACTGGGATCCTGCTATTCAGGGCCCCAGTCTATCTGCTTTCTCTGTAAAAGGTTTCCATGTGCCTTAGGCACATCTCTGATTGAGATCTGGAGTGCCCTTATAAGTCCCTAGTATATGGTATACTATGTACCAAGGGCATAGGTACCTCAGAGGCCTACCAGGGGCTGCAGCATGTATTATGCCACCCCTGGAAGGCCATCCAAACTGACACCACAGGTCTGCTACTGCAGCCTGGGTAAGGTGGTGCATGCACCCCTTACTGTGATATAGGTTACCTATATCACTAAATACATACACACATATAAACCTATAAGTCACTCCTATAGCAGGCCTTATCAATCCTGAAGGCAGAGTGCATGGTTCCTATGTGAGAGGGTGCCACTGCATGAGCAGGGCCCCTCTGCAGCGTTCGGAGACCATTCTCTGATGCTGTTTGTAAATGCAGCCTAGACCATATACTCTTAAGCGCATTATATCCTCGCGGTAGAATGCTAACTTTGGAATGGCTGCACCTAAACATGTCGTGTTTGGTGTCAAACATCTTGGAATACTACCCCCCGCCAGTTCTGGCGGCGGGGGTAGCATTCCACCCTTCTAGAGGGAGAGACATGTTAACTCTGGCCTAGCCGGTAACTTCTTTCTAAAGCCCTGGCATCACAAAATGGATGCTGCTGCCACAGACACAAGTCTGGCCTCCTGCTGCTGGACGAAACTCCAGCAGGGGAGGCCTGGACAATAGGTTTCCTGTCCCAGGGAGGTGTGACCACCTCCCCAGACAGGATAATGTGTATTGGGGCTGGGCGGGAGCACTTTCGGGTGCTTTGAAGTCCTGCACTGGGGGCACATTTGGTGTCCCTGTGCATACCCCAGTTCAAACCGGATCAGGGGCTTGCAGCCCCTGCTTTGGCGCGAACTGGACAAAGGGAAAGGGGTGTAGCCACCCCTCTGCCCTGACCCACCCATAGGTGGGGCCACAGAGTAGTCCAACCCCTATCCTTAGTATAAAGATAGGAACCCAGTCCTTAGGACTTTAGATTATCCCTGGACGAAACTCTGAAACTGAATCCTGGACCTTCGACGCTCTACTCACGATTAGAGGACCGAAGAATCTCCCGTGGGGTCAAGGAGTGACTCCCCTGCTTGGCAGGCACCAAAGAAGCATCTGTCTGGTTCGCATTTCTGAAGCTCCCGTCGGACGCCGAAGTCATCGCATCACCAGAGGTAGATTCTCAGACTTCCCCGAGGCTACCCTGAGTCCCCAGCAAAGCTGAGGCCCGTGGCTATCGTGGGTGACTTGAGACTGTGACCCCTGGACACCGAGCACATTTGCAAGTGCATCCTCTTCTGGGTCTCCCAAGAAGTCGTGCTTTGGGCTCCGAGTAGCCCTAGCCTCCAGCACCACCTGCACCGAAGATCACTGGCCCCCACTCCACGAGTGTCCTGTAAGCCAGATCCACGTGCGGCGTCACGAGGCTCCTTCGCGGTCGCTAGCCCATTGGCTAGTAGCCCTTAACGAAGGCCAATATTTTTCTAACTTGGCATCCTGGTTGCTCCAGGCCTGCCCTCACTTACCCTCGCTGGGTGAGTTCCCCAGACCTTGCTGGTCTGCACCATCGACGATCTACATCTTCACTGAGACTTGCCGTTGCCAAGGCTTGTTGGGTCCAATCCGGTCGCCGACACCTCAGCACTCGACAGACATTGTGTACCAGCCCGAATCCTGCTCCTGGTTGCCGACAACGCCTCCTGGACCTCGTGGCTGAAGAGTCAAGACGACCATCAATGCACCTGAAGCACTCGACATCGGTGGGCATCTGTCCATCGCCTTCCTGGTCACTGGCTAGTGACCCAGACTCTGTCCCCTCTGCTTTCAGGTTCTTCAGAACTCCGATCCACTCTTGGATCCACCCGGACACTTTTCACTTGGTCGCCAGCAGCACTTTGCAGCAGATCGCCATTCAAATCGACGACGAAACCCGACCCCGAAAGGCACCTATGCACCCGGCTTCCCTGGGTGAGGTAACACGAGTACTCCGGTGCTCCCGTGGGTAGAGACTCTTCAAAGTCCTAGATCTCAAAGGGTTTGGTCCAAGTCCTCTTTTAAGTGTCCCTTTTCTCTAATTTCCCGATCACGACTTTCTCCATAGAAGTCAACGGCGTATCGCGGTTGTGTATTTACACTGCACGCGTCTCCCGTGGGTCCCCTGTGTCACTACCTTGGGTGGTTCCTTGTGGTCCAAGCACTTCTAGAGGCTCTAGGCCTAGTGTCTAGTTCAGTCGTGGTTCTTATACCACTTTATTGGTATATGGTTTGGTACGCCCCTAGGGCCCAAACATGTATTTGTGCTATTACTGTGTTTAAATAACTTCTAACTTATGTACTTCGAACTCTAGCCTCATAAAGAGACTAGAGGGGTGTGTTTAGCAATAAATACATATATTTTGAATATATACCTGGTGTGGTGCTCTTTCATTTGATCACTCAAGAGATTATAGACTGGTAAAACAAGCTGCTTTACATTCCTTCAAGACTTAGCCTGAAGGCTGCTCTCCATAGCTACCACTAGGATAGCTTTCAATAAGGTTGTCTTTAACCTATCTCCAATAAGGGGTTGTTTGGACTGGTGCAAGGTGCCCACTATAATTAGTGGACAGCATATACCAGGCCAACTTCTCACAGTGGTGTTTCAGGGTTTAGGGCAGTGCAGTGGTGTTCGGGCAGTGTAGGGGGTCGTGCTGGGGGTGGTGTTTCAGGGTTTAGGGCAGTGCAGTGGTGTTCGGGCAGTGTAGGGGGTCGTGCTGGGGGTGGTGTTTCAGGGTTTAGGGCAGTGCAGTGGTGTTCGGGCAGTGTAGGGGGTCGTGCAGGGGGTGGTGTTTCAGGGTTTAGGGCAGTGCAGTGTTGTTCGGGCAGTGTAGGGGGTCGTGCAGGGGGTGGTGTTTCAGGGTTTAGGAGGCAGTGCAGTGGTGTTCGGCCAGTGTAGGGGGTCTTGCTGGGGGTGGTGTTTCAGGGTTTAGTGCAGTGGTGTTCGGGCAGTGTAGGGGGTCTTGCTGGGGGTGGTGTTTCAGGGTTTAGGGCAGTGCAGTGGTGTTCGGGCAGTGTAGGGGGTCGTGCTGGGGCTGGTGTTTCAGGGTTTAGGGCAGTGCAGTGGTGTTCGGGCAGTGTAGGGGGTCATGCTGGGGGTGGTGTTTCAGGGTTTAGGGCAGTGCAGTGGTGTTCGGGCAGTGTAGGGGGTTGTGCTGGGGGTGGTGTTTCAGGGTTTAGGGCAGTGCAGTGGTGTTCGGGCAGTGTAGGGGGTCTTGCTGGGGCGTGTTTCAGGGTTTAGGGCAGTGCCGTGGTGTTCGGGCAGTGTAGGGGGTCGTGCTGGGGCTGGTGTTTCAGGGTTTAGGGCAGTGCAGTGGTGTTCGGGCAGTGTAGGGGGTCGTGCTGGGGGTGGTGTTTCAGGGTTTAGGGCAGTGCAGTGGTGTTCGGGCAGTGTAGGGGGTCGTGCAGGGGGTGGTGTTTCAGGGTTTAGGGCAGGGCAGTGGTGTTCGGGCAGTGTAGGGGGTCTTGCTGGGAGTGGTGTTTCAGGGTTTAGGGCAGTGCAGTGGTGTTCGGGCAGTGTAGGGGGTCTTGCTGGGGGTGGTGTTTCAGGGTTTAGGGCAGTGCAGTGGTGTTCGGGCAGTGTAGGGGGTCATGCAGGGGCTGGTGTTTCAGGGTTTAGGGCAGTGCAGTGGTGTTCGGGCAGTGTAGGGGGTCGTGCAGGGGCTGGTGTTTCAGGGTTTAGGGCAGTGCAGTGGTGTTCGGGCAGTGTAGGGGGTCATGCTGGGGCTGGTGTTTCAGGGTTTAGGGCAGTGCAGTGGTGTTCGGGCAGTGTAGGGGGTCGTGCTGGGGCTGGTGTTTCAGGGTTTAGGGCAGTGCAGTGGTGTTCGGGCAGTGTAAGGGGTCATGCTGGGGCTGGTGTTTCAGGGTTTAGGGCAGTGCAGTGGTGTTCGGGCAGTGTAGGGGGTCGTGCTGGGGCTGGTGTTTCAGGGTTTAGGGCAGTGCAGTGGTGTTCGGGCAGTGTAGGGGGTCATGCTGGGGGTGGTGTTTCAGGGTTTAGGGCAGTGCAGTGGTGTTCGGGCAGTGTAGGGGGTCTTGCTGGGGCTGGTGTTTCAAGGTTTAGGGCAGTGCAGTGGTGTTCGGGCAGTGTAGGGGGTCTTGCTGGGGCTGGTGTTTCAGGGTTTAGGGCAGTGCAGTGGTGTTCGGGCAGTGTAGGGGGTCGTGCAGGGGGTGGTGTTTCAGGGTTTATGGCAGTGCAGTGGTGTTCGGGCAGTGTAGGGGGTCGTGCTGGGGGTGGTGTTTCAGGGTTTAGGGCAGTGCAGTGGTGTTCGGGCAGTGTAGGGGGTCGTGCTGGGGCTGGTGTTTCAGGGTTTAGGGCAGTGCAGTGGTGTTCGGGCAGTGTAGGGGGTCGTGCTGGGGCTGGTGTTTCAGGGTTTAGGGCAGTGCAGTGGTGTCCGGGCAGTGTAGGGGGTCGTGCTGGGGCTGGTGTTTCAGGGTTTAGGGCAGTGCAGTGGTGTTCGGGCAGAGTAGGGGGTCGTGCTGGGGCTGGTGTTTCAGGGTTTAGGGCAGTGCAGTGGTGTTCGGGCAGTGTAGGGGGTCGTGCTGGGGCTGGTGTTTCAGGGTTTAGGGCAGTGCAGTGGTGTTCGGGCAGTGTAGGGGGTCGTGCTGGGGCTAGAGTTTCAGCGTTTAGGGCAGTGCAGTGGTGTTCGGGCAGTGTAGGGGGTTGTGCAGGGGGTGGTGTTTCAGGGTTTAGGGCAGTGCAGTGGTGTTCAGCCAGTGTAGGGGGTCTTGCTGGGGGTGGTGTTTCAGGGTTTAGTGCAGTGGTGTTCGTGCAGTGTAGGGGGTCTTGCTGGGGGTGGTGTTTCAGGGTTTAGGGCAGTGCAGTAGTGTTCGGGCAGTGTAGGGGGTCGTGCTGGGGCTGGTGTTTCAGGATTTAGGGCAGTGCAGTGGTGTTCGGGCAGTGTAGGGGGTCGTGCTGGGGCTGGTGTTTCAGGGTTTAGGGCAGTGCAGTGGTGTTCGGGCAGTGTAGGGGGTCTTGCTGGGGGTGGTGTTTCAGGGTTTAGGGCCGTGCAGTGGTGTTCGGGCAGTGTAGGGGGTCGTGCTGGGGCTGGTGTTTCAGGGTTTAGGGCAGAGCAGTGGTGTTCGGGCAGTGTAGGGGGTCGTGTTGGGGGTGGTGTTTCAGGGTTTAGGGCAGTGCATGTTCGGGCAGTGTAGGGGGTCATGCTGGGGGTGATGTTTCAGGGTTTATGGCAGTGCAGTGGTGTTCGGGCAGTGTAGGGAGTCTTGCTGGGGGTAGTATTTCAGGGTTTAGGGGCGTGCAGTGGTGTTCGGGCAGTGTAGGGGGTCGTGCGGGGGTAGTATTTCAGGGTTTAGGGGCGTGCAGTGGTGTTCGGGCAGTGTAGGGGGTCGTGCGGGGTGGTATTTCAGGGTTTAGGGCAGTGCCGTGGTGTTCGGGCAGTGTAGGGGGTCATGCTGGGGGTGGTGTTTCAGAGTTTAGGGCAGTGCAGTGGTGTTCGGGCAGTGTAGGGGGTCGTGCAGGGGGTGGTGTTTCAGGGTTTAGGGCAGTGCAGTTGTGTTTGGGCAGTGTGGGGGTTGTGCAGGGGCTGGTGTTTCAGGGTTTAGGGCAGTGCAGTGGTGTTCGGGCAATGTAGGGAGTCATGCTGGGGCTAGTGTTTCATGGTTTAGGGCAGTGCTGTGGTGTTCGGGCAGTGTAGGGGGTAGTGCTGGGGCTAGTGTTTTAGGGTTTAGGGCAGTGCAGTGGTGTTCGGGCAGTGTAGGGGGTCGTGCTGGGGGTGGTGTTTCAGGGTTTAGGGCAGTGCAGTGGTGTTTGGGCAGTGTAGGGGGTCTTGCTGGGAGTGGTGTTTCAGGGTTTAGGGCAGTGGTGTTCAGGCAGTGTAGGGGGTCTTGCTGGGTGTGATGTTTCAGGGTTTAGGGCAGTGCAGTGGTTTTTGGGCAGTGTAGGGGGTCGTGCTGGGGGTAGTGTTTCAGGGTTTAGGGCAGTGCAGTGGTCTTCGGACAGTGTAGGGGGTCGTGCTGGGGGTGGTGTTTCAGGGTTTAGGGCAGTGCAGTGGTGTTCGGGCAGTGTAGGGGGTCGTGCTGGGGGTGGTGTTTCAGGGTTTAGGGCAGTGCAGTGGTGTTCGGGCAGTGTAGGGGGTCGTGCTGGGGGTGGTGTTTTAGGGTTTAGGGCAGTGCAGTGGTGTTCGGGCAGTGTAGGGGGTCGTGCAGGGGGTGGTGTTTCAGGGTTTAGGGCAGTGCAGTGGTGTTCGGGCAGTGTAGGGGGTCGTGCAGGGGGTGGTGTTTCAGGGTTTAGGGCAGTGCAGTGGTCTTTGGCCAGTGTAGGGGGTCTTGCTGGGGGTGGTGTGTCAGGGTTTAGTGCAGTGGTATTCGAGCAGTGTAGGGGGTCTTGCTGGGGGTGGTGTTTCAGGGTTTAGGGCAGGGCAGTGGTGTTCGGGCGATGTAGGGGGTCGTGCTGGGGCTGGTGTTTCAGGGTTTAGGGCAGTGCAGTGGTGTTCGGGCAGTTTAGGGGGTCGTGCTGGGGGTGGTGTGTGAGAAGTTGGCCTGGCATATGCTGTCCACTAATTATAGTGGGCACCTTGCACCAGTCCAAACAACCCCTTATTGGAGATAGGTTAAAGACAACCTTATTGAAAGCTATCCTAGTGGTAGCTATGGAGAGCAGCCTTCATGCTAAGTCTTTTGAGTAATGTAAAGCAGCTTGTTTTACCAGTCTATAATCTCTTGAGTGATCAAATGAAAGAGCACCACACCAGGTATATATTCAACGTACCTATGCCCTTGGTACATAGTATACCATATACTAGGGACTTGTAAGGGCACTCCAGATCCCAATCAGTGATGTGCCTAAGGCACATGGAAACCATTTTAGAGAGGAAGCAGCTAGGCTGGGGTTCTGATTAGCAGGGCCCCAGCCAGACTAATGTCGAAAAACAGTGAAGCATCAGCAAAAAGTGGGGGTACCCATGTGAAGCAGATCCTACTCTCCTACATGGTGTTTTAGGGTTTAGGGCAGGGCAGTGGTGTTCGGGCAGTGTAGGGGGTTGTGCAGGGGGTGGTGTTTCAGGGTTTAGGGCAGGGCAGTGGTGTTCAGGCAGTGTAGGGGGTCTTGCTGGGGCTGTTTCAGGGTTTAAGGCAGTGCAGTGGTGTTCGGGCAGTGTAGGGGGTTGTGCTGGGGCTAGTGTTTTAGGGTTTTGGGCAGAGCAGTGGTGTTCGGGCAGTGTAGGGGGTCTTGCTGGGGGTGGTGTTTCAGGGTTTATGGCAGTGCAGTGGTGTTCGGGCAGTGTAGGGGGTCGTGCGGGGGTGGTGTTTCAGGGTTTAGGGCAGTGCAGTGGGGTTCGGGCAGTGTAGGGGGTCTTGCTGGGGGTGGTGTTTCAGGGTTTAGGGCAGTGCAGTGGTGTTCGGGCAATGTAGGGGGTCGTGCTGGGGCTGGTGTTTAGGGTTTAGGGCAGAGCAGTGGTGTTCGAGCAGTGTAGGGGGTTGTGTTGGGGTGGTGTTTCAGGGTTTAGGGCAGTGCATTTCGGGCAGTGTAGGGGGTCATGCTGGGGGTGATGTTTCAGGGTTTTATGGCAGTGCAGTGGTGTTCGGGCAGTATAGGGCGTATTGCTGGGGGTAGTATTTCAGGGTTTAGGGGCGTGCAGTGGTGTTCGGGCAGTGTAGGGGGTCGTGCGGGGGTGGTGTTTCAGGGTTTAGGGCAGTGCAGTGGTGTTTGGGCAGTGTAGGGGGTCGTGCTGGGGTTGGTATTTCAGGGTTTAGGGCAGTGCCGTGGTGTTCGGGCAGTGTAGGGGGTCATGCTGGGGGTGGTGTTTCAGAGTTTAGGGCAGTGCAGTGGTGTTCGGGCAGTGTAGGGGGTCGTGCAGGGGGTGGTGTTTCAGGGTTGAGGGCAGTGCAGTTGTGTTTGGGCAGTGTGGGGGTTGTGCAGGGGCTGGTGTTTCAGGGTTTAGGGCAGTGCAGTGGTGTTCGGGCAATGTAGGGAGTCGTGCTGGAGCTAGTGTTTCATGGTTTAGGGCAGTGCTGTGGTGTTCGGGCAGTGTAGGGGGCCGTGCTGGGGCTAGTGTTTTAGGGTTTAGGGCAGTGCAGTGGTGTTCGGGCAGTGTAGGGGGTCGTGCTGGGGGTGGTGGTTCAGGGTTTAGGGCAGTGCAGTGGTGTTCGGGCAGTGTAGGGGTCTTGCTGGGGGTGGTGTTTCAGGGTTTAGGGCAGTGATGTTCGGGCAGTGTAGGGGGTCGTGCTGGGGGTAGTGTTTCAGGGTTTAGGGCAGTGCAGTGGTCTTCGGACAGTGTAGGGGGTCGTGCTGGGGGTGGTGTTTCAGGGTTTAGGGCAGTGCAGTGGTGTTCGGGCAGTGTAGGGGGTCGTGCTGGGGGTGGTGTTTCAGGGTTTAGGGCAGTGCAGTGGTGTTCGGGCAGTGTAGGGGTCGTGCAGGGGTGGTGTTTCAGGGTTTAGGGCAGTGCAGCGGTGTTCGGGCAGTGTAGGGGGTCGTGCAGGGGGTGGTGTTTCAGGGTTTAGGGCAGTGCAGTGGTCTTCGGCCAGTGTAGGGGGTCTTGCTGGGGGTGGTGTGTCAGGGTTTAGTGCAGTGGTATTCGGGCAGTGTAGGGGGTCTTGCTGGGGGTGGTGTTTCAGGGTTTAGGGCAGGGCAGTGGTGTTCGGGCAGTGTAGGGGGTCGTGCTGGGGCTGGTGTTTCAGGGTTTAGGGCAGTGCAGTGGTGTTCGGGCAGTGTAGGGGGTCGTGCTCGGGGTGGTGTTTTAGGGTTTAGGGCAGGGCAGTGGTGTTCGGGCAGTGTAGGAGGTTGTGCAGGGGGTGGTGTTTCAGGGTTTAGGGCAGGGCAGTGGTGTTCGGGCAGTGTAGGGGGTCTTGCTGGGGCTGTTTCAGGGTTTAGGGCAGTGCAGTGGTGTTCGGGCAGTGTAGGGGGTCTTGCTGGGGCTGGTGTTTCAGGGTTTAGGGCAGTGCAGTGGTGTTCGGGCAGTGTAGGGGGTCGTGCTGGGGCTGGTATTTCAGGGTTTAGGGCAGTGCAGTGGTGTTCGGGCAGTGTAGGGGGTCATGCTGGGGGTGGTGTTTTAGGGTTTAGGGCAGGGCAGTGGTGTTTGGGCAGTATAGGGGGTTGTGCAGGGGGTGGTGTTTCAGGGTTTAGGGCAGGGCAGTGGTGTTTGGGCAGTGTAGGGGGTCTTGCTGGGAGTGGTGTTTCAGGGTTTAGGGCAGTGGTGTTCTGGCAGCGTAGGGGGTCTTGCTGGGGCTGGTGTTTCAGGGTTTAGGGCAGTTCAGTGGTGTTCGGGCAGTGTAGGGGGTCGTGCTGGGGCTGGTGTTTCAGGGTTTAGGGCAGTGCCGTGGTGTTCGGGCAGTGTAGGGGGTCGTGCTGGGGGTGGTGTTTCAGAGTTTAGGGCAGTGCAGTGGTGTTCGGGCAGTGTAGGGGGTCATGCAGGGGTGGTGTTTCAGGGTTTAGGGCATTGCAGTGGTGTTCGGGCAGTGTAGGGGGTCGTGCAGGGGCTGGTGTTTCAGGGTTTAGGGCAGTGCAGTGGTGTTCGGGCAGTGTAGGGGTCGTGCTGGGACTAGTGTTTCAGGGTTTAGGGCAGTGCAGTGGTGTTCGGGCAGTGTAGGGGGTTGTGCTGGGGCTAGTGTTTTAGGGTTTTGGGCAGAGCAGTGGTGTTCGGGCAGTGTAGGGGGTCTTGCTGGGGGTGGTGTTTCAGGGTTTAGGGCAGTGCAGTGGTGTTCGGTCAGTGTAGGGGGTCGTGCTGGGGGTGGTGTTTCAGGGTTTAGGGCAGTGCAGTGGTGTTCGGGCAGAATAGGGGTTCGTGCTGGGGGTGGTGTTTCAGGGTTTATGGCAGTGCAGTGGTGTTCGGGCAGTGTAGGGGGTCGTGCTGGGGGTGGTTTTTCAGGGTTTGGGGCAGTGCAGTGGTGTTCGGGCAATGTAGGGGGTCGTGCTGGGGCTGGTGTTTCAGGGTTTAGGGCAGTGCAGTGGTGTTTGGGCAGTGTAGGGGGTCGTGCTGGGGTAGTGTTTTAGGGTTTAGGGCAGTGCAGTAGTGTTCATGCAGTGTAGAGGGTCGTGCTGGCGTAGTGTTTTAGGGTTTAGGCGGGCAGTGCAGTGGTGTTTGTGTAGTGTGCAGCGCATGCGCTGCGCCGCTAGGCGAGACCTAAAAAGCATTGCACCAAGATGGCTGCCAACACTTCCTGGATTGAAGTGTTGGCAGCCAATTAGAGCCAAGCTCGTGCTTGTGTAGTTAGGTCCCGCCCAGATATATAAAGATTTTTTTCCTTTAATATCTCGAAAACTACTGAACAGATTTACACCATTTAAAAAAGGGTGCTTTCTGAACCAAGCACTACCTTTTTGCCAAATTTGGTGTAATTCTGTTCATTAGTTCGGGCTGTAGCCGTGTCTAAAGTTTCCTATGGGAAATAACATGGGGAAAATGCGTTTTGGGACCCCCCATTTTTCTCGGCCCCCGCTTGACGAATCACCCCGAAACTTTCAGGATAGGAGCTGACCGGAGCCCCCACTAGTTTCGAAAATTTCGCGAAGATTCGTCATCCGGCGCCAAAGTTATTGGGAAAAGAAAAAACGCTTTTCCTATGGAAACTAGGTCCTAACTATAACTATCTACTGGCGACCGCCAGTAGATAATATATATATATATATATCATCAAACAAAGCTTCCCCAGTTTGAAGACGCACTCGATGAGCAGATGAATTTAATGGAAACTGGCATTTTCATTCAGATGCATTTATTTGCCTTACGCGTTTCAAAGAACTCAGCTTCTTGATCACAGGCATGATGATACTGCACAGAAATGGTGAAAAGGCACTCCCCTCTGCATGTCCATTTAATTAGCCCCCAGTGGGCCTCACAGGTGAAATCAACTAAGTGTTGCATGCTGGGATCAGTAGTGAACTTTCAAAATTCCTTTACCTTTAGTAGGCTTCTGTGCTGTGTCAAAGTGTTCATTTCATTAAAGAGCCCTCCAGTGGGCCTCCCAGATGAAAATGTTCAGTTTAATGTTCTTTTTTTCTGCTGTTCCACTCAGGAAGACTCGGAGTAGTTCCATGTCCTCGTGGCCCCCTCACCTTGACCTTCAGGGGTGGTGCAGTCTTCCCGGCTGGACTGCAGGCTATAAATCATCAAACAAAGCTTCCCCAGTTTGAAGACGACTCGAAGAGCAGATGAATTTAAAGGAAACTGGCATTTTCATTCAGATGCATTTATTTGCCTTACGCGTTTCAAAGCACTCAGCTTCTTGATCACAGGTATGAAGATACTGCACAGAAATGGTGAAAAGGCCCTCCCCTCTGCATGTCCATTTAATTAGCCCCCAGTGGGTCTCACAGGTGAAATCAACTAAGTGTTGCATGCTGGGATCAGTAGTGCACTTTCAAAATTCCTTTACCTTTAGTAGGCTTCTGTGCTGTGTCAAAGTGTTCATTTCATTAAAGAGCCCTCCAGAGGGCCACCGAGATGAAAATGTTCAGTTTAATTTTCTTTTTTTCTGCTGTTCCACTATATATATATACAGAACACCAGTTGTGGAGTTGCATGGTGCGTTTCGACTGTATGACGGTCTTGTTCATACGGTGAAAATGCGTTACGCAGGGTTTATGAATTAATAAATCCCCTTTTTTTGTCCATGTATCACCGTGTTTTTGCCTTAGTGCGCGCTCCACAACTGGTGTTCTGTTCATTATTTACCGCTCTGCACTGCCGGTCAGCGCGCCACCTTCCAACGGTCATTGGTTCCCAGAAGGAGCACTTTTCTAAATTTATATATATATATATTCTGAAAAATTAAAAGATAAATAATGTACAAACCCTCCAGTGAGCCTTAGAATAAAAACAAGTTCCTCAATAATTTGCCTACTGTGCCGTTAATCTGTGCCGCTAACGGAATTCTAATTCCGTTAGCGGCACAGTAGGCAAAATATTGAGGAACTTGTTTTTATTCTAAGGCTCACTGGAGGGCTTGTACATTATTTATCCTTTTAATTTTTCAGAATTCACATGGACCCACTGGAGGGTGAAATTGGGCGTGAAACGGACTACAGATCCCAACGTGCATTGCAACATAAACACATCGGGGGAGGCACACCGGAGGCCTAATAAAGGATTAGCAATGCGAAGGATTGTGGTCAGCCAGCAATTACCTGTGAATTCTGAATGCCTATGAAGAAGGAGCGCGAGGCTTCAAAACGCGTCGTTGAAAGGAGACCGATTTGGAATAAAACTCAAGTTCTTGTTGAAATAAATGATTTTGCCAATCACCTGCTGTGAAGTGCGTCTTCAATTGCAGGGCAAACTTGGAAAAAATAAAATAAATATATATATATATATATGGCTGAATTTGGAACTTTTCATTTGCCGGTCCCCCTCCACCCAGAACTTGTGCCTGGTATGAAATTCCACTCGACGCTGCTTGCTAATACAGACATGGTAACCTGGTTTTACAAAGAGACAGTATTCGTATTGTTTTAATATGTAGTTTTGCTTTATGGCCCTGGTATTTTGCACTAACGAACAGTGACTTTCTCTCGGACTCTGTTGCTTGGCTTTGTTACCCGTTATGATGAATTATGGGAACAGTAGTCCTGGTTGCCTATAGGCACGCACTGGGTGTTTGACACTGGTGTCTCACTATTTTTCAACTACTTATAGTTGAGTTCTGGGGCGCTAGGGTAGCATTTGGGCCTCGGTGTACCCAGGCGCAACCTTTCAGCAACAGCAAGCAAGCATAAACGGACACGTGGTAGAGAGGTCAAAAGGTCTTTTTTCCAGAAGGCAAAACAATGAGTGCGGCAAAACTACTCGAGCTAAATGTGGTTCAATGTCGAGAAATGCTTTAAATAGCAGGGTTGTGTGTGTCTTTATTTTAATTTGTTTTGCACATATTATATGTCGAATTAATAGGCAATGTATACGAGTGAAGGGCGCCAAAAGTTAACTGCATAAAATGTTCCCACTTTGGTTGTTGGGGGAAGTTAGTTTTAACTTTCAAGGGCACTTTTCATCACCCATGTCTTTAAAATGCACGGTTAAACATGCAGACAATACACTAGCATTATGCAAAGTTTAAAATGTTAGATGTTTTTCCTGTCATTATATTTGAATATACTGCATAGGGTATTCATCGATGTAACGTGCTTGTAAGTATTTCTTCCATGTCTACTTTAACCCATTGTGGGAAGGACTATATATATCTGCTTTGTAATAGCGCCTCTCAGATTGACAAAGACTCCTGCGGAGTCGAAACGCGTCTCTCGTTATCCTGGGTTGAGGGTGACCTGATTCATTAAAAGAAGCCTTTTAACCTACACTCTTAGGTCCGTGCCTACTTCGTTTTTTTTGTATCCCCGTGAACAAGATCTCGGCTGAGATCGAAACGCGTAGGGGTGTGCTGACTCTGTATGATTAAATAAAAGCACCGTGGAACCGCATTGGAGGCCTTGGTATGACTATTACTGTAGGATAATAACGGAACTGTGAGTGCGGAGAGGATTTCCTTTTGGGAAAAGTGTTTGGCGATTGGTAACGGCCTGGTCCGGCCGTACTTGAAACGCACCGCCGCAGATGCGCCCAAATGGTCAAGCAATGGGACCATGCAGGAAATGATATATATATATATATATATATATATATGTGTGTGTGTGTGTGTGTGTAATAAATCGGTATTTTTGTCTATTAGTGTCAACAATATTTTTTTCCGATATTCGTGTACTTGCCATTATAATTATAGGATCACAATATTATGGGAAACCATATGGGGCTTATTTACAAGCCCCTTGCACCGCCGTTACGTCACTTTTTTCCCATTTTAAAATTGACACACCTGCGCAAGGGGCTTGTAAATAAGCACCTATCTTTTTCCAATATTCTCGTCAGCGATATTCCTTACAACGATATTGTGTCTGTGCTCCAAATAAAAATAGGGATTTCTAATAAGAGGGGAAGAACGCATAAAATAAAAATGTAGCCCACTTTCCTGTTTTTCATACATGAAATAGGTGAAAATTAAATCAGTTTAGTTGTGACAGGATTGTGTAAGAACAGTTACTAAACGAACAAATCTTTCCATGTCATGCTACTGGTACTACAATCTTCAGACAGCTATTCATTTTTCCTTTAATGGGTTTCATAAATTGAATTAATGCAAAACCTGTGCTTCTTGGAATACATGCTGTTTTATTTTCCCAAGCGTCCAACTTCAATTGAACTTCTCTTTTCACTGATCCCTGTTCTTATAGCAATATTCCTCTACCCTGGAACAAGTAATCTATGCTGATAAAAAATTTAATGTAAGCTATTTCACATGGCAACCCGGCATTCATGTATTCTTTTTACTCACTTTAGCAAAAATAAAATTGAAAATGTTTACCTGGTGTTGAAATAACCACCACATCCTTCCATTAAACTATTTACTATTTCAAATTATAAATGCCAGTGCCTGACCACCTTCCTAATGTTTACATGCTGTTACCATTTACAACGCAGAATCTCAACTGCACTTGAAAGACAAAATAGTTTATTTGTACAATGAAAATGGAAGGGAATGTTGGCAAAACTAGGGGGCATATTCACAAGCCCCTATCGCCACAGGAACGTCACTTTTTTCGACGTACCTGTGCCGATAGGGGCTTCACCTTATTCACAAGGCAGGGTTAAGCCACTTAACGTGGCTTAATGCTGCCTTGTGAATAAGGCACCCTTTCACGCTATACTTAGCGTGAA
The DNA here is from genome assembly GCA_963921515.1 of Calotriton arnoldi. Taxonomy (NCBI): domain Eukaryota; kingdom Metazoa; phylum Chordata; class Amphibia; order Caudata; family Salamandridae; genus Calotriton; species Calotriton arnoldi. The sequence goes on from CAWUFW010002165.1 coordinate 1,014,824, forward strand.
AGGGGAGGGCAATGGTGTTGCTGTGGGGTTCCACCGCAACACCCATTGCTTCTGACGCTGCCTCCTATTCACAAGAGCAGCGTAAATAGGAGGCAGCGCCAGAATTAAGACCAGGGAAAACCTGGTCTTAACCTGACGAAGCGAGGAGAAATGTTAAATTTCTCCTCGCTTTTGCTGTTTTCATGTGTGCTGCGTTGTGCAGCACACATGAAAACAGCAAAGGCCAATGATTGTGTATGTACAGGAAGGTCCCCCTTCCTGCACATAAACAATCATTTTTTGAAAATGCCTTTTGCAACTTCTGTGTGTGCTGCACACATAGAAGTCACAAAACGGCATTTCAAGATTGTTTATGTGCAGGAAGGGGGACCTTCCTGTACATACACAATCTTACCTTGCACGCAGACACCCTTGCACCATGGTGCAAGGGTGCCTGCATTGGCGCTAAGCTGCTACACTTAGCGCCGGCGCAGGGGGATACCCAAGGCTGCACCATATCCTTGTGAATATGGTGCAGCCTTGCATTTCTGAAGTGGCGAAGTGAGGCGTTAAGCCATGACGGCTAATGCCTCACTTCGCCCCTAGGTGTCAGTAGAGACAGCCAAAATAATTGAGCAATATTCAGTAGACCTAGCTCGAAATAATGTGTATGCAGAAGAATCGGATACTTACAATCAATCTCGCCTCTGTGTTTTGATGATAGTCTGTCAGGTATCTCTATCTGTGCTGTTGATTATACACTAAGACAGATTACTGTCACTTGCATACTGTTAAACATAGAGAAAATAGAGATCTGTTTGGATGGAAAAAATAGAAACTCGGGAATTGATGATGTAACTATACTTTGGCATCCTATTCATCACACGCATATGGTATTTTATTTATAATTTTTATTTAGGATTTTTATTAAGCTCTGCAAACCACATAAGGGGTTGCCTCTGAGTGCTCCAGGTGGAATTAAGGTGGCTCCAAGCAGTCAGACATCCAGGAGGCCTTCCGCCCCAATGTCATAGTGTCCTACCAGCTGCCCAGAGCCTTGGTGTCAGGGGCAGGCTGATATTACCTGCCTGTTCAGCAGACAGAGGTTAGAGTGTTAATATGATGTTCCTTGGCTAAAAGTATATTACACAAATGCCAAGGTGAAAAGGTGTGTCTTCAGAGATTTCCTGAAGTTGAAGTAGTTCTTTCTAGTCTCAAGTGGGTAGCTAGGGAGATCCACAGAGAAGTGCTCTGACGAAAAAGGCTGCTACCACCATCTATTTGTATCTGAATCGATGGAGTGGCATCAAGCCTTTTTTGCAGACCTGAGGCTTCTGGCCATTTGATAAACCTTAAATAGTCTGGAGATGTAGCCAGGAGTTCAGTTATGTTTTGCCTTATAAACAATTCAAGGAGATTTAAATGAAGTCCTTTCCTACAAAGGGAGTCAGTGGAAGGGTATGAGAGCAGGAGTAACATGGTCATCATGTTTATTTGTATTTGTTGGGAGCCTGGCTATGGATATGTAGGGAAGCCTTTATACAGGGTATTACAGTAGGCCAGGCGGGACATGACCACTTCGACAATCAAATCAATTTTCTGTAATCAATATAACAGCAATAGGCTCACTTTCAGTTGTCAAATGTGGAAGAGTATGGTTTTGCAAAGAGCATTTATCTGTAGAGAGAATGAGAGAGCTCTATTAAAAATCACACTATGGTTGCATTCTTGGTGCACTGTGGCAGGGGAGTAGCGCAAATCTTTAGGCCAAAGAATGGAGAGAGGGGTTGAGGTTGACTGAGTCAAAAAACTAAATTTCAGTCTTTTCCCCACTAAGACATAGCCAGTTGCTCTGCATTCATCTAAAATATAAATGGAAGACACCAAAATAGTTTGAGAAGGCTGCCAGGGTTTTCTTCAAGCTTTAGTTGGAGCTGAGTGTCATCAGCATACATTCAATCAATCAGTACTTGTAGAGCACTGCTACTCACCTGGGGCATACCCAGGCGCTGGCGAGCCATGTTGGTCGAAGAGCCAGATCTTGAGCTCCTTCCTGAAGGTGGTCAGCGATGGGTCGGTGTGTAGGTGGAGAGGGATAGGGATAGGGATAGGGAGTTCCAGGATCTGGTGGCGAGATGGGAGAAGGAACATTCTCCTGTGCGGGTGCAGCAGATTTGTGGGGTGCTTGCAAGGGCGAGGTTTGTGGAGCGGAGGTTTCTCATGGGTAGGTGGAAATTCAGACCGTTGTTCAAGAAGTGGGATCCGATGTTGTGGAATAACTTGTATGCATGGGTGAGGAGTTTGAACTGGCATCTATTGTGTACGGGGAGCCAGTGGAGGTCCTTTAGATGGTTGGAGATGTGTGACCTTTTGGGAAGGTCAAGGATGAGTCTGACCACTGTGTTCTGGATGGTTTGGAGTCTTTGTATGAGCTCGGTGGAGGTGCCTGCATAGAGTGCGTTGCCGTAGTCGAGTCGGCTGGTGATGAGAGCTTGTGTGATTGTTTTCCTTGTGCCTGCGGGGAGCCATCTGAAAATGTTGCAGAGTAGGTGGACTGTGTGGAAGCAGGCTGCGGCGACTGTGTTTGTCCGGTGTTTCATAGTGAGTTTGATGTCCAGTATGATGCCTACGTTGCGTGCGTGGTCTTTGAGCAGGGGGTGGGTCCGAGTTCCCAGGGCCACCAGGAGTCGTTCTGAAGGGTATTGTCTCTGCCGAAGACAGAACTTCGGTTTTGTCGGTGTTTAACTTGAGGCAGCTGTCTCTCATTCATGTTGTGACATTCTGCATGCATTTGTGGAGGCTGTCTTTTGTCTGAGTGGGGTTTGTTGATAGTAAGAGGATAAGCTGGGTGTTATCAGTGTAGGAGACGATGCTGATGTGGTGTGATCTGACGATGTGAGTGGTGCCATGTAGATGTTGAAAAGGGCAGGGCTCAAGGAAGAGCCTTGTGGTACTCCGCAGATTATTTGTTTGGGGGCAAGGTGAACAGGACAGGTGGACTTTCTGGGTACATCCTGTAAGGAGAGACTCTATCCACTTGAGTGCGCTGCCCGTTATTTTGATCTGGCAAAGTCTTTGGATGAGGGTTTGGGGGGAGATGGTGTCAAAGGCCGAAGAGAGGTCTAGGAGTAGTCGAGTAGAGCTTGTAAGTCATCTTTGGCTGCGATAAAGGCTATCTCTGTGCTGTGATTCACTCTGAAGCCCGACTGGGATGCGCAAGAAGGTTGTGTCTTTCCAGGTGGCTGGTCAGTTGAGTGTTGATGGCTTTCTCCAGGACTTTGGAGGGGAATGGGAGGAGGGAGATTGGGCGGTAGTTCTGGAGATCGGTGTGGTCTGCAGACAGCTTCTTGAGAGAGGGCCGGACCTTTGCATGCTTCCATGCCTCTGGGAATGTGCTGGTGTTGATCGAGATGTTCAGTTGGTGGTGAGCTGGGGGGCTGATTTAGCTGTTTCCAAGGTTGAAGATACGGTGCGGGCAGGGGTCGTAGGGTGCTACTGAGTGGAGGGATTTCATTAGGGTGGTGGTGGTAGGTTTGATGAGTTGGACCCATGTGGAGAGTTGTTGGATGATATCTGTGTTGGGTGTAGGGTTGTGGGTTGTGGGAGGTGGCTGGCTGAGGGTTGAAGTTTTTGTAGATAGTTGCAGCCTTGTTGTGGAAGTGGTTGGCGAGTTCGTTGCAGAGCTGTTGAGAAGGAGGAATCACGTCCTCTGTGGCCAGGGGGCAGGAGAACTCTCTGACGATGCTGAAGAGTACTTTGGCTCGGTTAGAGCTGGCTTCGAGACACCAGGTGAGGGCTTCTTTTTTTGTGGTAATGATGTGGCGGTGGTAGTTGTTGAGGGTCATTTTGTAGGCATCACAGTCGTTCTAGCTGGTTTTCTACCTTCTTTCCAATCGTTTGCATTCCTGTTTTGTCATGTGTAGTTCCGGTGTGTACCAGATGGCTTGTTTGGCGGGTCTGTGGGTCTTGAGGGGCCTGGTGGGGTGGGAGTGACTTTGTTGGCTACGTCGCTGATCCAGTTGTTGAAATTCTGTACTGTGAGGTCCAGGTTGGGGGATGTGATGGATTTGGTGGAGCTGAGGGTATTTGTCCACCATTGCTGGGTTACTCTGGTTCAGTTACGTTGGGTGCATTGTTGTAACTGGGAGGGGGGGCGTGGTGGACCAATGAGGTTAAAGTGAATGATGGCATGGTCTACCCAGGTGAGTTCAGATGTGTGGCTGCACTTGATTCTATTGCTAGTCATGAAGAGGGGGTCGAGGGTGTCTCCTGCTCTGTGTGTGGGGTCAGTGATGATTTTCTTGAGGCCGATGTTTTACAGTCTCTCTAGGAGGTTGATGGAGTTGGAGTCAGTGTGGTCGTCTAGGTGAAAATTGAGGTCTCTGAGGAAGATGTAGCAGTCTGAGTTGAAGGTGTGCAGGGTGATGAACTCTGCTATTGTGTTGCTGAGCCAGTTTGAGGTCCCGGTGGTCTGTATGCGAGGATGCATTTCGCAGTGGTCATGGTGTCAGGGTGAATCTGGAAGTTCATTTGTTCCATGGTGGGTGTGGTGTCATCATTGGTGATTGTGCAGGTGATGGATTCCTAGTGCATGATTGCAATGCTTCCTCCAAGCTTGTTGGCGCGGTCTCGGTGTTTCAGCGTGTATCCTTTGGGGACTACTGCTGCAATGTCAGGGGCTGACGTCGGAGTGAGTCAGATCTCTGTGATGAAAGTTACATTGGGGGCTAGGCTGGTGATGGTGTCCCAGATCTCAGTGGCATGTTTGCAGAGGGATCTGACGTTTAGCAATAAGCAGTTGAGTTGCGCCGATGATTGGTTTTTGGAGTGCGTGTGGTGCCTGACCCCAATCTTATAATTGCCAATGATGACTACCAAGGAGGCCGTAGAGTCAGTGAATATGATGGGAGGCAAGGCAGACATGGTGGATGTAGGCAAATCCTGGAAGGAGGAGTTGAAATTTACTTGGGAGATTTATAAAAGTGGAGAACCACACCAACGAAGTACCACCAATACCATCTTTCTGGACCTTATTTGGACTTAAAGTCACTGAGAAAGCCATTTGACTCCAGATAAAAGGAGAATTGGTATAATAAAAACAGTTTCAAGAACCTTAGTAACACAGTGAAGGCTTGAGATAGGTTTGAATTTGGCAAGGACAGCATGATAGACTATGGATTTCTTTAAAATGGGAGTAATGCTTTCTCTGATATAGAAGTAATAATGGTGTGCGGACTTCACCAGGCCATGACAATAGGTTAATGTTTAATCATGCAGAACAATTATTGATGCCCAAGTGCACACTTTCCATACAATATCCTTCGATACAGCTCATATGGTCCTTCACACTTTCAGAGTTTTTTTTCCAAAATGATGTGGTCTCCCTTAGGTGTCTTGTAACTGCCCAGCAGACTCCCGAAAAACACACCAAGTGTTCAGGTCACCCCTCGTTGCTGACACTCCACCTTTGCCTCCCATACTTTCTACACATGGCTCCTTTTTCTGCCCAACTTGCTTGAAAGACAAACCAAATGCTCAGTCTTGGCAGAAACGCGTCATGGTGGACCATTAAGAATAAAGAAAGATTTATCAGCACGAGATAACAGGAGTCTGTGTCCGTTCGTCCAATTTATGGGATTTTAGGAGTGGAGATACAGTAATATATATATATATTACCTACTGGCGGTCGCCAGTAGGTAGTTATAGTTAGGACCTATTTTCCATAGGAAAAGCATTTTTTGTTTTCCCAATAACTTTAGCGTCGTTTGACGAATCTTCGCAAAATTTTCAAAACTAGTGGGGCGCTCCGGTCAGCTCCTGTCTTGAAAGTTTCGGGGTGATTCGCCAAGCAAGGGCCGAGAAAAAAGGGGGTTCCCAAAACGTGTTTTCTCCATGTTAATTTCCATAGGAAACTTTAGACACGGCTACAGCCCGAACTGCTGAACGGAATTACACCAAATTTGGCAAAAAGGTAGCCCTTGGTTCAGAAAGAGTCCTTTTTGTTAAATGGTGTAAATCCGTTCAGTAGTTCCTGAGAAATTCAAAAAATAGAGGTCGGAAAATCAATTTCCCATAGGAAACTTTAGCCAAGGCTACAGCCCGAACTGCTGAACGGAATTACACCAAATTTGGCAAAAAGGTAGTCCTTGGTTCAGAAAGAGCCCTTTTTTTTAAATGGTGTAAATCCGTTCAGTAGTTTTTGAGATATTAAAGGAAAAAAATCTTTATATATCTGGGCGGGACCTAACTACACAAGCACAAGCTTGGCTCTAATTGGCTGCCAACACTTCAATCCAGGAAGTGTTGGCAGCCATCTTGGTGCAATGCTTTTTAGGTCTCGCCTAGCGATGCAGCGCATGCGCTGTCCGCTTGGCGAGATCTATTGTTGTCGATTTTTCTTCCGAAGAAGAACACTACCCCCAGCACGACCCCCTACACTACCCAAACACCACTGCACTACCCTAAAACACTACCCCCAGCACGACCCCCTACACTACCCAAACACCACTGCACTACCCTAAAACACTACCCCAGCACGACCCCCTACACTACCCAAACACCACTGCACTACCCTAAACCCTAAAACACTACCCCCAGCACGACCCACTACACTACCCAAACACTACTGCACTACCCTAAACCCTAAAACACTACCCCCAGCACGACCCCCTACACTACCCAAACACCACTGCACTACCCTAAACCCTAAAACACTACCCCAGCACGACCCCCTACACTACCCAAACACCACTGCACTACCCTAAACCCTAAAACACTACCCCCAGCACGACCCCCTACACTACCCAAACACCACTGCACTACCCTAAACCCTAAAACACTACCCCCAGCACGACCCCCTACACTACCCAAACACCACTGCACTACCCTAAACCCTAAAACACTACCCCCAGCACGACCCCCTACACTACACAAACACCACTGCACTACCCTAAACCCTAAAACACTACCCCCAGCACGACCCCTACACTAACCAAACACCACTGCACTACCCTAAACCCTAAAACACTACCCCAGCAGGACCCCCTACACTACCCAAACACCACTGCACTACCCTAAACCCTAAAACACTACCCCCAGCATGACCCCCTACACTACCCAAACACCACTGCACTACCCTAAACCCTAAAACACTACCCCCAGCACGACCCCCTACACTACCCAAACACCACTGCACTACCCTAAACCCTAAAACACTACCCCAGCACGACCCCCTACACTACCCAAACACCACTGCACTACCCTAAACCCTAAAACACTACCCCCAGCACGACCCCTACACTACCCAAACACCACTGCACTACCCTAAACCCTAAAACACTACCCCCAGCACGACCCCCTACACTACCCAAACACCACTGCACTACCCTAAACCCTAAAACACTACCCCCAGCACGACCCCCTACACTACCCAAACACCACTGCACTACCCTAAACCCTAAAACACTACCCCCAGCACGACCCCCTACACTACCCAAACACCACTGCACTACCCTAAACCCTAAAACACTACCCCCAGCACGACCCCCTACACTACCCAAACACCACTGCACTACCCTAAACCCTAAAACACTACCCCCAGCACCACCCCCTACACTACACAAACATGTCTGCACTACCCTAAACCCTAAAACACTACCCCCAGCACAACCCCTACACTACCCAAACACCACTGCACTACCCTAAACCCTAAAACACTACACCCAGCACGACCCCTACACTACCCAAACACCACTGCACTACCCTAAACCCTAAAACACTACCCCCAGCATGACCCCCTACACTACCCAAACACCACTGCACTACCCTAAACCCTAAAACACTACCCCCAGCACGACCCCCTACACTACCCAAACACCACTGCACTACCCTAAACCCTAAAACACTACCCCCAGCACGACCCCCTACACTACCCAAACACCACTGCACTACCCTAAACCCTAAAACACTACCCCCAGCACGACCCCCTACACTACACAAACACCACTGCACTACCCTAAACCCTAAAACACTACCCCCAGCACGACCCCCTACACTACACAAACACCACTGCACTACCCTAAACCCTAAAACACTACCCCAGCACGACCCCCTACACTACCCAAACACCACTGCACTACCCTAAACCCTAAACACTACCCCCAGCACGACCCCCTACACTACCCAAACACCACTGCACTACCCTAAACCCTAAAACACTACCCCCAGCACGACCCCCTACACTACCCAAACACCACTGCACTACCCTAAACCCTAAAACACTACCCCCAGCACGACCCCTACACTACACAAACACCACTGCACTACCCTAAACCCTAAAACACTACCCCCAGCACGACCCCCTACACTACACAAACACCACTGCACTACCCTAAACCCTAAAACACTACCCCCAGCACGACCCCCTACACTACCCAAACACCACTGCACTACCCTAAACCCTAAAACACTACCCCAGCACGACCCCCTACACTACCCAAACACCACTGCACTACCCTAAACCCTAAAACACTACCCCCAGCACGACCACCTACACTACACAAACACCACTGCACTACCCTAAACCCTAAAACACTACCCCCAGCATGACCCCCTACACTACCCAACCACCACTGCACTACCCTAAACCCTAAAACACTACCACCAGCATGACCCCCTACACTACCCAAACACCACTGCACTACCCTAAACCCTAAAACACTACCCTAAGCACGACCCCTACACTACACAAACACCACTGCACTACCCTAAACCCTAAAACACTACCCCAGCACGACCCTCTACACTACACAAACACCACTGCACTACCCTAAACCCTAAAACACTACCCCCAGCATGACCCCCTACACTACACAAACACCACTGCACTACCCTAAACCCTAAAACACTACCCCCAGCACGACCCCCTACACTACCCAAACACCACTGCACTACCCTAAACCCTAAAACTCTACCCCCAGCACGACCTCCTACACTACACAAACACCACTGCACTACCCTAAACCCTAAACCTACCCCCAGCACGACCCCTACACTACACAAACACCACTGCACTACCCTAAACCCTAAAACACTACCCCAGCACGACCCCCTACACTACCCAAACACCACTGCACTACCCTAAACCCTAAAACACTACCCCAGCACGACCCCCTTCACTACACAAACACCACTGCAATACCCTAAACCCTAAAACACTACCCCCAGCATGACCCCCTACACTACACAAACACCACTGCACTACCCTAAACCCTAAAACACTACCCCCAGCACGACCCCCTACACTACCCAAACACCACTGCACTACCCTAAACCCTAAAACACTACACACCAGCACGACACCCTACACTACACAAACACCACTGCACTACCCTAAACCCTAAAACACTACCGCCAGCACGACCCCCTACACTACCCAAACACCACTGCACTACTCCTAAACCCTAAAACACTACCCCAGCACGACCCCCTACACTACCCAAACACCACTGCACTACCCTAAACCCTAAAACACTACCCCCAGCACGATCCCCTACACTACCCAAACACCACTGCACTACCCTAAACCCTAAAATACTTACCCCAGCATGACCCCCTATACTACCCAAACACCACTGCACTACCCTAAACCCTAAAACACTACCCCCAGCATGACCCCATACACTACCCAAACACCACTGCACTACCCTAAACCCTAAAACACTACCCCCAGCACGACCCCTACACTACACAAACACCACTGCACTACCCTAAACCCTAAAACACTACCCCCAGCACGACCCCCTACACTACACAAACACCACTGCACTATCCTAAACCCTAAAACACTACCCCCAGCACGAACCCCTACACTACACAAACACCACTGCACTACCCTAAACCCTAAAACACTACCCCCAGCACGACCCCCTACACTACCCAAACACCACTGCACTACCCTAAACCCTAAAACACTACCCCCAGCACGACCCCCTACACTACACAAACACCACTGCACTACCCTAAACCCTAAACACTACCCCCAGCACGACCCCCTACACTACACAAACACCACTGCACTACCATAAACCCTAAAACACTACCCCCAGCACGACCCCCTACACTACACAAACACCACTGCACTACCCTAAACCCTAAAACACTACCCCCAGCATGACCCCTACACTACCCAAACACCACTGCACTACCCTAAACCCTAAAACACTACCCCCAGCACAACCCCCTACACTACCCAAACACCACTGCACTACCCTAAACCCTAAAACACTACCCCCAGCACGACCCCTACACTACCCAAACACCACTGCACTACCCTGAACCCTAAAACACTACCCCCAGCACGACCCCCTACACTACACAAACACCACTGCACTACCCTAAACCCTAAAACACTACCCCCAGCACGACCCCCTACACTACACAAACACCACTGCACTACCCTAAACCCTAAAACACTGCCCCCATACACTACACACCAAACACCACTGCACTACGCCTAAACCCTAAAACACTACCCCCAGCATGACCCCCTACACTACGCAAACACCACTGCACTACCCTAAACCCTAAAACACTACCCCCAGCACGACCACCTACACTACCCAAACACCACTGCACTACCCTAAACCCTAAAACACTACCCCCAGCACAACCCCCTACACTACCCATACACCACTGCACTACCCTAAACCCTAAAACCCAACCCCCAGCACGACCCCTACACTACCCAAATACCACTGCACTACCCTAAACCCTAAAACACTACCCCCTACACTACACAAACACCACTGCACTACACTAAACCCTAAAACACTACCCCCCGCACGACCCCCTACACTACCCAAACATCACTGCACTACCCTAAACCCTAAAACACTACCCCAGCATGACCCCCTACACTACCCAAACACCACTGCACTACCCTAAACCCTAAAACACTACTCCCAGCACGACCCCCTACACTACACAAACACCACTGCACTACTCTAAACCCTAAATCTACCCCCAGCACGACCCCCTACACTACACAAACACCACTGCACTACCCTAAACCCTAAAACACTACCCCAGCACGACCCCCTACACTACCCAAACACCACTGCACTACCCTAAACCCTAAATCTACCCCCAGCACAACCCCCTACACTACACAAACACCACTGCACTACCCTAAACCCTAAAACCCAACCCCCAGCACGACCCCTACACTACCCAAATACCACTGCACTACCCTAAACCCTAAAACACTACCCCCTACACTACACAAACACCACTGCACTACACTAAACCCTAAAACACTACCCCCAGCACCACCCCCTACACTACACAAACACCACTGCACTACCCTAAACCCTAAAACACTATCCCCAGCACGACCCCCTACACTAACCAAACACCACTGCACTACCCTAAACCCTAAAACACTACCCCAGCACGACCCCCTACACTACCCAAACACCACTGCACTACTCTAAACCCTAAAACACTACCCCCAGCACCACCACCTATACTACACAAACACCACTGCCCTAAACCATAAAACACTACCCCCAGCATGACCCCCTACACTACCCAAACACCACTGCACTACCCTAAATCCTAAAACACTACCCCCAGCATGACCCCCTACACTACCCAAACACCACTGCACTACCCTAAAACATGACCCCCTATACTACACAAACACCACTGCACTACCCTAAACCCTAAAACACTACCCGAGCACGACCCTCTACATTACACAAACACCACTGCACTACCCTAAACCCTAAAACACTACCCCCAGCACGACCCCCTACACTACACAAACACTACTGCGCTACCCTAAACCCTAAAACACTTCCCCCAGCACGACCCCCTACACTACCCAAACACCACTGCACTGCCCTAAACCCTAAAACACTACCCCCAGCACGACCCCCTACACTACACAAACACCACTGCACTACCCTAAACCATAAATCTACCCCCAGCACGACCCCTACACTGCAGAAACACCACTGCACTACCCTAAACCCTAAAGCACTACCCCAGCACGACCCCCTACACTACCCAAACACCACTGCACTACCCTAAACCCTAAAACACTACTCCCAGCACAACCCCCTACACTACACAAACACCACTGCACTACTCTAAACCCCAAATCTACCCCCAGCATGGCCCCCTACACTAAACAAACACCACTGCACTACCCTAAACCCTAAAACACTACCCCCAGCACGACCCCCTACACTACCCAAACACCACTGCACTACCCGAAACCCTAAAACACTACACACCAGCACGACACTCTACATTACACAAACACCACTGCACTACCCTAAACCCTAAAACACTACCGCCAGCACGACCCCCTACACTACCCAAACACCACTGCATCTTCTAAACCCTAAAACACTACCCCAGCACGACCCCCTACACTACCCAAACACCACTGCACTACCCTAAACCCTAAAACACTACCCCCAGCACGATCCCCTACACTACCCAAACACCACTGCACTACCCTAAACCCTAAAACACTACCCCCAGCATGACCCCCTATACTACCCAAACACCACTGCACTACCCTAAATCCTAAAACACTACCCCCAGCATGACCCCATACACTACCCAAACACCACTGCACTACCCTAAAACATGACCCCCTACACTACACAAACACCACTGCACTACCCTGAACCTTAAAACACTACCCCCAGCACGACCCTCTACATTACACAAACACCACTTCACTATCCTAAACCCTAAAACACTACCCCCAGCACGAACCCCTACACTACACAAACACTACTGCGCTACCCTAAACCCTAAAACACTACCCCCAGCACGACCCCCTACACTACCCAAACACTACTGCACTGCCCTAAACCCTAAAACACTACCCCCAGTACGACCCCCTACACTACACAAACACCACTTCACTACCCTAAACCCTAAATCTACCCCCAGCACGACCCCTACACTACACAAACACCACTGCACTACCATAAACCCTAAAACACTACCCCCAGCACGACCCCCTACACTACAAAAACACTACTGCACTACCCTAAACCCTAAAACACTACCCCCAGCATGACCCCCTACACTATACAAACACCACTGCACTACCCTAAACCCTAAAACATTACCCCCAGCACAACCCCCTACACTGCCCACAAACCACTGCACTACCCTAAACCCTAAAACACGACCCCCAGCACGACCCCCTACTCTACCCAAACACCACTGCACTACCCTGAACCCTAAAACACGACCCCCAGCACGACCCCCTACACTACACAAACACCACTGCACTACCCTAAACCCTAAAACACAACCCCCAGCACGACCCCCTACACTACACAAACACCAATGCACTACCCTAAACCCTAAAACACTGCCCCCTACACTACACAAACACCACTGCACTACGCTAAACACTAAAACACTACCCCCAGCATGACCCCCTACAATACACAAACACCACTGCACTACCCTAAACCCTAAATCACTACCCCCAGAACGACCCCCTCACTACCCAAACACCACTGCACTACCCTAAACCCTAAAACACTACCCCCAGCACTACCCCCTACACTACCCAAGCACCACTGCACTACCCTAAACCCTAAAACACTACCCCCAGCACGACCCCCTACACTACCCAAACACCACTGCACTACCCTAAAACACTACCCCCAGCACGACCCCATACACTACCCAAACACCACTGCACTACCCTAAAGCCTAAAACACTACCCCCAGCATGACCCCCTACACTACACAAACACCACTGCACTACCCTAAACGCTAAAACACTACCACCAGCACGACTCCCTACACTACCCAAACTCCACTGCACTACCCTAAACCCTAAATCTACCCCAGCACGACCCCCTAACCTATACAAACACCACTGCACTACCCTAAACCCTAAAACACTACCCCAGCACGACCCCCTACACTGCACAAACACCACTGCACTACCCTTAACCCTAAAACACTATCCCCAGCACGACCCCCTACACTACCCAAACACCACTGCACTACCCTAAACCCTAAAACACTTACCCCAGCAAGACCCCCTACACTACCCAAACACCACTGCACTACCCTAAACCCTAAAACACTACCCCCAGCACGACCCCTACACTACACAAACACCACTGCACTACTATAAACCCTAATACACTACCCCCAGCATGACCCCCTACACTACCCAAACACCACTGCACTACCCTACACCCTCAAACACTACCCCCAGCACGACCCCCTACACTACCCAAACACCACTGCACTACCCTAAACCCTAAAACCCTACCCCCAGCACGACCCCCTGCACTACACAACCACTGCACTACCCTAAAACACTACCCCCAGCACGACCCCCTACACTACCTAAACACCACTGCACTACCCTAAACCCTAAAACACTACCCCCAGCACTACCCCCTACACTACCCAAACACCACTGCACTACCCTAAACCCTAAAACACTACCCCCAGCACGACCCCTACACTACCCAAACACCACTGCACTACCCTAAACACACTACCCCCAGCACGACCCCATACACTACCCAAACACCACTGCACTACCCTAAAGCCTAAAACACTACCCCCAGCATGACCCCCTACACTACACAAACACCACTGCACTACCCTAAACGCTAAAACACTACCACCAGCACGACTCCCTACACTACCCAAACTCCACTGCACTACCCTAAACCCTAAATCTACCCCAGCACGACCCCCTAACCTATACAAACACCACTGCACTACCCTAAACCCTAAAACACTACCCCAGCACGACCCCCTACACTGCACAAACACCACTGCACTACCCTTAACCCTAAACACTACCCCCAGCACGACCCCCTACACTACCCAAACACCACTGCACTACCCTAAACCCTAAAACACTTACCCCAGCAAGACCCCCTACACTACCCAAACACCACTGCACTACCCTAAACCCTTAAACACTACCCCCAGCACGACCCCTACACTACACAAACACCACTGCACTACTCTAAACCCTAAAACACTACCCCCAGCACGACCCCCTACACTACCCAAACACCACTGCACTACCCTACACCCTAAAACACTACCCACAGCACGACCCCCTACACTACCCAAACACCACTGCACTACCCTAAACCCTAAAACCCTACCCCCAGCACGACCCCCTGCACTACACAACCACTGCACTACCCTAAAACACTACCCCCAGCACGACCCCCACACTACCTAAACACCACTGCACTACCCTAAACCCTAAAACACTACCCCCAGCACGACCCCCTACACTATACAAGCACCACTGCACTACCCTAAACCCTAAAACACTACCCCCAGCACGACCACCTACACTACCCAAACACCACTGCAGTACCCTAAACCCTAAAACACTACTCCCAGCATGACCCCTACACTACAAAAACACCACTGCTCTACCCTAAACCCTAAAACACTACCCCCAGCACGACCCCCTACACTACCCAAACACCACTGCACTACCCTAAACCCTAAAACACTACCCCCAGCACTACCCCCTACACTACACAAACACCACTGCACTACCCTAAACCCTAAAACACTACCCCCAGCACTACCCCCTACACTACACAAACACCACTGCACTACCCTAAACCCTAAAACACTACCCCAAGCATGACCCCCTACACTACACAAACACCACTGCACTACCCGAAACCCTAAAACACTACCCCCAGCACGACTCCCTACACTACCCAAACACCACTGCACTACCCTAAACCCTAAATCTACCCCCAGCGTGACCCCCTACACTACCCAAACACCACTGCACTACCCTAAACCCTAAATTACTACCCCCAGCACGACCCCCTACACTACACAAACACCACTGCACTACCCTAAACCCTAAAACACTACCCCCAGCATGACTCCCTACACTACCCAAACACCACTGCACTACCCTAAACCCTAAAACACTACCCCCAGCACGACCCCCTACACTACCCAAACACCACCCCATGCCCAATCCCCCTTACCTCTCACTCCTCTTGGTTCCTCTCTCCTCGTGGTTCCTGCTTCACGTCGTCTCTGAGGGGCGGTGCACGTCATTGTGAGGAAACGGAACAGCCTCTGTTTCCTTACAACGACGTGGAACGTCTACATTTTTTTAGAACGCATGGTCATTTACCATACATACCTTCACAACGAAATTCGTTGTAAAGGCAAGCATGGTAAATGACCATGCGTTCTAAAAAAATGCGTAGTAATGACTTCGCGATGTACAACGCATGCGTGATAATGCATGCGTTGTAATGGTATGGCGAAGTAAAAAAGTCGTTGTAACGGCTGTTTACCGATCGAAGCTGGCCCCTGTTCTTCAGTAAGTCGTTTATTTGATAAATTAGGAGGAAGGAATGTGTTTTTTTTACCGAAAAGTGCATTCCCGGCTGTTGTATTGTGAAAGTGTCCGCGTGGCCTTGTTTCACTTCCGGTGAGAGAGTGGAAGAGTCTGTATGGATCTAAAGGAGTTCTGTTGTTGGACGGGGGCGGCGCGACATGTCATCAGAAAACACAGCTAATGGAAAGCGTCCTCCCCGAAGTGTGGAGCAGTGCCATAAGAGGTCAACGAGTGTGCGTCTCACCGCAGTATGACCGTACCGCGTGACCCATGTGCCGCCTCCAGGGTACGGGAGGCAGAAGCGGCATCCATCGCAGGTCCTCTTGAAGACCGTTGTAGCACTAATTCTACATTTTGGAACTAGGGCATTTTAACCTTGTTGTTCCTGCCAGATACAAAGAGAAGATCCTGTGTTATTCAGTGCCCTCGTTACCTTTTTTGTGGGTAGTGGTGCTTGTCACTTCGCTGCCCCGCCGGTGCACACGACTGGGCTCCCCACCTCGTGTGCCATCTGCAGGGCCTCTGCCCTCGGATCACTGGTTTCGGTTTCTGGAGTGGCAACATAAACAGTTGCTCCCAAAGGACTAGTCTGAACACTTAGGTGAATATCCCCTGCGCCAGCATTCTGCGGAAATTCTTTCCTAGCTCTCCCACGTCGACGAGGACGTCATAATAGCATTTGACTGACCATGTCATGAATGATGTAATATGTGACGTCATCAGCAGTGCATTGCGGGGGCGCGAGTTATAGTTAGCTGAACTAACTATAACGCCGGAATTTCTATGGTTTTGTACGAGTGAAATGTCCAACTAACTATAACGTTCCTGAAACCTATGGTTTTTTCAGTGAATTTCTATGGTTTTTTAAATGCTAATTTCTAACTATAACGTGCCTGAAACCTATGTTTTTTTCAGTGAATATATATATATATATATATATATATTCGACTCCAAGATGTGTCCATCAGTTGAGTCGCACTCGGCCATCAGCAGCAAGAGAACTCTCTTTCCATGGTATGGACGGATACCGCTTACAGCCATTAACAAGCCTCCGTGTAGGTTTGCCTGACGCGTTTCGAAAGCTCCTCAGCTTTCTCTTCAGAGGCTTTCACGGGAAGGATGCGTGCATATGACGTTCCCATTTAAATACTGCACTCCCTCCAATGGGATGGTCACATGGAACTGTGCATTATGGGAACTATTGTTCGTAATCGATCATCCCCCAAATGGATGCACGCATTATACTCTGTATAGGTCACATGGACCCCGCAAGCGGGCCCGTCCTAAATCCTCTGCTGTTGGCCCACGTAATCGATTTGGTGAATAACTTGTCGAGTGGCCCCCTATTATCGTGGGGTGGTGCAGACTCCGCGGCAGGCCGGCCGCGAATACATTCGACTCCAAGATGTGTCCATCAGTTGAGTCGCACTCGGCCATCAGCAGCAAGAGAACTCTCTTTCCATAGTATGGATGGATACCGCTTACAGCCATTAACAGCCTCCGTGTAGGTTTGCCTGACGCGTTTCGAAAGCTCCTCAGCTTTCTCTTCAGAGGCTTTCACGGGAAGGATGCGTGCATATGACGTTCCCATTTAAATACTGCACTCCCTCCAATGGGATGGTCATATGTAACTGTGCATTATGGGAACTATAGTTCATAATCGATCATCCCCCAAATGGATGCACGCATTATACTCTGTATAGGAGCTTCGAAACGCGTCAGGCATTTCCATTACGGAGCAGCTTCTACAAGCGGATCCTCGTCCCTACCTATCATAAACAAAGCTGCTGATCGAGTGCTACTCACCAGGTGGACAACCTTTGGAGCAGAATGTAATAAGCTGCCGTCCTGCCGCGGAGTGTGCACCACCCCGTAATGTTATGGGGGCCACCCGACATGGTAACTATCATGTCGGCAAGGTGGACCAGCAGCCGCAAACAGGATTGAGGACGAGTCCACTTGCAGGGTCCATACAGGACAAGATTTGTGTGCTATCTGGACCACATTTCCCACAATGCACAGTCTCATTCGAGCTTCCCATTGGTGGGTGTGCAATATGAAAATGGCGAAGTGGGTTCAGCGTTTGCACACACTGTCTCCGTTCAAGCCTCTGAAGAGAAGCATATGGAGCTTCGAAACGCGTCAGGCATTTCCATTACGGAGCAGCTTCTACAAGCGGATCCTCGTCCCTCCCTTTCATAAACAAAGCTGCTGATCGAGTGCTATTCACCAGGTGGACAACCTTTGGAGCAGAATGTAATACGCGGCCGTCCTGCCGCGGAGTGTGCACCACCCCGTAATGTTGTGGGGGCCACCCGACATGGTAACTATCATGTCGGCTACGTGGACCAGCAGCCGCAAACAGGATTGAGGATGAGTCCACTTGCAGGGTCCATACAGGACAAGATTTGTGTGCTATCCGGACCACATTTCCCACAATGCACAGTCTCATTCGAGCTTCCCATTGGTGGGTGTGCAATATGAAAATGGCGAAGTGGTTCAGCGTTTGCACACACTGACTCTGTTCAAGCCTCTGAAGAGAAGCATATGGAGCTTCGAAACGCGTCAGGCATTTCCATTACGGAGCAGCTTCTACAAGCGGATCCTCGTCCCTACCTATCATAAACAAAGCTGCTGATCGAGTGCTACTCACCAGGTGGACAACCTTTGGAGCAGAATATATATATATATATATATATATATATATGCACCAAACACCACTCTCAGCACCTCCTCGAATCCCTTCCTCAAACCGCTGCATTTTCACTCGGTAGTGTTCCTTGGTAGGTTAGCAGCGGCGAGTGGATTAGGCTCCAGAATCAACATTTAAGACAACAGCCTCCGAGCACAGGAGCCCCAAATCCTACAGGGTGGCCTCTTTTCATCAATGGGCACGGAGCAGCCCATCCATTAACTTCCATTACACACCACACAGAGGCCCATTACCGGAGTTGAAACTTTTAATTCTCAGGCAAAGCAGCGCTTTTGTAATCTCCTTTCCCTTACGCGTTTCGGCGTCACTCTGCCTTGATCACAGGTGGAGATCAGAAAGTGCTCAGTGCATTTGTGCGCGCTTTTAATACTTGAAAAACCACGTGACAGTCTATTGAAAAATACAATACCCATAATGCATTGCACTGGTGTTTATACATCCATCCATAGAGTCATGTTTAGTGCAAGCATCCAATATTAGTGGGTTTGTTGAGCCATACCGTCAAATGATTGATTTTTGTTTGCTTTAGTGCTCAAAAAGGTATATATATGAGTGTGTGTGGGTGTGTGAGAGTGGGTGCATGAGAGGTTGTATGGGATATGTGTGGGTTTGTGATTAGTTCTGTGGATGATGTCATCAGTGATGCCATTTGATATATCACCAGTGATGTCACTGAACATGTCATGAGTGATGTAATATGTGAGTTCATAAGGAGTGCATTGTGGGGGCATAAGTTATAGTTAGCTCAGGTAACTATAACTGCTGATTTTCACTGGTTTTGTACGAGTGAAATGTGAGCCTAAATATAACGTCCCCGTAACCTGTGGTTTCTAGGTATATTATCTGCTAGCGGTCGCCAGTAGATAGTTATAGTTAGGACCTAGTTTCCATAGGAAACTCGTTTTTTGTTTTCTCAATATCTTTGGCGCCGGTTTGCGAATCTTTGCGAAATTTTCAAAAATCGTAGTCCGCTCTGGTCAGCTCCTGTCTTGAAAGTTTCAGGGTGATTCGGCAAGCGGGGGCCGAGAAAAAAGGGGGGTCTCAAAACGTGTTTTCTCCATGTTAATTCCCGTAGGAAACTTTAGACAAAGCTACAGCCCGAACTGCTGAACGGAATTACACCAAACTTGGCAAAAAGGTAGCCCTCGGTTCAGAAAGAGACCTTTTGTTAAATGGTGTAAATCCGTTCAGTAATTCCAGAGAAATTAAACAAATAAGAGTCAAAAATCAATTTCCCATAGGAAAGTTTATGCAAGGCTATCAGCTGAAACTACTGAACGGATTTACCCCAAATTTGGCAAAAAGGTACTGCTTGGCTCAGAAAACATTTTTAAAAATGGTGTAAATCCGTTCAGTAGTTGCTGAGAAAATCAAAAATAAAAGTTTTGATATTTAGAGGCAGGGAGGATCCGCGGACCCTCCCGACCACAAGCTTTATTCTAATTGGCTGTCAACACTCCAAATCAGAATAAAAATGTGTAAAAAAAGAAAAGGGGGCAGGGTAGAAACACCCTGACCACCTAGGCCTGCTTAGGGGGTCCCACAAGGACCCCCAGGGCCCAAAAAAGCATAAAAAAAAAAAAAAATCGGCAAAATGTGCACCGGATCCGCGGATCCGGCCGCGAAACTAAAAAAAATGAAGCGCGGGCTCCCGCGCTTCATTATTATTTAGCCCCCGGTTGGGCCAAGTCCCGGGGGCATGCAATATTATAATTGGACCACCACCCCCCGGGGCTTTCCATAAACATTTGCGGGGGCACACGGCCCCCCCGCAGCCCCGGGGACCGCCACCCCCCGGGGCTTCTTATTTTTAATGTGTGGGAGGGCCTCCAAGGCCCCCCCAAGCCCCGGGGACCGCCACCCCCGGGGCTTTTATTAATTATAATCACGGGGGCACACGGCCCCCCCGCTGCCCCGGGGACCGCCACCCCCGGGGCTTTAAAAAAAAAAAAATAGACCTGTGTGGGGGGGGCTCGAGCCCCCCCACACACCCCGGGGACCGCCACCTCCCCGGGGCACTAAGATTCAAATGCGGGGGTCCGTAACGGATGTCATTTGAGATGTCATCAGTGATGTCATCAGTGATGTCACTGACCATGTCATGAGTGATGTAATCTGTGACGTCATCAGCAGTGCATTGCGGGGGCACCCCACCCATACAAACACTCAGACATCCATACAGATACTCAGACAACCAATCAATAACCCATATAGACACTCATGTAGCTATTCACAAACCCATGCAGCCGCTTACACACCAACAGACAGACGGATACAGACATTCACACAGTTTAGTCACTAACCCGTGCATTCGGTAAGATACATTTATTCACTCACTTATAGAGTCAGTCATACACTACTAAATCATCCATTCAGACACTTATACACCCACTCAATCTTCAATACGCCTTTCCCTATATATATTAAACATATTTAAACTTTACAGAAACACACAGTCACTAGATGATGTCATCAGTGATGTCATCAGTGATGTCATTTGAGATGTCATCAGTGATGTCATCAGTGATGTCACTGACCATGTCATGAGTGATGTCATATGTGACGTCATCAGCAGTGCATTGCGGGGCGCGAGTTATAGTTAGCTGAACTAACTATAACGGGGAATTTCTCTGGTTTTGTACGAGTGAAATGTCCAACTAACTATAACTTTCCCTAAAACCTATGGTTTTTTTCAGTAAATTTCTAAGGTTTTTTAAATGCTAATTTCTAACTATAACGTGCCTGAAACCTATGGTTTTTTCAGTGAATTTCAAAGGTTTTTTAAATGCTAATTTCTAACTATAACATGCCTGAAACCTATGGTTTTTAAGTGAATTTCAAAGGTTTTTTAAATGCTAGTTTCTAACTATGCCTACAGAGGTAGGACATGTGAACAAAGAAGAAGAAAAGCGCAGAAAGAAGGAAGACAAATGCAGAAAGAGGCAACAGAAGTCCAGAAAGACGAAGAAAAGTGCAAGAAGAAGGAAGAGATGTGCAGAAAGAACCAACAGAGGAGTAGAAAGTACTCCTGTGCCCCCAACTTTTTGCTGATGGGTACTGGTGGTAACTGACTCTGTCTCTGGTGGTAAAAGACACTTAGAATACAGTGAAAACACCTACATACACTAGGGAACACTATGAGTTGGGGTACCCCTGTGATTAGCATGACCTCCTCTGTATTTGCCATGAGTTAGTGCCTGGGTCATTGGATGAGTACATGGGCACTGACTGGATGATTAGAGTACTGCAAGGAGAGTGGATGGTGAATTTATAAGTGCTTGTGTTTTGGCGGAGTGATTGGATAAGTACATGGTGCTCGCTGGTTGATTGGAGGAGTGCATGGGTAGTGACAGGGCGATGGCTGGACTGCATCAGTAGTGCTCAGGGTAAGTTGGAGGATTAATTCCCCTTGAATCCTGAGGGTCCCTATTTGATAAAAGCCCTGGCGGTGGCGGTCCCCGGGGCTTGGGGGGGCCTTGGAGGCCCCCCAAACATTAAAAAAACAAGCCCCGGGAGGTGGCGGTCCCCGGGGCTGCGGGGGCCCCCGCGGGCCCTGCATATATTTGTTGGCAATGCCCCAGGACCTGGCCCACCAGGGGGTCTCAATTAAATGAAGCGCGGTATCCCGCGCTTCATTTTTTTTTACATTACGGCGGGATTCGCGACCCAAGCGCGAATTTCGCCAATTTGTTTTAAAAAAAAGCTTTTTTTGTCCCTGGGGGTCCTTGTGGGATCCCCTGAGCAGGCCTAGGGGGTCAGGGTGTTTCTACCCTGCCCCTTTTCTTCTTTTTCACCTTTGTTTCCTGTTTTCTTGTGACTCGGTTCTACCGAGTCACAAGATGGCTGCCAACACTTCCTGGTTTGGAGTGTTGGCAGCCAATTAAAATGAAGCTCGTGGTCGGGAGGGTTCGCGGATCCACCGCGCCTCTAGATATCGATATTTGTTTTTTTACAATTTCTCAGCAACTACCGAACGGATTTACACCATTTTTAAAAAGGTCGCTTTCTGAGCCAAGCAGTTCTCAAATAGCGACAAAGCACTTTTGAATTATTTGTTATCTCTATGTTTTTTTATCCAGTTGACCACTTGATTAAATGTTACGCTTAGGGGAGAAAATGTGGTGTTACCAAGTTGGAGTTTCTGCTTCAGCTCGTCATTCTGTGATTCTGGTCAAATCACTTAATCTCACCATGCCTACAACCAAAATGAGTTTGTCCTTGTATGATGTAACCAATGCTCATGTAAAGCACTCCAATATCTGACCAGCCTGCACTATATAAAACTGCAAACAAACAAAGGATAAAAAGTGTTTTCCACACTTCTGTCAGTGGGCTATACGTGGGCTACATCTGGGTGATATTTTTGCTACATTTGGGCTCATTTTTCTCTGGTGGCCATCTTGGGAGACTTCAATTACATTCATTAAACTTTATTCGATCTGATTTAGAAACATAGATCATAAAAGTGTACATAAAAACAGTAAATCCTCTTTCTTAATACAATACAGTGAGAATTAATTAAAACCAGTAGGTAAAAACGGGTGTTACAAAGCCCGGTTCAGAGCAACTTCAGGTTAACAGAATAGTAAAGTTCAATGTTTCGCAAGATCAATCTCATGTACTTCGTGCAAAATACGCAATAAGGGGTCCAAGTAAGATGCAACGCTCCAATACCTGACCAGTCTGCACTATATAAAACCGCAAAAAAACTAAAAATAAAAAGTGTTTTCCACACTTCTGTCATTGGGCTATATGTGGGCTACATGTGGGTGATATTTGTGCTACATTTGGGCTCTTTTTTCTCTGGTGGCCATCTTGGGATACTTATTTGTTATGAAGTTTCCTAATTTCCTCATTTACTGCAGTCTCCTCAGTAGGAAATGCTTTCAGTTTTTTACTTTGATTCCATCAAGAAGGCATTCAGATGTGTCACACATTTGCCATAAATTCAGAATGTTAGCACTCTAGTTGCTCATTAGATCACTGTAGTAAAGCTACTGCTCACCAGGGAGTTAACTGGAAGTCTACTGCTGGTTTTGAAAGTGATTGTTTCAGTCTGCATGTCAGAATTTTCTAATGAAATAGAAGAAGATTTGAGATCTCACTTAAAACATGCCCTAAATTTTCTTTCTGCAGCACTAACCATAATTTCTATGGCAAAATGAACCCCCTCATTTGGTCCTTTTTAAATTAAATGTTTTAAGTGTTACCAGTTTATTCCAATCAAGATGGCTCCAGGTGTGCCATAATTTTGTCATAAGTAAGACTGTTAGCACTCTAGTTGTTCATTAGAACACTCTGGGAAGCTGAGGTAAAACACAAAGGAATCAACTGGCAGGCTGCTCCTATTGAAATATAACAGGAAGATATTTGTAATCTCACTTAAAACATGTCCTAATTTTTCTTTCTATAGCACTAACCATAATTTCTATGACAAAATGAACCCCCTCATTTTGTTCCTTTTTAAATTAAATCTTTTAAGTGTTACCGGTTTATTCCAATCAAGATGGCTTCAGGTGTGCCATAATTTTTTCATAAGTAAGACTGTTAGCGCTCTAGTTGTTCTTTAGAACACTCTGGGAAGCTGCAGTAGAACACAAAGGAATCAAATGGCAGGCTGCTCCTGTTGAAATATAACAGGAAGATATTTGAGATCTCACTTAAAACAAGTGCTAATTTTTCTTTCTACAGCACTAACCATAATTTCTATGACAAAATGAACCCCATCATTTTGTTCCTTTTTAAATTAAATGTTTTAAGTGTTACCAGTTTATTCCAATCAAGATGGCTTCAGGTGTGCCATACTTTTGTCATAGGTAAGGCTGTTAGCGCTCTAGTTGTTCTTTAGAACACTCTAGGAAGCTGCAGTAGAACACAAAGGAATCAACTGGCAGGCTGCTCCTGTTGAAATATAACAGGAAGATATTTGAGATCTCACTTAAAACATGTCCTAATTTTTCTTTCTACAGCACTAACCATAATTTCTAAGACAAAATGAACCCCATCATTTTGTTCCTTTTTAAGTTAAATGTTTTAAGTGTTACCAGTTTATTCCAATCAAGATGGCTTCAGGTGTGCCATAATTTTTTCATAAGTAAGACTGTTAGCGCTCTAGTTGTTCTTTAGAACACTCTGGGAAGCTGCAGTAGAACACAAAGGAATCAAATGGCAGGCTGCTCCTGTTGAAATATAACAGGAAGATATTTGAGATCTCACTTAAAACAAGTGCTAATTTTTCTTTCTACAGCACTAACCATAATTTCTATGACAAAATGAACCCCATTATTTTGTTCCTTTTTAAATTAAATGTTTTAAGTGTTACCAGTTTATTCCAATCAAGATGGCTTCAGGTGTGCCATACTTTTGTCATAGGTAAGGCTGTTAGCGCTCTAGTTGTTCTTTAGCACACTCTAGGAAGCTGTAGTAGAACACAAAGGAATCAACTGGCAGGCTGCTCCTGTTGAAATATAACAGGAAGATATTTGAGATCTCACTTAAAACATGTCCTAATTTTTCTTTCTACAGCACTAACCATAATTTCTAAGACAAAATGAACCCCATCATTTTGTTCCTTTTTAAATTAAATGTTTTAAGTGTTACCAGTTTATTCCAATCAAGATGGCTTCAGGTGTGCCATACTTTTGTCATAGGTAAGGTTGTTAGTGCTCTAGTTGTTCTTAAGAACACTCTGGGAAGCTGCAGTAGAACACAAAGGAATCAACTGACAGACTCTGCCCTTGTTGGATTTACATGTTTTACTGAGCATGTCAGACTTCATTCTCACATGACTGAGAAAGATAATGTGAATTTACAGAAAATATGCTCTCATTTTAGCTTCTGGAGCACCTTCCAAACCTCTGTGGGACAAGCATGAGAAAATTGTTTTCTCTCAAACATGATTCATGAAATCCCAGCAGAAGGTTTTTCACAGGGTAAAATCACCCTAGAACACACCACAATTCCTAAAATTAGTATGGTACCATCAACAAATGAATTCTAATGTAACTAAAGTCTGTTATCACCCTTTATAGTTCTCCTTTTGGTGACCCTCAAAATCTTCTATTTACTACAATGCATTTCATTGGAGTGCTATCATGTATATTGCTCCCAAGAAGGCTGCCAACACTTCTAGGATGAAGTGCTGACAGCCAATCAGATCTCACAATGACATGTGTGGTTAGGCTCCGCCCAGATATATATAGTTCTTTTTCCTTTAATATTTAAAAACTACTGAACGGATTTACACCATGTTTGAACAGGTTGCTTTCTGAGCCAAGCAGTACCTTTATGCCAAATCTGGGGTAAATCCGTTCAGTAGTTTCCGCTGTAGCCTTGCACAAAGTTCCCTATGGGAAATTGATTTTTTGACTCTTATTTTTTGAATTTCTCAGCAACTACTGAACGGATTTACACAATTTAAAAAAAGGTCGCTTTCTGAACCAAGCGCTACCTTTTTGGCAAATTTGGTGTAATTCCGTTCAGCAGTTCGGGCTGTAGCCGTGTCTAAAATTTCCTATGGGAATTAACATGGAGAAAGCACGTTTTGGGACCCCCATTTTTTCTTGGCCCCCGCTTGCCGAATCACCCCAAAACTTTCAGGATTCGAGCGGACCGGAGCGCCCCACGAGTTTTGAAAATTTCGCGAAGATTCGTCAACCGGCACCAAAGTTATTGGAAATAGAATGTTGTGAATTTCCTATGGAAAATAGGTCCTAACTATAACTATCTACTGGCGACCGCCAGTAGATAATATATATATATATATATATACATATATATATATATATATTCACTGAAAAAACCATAGGTTTTAGGGACAGTTATAGTTAGTTGGACATTGCACTCGTACAAAACCCGTGAAATTCCCCGTTATAGTTAGTTCAGCTAACTATAACTCGCGCCCCGCAATGCACTGCTGATGACGTCACATATTACATCACTCATGACATGGTCAGTGACATCACTGATGACATCTCAAATGACATCACTGATGACATCATCCAGTGACTGTGTGTTTCTGTAAAGTTTAAATATGTTTAATATATATAGGGAAAGGCGTATTGAAGAATGAGTGGGTGTATAAGTGTCTGAATGGATGATTTAGTACGTGCGTGACTGACTCTACAAGTGAGTGATTAAACGTATCTTACTGAATGCATGGGTTAGTGACTAAACTGTGTGAATGTCTGTATCCGTCTGTTGGTGTGTAAGTGGATGCATGGATTTGCGAATAGCTACATGAGTGTCTATATGGGTTATTGATTGGTTCTATGAGTATCTGTATGGGTGCCTGAGTGTTTGTGTGGATGGGGTGTGTGCGACTGTGCATAGATGTGTGAGTGGGTGATTCACTGGGTGGATGGTTTCAAGAGTGCATCTGTGATAGACTGTATGGGTGGGTAAGTGTGTGTAAGAGTGTGTTAGTGAGTGAATGTATGTCCCAGTGGTACATGTGTGAGTAACTACATATGTGAAAGGCAGTATATATGTGTATTGGAGTATATAAATAGCTATAAGCGAGAGTGAGTGATTGTGATAGTGGCTGTATGGATGAGTGTGTGCTTGTATCAGTGATTGTATAAGAGCGTAACAATGTGCTAGTATTTGTATGATTAAGTGAGCTGGTGTGTGTATAACTGTATAGGTGAGTAAATGGCAGTGTGTTTAATTATTTGCATGACTGACTAGGTGTGTGAGTACCTCTATGGATGAGTGGCGGTGTTTGAGTGTCTATATAGGAGTAAGAGTGCATATGATAGTCCTGTACTGAGTGACCATAAGTATGAGTGACTGTACGGGTGAGTGAGTGGATGTGTGTGTGTAGACCTAAGAATCAGTGAGTGGGTATGTAGTTATTGGTGTTGGAGTGTCTATGGTTTTGCGAATGGCACTCTGTAATTTAGATTGTGTGTATCAAAGTTTATATTAGGGTGTGAGGAGCTGCATCAGATTATCACGTGGATGATGTCATCAGTGATGTCATTTGAGATGTCATCAGTGATGTCATCAGTGATGTCACTGACCATGTCATGAGTGATGTAATATGTGACGTCATCAGCAGTGCATTGCGGGGCGCGAGTTATAGTTAGCTGAACTAACTATAACGGGGGAATTTCACGGGTTTTGTACGAGTGCAATGTCCAACTAACTATAACTGTCCCTAAAACCTATGGTTTTTTCAGTGAATTTCAAAGGTTTTTTAAATGCTAATTTCTAACTATAACGTGTCTGAAACCTATGGTTTTTTCAGTGAATTTCAAAGGTTTTTAAAATGCTAATTTGTAACTATAACGTGCCTGAAACCTACGGTTTTTTCAGTGAATTTCAAAGGTTTTTTAAATGACAATTTTTAAATGTATTAATTTTTATATTAATTTTTTTCATACTGATTTACTACATTTTTAGAAACAATTTCTTTTACATATTTTATTTTTTAAATTACATTGTAATTACATTATACATTACATTACAAAAATACTTTCTCAGAATGAATTACTTTAGTTTAAATACTTTGCACATAGGCAATAGACTTTTAAGTACAGTAGTTACAGTTGTTGCAATGGGCAACACATTTTCAAACACAATGCAACATTCAGCTCAATGTGAATTTCTAGTTAAATGCAATTAGTTACTTTATGGATTACTTTTCTAACCACAGGACTGGATCCTAGATTCAGTCCTGGTACATCTCCTGTAAACAGTTGAGTAAAAGCGTTTTGGTTACAGTCGTGATTTTTAAGGAATATTATTGTATTTTAAAAGTTGACACTTAGAAACTTTTTCTCATAGAATCACCAATGTTATCCTATGGAAGGAAATTCACTTAGCAGGTAAAAACTGTTATCGTTACTTTTTCTTACTCAGTGTTGGATCCTGGATCCAGCACTGGTGCATCTCCTGTAAACAGTTGAAAGAATGCGTTTAAGTCATACAGGCGATTTTTAAGGAATATTTGTAGTTTGTGAAAATCGACACTTTGAAACTTTTCTGCTGAAAACCAGACAATGGATTCCTATGGAAGAAAATATAAGTTACTGGTAAGTACGGTTAAAATTACTTTTCAGGACCAGTACTGGGCTGAAAGATACAGCACTGAGGTCTCTCCTTATAACAGGTGAGTAAATCGGAATTCGTATTTCGGCTGATTTTAGAGGAATATTTGTATGTTTCAAAAATCAACACTTAGAAACTTTTTCAGCAAAAAGCAGGCAATGATATCCTATGGAAGGAAATTCAAGTTACTGGTAAGTACGGTTAAAATTACTTTTGAGGATCAGTACTGGGCTGAAAGATGCAGCACTGAGGTCTCTCCTGATAACAGATGAGTAAATCGGAATTCGTATTTCGGCTGATTTTAGAGGAATATTTTAAAGTTCCAAAACTCCACACTTAGAAGAATTTCCAAGTGAAACCAGTCAATGTTAGCCTATGGAAGGAAATTCAAGTTACCGGTAAGTACGGTTAAAATTACTTTTGAGGATCAGTACTGGGCTGAAAGATGCAGCACTGAGGTCTCTCCTGATAACAGGTGAGTAAATCGGAATTCGTATTTCGGCTGATTTTAGAGGAATATTTTAAAGTTCCAAAACTCCACACTTAGAAGAATTTCCAAGTGAAACCAGTCAATGTTAGCCTATGGAAGGAAATTCAAGTTACTGGTAAGTACGGTTAAAATTACTTTTCAGGACCAGTACTGGGCTGAAAGATGCAGCACTGAGGTCTCTCCTGATAACAGGTGAGTAAATCAGAATTCGGATTTCGGCTGATTTTAGAGGAATATTTGTATGTTTCAAAAATCAACACTTAGAAACTTTTTCAGCAAAAAGCAGGCAATGATATCCTATGGAAGGAAATTCAAGTTACTGGTAAGTACGGTTAAAATTACTTTTGAGGATCAGTACTGGGCTGAAAGATGCAGCACTGAGGTCTCTCCTGATAACAGGTGAGTAAATCGGAATTCGTATTTCGGCTGATTTTAGAGGAATATTTTAAAGTTCCAAAACTCCACACTTAGAAGAATTTCCAAGTGAAACCAGTCAATGTTAGCCTATGAAGGAAATTCAAGTTACCGGTAAGTACGGTTAAAATTACTTTTCAGGACCAGTACTGGGCTGAAAGATGCAGCACTGAGGTCTCTCCTGATAACAGGTGAGTAAATCAGAATTCGGATTTCGGCTGATTTTAGAGGAATATTTGTATGTTTCAAAAATCAACACTTAGAAACTTTTTCAGCAAAAAGCAGGCAATGATATCCTATGGAAGGAAATTCAAGTTACTGGTAAGTACGGTTAAAATTACTTTTGAGGATCAGTACTGGGCTGAAAGATGCAGCACTGAGGTCTCTCCTGATAACAGGTGAGTAAATCGGAATTCGTATTTCGGCTGATTTTAGAGGAATATTTTAAAGTTCCAAAACTCCACACTTAGAAGACTTTCCAAGTGAAACCAGTCAATGTTAGCCTATGGAAGGAAATTCAAGTTACCGGTAAGTACGGTTAAAATTACTTTTCAGGACCAGTACTGGGCTGAAAGATACAGCACTGAGGTCTCTCCTGATAACAGGTGAGTAAATCGGAATTCGTATTTCGGCTGATTTTAGAGGAATATTTTAAAGTTCCAAAACTCCACACTTAGAAGAATTTCCAAGTGAAACCAGTCAATGTTAGCCTATGGAAGGAAATTCAAGTTACTGGTAAGTACGGTTAAAATTACTTTTCAGGACCAGTACTGGGCTGAAAGATGCAGCACTGAGGTCTCTCCTGATAACAGGTGAGTAAATCAGAATTCGGATTTCGGCTGATTTTAGAGGAATATTTGTATGTTTCAAAAATCAACACTTAGAAACTTTTTCAGCAAAAGCAGGCAATGATATCCTATGGAAGGAAATTCAAGTTACTGGTAAGTACGGTTAAAATTACTTTTGAGGATCAGTACTGGGCTGAAAGATGCAGCACTGAGGTCTCTCCTGATAACAGGTGAGTAAATCGGAATTCGTATTTCGGCTGATTTTAGAGGAATATTTTAAAGTTCCAAAACTCCACACTTAGAAGAATTTCCAAGTGAAACCAGTCAATGTTAGCCTATGGAAGGAAATTCAAGTTACTGGTAAGTACGGTTAAAATTACTTTTCAGGACCAGTACTGGGCTGAAAGATGCAGCACTGAGGTCTCTCCTGATAACAGGTGAGTAAATCAGAATTCGGATTTCGGCTGATTTTAGAGGAATATTTGTATGTTTCAAAAATCAACACTTAGAAACTTTTTCAGCAAAAAGCAGGCAATGATATCCTATGGAAGGAAATTCAAGTTACTGGTAAGTACGGTTAAAATTACTTTTGAGGATCAGTACTGGGCTGAAAGATGCAGCACTGAGGTCTCTCCTGATAACAGGTGAGTAAATCGGAATTCGTATTTCGGCTGATTTTAGAGGAATATTTTAAAGTTCCAAAACTCCACACTTAGAAGAATTTCCAAGTGAAACCAGTCAATGTTAGCCTATGAAGGAAATTCAAGTTACCGGTAAGTACGGTTAAAATTACTTTTCAGGACCAGTACTGGGCTGAAAGATGCAGCACTGAGGTCTCTCCTGATAACAGGTGAGTAAATCAGAATTCGGATTTCGGCTGATTTTAGAGGAATATTTGTATGTTTCAAAAATCAACACTTAGAAACTTTTCAGCAAAAAGCAGGCAATGATATCCTATGGAAGGAAATTCAAGTTACTGGTAAGTACGGTTAAAATTACTTTTGAGGATCAGTACTGGGCTGAAAGATGCAGCACTGAGGTCTCTCCTGATAACAGGTGAGTAAATCGGAATTCGTATTTCGGCTGATTTTAGAGGAATATTTTAAAGTTCCAAAACTCCACACTTAGAAGAATTTCCAAGTGAAACCAGTCAATGTTAGCCTATGGAAGGAAATTCAAGTTACTGGTAAGTACGGTTAAAATTACTTTTCAGGACCAGTACTGGGCTGAAAGATACAGCACTGAGGTCTCTCCTGATAACAGGTGAGTAAATCGGAATTCGTATTTCGGCTGATTTTAGAGGAATATTTTAAAGTTCCAAAACTCCACACTTAGAAGAATTTCCAAGTGAAACCAGTCAATGTTAGCCTATGGAAGGAAATTCAAGTTACTGGTAAGTACGGTTAAAATTACTTTTCAGGATTAGTACTGGGCTGAAAGATGCAGCACTGAGGTCTCTCCTGATAACAGGTGAGTAAATCAGAATTCGTATTTCGGCTGATTTTAGAGGAATATTTGCACAATGGTGAAGGGAGGGGGCGGGGCCTGAGGTGACATCTGTGCAAACGCGCCCCGTGGCGCGTTTTAAGTTGGGGGATTAAGTCCCCTTGAATCATGAGGGTCCCTACGGGCCAACTAGCCCACCAGGAACCTCCAGTATGCGCCAGGGGGCTGCGTTGCAGAGACATGTACAGAGGCCACACCCCTTTTTACACCTCTCTGCAACGCAGCTCTGTGGCGCTTTCTGGACGTACCTGTTGGGCTAGTTGGCCCCCAGGGACCCTCAGGATTGAAGAGGATTTAATTCCCCATCTTAAAACGCGCCACGGGGCCTGTTTGCACACATGTCACCTGAAGCCCCGCCCCTCCCTTCACCACTGTGCAAACGCGCCCCGTGGCGCGTTTTAAGTCGGGGGATTAACTCCCCTTGAATCCTGAGGGTCCCTGGGGTGCAACTAGCCCACCATATACCTCCAAAAAGCGCCATAGAGCTGCGTTGCAGAGAGGTGTAAAAGGGGCGTGGCCTCTGTACACCTCTCTGCAAGGCAGCTCCCTGGCGCATACTGGAGGTTCCTGGTGGGCTAGTTGGCCCCCAGGGACCCCCAGTATTCAAGGGGAATTCGTTCCCCTCTGCAAACACGCCAGGGGGCGCGTTTGCAGAGTGGTGAAGGAAGGGGCGGGGCCTACGGGCCCGATCGTTTTTTTTTTGTTTTTTTTCCCTGAAGGGGGGCTGTGTGGCCCCCCTTCCTTTTTCCTATTTTTAGGCCCTGGGGACCCCATCCCCCAGGGCCTTACCCTTTTTTTTAAATTAAAATAAAAAAAAAAAAACGGGAAGGGGGCCGCGTGGCCCCCCTTCCCTGGGCCTGTATTGGCCCCGGGGACCCCATCCCCCGGGGCATGGCCTCTTTTTTTTTTATTTGGAGGGGGGCTGCGTGGCCCCCCTCCTCAGGCCATTTAAGGCCCCGGGGACCCCATCCCCCGGGCCGGCCTTGCACTTTTTTAAAAAAATTTTCCCATTTTTTTACTTTGGGGAGGGGGGCTGCGTGGCCCCCCTCCGTGGCCACTTATGGCCCCGGGGACCCCATCCCCCGGGGCCTGGCCTCTCGTTGGGGACTGTGGGGGGGTCCCCAAGCCCCCACAGTCCCGCCGGCTCCCCGTGTCCTACGGGAGCCGGCATTGCTTTACACATGGGGAGCTGCTAAGATGCAGCTCCCCATGTGGAAAGCAATCGGCTTTGGATATTGGAAGAGAGAGCAGGTTTCCTGCTCTCTCTTCCAATATCCAAAGCAAGTTTGCAATGACAGGACGGGAGCCGCGAGGCTCCCGTCCTGTCATTGCAAACAGCAGTGTCCCGGGGGTAGGCACCCCGGGACACTGCAGGAGCCGGCCCTGGGGGGTGGCGGTCCCCAGGGCCACCACAGGCTCCAGGAGGGGGGCCGCGCGGCCCCCCTCCCTACATTTTGAAAGCCCCGGGGAGGTGGTGGTCCCCGGGGCTTGGGGGTCCAAAACGGACCCCCATTTTAATTTTTCTTAGTGCCCCGGGGAGGTGGTGGTCCCCGGGGCGTGTGGGGGGGCTGGAGCCCCCCACACAGGTTTTTAATTTAAAAAAAGAAGCCCCGGGGAGGTGGTGGTCCCCGGGGCTGCGGGAGGGCTCAGAGCCCTCCCGCACCATTATACATAAAGCCCCGGGGGTGGTGGTCCCCGGGGCTTGGGGGCCCTTAGAGGCCCCCACACATAAAATTAACCCCCCCCAGCATGCCCCCGGGACTTGGCCCAACCGGGGGCCAATTATTATCGAAGCGCGGGAGACCGCGCTCGATTTTTTTTTCGGCAGGATTCGCGCTCCCTGAGCGCATCCTGCCGATTTAAAAAAAAAAAAAAATATTTTTTGCCCAGGGGGTCCTTGTGGGACCCCTGAGCAGACCTAGGGGGTCAGGGTGTTTCTACCCTGCCCCCTTTGTGCGCTTTGTGCACTTGTTTCTGTCCCTCGGTTCTACCGAGGGACAAAATGGCTACCAACACTTCCTGATTTGGAGTGTTGACAGCCAATTAACATAAAGCTCGTGCTCGGGAGGATCCGCGGCCCTAGATATATCTATCTTTTTACTTTTGATTTTCTCAGCAACTACTGAACGGATTTACACCATTTAACAAAAAGGGTTCTTTCTGAACCAAGAACTACCTCTTTGCCAAATTTGGTGTAATTCCGTTCAGCAGTTCGGGCTGTAGCCGTGTCTAAAGTTTCCTATGGAAAATTGCATGGGGAAAACGCGTTTTGGGACCCCCTTTTTCTCGGCCCCCGCTTGACGAATCCCCCGAGACTTTCAGGGTAGGAGCGGACCGGAGCGCCCCACAAAGTTTGAAAATTTTGCGAAGATACGTCAACCGGCAAGAGAGTTATTTCAAATAGAATGTCGCGGATTTCCTATGGATAATAGGTTGTAACTATAACTATCTACTGGCGACCGCCAGTAGATAATATATATATATATATATGTACATATATATATATACATTCACTGAAAAAAACACAGGTTTCAGGGACGTTATAGTTAGTCTGACATTTCACTCCTACAAAACCAGTGAAATTCAGTCATTATAGAACTCACGCCCCCGCAATGCACTGCTGATGACGTCACATATTACATCACTCATGACATGGTCAGTGACATCACTGATGACATCACTGATGACATCTCAAATGACATCACTGATGAAATCACTGATGACATCATCTACTTAATCTCTGATGCACCTACTCACACCCTAATATAACCTTTCATACACCCACTCTAAAATACAGACTACCATTCTCGAAACCATAGACACACCAATACCAGTTAGTACATACCCACTCACTGATTCCTAGGTCTACACACACATCCACTCACTCATCCATACAGTCACTAATACATGCAGTCACTCATCAATACAGCCACTATTATATGCACTCATACACCCATACAGACACTCACACACCTCCACTCACCCATAGTTACTCACACACCTAATCAGTCCCCCAAAGAGTCAATCACAATGCCAATTACTCACCTATACAGTTATACACATACCACCTCACTTATTCATACAGATACTAACACATACTTACTCTCTTATACAATTACTGACACAAGCACACACTCATCCATACATCCACAATCACTTACTCTCACATACAGTCACTTATATACTCCAACACTCACATATACTGCCATTCACATATGCAGTTCCTCACACATATACCACTGAGACATCCATTCACTCACCAACACAGCCATATAAAGACTCACTCACCCATACAGCACCTCGCAGATGTACTCATGAACCCATACAGCCAGTGAATCACCCACTCACACATCCATGCAGGTAGTCACACAACACACAGACACTCAGGCACCCATACAGGTACTCAGGCAACCAATCAATAACCTATATAGACACTCATGTACCTATTCACCAACCCATGCAGCCACTTACACACCAACTGACAGACTGATACAGACATTCACACAGATTAGTCACTCACCCATACATTCACCCAGACACGTATAATCACTCACTTATACAGTCAGTCACACACTGACTGAATCATCATATATATATATATCACATTCTTAAACTTTTTAGAAACACTCACAGTCACTGGATGATGTGATCAGTGATGTCATTTAAGATGTCATCAGTGATGTCACTGACCATGTCATGAGTGATGTAAGATGTGACGTCATCAGCAGTGCATTGTAGGGGCGTGAGTTATAGTTAGCTCAGCTAACTATAACAGCTGAATTTCTCTGGTTTTGTATGAGTGAAATGTCAGACTAACTATAACGTCCCTGAAACCTGTGTTTTTTTTCAGTGAATATCTATGGGTTTTTAAATGCTAATTTCTAACTATAACGTCCCTGAAACCTGTGGTTTTTTTCAGTGAATTTTATATATATGCATTCAATCTCCTCTCACTCTTATAAGGAAGGAATCAGCACTCAGGTTGTAGTTTGGAAGTATTTAATCTGGAAAAGACGCGATCCACGCATTTCGGCTCGTCCGAACCTTGATAACGATACAAGACGTCATTGTAGCTTCCTTATTGAACACCTTGACCGCGGCGCGAATTCCGCCGCTGTGCTGGACAATTAATGAGTGGGCGGGGTTAGGACGGCCCCCGGCCGTCCTCCGCACATGCCCACTGTGACGTCAGAGGGTCGGGGGCCGTCCGCAGCATGGAACGGGTTAAATGTAGAAATGCCTGAAGTTGCCAACATTAACAAAGGACTACATAGTACATTAATCCAAAAAGCTGGCAGCCATATTGGCCTCGTTACGATGCGAAAATTCAGGAATTCATATAATAAAGAAAAGAAAACAAGTGTTAATATGCACACAATGTCATTTCAGCATATCTTGCCCCGTGACCCCCGCACCTGTATGTTCGTCAACGTGACTTGTTCATAATAAACATACTTACGCTTGCAAACATCAACATAAAAAATGGACTACACATTACTTTAAAGTGTAAGGCTATCGGCCATATTGATCTGGGCACTTTGCATATTGTATTGGTTCTTACACGAAAGAAAAGAAAAAAAAGGGGTGTTAATATACACATACTATCCCTAAATAAAGTTCTAGTGATTATAGTTCCATTCCATTCACAGCTCATTTGCGATGTCATGAGTGATGTCACTGACCATGTCATGAATGATGGAATGTCTGAGGTCATAAGCAGTGCATTGTGGGGGCGTAAGCTCAGGTAACTATAACTGCTGAATTTCACTAGTTTTGTACGAGTGAAATCTGAGTCTACCTATAACATCCCTGAAATCTTTGGTTTTTTCAGCAAAATCTAGTTTTTTTTAAACGTTAAGTAAGATGCCTATTACAATGGATGGTGGGGGGTTGGAAGCAGGGCCTGGCCAGGCATTGTGCTGCCCCCACCCAAGCTTGCTGCTCCTGCCTCCTCCTCCGCTTTGCCATCCATTGTCCAAGTCCATGCCCCTGCTCCCTCATTACAGCCCTGTGTGGCCATTGTTCTGCCACTGGCCTTCCCGCCTTCTCTGAACAATTAGCTTGCCGCCCCATCCACTTCCTCCCTATCCTCTTTTGTCTGAATTCATGCACTAGCCTCCTCCCTCCTGACATGCATGGTCTGATGTGCTGCCACTGCTCTCCATTTAGCATGATGCCCCAGTCCACTCCTCCTGCCCTCCATTGCCCAATTCTATGCCCCATCATTGACCTCCTGCTTAGCCTCTGTGCTTAGCTTGCTGCCCCTACTCTCCTTCCCCCTGCCCTCCGATGTCTGTGTGCATGCCCCTGCTCCATCTTTTTGCCCACCATGTTCCATGGACCTGCCCTTCCTATCTACTCTGAGTGTTCTGTTGAGCTGCCACTCCCCTCCCACCTGCCTAGCATTGACAGATGACTGTAACCTGTCCCTACCACCTCCACCCTGCCTGTCCACGTTCCATGCCCCTATCCCCTTCCTCCTGTCCTCCATGGTCCATTTTACTGCCACACCCTTCTGCCCTCCCTGGTCTGTTGTGCTACAACTGCTCCTCCTGCCTGCCCCGCATGGTCTGTTGTGAGGCCCCTTCCCCTGAACTCTCTTGTCTGTGCCCAGCTCCTACCTCTCCCTTCTGTCCTCCATGGTCCTTTGTGACTGTCCCTGCCCCCTCCTTCTTGCCCATCATGGCCATTGTGCTGCCACTAACCCTCCTGCTTGCCATGCATGGTCTTCTGTGCTGCCACGGCCCCTCCCACCTTCCCTGTGTGGTCAGCTAGCTGCCACTGACCCCTTCCCACCTTCCCTCCATGGTCTGTGTGTATGCCATTATAGTCTCACTGTTGCCCTCCATGATGTGTTGTGCTTCTAGTGCCCATCCTGCCTGACCTTCATGGTCAGCTTGCTGCTCCTGCCCTGCCCCCTTGCCTCCTGCCCTCTGTTTTCCATGTGCAGACCCCTATTCCCTCCCTCCTGGCTTGTCTGTTCCATTGTAATGCCCCTGATCCCTCCCTCCTGCCCTTTATGGTCCGTTATGCTGCAGCTTTCTCTCCTGTCTGTCCATTATGGTCAGCTTGCTTCCATTGCCTCTTCCCTCTTGTGTTCTCTGTTGTCCATGTGCATGTCCTGTCCCCTCCCTATTGCTTTCCATGGATTGTTGTGCTGCACTGCCGCCCCGCATGCCCTGTGTGGTGTATTGTGCTGCTGCAAACCCTGATGCCTGCCCTGTAAGGTCAGTGTGGTGCACCTGTCCATGTCCCTCCTGTCCTCTGTTATCCGATTCCATGTCCCTACCCCATTTCCTCCTGCCTTCCATGATCCAATGTACCATACTTGCTAACATTTTGAACTTGGTTTCATAGAGAACAAATACCGGATACCTTTACGGGATCCCATCAACTTCCTATCATTCACGTAGCATTACGTGGTAAGTTCATCCACCAGTCCTGTCACGACAATAGCCAGTCGTATGTCTTTAGGCCTAATTAATGTGGGGCTCTCTATCATAGGTTCTCCGCAAGTTACTACGCATCACTAGAATCCACTGATTGGATTCTCTGTGCACGTGGTAAGTCTTTACCTTTTGAGATGCAATTGTAATTTCTTTGACACATAGAACACACCTGACTCCTCTCTGATTTAAACTTTATAGGCTGTCCACATCATTTTCACAGTCCCGAGGAAGACCCGCCTTGACGCACTACATTCTGCGCTGTTCTCTGGGTCGAAACGTCAACGCTATTATCATTCATGTCCAAACAGTCTTCTTGACCCCACTTAAAAATCATCACTGGGTCTTGGGAATTCATGTTATGAAATTGGATATTGGACAGAATTATTAAAAAGAGTTCATCTATTTACGTCACTTTTTGTATGTCATGTATATATAGCCCATCACTGACTTCACTTGTCACTTTATCTCACCTAAATTTCACAAGAGTCACCTTTTTTGTTTCGCCGCAATTCAATTGTGCTTGTGACAGCCATAGTTAACTTTCTTGTAAATAAGAAAAGAGTAAATAAGACTCCGCTTTTCCAACTCATGTTCTTTTTTGTGTGTTCTTATTACATATGTGTTCTCTTAAAATTTCATCTGTTGAATGAATATTTAAAATATATGGGCGCTATTGTATTGATTACACAGTGCACAGCAATTGTATCACCCAACAGAACCAATTGTTTATTATAGAACATTTTGAACTTTGTAAGAGGGAGATTTTGGGAAAAAAACTGGGGAATTGATTTTCCCCATTAACTTACATTGAAAAAGAGGAGATTGTAGACAGGAGACAGATAAAATAATGCCCATTTGGGCTTAAAAACATTGGGCGTTTCCTGGCTGAATCAGGTCTGTTGGCCTGAATGGTTGTACTACCACTGCCTCTTTCTTCTGTCCTCAATGGTCTATTATATTGCCACAGCCTCTCTTGCCTGTCTTGCATTGTTGGTTTGTTGCCCCTGCCCCCCTTTCCACTGCCCTCCATAGTCTGTTGTGCTGCCACTGCCCTTCCTGCCTGCCCAGTGTGGTCAAATTGTTGCCTCTGCACCCTCCTACCTGCCTTCAATTTTCCGAGTCCGTGCCCCTGACCTCTGCCTCTCAACAGTATCCTAATGAACAATTAGATTGCTAACATTCTATATTTATTACAAAAGTGTGGCACGCCTGACGTCATCTTGATGTAATCAAAACTGTAATGCCTAAAGCATTTCCTTTAAGAAATTATAGAAATAAGAGGGTATTATTTGCATCAAAATTATGGTTAGTGCTCTAAAAAACTAAAATGAGGACATATTTTCTGAGTTTTCAAATAGCGACAAAGCACTTTTAAATTATTTGTTATCTTTATGTTTTTTTATCCATTTGACCACTTGATTAAATGTTGCACTTAGGGGAGAGGATGTGGTGTTACTTCCAGAGCTGCAGACTTTGCAACTGGGGAACCAGGTTGGAGTTTCTGCTTCAGCTCGACATTCTGTGATTCTGGTCAAATCACTTAATCTCCCCATGCCTACAACCAAAATGAATTTGTCCTTGTGTGATGTAACCAATGCTCATGTAAAGCACTCCAATACCTGACCAGTCTGCACTATATAAAACTGTAAAAAACCAAAAAACAAAAAGTATTTTCCACACTTCTGTCATTGGGCTATACCTGGGCTACATCTGGGTGATATTTGTGCTACATTTGCGCTCCTTTTTCTCTTGTGGCCATCTTGGGAGACTTCAATTCAATTCAATAAACTTTATTCGATCTGATTTAGAAACATAGATCATAAAAGTGTACATAAAAACAGTAAATCCTCTTTCTTAATACAATACAATGAGAATGAATTAAAACCAGTAGGCAAAAATGGGTGTTACAAAGCCCGGCTCAGAGCAACTTCAGTTTAACAGAATAGTAAAGTTCAATGTTTCGCAAGATCAATCTCAAGTACTTTGTGCAAAATGCGCAATAACGGGTCCAAGTAAGATGCAACGCTCCAATACCTGACCAGTCTGCACTATAAAAAACTGCAAAAAAACAAAAAATAAAAAGTGTTTTGCACACTTCTGTCAGTGGGCTATACGTGGGCTACATCTGGGTGATATTTGTGCTACATTTGGGCTCTCTGTTCTCTGGTGGCCATCTTGGGAGACTTATTTGTTATGAAGTTTCCTAATACCCTCATTTACTGCAGTCTCCTCAGTAGGAAATGCTTTCAGTTTTTTACTTTGATTCCATCAAGAAGGCATTCAGATGTGTCACGCATATGCCATAAATTCAGAATATTAGCACTCTAGTTGCTTATTAGATCACTGTAGTAAAGCTACTGCTTACCAGGGAGTTAATTGGAAGTCTGCTGCTGGTATTGAAAGTGCATGTTTCAGTCTGCATGTCAGAATTTTTTAATGAAATAGAAGAGGATTTGAGAAGTCACTCAAAATGTGCCCTAATTTTTCTTTCTGCAGCACTAATCATAATTTCTGTGGCACAATGAACCCCCTCATTTTGTTCCTTTTTAAATTAAATGTTTTAAGTGTTACCAGTTTATTCCAATCAAGATGGCTTCAGGTGTGCCATACTTTTGTCATAAGTAAGACTGTTAGCGGTCTAGTTGTTCTTTAGAACACTCTGGGAAGCTGCAGTAGAACACAAAGGAATCAACTGACAGTCTCTGCCCTTGTTTGATGTACATGTTTTACTGAGAATGTCTGACTTCATTCTCACATGACTGAGAAAGATAATGTGAATTTACAGAAAATATGCTCTCATTTCAGCTTCCGGAGCACCTTCCAAACCTCTATGGGAAAAGCATGAGAAAATAGTTTTCTCTCAAACATGATTCATGATGTCCCAGTAGAAGGCTTTTTCACATGGTAAAATCACCTTTTAACACAGCACAATTCCTAAAATTAGTATGGTACTATCAACAAATGATTTATAATGTAACTAAAGTCTGTTATCACCCTTTATACATTCTCCGTTTGGTGACCCTCAAAACTTTCCATTCACTACAATGCATTTTAATGGGGTGCTATCATGTACATTGGTCCCAATATGGCTGGCAACATTTCTTGGATGAAGTGCTGACAGCCAATCAGATCTCACGATGAGATGTGTGGTTAGGCTCCGCCCAGAGATCGATATTTCTTATTTCTTAAATATTTAAAAAACTACTGAATGGATGTACACCATTTAAAGCAAAGAGTGCACTCTGGACCAAGAGCTACCTTTCTGCCAAATTTGGTGTAATTCCGTTCAGCAGTTCGGGCTGTAGCTGCGACAAAAGTTTCCTATGGAAATTAACATGGAGAAAACACGTTTTGGGACCCCCCTTTTTTCTCGGTCCCCGCTTGACAAATCACCCTGAAACTGTCAAGACAGGAGCTGACCGGAGCGCCCCATTAGTTTTGAGAATTTCGCAAAGATTCGTCAAACGGCGCCAAAGAAATTGGCAAAAGAAAAAACGCTACAGAAACAAGGTAATAACTATAACTACCTACTGGCGACCGCTCCTCACACCCTAATATAACCTTTGATACACCCACTCTAAAATACAGACTACCATTTTCGAAACCATAGACACACCAATACCAGTTACTACATACCCACTCACTGATTCCTAGGTCTAGACACACATCCACTCATTCACCCATACAGTCACTCATACATGCAGTCGCTCATCAATACAGCACTATCATATGCACTCATACACCTATACAGACACTCACACACCGCCACTCATCCATAGACTTACTCACACACCTA
Organism: Calotriton arnoldi; assembly: GCA_963921515.1. Lineage (NCBI taxonomy): Eukaryota > Metazoa > Chordata > Amphibia > Caudata > Salamandridae > Calotriton > Calotriton arnoldi. The sequence goes on from CAWUFW010002165.1 coordinate 1,057,420, forward strand.
GTCAGTCATGCAAAGAATCAATCACACTCCCATTTACTCACCTATACAGTTATACACACACCACCTCACTTATTCATACAGATACTAACACATACTTACTCTCTTATAAAATCACTGATATGATACAAGCACATACTCATCCATACAGCCACTCTCACAATCACTCACTCTCACATAGTCATTTATATACTCCAACATTCACATATACTGCCTTTCACATATGTAGTTACTCACACATGTACCACTGAGACATCCATTCACTCACCAACACACCCATACACACACTCACCCACCCATACAGCCCTTCACAAATGCACTCTTGAACCCATACACCCAGTGAATCACCCACTCACACATCTATGCACAGAGTCACACACCCCCCACCCACCACACAGACACTCAGGCACCCATACAGATACTCAGACAACCAATCAATAATCCATATAGACACTCATGTAGCTACTCACCAACCCATGCAGCAGCTTACACACCAACTGACAGGCTGATACAGACATTCACACAGTTTAGTCACTAACCCATGCATTAAGTAAGACACATTTAATCACTCACTTATACAGTCAGTCACGCACCTACTAAATCATCCATTCAGACACTTATATACCCACTCATTCTTCAATACTACTTGGTGTATATATATATATATATAAAACATATTTAAACTTTACAGAAACACACAGTCACTGGATGATGTCATCAGTGATGTCATTTGAGATGTCATCAGTGATGTCACTGACCATGTCATGAATGATGTAATATGTGATGTCATCAGCAGTGCATTGCGGGGGCGTGAGTTATAGTTAGCTCAACTAACTATAACACCCGAATTTCTCTGGTTTTGTATGAGTGAAATGTCCAACTAACTATAACGTCCCTGAAACCTGTGGTTTTTTCAGTGAATTTCTAAGATTTTTTAAATGCTAATTTCTAACTATAACGTCCCTGAAACCTATGGTTTTTTCAGTGAATTTATATATATATATATATATATATATATATATCACCAAAACGAATGTCCCTTCCGTGATCCAGGGCCCATGAGAGGTGGCGCGCTGTGCCGGCGGGACACGCCGGACATTCAATTCCTACGGCCGATTCAGTAAAGTGCACTCTCAGGAGGATTGCAAAAACAGTGGTAGTTAATCGTTTCTGTAACGCGTTTCAACTGTTTACACAGTCTTGTTCACACACCATCGTGTGAGTATCTCCCTGGGTGTGTGAGTGCATGCGTGAATGTTTGAGTGGTACTGTGAGTGGGTGCGCGAGTCTCTGAGTGGGTCTGTGAGTTTGTGTGCGAGTGTCTGCGTCAGTCTGTGAGTGGGTGTGAGAGTGTCTGAGTAGGTTTGCAAGTACCTCCATGAGTGTGTCAGTCAGTTTGTGTGTGACTGCATGAGAGGGTTTGTGAGTGGGTGCATGAGTCTCTGACTGGGTCTGTGAACGGTTGCGTGAGTCTCCGAGTGGGTCTGTGAGTCAGGGCATGAGTCTCTGAGTAGATCTGTGAATGGGTGAGAGAGAGTATGAGTGATTCTGTTAGTGGGTGCATGGGTGTCTGACTGGGTCTGTGAGTGGGTGTGAGAGTATCTGAGTTGTTCTGTGAGTGTATGCATTAGTGCCTGAGTGGGTTCTGCTTGTTCTCTGCTCATTTTCTGCAGCTGTTCTGCTCACTTCTGACCTTTATTTTGCCTCTTTCTGCTCTTGCTGGCCTTTATTTTGCCTCTTTCTGATCTTCATCTTGCCTCTTTCTGCTCATTGCTGACCTTTATTTTGTCTTTTTCTCTTCGTTTCTGATCTTTATTTTGCCTCTTTCTACTCGTTTCTGACTTCTATTTTGCCTCATTCTGATAGTTTCTGATCTCTATTTTGACTCTTTCTGCTCATTGCTGGCCTTTATTTTGCCTCTTTCTGCTAGTTTCTGACCTCTATTTTGCCCCTTTCTGCTCATTTCTGATCTTTACTTTTTCTCTTTTTGCTCACTGCTGGCCTGTATTTTGCCTATCTCTGCTATTTTCTGATCTCTATTTTGCCTCTTTCTGCGCATTGCAAGCTTTTATTTTGCCTCTTTCTGCTAGTTTCTGGCCTTTATTTAGCCTCTTTCAGCTCGTTGCTGATCTGTATTTTGCCTCTTTCTGCTAGTTTCTGACCTTTATTTTGCCTCTTTCTGCTCGTTGCTGATCTCTATTTTGCCTCTTTCCGCTAGCTGCTGGCCTCTAGTTTGCCTTTTTCTGCTCATTGCTGACCTTTATTTTCCCTCTTTCTGCTCATTGCTAACCTTTATTTTCCCTCTTCCTGGTCATTGCTGACCTTTAACCTGTCTCTTTCTTCTTGTTTCTGATCTCTATTTTGCCTCTTTCTGCTCTTTGCAGGCCTTTATTTTGCCTCCTTCTGCTCATTTCTGACCTCTATTTTGCCTCTTTCTGCTAATTTCTGATCTCTATTTTGCCTCTTACTGCTCATTGCTGACCTTTATTTTGCCTCTCTCTGCTAGTTTCTGATCTCTATTTCGCCTCTTTCTTCTCATTGCAGGTCTTTATTTTGCTTCTTTGTGCTTGTTTCTGACCTTTATTTTGCCTCTTTCTGCTCGTTGCTGATCTCTATTTTGCCTCTTTCTGCTCATTTCTTACTTTTATTGTGCCTCTTTCTGCTTGTTGCTGACCTTTATTTTCCATCTTTCTGCTCGTTGCTGACCTTTATTTTGCCTCTTTCTGCTTGTTTCTGACATTTATTCTGCCTCTTTCTGCTCGATGTTCACCTTTATTTTGCCTCTCTGTTTGTTGCTGACCTTTTTTCTGCCTCTTGCTGCTCATTTCTGACCTTTATTTTGCCTATTTCTGCTAGTTGCTGATCTCTATTTTGCCTCTTTCTACTCACTGCTGACCTTTATTCTGCCTCTTTCTGCTTGTTTCAGACCTTTATTCTGCCTCTTGCTGCTCGTTTCTGACCTATATTTTGCCTCTTTCTGCTAATTTCTGATGTTTATTCTGCCTCTTTCGGCTCGTTTCTCACCTTTATTTTGTCTCTTTCTGCTTGTTGCTGACCTTTATTTTTCCTCTTTCTGCTCTTCCCCCTGGACCACAGGTGGAGTCTCAAGGCCTCCGCGGTCCCAGCTGGCTCCCAACTGCTACGAAATCCGGCACTTCTTTCACACACATGCATGATAAGAAGCTCCGTGTGTGAAAGAAATTTATCTGTTTCCCTGCTCGCTTGACAGTGGGCAGGGAAACAGATTAAAGTTCAGCTTCCAGCAAGCAAGAGCATTCTCACAGCTCTCACTTGCTGAAAGATGAGTGTTGGCTGTGACTTGGCAGGAGCGGTTAAAGCTCCCACCAAGACACTGCAAACAGCTATGTACCAGGTGTGGGCTCCCCGGGACATAGCAGGAGCCGGCCCTGTGGGGGTGACAGTCCCCAGGGCAATCTATGGCTCTAGGAAGGGGGTTGCGCGGCCCCAGTGCAGTACTTAAACCCAGAGAGGTAGTGGTCCCCATACATATATACAGTAGGTACTATAGTTAGGATCTAGTATCCATAGAAAGAATGTTTATTCATTTGCCAATAACTTTGGCGTTGTTTGATGAATATACGCGACAATTTCAAAACTAGTTTGACGCTCACTTCAGCTGCTGTCTTGAAAGTTTCGCGGTGATCCGTCAAGGGGGGGGGGAAAGTGGCGGTCCAAAGATGAACCTAGGGACCGCCACCTCCCCCTGGGCTGGCTGCTGCTATGTCCCAGGGTGCCCGCCAAGGCATAGCAAACTGTGCTGTGCTTCCAGCAAGCAAGAGCATTAAGAATGCTGGAAGTGAAGCAGAATTGCTTTAACAGAGAGGGAGCTGTATGTTCAGCAGCTCCCTCTCTGTCAAAGTAATGTCGGCTCCTGCAGGTGGCCAGGAGCCGGCAGGGACCTCAGGGGCCTTGAGGCTCTCCCCGCGGACCCCAAGAAAAGTAATTGGGTTTCCTGGGTGGGACCAGGGCACCCAGAAGAGAGGCCAGGCCCCATGGGATGGAGTCCCCGGTGCCAAATATATCTGTTGTCTAATGTAGCTCTTCCCCTTCTAGACTGTCCCTTATTCCTGAATGTATAAATCTCTAGTATTCTGCAAGTCTCTCTCTTCCATTGGGCATTGCTTTCATTTGCTCCTCCCCTTGCCCCTCCTTCTCTTATCTAGACTGGTTGAGCTAAGTTCCCCATTGGCTTGTTTGTTTCCCCAGTCTCCTGCATGCCAGGGCACCATGTCTTTCTGATTACCAAACGCCTGTTCAAGCTGCATGACTACCATGTGCCTGCCTTCTTCTGAACAACTCCTGCAGTGTTTTCTTCCCACATAACCTTGGGTCATGGAGGACCTCAAGATCCTGTGCCCGACGCTTCTTCTCCTGAGGACGTTTCTCTGGATACAAAAATGGGAGTAATAATTTATTTTAAATGGGAAAAATCATGTCATGCTTAAAGGACATGGTACAGACCCTGAGAGGTAATTTATATGAATTTACACTTGGTAGAGATGTACTAGTAACAAAAATAAATAAATAAATAAATAGTAATAATAATAGTAATAATAATTATAATAATAATGATGATAATAATTTCTCGATTTGGACAGGATAAAAGTCTGAGCTGGGTGGCTTACATTCCAACTTATGATCTGCAGATACTGATGTCAAAGCAAATGCTTAACTCATTGCACCTAAGTAGAAATCCGGGAATTCCAGAAACAGCATCACTGTGTCTCACAGGAACTGGGTATTAAATATCTTGTCTCTTGCTCTCACGATCATTTCCCAGTAAGTTCTAAGTTTTGGGCAGTAGCAAACAAGATGTAGCAATTAGCCTATTGCTCCAAAGGCTCGCCAATAGAGGGGCTATTTTGTCTTGTCGCACTCCTTTTTCAGGTGTTTGATATTATGTTAGGACATTGTACAGGGTTGCCCTTCCCTTTTTTATTTTTTATAACTATTTTTATTAGCATTTCGTCAAGTTAACAACACCAGGCAGTAGCCTGCCTGGGAAGACAGGGAGAGAGAAAAAGGGAGAGAGTGGGGGAAGTGGGAAAAAGCACAAAGCACAGAAGACAATAATTGACATGGTTTAATCAAGTATGGCATCATCTCCCCAAGAGTGACGTAATCAGACGAGCAGTAAAAATAATACACTGCACAGTGTAGCATGGTGCAGGCATTCCTACAAATACAACAAAGCGAAGGGTTGCCCTTCCCTTCATTCCTCTCATGGACACCACACTAGTTATATCATGCATTTTCCCGCAGCTATTCTTGTCTACCTCTGTGCCCGGTTCTTTTTCCCATCATGTCTGACCTGGGGATTCCCTTGGTCAGCTGGACAGGAGAATCATTTTGTATAGCGTGGAGATCATTGTTTTGTTATATTCACTCCGTTTTTACCAAATTTCTAATTTTGTGAGTGCATGAGCTGCTATCTCCCATACAGTAGGTTGCATCACCCAGTGACAAACCTGTAAGTATCTTAACTGTTCAGTTTCTGGCAGATCATACTCCTTTTTGAGCCCCCAAAAAGTTTGATGGTCACTCCCATGAATAGGGAGCCTACCTTTAGCCATTTGCATTCCTGTCACTTTTTGAAAGTGTCCCTGTCCGGACTAGTCGTGAAGTCATGATTTTCATAGATTGGCATGAACAGAGACTGGTAAGATATAAAACCTTTGTTTCTGCCCACTTTGTCCCTCATATCAAGTGTCACTCTGGTCATCCCTCATCAGCCAGGCTAGCTTGACTCCAGTGGCATGGAGAGCACGGGACCCATGTCTGGGCATACTCATCCCACTCGGGGTGACAAATGCAAAAAGAACAAATGACGGACAGAATGCTGAACAATGTCAAACATTCACCCCAGTATAGAGGTCTGGGCCTAAATCCATCGGGTATGCCCAGAGGTGGGTCCCGTGTTCACTGCGCCACCGTATTCAAGCTAGCCTGGCTGATGAGGGGCAATACCCCGAAACCGATCCCAGGATGCTTCTTTCCGGTCCAGGGAGGACCTGGCTTGGCAGTTCGGCTGGACTGTTTCCATGAGGAGCAGGGTCAAGACTTATTTGCATATGGCTGGGTCCAAACTGGGGTGGCGTGATGAGCAAAAAAACGATGGATTAAACCATATCTTTGTGACTGAGGGTGAATGTTTAAATTGTTCAGCATTTCGTCCATCACTTGTTCTTTTTGCTTTTGTCGCCCTAAGTGGGAAGTGTATGTCCAGACGTGGGTCCCGTGCTCACTGCGCCACTGGATTCAAGCTAGCCTGGATGATGAGGGCTGATACCCCGAAACTGATCCCAGGATGCTTGTTTCCGATCCAGGGAGGACCTGTCCCGGCAGTTCGGGCTGGACTATTTCCATGAGGAGCAGGGTCAAGACTGATTTGCATATGGCTGGGTTCAAACTGGGGTGGTGAGCAAAAAAATTATGGATTAAACCCAGATCTTTGTGACTGGGGGTGAATGTTTGCATTGGTCAGCATTTCATCCATCATTTGTTCTTTTCGCTTTAGATAGAAGTCCCTGGCATGTCAGGGTCCTAACACCAATACTATTTGGGTCAAGGCTGCATCCACCCCGACTTGGCTTGTCTAGAAATGTTGATGTTTATGGTATGAAATAAGCCAAACCATGGATTACCAAGTTTCTGTTACTTTAGTTACATATATAAAAAATTGTTGATTGAATCTCTGACTAACCTTTGAGTCACAAAATTCAACACTAGTCTCGGTCAAAGTCACATTCTATTTGTAAAAAATTAGGACAGGTTCTCCCATACTAAAACACCCACTAAGTACCTCAAAGCAAATGGGCAAATTCTGATTCGCTCCTTTACTCGTAATGTCATTGTGAAGTTTTTAGAGATTCAGTAGCAAAACTGTCCCCTACATCCCCCCCACACACACGCACACACACAAACACCCACACACACCCACACACACATACGCACCCACAAACACACACACTTTCTCTTCTCTCTCCCTCTATCTCTCTTTATCTCTTTCTCCCAGGATGGGAAAGTCGGGGGAATTTGCAGATGAGTCTAGAATATGCCACATTTCAGCGACACCACAAGCAACTAAACTGGATACTTTAAATTTAGGAAAGTCTTAATGGTGGGAAAATGCTTAAAGGGCAAAGGACATTTTATATTTACAAATTAAGTGAATTTAACAAAAGGTAAATAGTAATAATTTTGAAAGCATTATGGAAGAGAAATCTACATAATCTTCCATAATATCAATGATAAGGAATATGTACAGAAGGAAAATGTTTCAGTAGAAGTAAAGGTTAAGAATTGGTTCATTTTATGACCCAGGGAAATATATACATGGATTCAATAACTAAAGCCAGAATGGTTTGCCAGTATGGATGGTACATTCTGTAGACTAAACCTAATCAAATGACGTTGATGTATAACAAACTAGTTCAATTGTTTACATTTGTATGGGTTAGACACAGTGGGGCTTATTTACAAGCCTCTTGCGCCACCGGTGCGTCACTTTTTCCCATATTGAAAGTGATGCACCGGCGGCGCAAGGGGCTTGTAAAACCCTTGGATACAGCAGACCCTAATGTTTAAAACACTAGAGAAAATGCATATTTTAAGAATAATCTGTGGCACTGCATTACTTATGACTTCAATAGGCTAGAGTCTGCTATTGATATCTATTTTCTCTAGCAGGTTCACTTCTTGGTATATCAAAATAAAACCATTCATGTTATTTACAATGAACATATTGTGTTATTGAAGCAACAGCTCCCAAACACTAGTAAGGATCCCATCCAATCAAAGTAAGTTTCCTGATCAGTAAGACGAAATGCCAGCAGTAAAATATGTAAGTTCTCATACGATTAGATACATTTATTGTAAAACACTGTAAATATATTCTAAAGGAGATCTGCATAGTACAATACCTCTTGTTTCTTTATATGATCCCTTTGGCACTGAACGAGAAAGGAAACAGGCGGCTGGGTTCTTGAGATGAAAAGTCCATATTTTTGTAATGCTTGTGAATCAAGTGAGCTCCTAAAAATTGAAAAATAATGTTTTATGTCTCAAAATGGACATACACATATCTGTAATCTACCAAATTGTAGGTTATAAAAAGGTCATTTTTAATACTATGACATGCTTCTTTCCTCGAATCAGATTAAAATACAGAACATCATGAATTAAATGAAAAATGAAAGAGCATTTATAAAGCGCACAGCTACTCAGAGAAGAGTGTCCCAGCACTGAAAGACTCAATCAGACCTGCTGCTGCCCCAACGGGCGGAAAGACCCAGGGTTAGTTCTGGAAAAGCCAAGTTTTGAGCATTTTCCTAAATGTGGATACATCGGACAACTGTCTGAGTGTCAGAGGTAAGAGGTTCCAGGCACGTGAATCATCAACTATGACAAATTATTTCTAGAATAGATGTTTATCCTTTTAAGTGCTTGCCACAGACAAGTCCTAAAGTAATTCAGATAAAGGTCATAAGAAACTGAGCTAAGTCACTATATTTTGTCATATGTACCAATTGCTCTAGGCTTGCATGGTGCGCAGTAATTCCTGAGGAAGGTTGTGATGGAGATCATGCCGGGGCTCATACGCATAGGTGGAGAAATTAAAAGTAACTGAATGGAGTGGAAGAAAAGTATTTAGGACTTTTAACGCCTTCGCTGCGATCGGAATTCCGCCCAGGTGCTGGACATTCCGATCGCGGGCGTGGTCATGACGAGCTCAGCTCGTCATGCGCACAGCCCGCCCGCGCAGCATGACGAGCTGAGCTCGTCATGAGCAGGGAAGGGGTTAAAGGACAACTATTGCAGGATACTGTTAACAGTCCAAGCACTTTAGGCTACAAATCTCTCAGTTGTGAGAGTCAGTTTTTCATATCTGACAAAACATTTAAAACACATTGTGCATAAAAGTACAGAGACTTTTCCAGTATAGTCTTATAACAAATTAAAACTAAGCATTAAACTTTTAAATGTGCATATTTACTTTTGCTACAAATTGGGAAAAGAAAGTATGTAGAGTGATAGCTAAGAATTTGCAATGCATTCAAACCAACCACATTTAGTATTTAACAAACTGATAAAGCACAATATCCATGGTCTGCACATCCTAATTGCATTCAGAACATTACAGTGAAATACAGAACAGTGCCACTGTTTGAGCCAAACTACAAATTCAAATATTGCAAAGTACCCTACAACTAGACCAAATATTAAAGAAATATCAAGAGAATGGATGTGGGAGGGCCAGGGGCGAGGAGGGTGGTTAGATGCAGGGGTAGGGGGTATGTTGCTTTGCTTACAGACAATAATTAATTTATATTATGATATAGAACTGACCTTTCAGTTTGCAATGATGTCTATAATTTCTGTGGGTCACCAACTCAGTACAGAGATTTGCTACATGACTGGATTGCCATGTTGGAATAGGAAGGTTGCCTATTTTAAAACTTGTTATAAGAAATGTCTTTTAAATATAGTCATATATAAAATATAAATTCAGAAACATTTTATACTAAAGAAATATAGATGTTTAAATGTGATAATGTTATTTCCTTATATTTTACTAACAATAAAAACATGTTTCATGCCAGTGTACTTTCATGGAGGACAATATAAACCTGGGTACTTAAAAAGGAAATGGGGTCTAAAAAGAAACATTAAATGTTTAAACCAAAACTCTTTTGGAGATTCAGACTGCCCTTTGCAGCAAAAATCTCTTCATTTTTATCATGAAATCTAGCTTCCAATAAATTCTTGCATTATAGTGGAAAACCAAAAACACTTCCTATGCTATCAAAATGTTCCTATTTCCAGATTTTGAAATTAGGATAGAGGATGATTTATTAAAGAACCTTATGTGGAAAAGAAAGGGGATGCTGGCTAAACGGAATGGTTTTTGGTCCAGGAGAAATTTAAATTACTCTGGCATAATTTGTGTTTTTTCAGGAATTTCTATTATGGTTACTATACGAAATTGTAGAAAATACATCCTTAAGCCACTTTGGCTAATTGTGCCATCGTTGTGGCAAAATTATAGTGGGGGAATAATGTACAAAATGAGAGTGTGAGCTGCTGTTCTTTGTGGCACTTGTGTTTTACGCACTATTAGCGTGAAATGCGCCCTCATGTCAAAAATGGACTCGAGGATGTAATTTGCATGAAATTTAGTGTTAAATTGTAGATTTGCTTTTCATGTAATTATGCTTAATTTTGCATTGTTATCCTGAAATTTTATGTAATTACAGAAATGAAAATTGCACACATTTCGCACACCCCTAGAAACTTTCTCATTAACTATTCTTAGATCATCAAATCTATTACCATTACTTCATAAAAACTTCTTTCCACTCATAGCCAGTTTCAAACTTTTATCACCAATAAACATAACAACTTTAACCCTGATTTTGCTCATGTCCTGCAGCCTCTTCCATAGGAAATGCAAAATTCAGTACGTCCTACTCCAGCAGTATGTGGTTCAGATAAGTTCCATTTTAGTCTTTGGTAATAAATCTTAGATACAATAGAAAAGTGGGGAGTTAACGGATTTTTGGAGGCTGTTGAAACTATTCATTGTCCTCAATATGTCAAACTGTGTTTCTGAGATGAATGAGAATGATATTTGTAAATTCACAAGACATATGTCCATATTTAGTCTTTTTAGACAACTTACCATCATTTCCATGAAAATATCATAAAAACCTATTTCCTCTCAAAGATGGTTGACTAAGTACCAGGAGAAGAGCAATATTTTTCACATGCTGAAATCACCTTAAAATTCACTACAGTTTCTAAAATCGTCACAGCACAAGCAATAGATCATTTAAATTGTGACTAAAATCTGTTTTCCCCCTTTCACTATTCTCCTTTGCTATGTCCCTAAAAACAGTAATTCACACCACTGTATTTCAATGGCACGCTCATGTTACTCTAAGAGAAACACACATTGGTAACCTAATAGATCTGGGGCCAGATTTATCAAAGTGCTGCGTTGCCCTTGCAAGGTAACGCAAGGACAACATAACACTGTAGTCGGATTTACCAAGCCACACATCCACCCATGGATTTTGGCACATTCCCATATTTATCATGAGTGGTAGACCTGGGAATGCATCAAGATGCTATCCCTTTGCAGGAGAGGTGTACTGAGGAGAAATATCTTTATTTCTCCTTGCTGTTTCCTCTTTCTACGTGTGCTGCATTCTACAGCACACACAGAAAGAGGAAAAAGCCTCAGAGGATCGTTTTTGTGCAGGAAGGTGTCCCTTCATGCACAAAAACTATCCTTGTGCTGGTGCACTTTTGAATGGCTAGCGCCAACACAGGCACCTTTGTGTCATGGTGCAAGGGTGCCTGCACCATGCTGCCTAGCGACGGCCAGCCTGACATGCACATTTTAAACACTCCAACCCGAGCTGTCTTAGACAGCTGGGTGGACAGCAAGCACAGGCCCCACAGTGCTTGAAGGAGTATCAAACCAGCACGCTCCTGCCAATCCTGGTGCTTCTCTCATGCTGCCTGAGCAACATGAGAACAGCGCCAGGATTGGTTTAGGGGAGTTGGATGAGGTTCTGGGAGCATGTGCTCGAGCCACCAACTGCTGAGAGGAAGAAGAGGAGCACGAGCCAGTAGGTAAGTTAATCTCAATATTTTTATTTAAAATATATTTAACTACCTGACAGGCACTGTGAGAAATTCGCATTGTCTTCAGCCTTAACTCCAGAGCTCTCAATCATGGCCCGTTATAAACACTGTTTAAAATGGGCCTCGATTGAGAGCTTTGGCTTTGAGTGGAACGGCACTGCTGGGTTTTTTCAGTGCCTGCCAGTGGGTTAAATATTTGCCTCACCAGCTTAATTTGACACTGGTCCCAAGCGCATGTCAATGTCTGAAAGGGTTAAACCCAGGAAAGGTGCTACATTAAGGCTATAGTAAGAAACTGCCTTATAGCACCCCCACAAGAGGTAGTAAGTGGACACCAAATTGCAAAATATGGTCTGAAAATGGCCTTGTTGCTATGAGAAGGGGAGGGTTTGAGGAACCATATGCACTCCAAAGCCATCTATATTAAAACTGTGTCAATTGCACAATATTTGGTTGCTTATTAAAAGAAAGTCAGATAAAATCCATTACAAAAAGGAGAACACAGAAGCATAAGCAAATTATATTTGGAAAATTTGCTTGCAAAAAAGGTATTGTAGAAAAATATGTTTAGCTTAAAAGTATCTCACCCAGGCAATGCTAGGCTAAGCATGCACATGCAAAAACTCATGAAGTGCAGAAGTTGTATATGTTGACAAATTTCAAATTTTTTGTTTCAGCCACACCTAGAACACTTTATAAAATATATATATTTTAGGTATATTTGCTACTCTCTGTCTCTTTAAAACGTCATGGGTTGTAGCACATAAAGGCCTAAATTACGAGTTGCTTGGAGCGCAATTAGAGAATGCTTTCATCTTTCAAGTTTAGCCGGGTGCAATTTCACCACGCCCGGAATATCTGATAAAACACCGCTGCCGTCAAAAGCGAAGGGCAAACTCGAGCAGCGTTGTGCTATTCGGATGATCCATGTGAGTAAGCACACCAAGAGCAACAACACAGCACCTGTTTTTACTACTCCCCAATATTCTAGGGTGTGGGCCACGAAGTAAACCTGACTGCAGAATAAAGACCCATGTAACAAGTTGCAGAGGAAGCTGAAAAGCAAGTGGAAATTCCACTAAAGATTTCCACCAGCTCAGAGCTAGTTGTAAATCACATCAATTGGCAGGAAATAACAAAAAGCAGGTTTGTGAACAAAATGTCAAAAATTAAAATGTCTAAAGCATAGAAAATATTCTATACACTTTCCAAATATTTATGAAATATTGACGTGTGAAATTCACTACACATGCCATATGAAAAAGGCAACAAAATTAAATAGTTTTTAAACCCCCACATGCACAGGTGTACAAAGGACTATAAATAGGTCTATTCAGCAGCTCACCTTCCTTAAATTTATAAGCAACACCATTATGAGAGCAGTTGACCAGGTTGTTGTGCTAAACACAATGAAGATGTGTTGGAAAGTGGATTATTAGTAGTGGTAAATATGCATCTACCACTGACAATTCGACCACTGATACAGTCTAGGGCTCAAAATAGGTCTTAATAGACTATTCCCTTGCTCAACCCTTGGTAGCTTGGCTGCGAGCAGACAGGCTTAAGTTAAGAGACAGGTATGTAAAGCATTTAAAACCACCAATTCAAGTGAATAATTAGGACACAACACACAATAAAAGTCCCACACCAATTTATAAAAATAGGAAATATTATTTATCTTCAAAATGACACAAAAACAACAAAATGCAGGGAACCGGATATATGAGTTTTTAAAGATTTAGCACTATACAGCACTTAGAAACCTATAGCGCCACCTTGGGACATCTGGTCGCGTTTGATTGGGACAAAGTAAAGGTTCAGGCTGACCGTGATTGAGCCCTGCTCGGATACCCCTCCCAGTAGGCCTGGGTCAAGATTTTACCTTCTGACTTAGAAATTTTTCTGAAGCTTAATCTGCCGGGGTCCCTTGATGCTTTTCACCAGGCCAGGTTCAGTGAGAATTCTTCGGCTTGCTCTTCAGGGAGCTCCCGGTCAAACTCTGGAAGTCAGCCCTCTGGAGTGTTTAAGCGGGATGAACCAGCAGGGCAAGCAGGGTCACGGTTGAAGGTCACCGGCTTGGCTCTCGCAGTTAAGTCGGTCCCCTTATGGAGCTTTTTTCAAAAGTTGCTCCAAACTTCTCCAAACTTCTGGAACTTCTTTCTGAAGTTCCTTTTGGGGATCCAAAGTGTCCTAAACACATTCCAAGGGTCTGGAATCTCCAAGATCGTCCTTGAAGGTTTGGGACTTCAGTTCCCACAATCCACTTGGACAAAACCCTTACAAATCCACTGGACGAACTCCAGGCTGGTGATTCTTGGCGGTGATGGTCCAGCTGAGCTCTGTTAACCTGTAGCTTGCAGGGAATGCACTCTTTATTCCTTTTGCAAGCAAGGTATATCAAAAGGGCTGTAGTTCCAGATAATGCAGCAGTCACAGTCAGTCAGAATGCAGGGCCTGGTGGTGCAAATCAAGTTTCTAGCTTGGAAGGCCTTCTTCTTCTATTAGTTTCAAGCAAATCTGAGATGCTCTGTACCTCTCACATATTTATTCAGTGGTCTTTGGGGTCAAGCAAGAGAGCACTCCTGTCCAATGAGGTACAGGGCAACACCTCAGAGCATGACCACTTCCTCCAAAGTGTGGCATAAACTTCTCCCAGAAAGCACTATTTCTCCAAAATTAAATATGGCTGAATTTGCAGCAGAGGAGCTGAGCAAGAACTAGTGAAACCAACCTCCAGTATCGCTCATTTCTATAGCTCTCCTCCCCCTACCCTCTGCAAATTCCTGCCTTAAGCCTGCCATCTGGCTGGGTCAGAGGGGTGGGGTGTAGATGGACCTGGTATTCTCTGCCTGTCCTATCCCCCTTTGAAGCTCCATGGTTTACGACCCCTCCCATCTGCTCTGGCATTCCTGCTTAGCAGAGCTCTCTCTAGGAGATAGTCTCTCCGTGGGTGAGCCATGCAGCACTTCATCAAAACAGCCTGGCTAATCCTCTTAACTCTAACCAATCAGGGGAGACCACAGGAAGGCTGAATTTTGGCTTACAGACAAGAGAGTCTTAGAACTTATTTTCTGTATATTTCAGGATAAATTCAACAATAGCATAGTGTTGGATGTATCAATACCATTCTCCCAAGTATTTGAATTATATTTTTGTGAATTCCTAGCGATAGTTATTCATTAATAAACTATTGCCATCTTAATCTCTGGAGATCTACAATGGAGAAAATGAAATGTACAATTTCTCTGGGCCAACAAAACACCCTGCTTATAGCTACATGACCTCCCACCCCTGGGACACCTGGGGGAGACTTTAGGAGTCCTGAATATGCAGAATAGTGTAGATCCTCACTCCACAGTGCTCCTAGCACAAAAGTCGATTTTGGGAAGCACTTTACTACATGGGGAAAGTGAATTGTGTAATTTTTCTATCCCCAGGGAATATAAAACCTCTTTTATAAGGGCTATCCTTATAAGAACATGACCCCCACCCCTAGGACACCTAGTGGAGACCCTGGGGGTACAGAATATGCCAGAATAATGTAGTTTATAACTTTTTAAGTGACTCTCCCACCAAAGTCGAGTTTGGGCACAATTTACCTTTAAAAACAGTGCTGCAACAGAGAGCTGCTTTTAAAACGACCTCAGGCTCTCAGCAGTGCATACATGCAAGTGCAGAAAGAGCTGCTGGCCTCTAAACTGCCATGCCCTATTATATACTAGGGACTTAAAGGTAGTTTTAATCCCCCTCACTATTATGCACTAGGGACTTATAGGGTAGATCATGTCAATTATAAGTGTACCCTAATATATAGTGCACCCTCATGTATGTGTGTGTTTTCACTATGTTTTCACTATAGCACTGGCCCTGGGCCTAGTTAAGCAGAACCCAGGGACAGTCAGAGTCAGTTACTACCAGTCCCAGTCAGCAAACAAAAGAGGGTGCCCAGGGCACAGGATGACTTTGCAACAAGATGCAGGCCCAGTTAAAAATACTATGACAACAAGAGGTAGCAGCTATTCAGCCTCACAGGTGCCACCTGTGGCTCTACAGGAGGTGCTCTTACCCTCTCAACATGACTTCAGCCTACATTCTTACAATAAATAGTCTGGGCATGGCTATCATACATCACATACTGACTGATAACGGACAAAGCATAGCCTAATGTAGACATATGTACTTCCAGCGTGAGGCTGATGGTAGTGATATATTTCCTGGCAACAGGTGAATTCAGTCATCAGTGGGCAGTCTGCATGTGATCGACCAGCCCAACTTCAGTAAAGTTCTGATGCAAGTACTAGCAGCCCCTCTGTGGTTGGTGCCACAATACGTAGTTATTCTTACAGTTTTATCCAATTGTAGGCTTTCCTAACATCATGAATGAATTAGACTGCGCCCATGTTGCATTAATACCATACAGAGAGAGTGAACAGATATTTCATAATCGCAAAATGCGAATACAAATAACATACAAATGTGGATTCAAGTATCCACATTATTGAGCCTAATACCTTGGATTAATTCATGATTCCATGATCCTAAGAAACCACAGGATCGGAAAAGGATGGAGAAAGGTACCCCCACCTGACTTCTGGATGAGTATAATACAATACTATGTACTGACATACTGTTATGTATTCTGTGAAAATCATAGGCACGTAGTGTAGACACTGTTATGGTGATATTCACTCCATCATCGTCCTGGACAATTTTTCAAAACTTAGGGCGGTCATTCTGATGTTGGTCGGACCGCCATCTGCTGCTGTGTCTGACTGCTGCATTACAATGCGTGTGGTCGGAGGCAGCAGGTGGAGGGACCGTCGGAGGGTCAGTAATCCCTACAATAGGGGCGGTGCCTGCTCAGGCACTGCCGTAGGGATTACAATGTCCCTACCCACCTGCCCTTTCATGGCGGTTCGCCCGCCATATAAAGGAAGGCAGAAATTGACTTTGGGGGCCCCCCTGGCCCTCCACTATGGAGCCTGGAAACATCCCTGAGCCATGTGGGTGCCTGCCACACAGTGCAGGGATGTTTTTTAAATGTGTATATTTTCTATTGTGGCTTGTGCTGCAGCCCGCAGCACAAGCTGCATTGTAATAAGGGCAGCGGGACTGCCGACTCCTTGTCGGGCGGTGCCACTTCCTCTATGGCTTGGCATCGTAATGATGCCCTTAAAGTCCCCAGTCCAATTGAAATGGACACACCAGCAATTTCTGCCGGAATGACTATAACTCCCATAATTCATGAGTGTACGAAATTAGATTCATATTTGGGATGTGGAAAAGCAACTGCCCACTTTAAGGACAATCACAGTTCTTGTCAGGGTGAACCCTAAAAGTCACTAAATGTACCTGAGCTCAGCTCCCTCATAGCTATGGTAGAACAGACAGGCTTAAATCAGACCAATGTGTAAAGTATTTATGCAGTACCAAAACAGTAATGAAGTCAAAACTCCAAGCAATCAAAATCCTAAACCAAATTAGAAAAATAGAGTAGAATTTAATAAACAAAATGACACCAAAACAGCAAAAATCCTGTAGGGGAAACTGGAGATATGAAGCTGTAGACTGGGACCTAGGCACGATTTGAGGCTTATCACAATGGAGCCCTGCTCCTGGAGTGATTCCAGTGAAAAGTTGGAAAGTCACAAAATTCAAAAACATTTCCAAACTTTATTCTGGTGCCCCAACAACCACTTGGTACACTTCCAACAAGTCCCACAGGACGTCAGGGGAAGGCACTTAGAGGCTCTCAGGGTGTCAGGGAGAGACCAACAGCAAAGTGCAGTCCAAGTCCAGTGCCCACTAGTCAGCTGAGCACTTCAGTGAAAATACCTCTTGAAGCTTTTTGTGTTCCTGTAGCCACACAAGTGGTCAGCCAATTGACCCTTGGAGGCCACCTCTTTGTCTTGGTTACTAGAGGGAGCAGGTCCTGCCTCAGGGCTCCTTCCAGGTCACAGACAGAAGGTCCTGTCCTCTTCTGTTCTTTCGCATGTCCAGAAAGTGTTCTGATTGGGTGCCTTGGGGTGCCACATTTATGCCTGGTACTAACTAGTCGATGGGGATGACTCCTGTGCACTCCCTAATCAATGGGGTAAAAGTTTGCAGAGGCAACCCTAGCCACTTTTTTCAGTAGTTCCTCTTGTGGTTTACTACAAACAGGTCCAATATGCCATATGTCAGGCATTTTTAAGATGATAAAAGTCTTTGGGAACACTAAACTGGGGCTCTGAGGACTGTGGGTGTGTAGGGGAGTGCACTATGGAAATCACTTGTGTCCTCCCACATCTAACATTACATTCTATTTGAAGCAGGCTCTGTCCCCAAAGCAAACTAGGAGACAGTCATCTGGTAGGACAAAGGTGGGGTCCTACAGTACCAAGGGGATACACAAGAATTGTCCTTAAATCCTGTTTTCTTCCTTTCAAGTGTGCCAAAGTTTTAAATGTAGCTCACACAGACCTGCCACAGACCTGTCAAGCATGATTTAGCACTGTGGTATCAGAAGGATGTCCACAGCCCCCACTCTGAGGATTTGGCAAAGCTTAAGAGGAGTAATTCCTGCAAATTCAGGTAAACCTACTCTCCAGCTCCTGGGAGGAATTTCACACCTTGTTCACACTGTATTCTGAGCTGGTTACTAGCTGGGAATTGGAAGAGGCTAATGCTTATTAGCCTTCTGAAGGCTGAGACAGTCTAAAGGGGAACTTTCTAAAAGTTACTTTTCCTTAATATTTGTTAGGAATTCAATTTCATCATTAAATTATATTTTTAATAACTATTAAAAATAGTGGTTCAATTATTTTTCTAGCTCGTCCAATTCCTGAGTTAGCAGTATAAATATTTTATTCTGTACTCTGGTTTTCTACATATGACAGGTAGGCCTGCTACAGTGAAATAGCTTTTTGGGTCTTATTACGCTAGGGACATGATAATATAATTTTTCTACCTGTACCACTTTTAAATACCATGCACCCTCCCATGTGTGCTACAAGGCCTATGTAGCGGTGACTTACTAATAATTAAAAGAGAGATCTTTGTCTGTCAAAAAGAGTTATTTTGACAGGTCACGCTGTAGGTTTTGCACTGTAATAGTCAGGCTACACAGGGTAGGCCTATAACCATTTTTGCACTGCCACTGCAGCGGTTAACACAAGATGTGCTGGAGTTCCCTAGTGGACGAGCACTAACCAGGAAAATGCGGCGCATTATAGTGAATGCGCTGCCCCCAGGGCCCTGGGGACAGCGCATTCAGGTGAAAAATGGAGCGGCTGCGTTGAAGCTGGTCGCACCTGCCTGTACTTTTAAAGGGGGTTTGAACCCGCCTGCAAAGGGATGTCTGGGGGGGTCTATGGGACTCCCTTTCCCCCTACAGAGGGCTGCCATGAGGGAGCCCATTGACAGTGCGCCCCATGCAAATGAAGGAATGCCCTCTGATGATAGGGCTGACGCTTTATGTGCGCCAGCGCTATCAGTATTACAGAAGGGGATGCACAAGCGTCTGAGGCCCCTTCTGTTGAACCAAAGTGCTAAGCGGGTGCAAGCGCCTGTTGCGCCCCCGGGGCACTTCAGTAATATGGCCCCAGAGATACACAATACAGGAGGTTACTGGCTCTCTGTGAACACTGGCACAATAATTAACGTGGTACCCAGCCCTTGCCTACTACCAGCACTATCAAATTGCAAATTACGGAATGTGACCCGTTATGAACGACAAGGGGACCTGATTAAAGTCACAATTAATTTTCATTGGGAAAACAGCCTGAGGAGATGCTAATCTTCTCTGCAATTTCCTTACACGATTTGCAAAGTTAACACTGGCGCCAATATTTCTTGTAAGAAGTCAATTTGCTAATAGTCCTGTCAATATATGAGACAAGTAAGTGTTGTAATTGCATAACTTGGTACTAATTTGAGAAAAAGTCTTTTGATGAAATTAAATGCTCTTAGGCATCAGGTGATGTAATTGATAAAAACGCTAATAATATTTTACTCGATTGGGCTGTACTTTGTGGTATAAAGTAAATAAACAGCACACATGATGCAGGACTGTTAATGCTGATGTACGTCCATACATACCAACATAATTAAGGGAAGAAAATATACGCTGAAATGTTTCACTTTTGTTTAAGATGCAACTTAGCTGAAAAATACTTGTCATTATTCTGTGTTTAAAACAGCATATTACTGATTCCAGAAACAGAGAACTCATGACCTAAGGGCTGTATAGATTTCGATGTCAAGGGTGAAATCTTCTGGGAAGAAAACAGTATGACGAAGTGGGCTACTCTTCCTCCAGGCCTCTCTTATTTTCCACCCTGCACAATGCAAAACAAAAAAATGCTTCTAAAATGTTGTAAAGAAATTACAACATTAACATTAAAGCCCTCTGGCATTTTAAAAGAAATTAATTATCTGGTAAATTATTGTAAACACCAGTATGCCCATTGCATTTCTGGTCGATGCACATTAGACATGCTGAAGAGATTGAAAAAGTGACTTAGCACATAAAAGAACAAATCTTTGTACTTATTGGACATCACAGAAAAGGGCCAAATTGTATAAGATTGATGGCAACAATATGGGGCCCCTGGAACGAAAGCAGAGGTTTTCTGTGCACCCCCTTTAGTGATGGTTCCCCATTTAATGTTGACACTGAGACACTTTAAGGTTTAATGCCAGTATGTGACCGAAATATTGTCAGTGACGTTTCCTTCTATGATATTGATTATATGTGCCTTGTGTTTTTTTCACGTGATTTGCTCATTTTGACATCTGCTCTCTTTTGTGTTTGTGTTTTTTTTTTTGTATTGTTTTTCGCTGTTTCTTTCAATAAAAAAGATTTATATAAAAAAAAAAGATTGATGGCAACATGTTTTACTTTTACCAAGATAAGATGAATCCATTTTACCATCTCACCTTTTCAGGATTCGAACTCATGACCTGCAGACCACTGCATTTTTGTATTTTATTTTAGTAGTAAGTGTGCGACACACTGAGGAGTGATTCTTGCAGCTTACTATCACTAAGGTGAACCCTCTTCACAAAGATAGTAGTAAAACTGCAATCGCCATTTTAAATCTTTATCCAAGTGTAGATTTACTACTGGGATCCACAAATTCCAATTGGAATCCACAATGAAAGCTCTGTCTGGAAAGGTTTCAATGCAAATTTCACAGAAAACCATGTGATTTCCAATTTGGTGCAATTCCCTCTGTATGTTGTTCTTCAAAGTGATGAACTCTGCACAGAAGGAATGGCATTCCCTGTGCAAATGGGCATTTTTTATTTTCTTAATTCTCCACGGGGAAAGTCAGCCCTGCGTTAGAGTACATCTCAGACCCTTTGCAGTCTGGAAAGGGAAATGTGAAGCGTGCGTCAATGTCTACAAACATACTTGTTTGTGGGTGTTCAAAAACAAACTTCCAAGATTAACCATGCCCTGGAATGCCCCCAATCCCACCCTTGAATGGTATTTGCGGGGGGGAGGGGGGTCTCCACACTTATGGGGGAGTTCTCCACATGTAAGATGGCTTAAGCCTGCCAGGAATCATTTTGTGAAATCCAGGAAACATCTAGAAATGTGAAGGTTTTGAGGAAAGTGTGTCCACAGTTTAGAAATGGCATTCACTGATTTACAAAGGAAGGTAGGTTAGTGAGAAGCAGAGACACTTCACAGAAGAAGTTATGATAAGGAAACTGTGGCACCCACTCTTTGACTGCGATTTATGGCACCAAAAAAATAGTTAGAGATATTGTTAAGGATATTTATTGAAATAAAGGCAGGTGGTATTCGAAAGGGCACTAACTAAGCAAAACCAGAAAGCCTAAGTGCCTTCAGGGTATTATGGACAGTTTTACTTGTGAAAAAGTCTTAAACAATTGGGCAGAATACTGCATTTCTCTTGCACATTTTTTCACGTCAACTTGCGGAAAAAACCATAGATCCTGTAGGCCCACTCATGAAATATGCTAGACCTGTCATATTGAGCCAGTTAAACCAGAGGTTCCTCAAGAGCATTTCAAGCTAGACTGCCATAAAAAGAGAAAAAGTGACAAATAACAAACTTTCCCAAACTATTGTTAAAACAGTCAGATGTAAACATTAAACTTAGTCAAAAAGCAGGATTCCCGAGTTTCAGGATACAGGTATTATGCTATGTCAAATTAAGATTACTCATCCAAACACATTTTATGAAAACAAAATCTCAAACATTGCTGAACAAAAGATTCTGTGAGTTTTCCCTAAATCCATCTAATTTACAAAAGGATAGTATTCAGGTTGACGTACCAAATGTCAGCAGTCTCTAAGGGATGCTTTTAATTTATTTATTTATTTATTTTAGAGTCTTGTAAAGCGCCCGAATCACTCCCTGAAGGGTATCTCCGCGCTGCGGAAGTGCTATAGAGGGGCGGGGAAGGAGATCAGAAAAGTGTGGTTTTCAAGAGCTTACGGAATCGAAGATAGTCGGCACAATTCCGGAGGTGGCTGGGAAGTGAATTCCACAGGGAGGGGGCCAGATGGTAAAAAGATTTCCCCCCGATGCGGGATTTCTTAACACGGGGCACCAAGAGGAGAGATTTAGAACTAGAGCGTAGAGTTCTGGAAGGTAGATAACGAATGAGTCTGTCTGCTAGATAGCTAGGGCCATTACCATGTGTTGCCTTATGCACTATGCAGCAGATCTTATATTGAATTCGCTTGCGGATAGGCAGGCAGTGTAGACCCTGGAGAAGTGGCAGAGAGGCCTTCCTAGCAGGAGAGTTGGAGACTAAGCGGGCTGCAGTGTTTTGGACCACCTGAAGTCTGTTAAGAGAAGACTCATTGGCTGAAATCAGGAGGGCATTACAATAGTCTAAGCAACTAATTACTAGTGGCTGAAGGAGAGTTTTTCGGACTGTCATGGGGAGAATAGGAAAAACCCTTCTCAGGAGGCTCAAGGCGTGGAAGCAAGAGCCCGCAATGGTCGTAACTTGTTCCTTCATCGTTAGGTTTCTGGTCTATATGTACTCCTAAGTTTTTTACCACTGTTCTCGGGACAGGGGCATCACCCAGGTCAGTGGGCCACCAATCAGGGGACCAGAGTAGGGGCGCTTCTCCAAACAGCATAATCTCTGTTTTGCTGGCATCTAGTTGAAGAAAATTGTTCCGCATCCAAGCCGATATGGCTATCATGCCTTCACAGAAGGTTGGGAGAATTTCTGTCAAACGCCATTAGGAGCTGGGTGTCGTCAGCGTATGAGATTGGGATGAAGCCCAGATCCCTTAGTAGATTCGCCAAGGGAGCCACATAAATGTTAAATAGAGTGGGACTGAGGCAGGATCCCTGAGGCACACCTTTAGTCAGCTCTGATGTTTGGGAGTGGAAAGTGCCGAGATTGATGGTTTGGGTGCGGTGGGTTAGGAAACTGGCTAACCACTGGAAAGCAGAGCCCTGGACTCCGATGTTACTTAGTCTATTAAGTAGGATGGAATGGGATATCGTGTCAAACGCCGCTGACAGATCCAGCAGCACCAGTAATGCTGCTTGTCCATTTATGAGTGCCTAAGGTTCTCTGTGACTGCAATCTGAGCCGACTCCGTACTAAACCTGGGTCGAAACCCAGACTGAGAGGGGTTTAGACATACTGTTACTTCGGTGTACTCTGAGAGATGCTTGTTGATGTGTTTTTCCAGAAGTTTGCACAAATAAGGTAACGGGGAGATAGGGCGGTAGTTGGACAGATCATCCTGAGGGGCATTAGATTTCTTCCGGATGGGGATTACCTGGGCAGCCTTCCATTCAGATGGAAGATATCCATTATTCAGGGAAGAATTGAGAATGGAGCAAACAGTGGGTGCCAACTGTTTATAGAGTTGGGAGGATATTTTAGCAGGTAAAATATCCTGAGGGGAGCCTGATCTGTTGGTTTTCATTAGAGACTCCACAGTATCTATAGAGAGTGGAGGGAAGCAGTCCAAAGAATGTGTAATGGGAGAGAAAGCTGGATTGGGGGTAGAGATGTCATTAGGAGGGTCCCTGTCCTTAATGATTCTGCAGTATATGTTCTCAATTTTCTGGATAAAATGATTGGCTAGTTTGTCACAGAGTTCTTGTGAGGGCGTTACCTCATTATGACAGGCTTTGGGATTAGTGAACGAATTAAGAATACGATAAAGTTCTTTTTACGGCCTGATTGAGTTGTGACTCAATGTGTCTTTTGCGTGCTTTCTTTAGGTTTTTGTGATATAGGGCAAGAGAGCTCATGTAAATTATTTTGTCATTAGCGGCGTGGGAGAGGCGCCAACGGCTTTCAAGTTTTTTGCATAGGCTTTTTTCCTTCAGCAAATCGGGAGAATTAAAAACAGTTCTATTCAACTTCTACAGCATACAGAATGTTCAAATCTATTTTTATAAATGAAAAAAAAATACGGTATAGTGTTGCCTCAGGGTAGATGCTGGACAGTGACTGGGGGCAAAATTACTATTCTAACTTCCCCCAGTACATACCTCAGGGAAGGTGCTGGACAGTGTCTGGGGGCAAAATTACTATTATAACTCTGCCTAGTACTTACCTCAGGGAAAGTGCTGGACAGTGTCTTGGGGGAGGCAAAAGTACTATTCTAACCCTGGCAAGTACTTACCTCAGCGAAGGTGCTAGACAGTGTCTGTGGGGCAAAATTTCTATTCTAAATCAGCCAAGTACTTAACTCAGGGAAGGTGCTGGACAGTGTCTGGGGGGTAAAATTACTATTCTAACTCCACCAAGTACTTACCTCAGGGAGATGCTGGACTGTGACTGGGGGACAAGATTACTGTTTTAACTTTGCCAAGGACTTACCTTATTATATTTTTTCTTAGACCAAACATGAATTTGCAAGATTCAGACGATTGAAAAATTACTACAATCCAAAAGGAACAAGCATTTGCAATGCAACAGGTCTCGCATTTGCGAGAGTTTAAGCTTTTAGCATTGTAAATGACAATGCCTTTTAAATATCTGTTTTGCTAATTAACACATAAATACAAGGCATTGTCTTTTACAATGGAACTAGCTCAAACTCTTGTAAATGCGAGACCTATTCAAAGAAGCGGCCGCCATTGTCCTGGCTGCTCGGAAAGTGAAAGCGCGCATGGCGCGCTGAATGTTGCAGGAAAGCATGTCGTGCCTGCACTAGGAGAAACTCATGAAAGAAAATAGTGCTTACAGACTAAATAAGACATACAGTGTAACAAAAGAAGTAAAAGGGCCAGTCCTCATGGGAGGTTACAAATAAAGACAAGGTAGTACTAAGGAGGGACTAACAAGCCTATTAACGAATCAGAAGTCAGAATTTAGGAAGGACAATGACACAAGCCAATGACAAATATGGGTAGAGAGTGGCCGGGGCTTCTATTCCATACTCCAATACATCATGCCGCAGAACAGCGCATGCATTGCCCAGGCTCGACCTAAAAATTAACACGTCTAGTAATGGTCTCTTTGAATGTATTTCCTGGTGACATCGCCCACATTGAGGGGATGGTGGCCATGTGTCTGGGACAGAGGAAGTATGGTTTGCATGAAGAAGCGGACACTACATTAGATAATACAGTAAAGTTTGTTTTCTCTTGCTGTTCAAATTTAACAATGTATATATAAATAAAGATAGAAAGAAGCAGACGCAATAAGACAGAGAAAACACAATTTGACATAGCCAGTAGCTGTGAAAATTTGGATTAAGACTTCGTGGCGGATGACAAGTAAAACAAGCATTGGAAATGCAATCGGTCTCACATTTGTTTGAGTTAGAGCTATTGGCATGGTAAATGGCAATGTTTTTTTACCTATGTGTTTTGGTGTGTGTAGTGGAATTATGTGGGCTGGATTGGATTAGTTAATTGTGTAAATTTGTGGTGTGGAATTGTGTGGTGTGGAGTGGATTTGTGTAGTGAAATTATGTGGCATGGTGTGCTGTGGTATTATTTGGATAGTAATTATGTGGTTTTGAGTGTACTGAAATTATTTGGAGTGGGATTGTGTGTTATGTAGTGGAATTATGTGGAATGGTATTTTGTGTTGTGGAGTGGTATGTAGTGGAGTTTAATTATGCGGTGTGCTGTTGAATTTTGTGGCATGATGTGGAATTGTGTGGTGTGTTTTGGATGTATGTGGTGTGTTGTGGAATTGTGTTGCTGAGTTGTGTTATGTGAATTGGTGTTGAATTCTGTGGTGTGGATTGGAAATGTGTGGAGTTTAATTGTGCAGCGTAGAACTGTGTGGATTGCTTTGCCTTTTTGGTGACGAAAAATAACAAATTGATAAGAGCAAAGCTCCACCTGTGTCTGGGTGTTAAAAAAGAAAGAAAGAGAGTTAGAGCTATTGGTGTTGTAAATGTCTCTTACCTATTTGTTATGGATTGGAGTGGGTGTATGTGGTGTGTCGTGGAATTATGTGGGTTGGATTGGAATTGATAGTTGTAGAACTGTGTGGTGTGGAGTGGATTTGTGTGGCATGGTGTGCAGTTGTATTTTGAGGATAGTAATCATGTGTTTCTGAATGTATTAGAATTATGTGGAGTGGGATTGTGTGTTATGGGGTGAAATTATGTGGAATGGTTTTTGTGTTGTGGAGTGTTATGTAGTAGAGTTTAATTATGTGATGTGCTGCTGAATTTTGTATTATGATGTTAAATAAAGTGTTGTGAATTGGATATATGTGGTGTGTAGTGGAATTATGTTGTGGAGTGGAATTGTGTGGTTTGATGTTGAATTATGTGGTGTGGAATGTACTTGTGTGGAGTTGAATAGTGTGGCTTGGAACAGTGTGGTGTTGAGTGAAATTATGTTGAGTGGAATTATGTGGCATGGTGTGGGTGTATTTAAGTAGATTGTTGTTATGTGGCATAGAGTGGATTTTTGTGGGGTTTATTTAAGTGGTAGTGAGTTGCATGTTTTTCCAGAGAAACTCTGCTGCATGATATCCATATACAGTGGCAATGCCACTTCTGGATTTGCAAGAAGATGTGTATGAGACAATACTGAAAACCTTTTGTGTATTGCAGTACCTAGAATAGATTACCAAATCATACTCGATATTGGACGGTTTTGAGTATGCGTGTGTTTATTTTGAAAGGTGTAATTGTGTTCCTTCAAAATACAGGCTGTCCCAGTCACATAAACTTCCGAACTCTACTTCAAAGCACTGTCTATTACAGAGTGTTTTCCTTGTTTTCAAGCACAAAATAAGGGAGGTCATCTACCTTTTAAATTGTGTACATTTCCAATGACCTTCCTCTGAACCACCAAGTACATACGGCAAGAACCGGTATACGAACTTCTTCCCATAAGCATTTACATACACATTATACACATACCAAAATGTAATTTGCAATGCTATTTAGGCCTCAATACAACTGTGGTTTTTGCCCTGCTGGGACATGTTGATTCTGCTTCATAAAAGGCATTCCCTCCTCTGCTTGTGAGCTCAAAATTGGCTATGCCCTAATCTTCTTTACTGAAATTATAAATTATATCTGTATGTAATGAGATTGTTATGATACTTGGGGGAGGTCAAGGTTTTTTTGTGAACTGTGATAGAGCTAACAAGGCCCATGCAAGCTAATCCCCAAAGGTAAGCCAGTTTAATTGAAGCACATTTGGTCCATCTTTGGTATCTTGGTAGAAAAAGCAAGACCTGCATCAGAGTAAAATCCATGAGAAACATGCAGCAACTATGAAAACAACAATGCAATTAAGAAAAAAAAAATTAAGTGACTTCAGTCTGGTAAATGATTGTGGGTCAACCCTGACAAATGTTTTACTTATGGGCTTAGAATTATTTTTAGAAGTTCATAGTTTTCAGTGGAGTATAGCTGGATGCCCTGGCCATGAAGGTTCCTATTTCTTGAGATGTGCCTAGTGAAGAGTCCCACGGTAGTCGTGAAGTTCCTGACAAAACGCTTGGAGCATGAAACTTGCTAAGATAAAGCCAACTGGGTTTGGACCTTGTCCAGGTCTTGCGGAGATTCATATTTTCAACGTCCCATCTGTTTCAGAAATGTTTTATAACACTGCTACCTTGATGAAACAAGTGTTCAAATCTTCAACGATGGTTCTTCAGAGCGAAGTGAATGGTTTCTAGTTGCAGCATTCCCCTGATATTGCTAGTACACACCCACATCAAAATATCCAGTGACAAAATGTTCTTCTGGGTTTCTCACAACAACAACAACCTGTGTGCAGGCTCTTCTGCACCTTCCAGCCATGCAATGAAAGTATCACAGAGGAAGGCAGGAGCAATTACAGGTTTTAACTTGTCTGTAACTGGTCAAGTCTGGCAACTACTTCTCCAGTTAGAAGGCCCTCCTCACTCTCTAGCCACAGAAGGATAGATACACAGGGGCAAACAGGCTTCAATAAAGGGTGTAGAGACTGTCAAACTCTGCAAGTCAGCAGAAGCAAAGTACCTGCCACTAGCCCTGGAAACAATACAAGCAAGCTGACATTCAAGCAAGTGCTTGGGCATTCCTAAGGCTTGACTGGCCTTCAGTACCTCTGGCATTTCCACGTGAGGCTGCAAACTGGGGGGATTGCTTTCATAGCAGGATGGGCTGCCATGATCCAAGCATGCCCTCATTGCCCCATTTTAGTCACAGTCTCCTGCAGTGTCGTGCTGGTTGGAACATTTTTGACAAGGCCAATTTTTTGTTTCCAGTTCGGACCTAGACATTTGTTCTTGACAGTCCTCTACCAGGTAGACAGGAATTTTCCTGTAGAGCTGCAGGAGTGTCTTCTTTCCACTTCCGTTCCAGGCTCCTGTTAGTTGGACAAGCAGGTGAGTTTAAAGGGAAAAAACAACTAGACATCTCTTATTGTTGAACTTTCATTTATTAGATCTAAAATTCCCAGGCTACACAGTTACCTTATTTAAATCGTCCTAACGCAAATGGAAGTTACCATTGGACAGTAATGATATTGGCTGTGAGATGTCTGTAAGAACATACCAAGGGGGCGCTAAGATTACAGTTCAATAAAGAAGGATTTATAGAGCGTGACTAATCATCCAGTAGGGTATCCAGACACTGAGACCCAAGCTACTCGGGGGTCATCAGTTGAAGAGCCAGATCGCTTGAGTCCCCTTCTGAATTCCTGAAGAGAGGGTGAGGGCCAGAGATGGAAGGGGGGCTGTTCCAGGACTTCACAGCGAGGTAGGAGAAGGAGCGTCCTCCACTGTTGCTGAGGAAGAGGAGCCAGAAAGCAGGAGTCTGGAGGGTTGGTGGTGGACAATTGAGTCTAAAGACGGCAACAGGGAAATGAGCCTCATCTGCCGATAAAACATGCCACAGGATTTAAGGTGGACATGAAACCAATTTACTCCTGAGGTGGTCTATGGGCCTAGGTATGAGTAATGCGCCACCGGGCAATACCATGCCCTTTTTATAGGGTGTCCAAAAAGCTGTTTACTGGAAGAAAACGTGCCTTGAGCAAGTATATTTGGCTCTGAACATAAAGCAATGCCATCACTCCTACATATTTTTATTATCATGGCGAAAACTTAGACAAGTTCCTGTTTTAGCGACGACTTTATAAAAACGCTTTAAATTTAAGCTCTGCATGCTGATAAATGCTTCTCACTCCAGAGGCAAAGTGGTATTGGATCTACTAAAGATGGATAAGCCTAAGGACGTATTCATTTGTTGATGCATGATATTGCTCATCTAATATCTCCATAAATTCGGATTATAGCTTTTTGCCATTTGCAATGCGCAAAAATCACATAGACATCTCACGAGAGAACATACCTTAGACGGTGATAAAATGCACCAAAGAAAAAGTGAGTATTAAACACAACTGGGGTATTGTAAACAAGGAGTGGGATTAAAGGGCTTTACACAATGCAGGAAAGGAGTGGACCTACAACAAATGCACATATATTCCCTCTGCTCACTTTTTGATGGCTGCAGAAGTGAGATAAACCATCAAAGAAAGCATACTTTGTAGAAGTTGCATTCACTTCACAAGAACCTGCTTCGTTACAGCAACATCTACAAGGGCTATAATTCCTGAGTGATTGAAGTTAGACTGACTATTTCCTATGCTGCAGTGATTTTCCTGGCCAAACCCTGTGAAGCTCATTATCCAGTCTGCAAAAGAGGCAGCAATTTGCTCGTCGCTCGGTTTATTGTGCGTTTTGCAAGTCTTTGATTTTTAACTAAGTGCCATTAAGGGTGGGTCACAATCCTGGCCATCTCATGGTGCCTGGTGCAGTTTCTAAAGCAGCAGGAAGTATCACATGTGTGATGATTCTTAATTTGTAAAACAATGGAAAATAATTAACGTGTGGAAAACGAGCATAGTGACCATCTGGTCCCCTTGTAGGATTTTTGTATAGTCCTTAAGTAATATTTTATCAAATTTCAAACAATTTAAATCTCATGTTCATGAGTAATAATGCATTTTTGAATTTGGAGTTTATGCTAGACCATAGAAGTCATAGATTTGATCGTTTTTTGTGAACATCTATGTATTATCAAATATGATTCTGTTTACACGTTATTCTTTATTTTTTAAATCTTTTTATTGTGCATTTATCACACGTAACCAACAAGTATGAGATAACATATTCTAATAAA
Organism: Calotriton arnoldi; assembly: GCA_963921515.1. Taxonomy (NCBI): domain Eukaryota; kingdom Metazoa; phylum Chordata; class Amphibia; order Caudata; family Salamandridae; genus Calotriton; species Calotriton arnoldi. The sequence goes on from CAWUFW010002165.1 coordinate 1,087,685, forward strand.
TGCGACGTACATATATATATATATATATATATATATATATATATATATATATATATATATATATATATATATATATATATCCAAAGAAGTCGAATCACAAATGCTCTCAGGAACCACAGACTCACGGAAAATCCAAGGGTGTTTAATCAAACAACGCGTTTCAGCCTCACAGGAAGCCTTGTTCACGTGAGGCTGAAACGCGTTGTTTGATTAAACACCCTTGGATTTTCCGTGAGTCTGTGGTTCCTGAGAGCATTTGTGATTCGACTTCTTTGGAAATTAATTTACCGGCACGCTCCGCCGGTGTATTTGCCACCTCCCATGGGTCCCCAGCAATCGGCAGGAGCTTACTGTGGATATATATATATATATATATATATATATATATATATATAATATTATCTACTGGCGGTCGCCAGTAGATAGTTATAGTTAGGACCTATTTTCCATAGGAAATCCGCGACATTCTATTTGAAATAACTCTTGCGTCGGTTGACGAATCTTCGCGAAATTTTCAAACTTTATGGCCCGCTCCGGTCCGCTCCTACCCTGAAAGTCTCAGGGTGATTCGTCAACCGGGGGCCGAGAAAAAGGGGGGTCCCAAAACGTGTTTTCCCCATTCATTTTCCCATAGGAAACTTTAGACACGGCTACAGCCCGAACTGCTGAACGGAATTACACCAAATTTGGCAAAGAGGTAGTTCTTGGTTCAGAAAGAACCCTTTTTGTTAAATGGTGTAAATCCGTTCAGTAGTTGCTGGAGAAATTAAAAAAATAAGAGTCAAAAAATCAATTTCCCATAGGAAACTTTATGCAAGGCTACAGCCCGAACTGCTGAACGGAATTACACCAAATTTGGCAAAGAGGTAGTTCTTGGTTCAAAAAGAACCCTTTTTGTTAAATGGTGTAAATCCGTTCAGTAGTTGCTGAGAAAATCAAAAGTAAAAACACATATATATCTGGGCGGAGCCTAACCACACATGTCATCGTGAGATCTGATTGGCTGTCAGCACTTCATCCTGGAATTGCTGGCAGCCATCTTGGGACCAATATAAATGATAGTACCCCATTGAAATGCATTGTAGTGAATCGAAGATTTTGAGGGTTACCAAAAGGAGAACTATAAAGGGTGATAACAGACTTTAGTTACATTAGAATTCATTTGTTGATGGTACCATACTAATTTCAGGAATTGTGGTGTGTTCTAAGGTGATTTTACCCTGTGAAAAACCTTCTGCTGGGATATCATGAATCATGTTTGAGAGAAAACTATTTTCACATGCTTGTCCCATACAGTTTTGGAAGGTGCCCCAGAAGCTGAAATGAGAGCATATTTTCTGTAAATTCACATTATCTTTCTCAGTCATGTGAGAATGAAGTCTGACATTCTCAGTAAAACATGTACATCCAACAAGGGCAGAGACTGTCAGTTGATTCCTTTGTGTTCTACTGCAGCTTCCCAGAGTGTTCTAAAGAACAACTAGAGCGCTAACAGTCTTACTTATGACAAAAGTATGGCACACCTGAAGAGATCTTGAATGGAATAAACTGGTAACACTTAAAACATTTAATTTAAAAAGGAACAAAATGAGGGGGTTCATTTTGCCATAGAAATTATGGTTAGTGCTGTAGAAAGAAAAATTAGGACATGTTTTAAGTGAGATCTCAAATATCTTCCTGTTATATTTCAACAGGTGCAGCCTGTCAGTTGATGCCTTTGTGTTCTACTGCAGCTTCCCAGAGTGTTCTAAAGAACAACTAGAGTGCTAACAGCCTTACTTATGACAAAAGTATGGCACACCTGAAGCCATCTTGATTGGAATAAACTGGTAACACTTAAAACATTTAATTTAAAAAGGAACAAAATGAGGGGGTTCATTTTGCCATAGAAATTATGGTTAGTGCTGCAAAAGAAAATGTAGTGCATGTTTTAAGTGAGATCTCAAATCCTCTTCTATTTCATTAGAAAATTCTGACATGCAGACTGAAACAATCACTTTCAATACCAGCAGTAGACTTCCAGTTAACTCCTTGGTGAGCAGTAGCTTTACTACAGTGATCTAATGAACAACTAGAGTAATAACATTCTGAATTTATGGCAAATGTGTGACACATCTGAATGCCTTCTTGATGGAATCAAAGTAAAAAACTGAAAGTATTTCCTACTGAGGAGACTGCAGTAAATGAGGAAATTAGGAAACTTCATAACAAAGAAGTCTTCCAAAATGGCCACCAGTGAAAAAAGAGCCCAAATGTAGCACAAATATTACCCAGATGTAGCCCACATATAGCCCAATTACAAAAGTGTGCAAAACACTTTTTATTTTTAGTTTTTTGCAGTTTTATGTAGTGCAGACTGGTCAGGTATTGGAGCGTTGCATCTTAAAACATGACCCCCCTACACTACAAAAACACCACTGCACTACCCTAAACCCTAAAACACTACCCCAGCACGACCCCCTACACTACACAAGCACCACTGCACTATCCTAAACCCTAAAACACTACCCCCAGCATGACCCCCTACACTACACAAACACCACTGCACTACCCTAAACCCTAAAACACTACCCCAACACCACTGCACTAACCTAAATCCAAAAACACTACCCCCAGCACGACCCCCTACACTACCCAAACACCACTGCACTACCCTAAAAGATGACCCCTACACTACACAAGCACCACTGCACTACCCTAAACCCTAAAACACTGCCCCCAGCACGACCCCCTACACTACACAAACACCACTGCACTACCTTAAACCCTAAAACACTACCCCCAGCACGACCCCCTACACTGCCCGAACACCACTGCACTGCCCTAAACCCTGAAACACCACCCCTTCACGACCCCCTACACTGCCCGAACACCACTGCACTGCCCTAAACCCTGAAACACCACCCCCAGCATGACCCCTACACTGCCCGAACACCACTGCACTGCCCTAAACCCTGAAACACTACCCCCAGCAAGACCTCCTACACTGCCCGAACACCACTGCACTGCCCTAAACCCTGAAACATCACCCCCAGCAAGACCCCCTACACTGCCCGAACACCACTGCCCTAAACCCTGAAACACCACCCCCAGCACGACCCCCTACACTGCCCGAACACCACTGCACTGCCCTAAACCCTGAAACACCACCCCAGCACGACCCCCTACACTGCCCGAACACCACTGCACTGCCCTAAACCCTGAAACACCACCCCCTGCACGACCCCCTACACTGCCCGAACACTACTGCACTGCCCTAAACCCTGAAACACCATCCCCAGCATGACCCCTACACTGCACGAACACCACTGCACTGCCCTAAACCCTGAAACACTACCCCCAGCAAGACCCCCTACACTGCCCGAACACCACTGCACTGCCCTAAACCCTGAAACACCACCCCCAGCAAGACCCCCTACACTGCCCGAACACCACTGCCCTAAACCCGTAAACACCACCCCCAGCAAGGCCCCCTACACTGCCCGAACACCACTGCACTGCCCTAAACCCTGAAACACCAGGTCCAGCACGACCCCTACACTGCCCGAACACCACTGCACTGCCCTAAACCCTGAAACACCACCCCCTGCACGACCCCTACACTGCCCGAACACCACTGCACTGCCCTAAACCCTGAAACACCACCCCCAGCACGACCCCCTACACTGCCCGAACACCACTGCACTGCCCTAAACCCTGAAACACCACCCCTGCACGATCCCCTACACTGCCCGAACACTACTGCACTGCCCTAAACCCTGAAACACCACCCCCAGCACAACCCCTACACTGCACGAACACCACTGCACTGCCCTAAACCCCGAAACACTACCCCCAGCAAGACCCCCTACACTGCCCGAACACCACTGCCCTAAACCCTGAAACACCACCCCCAGCAAGACCCCCTACACTGCCCGTACACCACTGCGCTGCCCTAAACCCTGAAACACCACCCCCAGCATGACCCCCTACACTGCCCGAACACCACTGCACTGCCCTAAACCCTGAAACACCACCCCCAGCACGACCCCCTACACTGCCCAAACACCACTGCACTGCCCTAAACCATGAAACACCAGCCCCAGCACGACCCCCTACACTGCCCGAACACCACTGCACTGCCCTAAACCCTGAAACACCACCCCCAGCACGACCCCCTACACTGCCCGAACACCACTGCACTGCCCTAAACACTGAAACACCAGCCCCAGCACAAGCCCGTACACTGCCCGAACACCACTGCACTGCCCTAAACCCTGAAACACCAGCCCCAGCACGACCACCTACACTGCCCGAAAACCACTGCACTGCCCTAAACCCTGAAACAGCAGCCCCAGCAAGACCCCCTACACTGCCCGAACACCACTGCACTGCCCTAAACCCTGAAACACCACCCCCAGCAAGACCCCTACACTGCCCGAACACCACTGCACTAAAGCCTGAAACACCACCCCCAGCAAGACCACCTACACTGGCCGAACACCACTGCACTGCCCTAAACCCTGAAACACCACCCCCTGCACGACCCCCTACACTGCCCAAACACCACTGCACTGCCCTAAACCCTGAAACACCACCCCCTGCACGACCCCCTACACTGCCCGAACACCACTGCACTGCCCTAAACCCTAAAACACCACCCCTCAGCACGACACCCTACACTGCCCGAACACCACTGCACTGCCCTAAACCCTGAAACACCACCCCCAGCACGACCCCCTACACTGCCCGAACACCACTGCACTGCCCTAAACCCTGAAACACCACCCCCTGCACGACCTCCTACACTGCCGGAACACCACTGCACTGCCCTAAACCCTGAAACACCCCCCAGCACGACCCCCTACACTGCCCGAACACCACTGCACTGCCCTAAACCCTGAAACACCACCCCCAGCATGACCCCTACACTGCCCGAACACCACTGCACTGCCCTAAAAGATGACCCCTACACTACACAAGCACCACTGCACTACCCTAAACCCTAAAACACTGCCCCCAGCACGACCCCCTACACTACACAAACACCACTGCACTACCTTAAACCCTAAAACACTACCCCCAGCACGACCCCCTACACTGCCCGAACACCACTGCACTGCCCTAAACCCTGAAACACCACCCCTTCACGACCCCCTACACTGCCCGAACACCACTGCACTGCCCTAAACCCTGAAACACCACCCCCAGCATGACCCCTACACTGCCCGAACACCACTGCACTGCCCTAAACCCTGAAACACTACCCCCAGCAAGACCTCCTACACTGCCCGAACACCACTGCACTGCCCTAAACCCTGAAACATCACCCCCAGCAAGACCCCCTACACTGCCCGAACACCACTGCCCTAAACCCTGAAACACCACCCCCAGCACGACCCCCTACACTGCCCGAACACCACTGCACTGCCCTAAACCCTGAAACACCACCCCAGCACGACCCCTACACTGCCCGAACACCACTGCACTGCCCTAAACCCTGAAACACCACCCCTGCACGACCCCCTACACTGCCCGAACACTACTGCACTGCCCTAAACCCTGAAACACCATCCCCAGCATGACCCCCTACACTGCACGAACACCACTGCACTGCCCTAAACCCTGAAACACTACCCCCAGCAAGACCCCTACACTGCCCGAACACCACTGCACTGCCCTAAACCCTGAAACACCACCCCCAGCAAGACCCCTACACTGCCCGAACACCACTGCCCTAAACCCGTAAACACCACCCCCAGCAAGGCCCCCTACACTGCCCGAACACCACTGCACTGCCCTAAACCCTGAAACACCAGGTCCAGCACGACCCCTACACTGCCCGAACACCACTGCACTGCCCTAAACCCTGAAACACCACCCCCTGCACGACCCCTACACTGCCCGAACACCACTGCACTGCCCTAAACCCTGAAACACCACCCCCAGCACGACCCCCTACACTGCCCGAACACCACTGCACTGCCCTAAACCCTGAAACACCACCCCCTGCACGATCCCCTACACTGCCCGAACACTTTTGCACTGCCCTAAACCCTGAAACACCACCCCCAGCACAACCCCCTACACTGCACGAACACCACTGCACTGCCCTAAACCCCGAAACACTACCCCCAGCAAGACCCCCTACACTGCCCGAACACCACTGCCCTAAACCCTGAAACACCACCCCCAGCAAGACCCCCTACACTGCCCGTACACCACTGCGCTGCCCTAAACCCTGAAACACCACCCCCAGCATGACCCCCTACACTGCCCGAACACCACTGCACTGCCCTAAACCCTGAAACACCACCCCCAGCACGACCCCCTACACTGCCCAAACACCACTGCACTGCCCTAAACCATGAAACACCAGCCCCAGCACGACCCCCTACACTGCCCGAACACCACTGCACTGCCCTAAACCCTGAAACACCACCCCCAGCACGATCCCCTACACTGCCCGAACACCACTGCACTGCCCTAAACACTGAAACACCAGCCCCAGCACAAGCCCGTACACTGCCCGAACACCACTGCACTGCCCTAAACCCTGAAACACCAGCCCCAGCACGACCACCTACACTGCCCGAAAACCACTGCACTGCCCTAAACCCTGAAACAGCAGCCCCAGCAAGACCCCCTACACTGCCCGAACACCACTGCACTGCCCTAAACCCTGAAACACCACCCCCAGCAAGACCCCCTACACTGCCCAAACACCACTGCACTAAAGCCTGAAACACCACCCCCAGCAAGACCACCTACACTGGCCGAACACCACTGCACTGCCCTAAACCCTGAAACACCACCCCTGCACGACCCCCTACACTGCCCAAACACCACTGCACTGCCCTAAACCCTGAAACACCACCCCCTGCACGACCCCCTACACTGCCCGAACACCACTGCACTGCCCTAAACCCTAAAACACCACCCCTCAGCACGACACCCTACACTGCCCGAACACCACTGCACTGCCCTAAACCCTGAAACACCACCCCCAGCACGACCCCCTACACTGCCCGAACACCACTGCACTGCCCTAAACCCTGAAACACCACCCCCTGCACGACCTCCTACACTGCCGGAACACCACTGCACTGCCCTAAACCCTGAAACACCCCCCAGCACGACCCCCTACACTGCCCGAACACCACTGCACTGCCCTAAACCCTGAAACATCAACCCCAGCAAGACCCCCTACACTGCCTGAACACCACTGCCCTAAACCCTGAAACACCACCCCCTACACTGCACAAACACCACTGCACTGCCCTAAACCCTGAAACACCACCTCCAGCAAAACCCCCTACACTGCCTGAACACCATTGCTCTGCCCTAAATCCTGAAACACTAGCCCCAGCATGACCCCCTACACTGCCCAAACACCACTGCACTGCCCTAAACCCTGAAACACCACCCCCAGCACGACCCCCTACACTGCCCGAACACCACTGCACTGCCCTAAACCCTGAAACACCAGCCCCAGCAAGACCCCTACACTGCCCGAACACCACTGCACTGCCCTAGACTCTGAAACACCAGCCCCAGCAAGACCCCCAACACTGCCCGAACACCACTGCACTGCCCTGAAACACCAGCCCCAGCATGACCCCCTACACTGCCCGAACACCACTGCACTGCCCTAAACCCTGAAACACCAGCCCCAGCACGACCACCTACACTGCCCGAACACCACTGCTCTGCCCTAAACCCTGAAACACCAGCCACAGCATGACCCCCTACACTGCCCGAACACCACTGCACTGCCCTAAACCCTGAAACACCAGCCCCAGCACGACCCCCTACACTGCCCGAACACCACTGTACTGCCCTAAACCCTGAAACACCAGCCCCAGCACGACCCCCTACACTGCCCGGACACCACTGCACTGCCCTAAACCCTGAAACACCACCCCCTGCATGACCCCCTACACTGCCCGAACACCACTGCACTGCCCTAAACCCTGAAACACCACCCCCTGCAGCACCCCCTACACTGCCCGAACACCACTGCACTGCCCTAAACCCTGAAACACCACCCCTGCACCGCCCCCTACACTGCCCGAACACCACTGCACTGCCCTAAACCCTGAAACACCACCCCCAGCACGACCCCTTTACTGCTCGAACACCACTGCACTGCCCCAAACCCTGAAACACCACCCCCAGCACGACCCCCTACACTGCCCGAACACCACTGCCCTAAACCCTGAAACACCACCCCTGCACGACCCCCTACACAGCCCGAACACCACTGCACTGCCCTAAACCCTGAAACACCACCCCCTACACTGCCCGAACACCACTGCACTGCCCTAAACCCTGAAACACCACCGCCAGCACGACCCCCTACACTGCCCGAACACCACTGCACTGCCCTAAACCCTAAAACACCACCCCCAGCATTACCCCCTACACTGCCCAAACACCACTGTACTGCCCTAAACACTAGAACACTACCCCCAGCACGACCCCTACACTACCCGAACACCACTGCACTACCCTAAACCCTAAAATACTACCCCCAGCACAACCCCCTACACTACCCGAACATGACTTCACTGCCCTAAACCCTCAAACACTCCCCCAGCACGACCCCCTACACTACCCGAACACCACTGCACTGCCCTAAACCCTAAAACACTCCCCCAGCATGACCCCTACACTACCCGAACACCACTGCACTGCCCTAAACCCTAAAACACTCCCCCAGCACGACCCCCTACACTACCCAAACACCACTGCACTGCCCTAAACCCTAAAACACTACCCCCCGCATGACCCCCTACACTACCCAAACACCAATGCACTACCCTAATCCCTAAAACACTACCCCCCACATGACCCCCTACACTACCCTAAACCCTAAAACACTACCCCCGCATGACTCCCTACACTACCCAAAGACCACTGCACTACCCTAAACCCTAAAACACGACCTCCTACACTACACAAACACCACTGCACTACCCTAAACCCTAAAACACTACCCCCTACACTACACAAACACCACTGCACTACCCTAAACCCTAAAACACTACCCCCAGCAGTACCCCTACACTACCCAAACACCACTGCACTAACCTAAACCCTAAAACACTACCCCCAGCAGTACCCCCTACACTACCCAAACACCACTGCACTACCCTAAACCCTAAAACACTACCCCCAGCACGACCCCCTACACTACCCAAACACCACTGCACTACCCTAAACCCTAAAACACTCCCCCAGCACGACTCCCTACACTACCCAAACACCACTGCACTACCCTAAACCCTAAATCTACCCCCAGCATGACCCCCTACACTACACAAACACCATTGCACTACCCTAAATCCTAAAACACTACCCCCAGCATGACCCTCTTCACTACCTAAACACAACTGCACAACTTGTTACAGGCGTTGCAACGCAGGCCTGTGGTGCTTACTGGAAGTACCTAGTGGGCTAGTTGGGCCCCAGGGACCCTCAGGATTCAAGGTGACCTAATCCCCCAACTTAAAACGCACCACGGGGCGCGTTTGCACAGTGGTGAAGGGAGGCGGCGGGGCCTCAGGTGACATGTGCGCAAACACGCCCTGTGGTGCGTTTTAAGTTGGGGAATTAATTCCCTTTGAATCCTGAGGGACCCTGGGGGCCAACTAGCCCACCAGGTACCTTCAGTAAGCACAACAGAGTTGCGTTGCAGAGAGGTGAAAAAAGGTGCGTGGCCTCGGAACGCCTCTCTGCAACTCAGCTCTGTGGTCCTAACTGTAGGTACTTGGGGGGCTAGTTGGGCCCCAGGGACCCTCAGAATTCAAGGGGACTTAATCCCGCAACTTAAAACGCGCCACGCGGTGCGTTTGCACACATGTCACCTCAGACCCCCCCTCCCTTCACCACTGTGCAAACGCGCCCTGTAGCGCGTTGTAAGAGGTAGTTTTAATCCCCCTGCCCTATTATGTACTAGGGACTTGCAGAGGAGGTCATGCTAATCACAGGGGTACCCCAACGCATAGTGTTCCCTAGTGTATGTAGGTGTTTTCACTGTATTCTAAGTGTCTTTTAGCATAGCACTGGCTCTGGTTAGTCAGAGTCAGTTACCACCAGTACCCGTCTGAAGAAGTTGTGGGCACAGGATGATTTTGCAACAAGGCCTCTTTCTGCTCCTCTGTTGGTTCTTTCTGCACATCTTTTGCTTCTTTCTGTGCGTTTTTCTTCTTTCTTCACATGTCCTACCTCTGTAGGCATAGTTAGAAACTAGCATTTAAAAAAACCTTTGAAATTCACTTAAAAATCATAGGTTTCAGGCACGTTATAGTTAGAAATTAGCATTTAAAAAACCTTTGAAATTCACTGAAAAAACCATAGGTTTCAGACACGTTATAGTTAGAAATTAGCATTTAAAAAACCTTTGAAATTCACTGAAAAAACCATAGGTTTTAGGGACAGTTATAGTTAGTTGGACATTTCACTCGTACAAAACCATAGAAATTCCCCCGTTATAGTTAGTTCAGCTAACTATAACTCGCGCCCGCAATGCACTGCTGATGACGTCACATATTACATCACTCATGACATGGTCAGTGACATCACTGATGACATCACTGATGACATCTCAAATGACATCACTGATGACATCATCCATGTGATAATTTCATGCATCTTCTCACACCCTAATATAACTTTTGATACACCCACTCTAAATTACAGACTGCCATTCTCAAAACCATAGACACTCCAACACCAAAAACTACATACCCACTCACTGATTCTTAGGTCTACACACACATCCACTCACTCACCCGTACAGTCACTCATACTTAGTCACTCAGTACAGGACTATCATATGCACTAATACACCTATATAAACACTCAAACACCGCCACTCATCCATAGAGGTACTCACACACCTAGTCAGTCATGCAAAAAACTTAATCACACACCCATTTACTCACCTATACAGTTATACACACACCAGCTCACTTACTCATACAAATACTAGCACATTCTTACACTCTTATACAATCTCTGATACAAGTACACACTCATCCATACAGCCACTCTCACAATCACACACTCTCACTTATAGCCATTTATATACTCCAACACACATATATACTGCCTTTCACATATGTAGTTACTCATACATGTACCACTGAGATATACATTCAATCACTAACACACCCATACACACACTCACCCACCCATACAGTCCATCACAGATGCACTCTTGAAACCATGCACCCAGTGAATCACCAACTCACACATCTATGCACAGTCACACACACCCCACCCACACAAACACTCAGGCACCCATACAGATACTCAGACAATCAATCAATAACCCATGTAGACACTCATGTAGCTATTCAGAAAGCCATGCAGCCGCTTACAAACCAACAGACAGACGGATACAGACATTCACACAGTTTAGTCACTAACCCATGCATTCAGTAAGATACATTTAATCACTCACTTGTAGAGTCAGTCACTCACGTACTAAATCATCCATTCAGACACTTATACACCCACTCATTCTTCAATACGCCTTTCCCAATATATATTAAACATATTTAAACTTTACAGAAACACACAGTCACTGGATGATGTCATCAGTGATGTAATTTGAGATGTCAATAGTGATGTCATCAGTGATGTCACTGACCATGTCATGAGTGATGTAATATGTGACGTCATCAGCAGTGCATTGCGGGGGCGCGAGTTATAGTTAGCTGAACTAACTATAACGGGGGAGTTTCTATGGTTTTGTACGAGTGAAATGTCCAACTAACTATAACTGTCCCTAAAACCTATGGTTTTTTCAGTGAATTTCAAAGGTTTTTTAAATGCTAATTTCTAACTATAACGTGTCTGAAACCTATGGTTTTTTCAGTGAATATAATATATATATACATATATAGGAGATTCTGAATGACTTTTACTGACAAGGATTGTCTGAGACCCAATTCCATGATACCGTATTTCCTCCATCAGCTCCCGCATGTCTAGGGCTCCGGTGGACAACCGCTATTTCTGCGGGTCCCCGTGACTGCTGCGCCCCATCACCATAACCAGAGTACCCTGGGAGGTCTTCTCCGTCACTCCCCTTCCATCCCAGACCACCGGACCCATATCTTCGTGAACACGTTCTTTCTTCTATGATATTTTTCAAAAGGACAGCTAGGCTAAAAATAATTACATTCTAAAAAAATAAATAAATAAATGTGGTGCCCTGTATTTTAGCCAAAATAGATCTGTTACATTTTACTGAATGATGAAAAATAATTGGTTACTCCGGGTGAAATTCTTTACACGCATGTGGTTTTTGCACTGCTATAAATTGTATGGAATTCCAGGGGAGGGCAGTATTGGTGCAAGTCGCACCCTACTCGGAGATAATTACTAGGTACCCATGTTAACAAAACTCTGAGGAGCATATTCACAAGAACGTGCGATAAACATCGCCAAAATAGGTTAACGCAAGTTCACATATCGCCGTCCATCGCGGGAAAATAACTCCGTGTCAACGTGGCATTCCCAACACGGCGGTAACATGCGATAGTGTCTTGATAACGCAGAAAATGACCGCGATGAACCCACCGGGACGGCGAAAGAAATCCAACAGAGAACGTGAAAAAAGGTGCGATGGGCCCAATCGCGATAAGACAATCAGCGAAAAGCAGCGCCAGGCCTGCAAATCACACACATCAGGCGGGAAAAACCACCATAAAAGCAGAAATAAAAACAAACTAAAACCGAACCACAGCGAGTCACAATGGAGGCGGCCGGAGCAGGCACAGAGGACGGCCAGAACCCCACAAGCCCCACGGAGGACCAGCCTGGGACCCCGGGGACAGGGAAGGGCAGTGACAAGAAGAAGAGGAAGACGATGTTCAGTCCGCAGGTAAACAGGATCCTGATCATGGAGGTGATAGAACACCATCAACAACTGTTCGTCACCTCCACTGTGTCATTGGCAACAAAAAATGCAACATGGCAGTCCATCGTGGACAAGGTGAATGCAGTCGGAGTGCTGAGGAGGACAATGGACGAGGTCAAGAGGCGCTGGAATGATGTGAAGCGCAAGACCAAGCAGAAACTCGCCAACAACCAGAAGGCAGCAATGCAGACTGGAGGTGGGAGTCCAGCGCCACAGGAGGAGCTGGATGAGATGGAGGAAATGGTGTCCACAGTCATCAGTGGGGAGACGGTGGCAGGAGTTGGGGGACCGGACACTGCTCAACATGACCCGACACAACTGCAACAGGGTGAGTAACCAGCAGGGCTTGGGGGGACGGGGGAGATGGGCACAATGGCACACATGCATAATCAAGCGGAGAACAGTGCACACCCACAATGACTCTGGATCATGTCCCTGATCCCCTTGGCACACTGCAGCACACATAGCAACAGCACGTAGGCCCCCGTCGACTATGTGCCCAGAGGAGGCCCGCCCACACATCACTTATCTCACAACCAACCCATGCACATGTGCTGACCCCAGCAAAGCTGCGGGTCCGTGAGCCACACTGACAATGCAAGTGGCACTGCATGACGATTAGCATGGCTACAGTCTGATCATCATGACATGGTGCACGCCACCACACTGAGGTGGCTGAGTGTGGACCACATCCTTAAAGGAGTAGGTCACACTCTGACACATCCACCTGCACAAACAACCCCTGACCTCAACAACACACCTGCGGACAAACCATGCCCCACAGCCCCAACCCCCACCAAGAGCCCAATTTACCCAAGAATGCAACATCTCAGCACTGTAAAAGCACAGAAGTGAAGGCACACCGCCTGAAAGGGATAAGGGCCAGCTACATCAGAGCTGCAGGGGCGACTCACCCAAAATGCGGCACACACACATGATATGCAGTGCATATCAACATTGAAAACAATGTGGTATGAACTGCAACACATTCACAACAGAACAGAGCACCCAAGTGGTGCCGCTTGTGTGTAGAAACTGGCCAATCACATTTGGCATAGCAGGGAAACATGGGATGAAAATGGACGAGTACAAACACACATCCGTGATGATGTCGGAATGTCCACTGTTCCGCATCAAGTAGGCAGCTCCTCCCAAACAGTAACAATGTACATTGTCATGCAGTCTGTATGTAAATGTGTACAATCCGTCAACATACATGTGTACACAATGTAAAACTGCATCTCCCCTTCACATTGCAGAGGGAGAACCAACACTTCCTGCAGAGCAGACCCAACCTCTCTTCACTGATGACAAAGAGGACCACACCACCATCGACCCCGACGCCCTCCAACAGCTCATGGACGCACTCAGGACCCCACGCCCAAGATCAGGGCAGCCCAGCTGCATCGAGGGAACCCCATCCCCTGCACAGACCACACAGCAGGAAGCACCTACCACCACGGCTGACTCCCAGGACACCCACGACCAACACATGGCCTTCCAACGCCGTGTGTTGGAGTGCCAGGAGAAGGTGGCTGATCAGGTGCGGGTGGGGTTCAACCGCATGGCAGCCAGACTTGATGCCATACATGGGTGTCTAATTCCCCTCAGGGACAACTTTCAGTCCCTAACGGACCCCCACAGTCCGCTCCATGCTCTCCAGCGATCCATGGCTGACATCGCTGGAGTCATGTTACTGAGACAAGAACAACTGTCCAGTCAGAGTTGCTCCAGTGAGGTCTGCCGGGAGTTGGGACAGATGCGGGGGCTCATGGAGACCATGGTGCGGATGGCGGCGGACAGGATGGCTGCCATGGCTGCACACCAGCGGGATGTGGCTGGGGCCTTCAATGCCCTGCAGCACATCGTCATGGCATTGCTGCCTCAAGGCCTAGCTCAGATGGGTGCTGCTGCAGCTTCTACATCCACATCTTCGCCCCCTGTTGTCTCAGTGCCTCACAGTGCGGCAGGCAATCCACCACCACCCACGTGTGAGGCACATGTGCCATCAGAGGACGAAGATGCGGGTGAACCAACCTTACTGGTAAGGAGGAGGCAGTAGCATCCATCTCCCCCATATGGCCTGTTTCTGCTTGGTTCTGCCCTTTTCATCATCACCTTCCACTGTCCCCCGATACACTCTACGACACTCACCTTGGCCACGACATGGACTGCCATGTTCCGTTTGGTTACCAATGACACAGTGATCACACTGCGGACTGAACTCTTCCTCTTCCGATGTACTTGTCATTCCCTGTAGGACTGTGGCTGGCCCTCCACGGGCCAATAATGTGAAGTGGGGTTTGCATGGCCCTGTACTGCTCCAGCTGCAACACTCCACTGGATGTGTAATAAACATTCAGAATCGCATAGATGTGCCATGCCTTTGATCATTCACGTATGTGCGTATGGTTGAATGTAGGGTGGGAGATTCCCCTAACGTCCATGTTGCTCATGTCGTGGAACTTGTGTGACAGGGTGAAACAGTGCCGATTGCGGTCCGGGTGGCGTAATCACTACAACAGGGACACACGCATCAGTAACTTCCATGTCCAGCACAGAACTGGAGCACATCCAGGGCCCCGGCTTCATTGTTCCCACCCCTACGCGGGCCTGCCATATGCCAGGCCGGTCCACTCCGCTTACGCATACAGGGGGGGACGACAACGCTAAGTGTCCCAGGTCGTCCCTGTAGTGATCTGCTGATCACTGGTCTAGTCGTCAGCATTCCACAGCCACTCCCTGAGGGCTCGTTCAGACCCACAACAAATCCATCCAGCACAGGCGTCATAGAACAGGTGACCCTGCCAATATAAGGGGCCTAGTAAGTCACATACCCCACTGCCAGTGTGGTAGTCCGGGGGGGGGGGGTCCTGGGGGGTGGGGGTCTTGGGTGTGGTGGCGGTGGGTGTTGTGGCCCTCTTGGAGCTCCGGGCTGCCTGATCAGTAGCTCCATGGCATCTGTTGGTCTTCAGGTGTGGCTCTGGGCTGGGCTCCCTTTTGTGGTGCAGGTTGTCGTCTGACTTAACACCAAGTAGGAGCAGGTGTTAGTTCCCTACGGCTAACGCGCCTTATCGCATGTTTTTGGTTCTTATCGCTGATCTGGCTGGTCGTAGGGAATGTTGTGTAGTGATGTTTCCGCGTTTTTTTGCACGGGAACGCCTACTCTGCATCTCATTCGTGTTAGTTGCCGGTGTCATCCGTGGCGATGTTTTTTGCGGCTGCTATCGCAGGTAGACTGGTGATATCGGCTGTTAGCACCAGCTTGTGAATGGTGCGATGGATTTATCACCACTTTGGCTGCGATAAAGTGCCGCTAACTCGGCGTTAAGTACTTGAGAATATGCCCCTGAGATGTGTACTAAAGGACAGCGTGTGGGGAATGTAGCTATGTACTGCTTATTTGTAGGAAATTATAGGGCATTATGCCAAATAGCCGGGTGTTTGGGGGCATAATACAGCACTGGGTATGCACAGGGGCGCCTGGTAACATTTAAAATTGGTAGGGCACTGCGAGTTGCTGAAAAACTTACAGAAATGCTGGCCCTCCATCCGGTGTCTCTCCTGTCTCGGGATCACGAGGGTGACAAGCAGGAAAGGGAAGGAAGATGGTTGACTTACAGCCAACATGAACCCAATCAATCCTCGAGCTCCTCTCATGCTGTTTTCAGCATAAGAGAAGCACCAGGATTGGTTGGAGCAGGCTAACCCAATGCTCATTTGAGGCTAGGGGCCGGTACCTGCAAGCCCCTGGCTGTTTCATACTGCTGGGATTTCTGCAGATTGAAGTGCGTTTATCAGGCTGGCTGTCCCAAGACTGCTGGCCAGTCCAACATGCGCACTCTACACTGGTAGTGGCAGCAGTCATCCTGCAATCAAAGGAATCAGCCCCGCCCCCACACTCATGGGCTGGCGGAACAGATGTAATAAACGTTTAAAATTTTATTAATCTGTGTTTACCTGCTGCGCTCGCAGTAGGTGGGGCTAAGCTCGTCAGCCCATTAAGAGGAATGCCCAAAAGGTATGCCCTGTTACCGTTCGGTGTGATATTTCCCGGTGTTTAGAATGGGTTTTACACTTTACCTCCTACTGAGCTTCAAAACTCAGAACCCTGCATTTTTTCACTGAACAAATTCCCCTCAGTCCTGGCAAAATTTTGCACTGAAAAAAAGAGGCTGTTGCTAAATTTGCAAACATCTTGAAATCCCGATTCAGGCACAAACTCTCATTTTATGCGTGCATGGGACTAATGGTTGATTCAGATCAAGTCCCTTAGTGGAGGACATTGTAGAGTGTCAGCTTTTTGAAAGGTTTATTTTAACTGCTCTCTACAGTCCCTCCAGCAGGAGTGTGCACGCAGTGGTAAGATTAAGAACAGAAAAACAATGTGAAAGGAAGCCTGAACAATATCAATCTCATTGCTCTAACTAGTCCTAAAGATCTGTCACTGCAATACAATTTACAAACACATTCTTGTTGTATTTCATAATATCATATACAAAATATCGTCTGATAGAAATATTGTATGAAAAATATAGTTTACAAAAATAATGGCCCATTAGGTGTAGATTTTCTCTTACTAATCCCAATAGGGAATTTTATTTTGTAAACGATATTCAGGACACAATATGTCTGCCAGACAATATCTTGGTGAGAATATTCTGGTACCATAGCACATAGACTGCACCCACACTACAATCTAGCACACCGAAAGCATTTCACTGATCCCTGCACCTGACATTCTTAACTCTATTTCTTTCAAATAAGTTGTATTTTGTTTGTTGCAGTCTTCTGAAATCTTCCCATTTTTATAACAAAAATAGCACACACTAATTACCAAAAACTATTTCATTGAATGATGCAACATGAAAGCAATTGTTAGTATGATTAAAGTTAAACAGTTTTTCAAAAATCAAAAATATCTTTGGGCTCATAAGTGCATGTCGCTAGCAGCTGCCATTAATTTACTTACCAAGCAATTTGTTGTTCCAAGTAAATCATGGGTCTACCAGAGTAGCAAAAACATAGAAAGAGTAAGAACGTACACCTGCTGCTTACCCTGCACAACAGTTTCCCGAATAAGATTTCCTAAATGAACAAGTTACTTACCTTTGGTATGCCTTTTCTGGTAGAGAATCTATCTATCCGGCTTTTGCGGCTTGGCGCGCGAGAGGTTTACCGGCGCACGTCAAGCGTGGACAGGACACCACGATACTGGTGTCTGGAGCCCAAAATTCCGAATGGAGTGAGTTTTACCCTTCAGTTAGGTTACCACTAGGATTGGCGGGACTTCGCGCTCGCATCCATGAAGTGTGGTAGGTAGGAGTCTCCTTTTCCACCACGACGTGTAGATAGTATAAATAATAGGTCCTGATGAAATGCAATGGATCAGTATTGACCACAATGCATTAAACATGTCGACCACACTGTGAGAGATGAGCTAAGCTCCACTGGACCATAGAGCCAGAGAGCGGCCACTCTGTTTGCTTTTAAGAAGGTGGATAACCACCTTAATAAAAAGTTTATTTGGATTATCCAACCTTTTTAACGTCACCCACCCACATCACATCTACACTGTTTTTTAGGGCCCTCACACCCACGCACCATACGGCAGGAACTAAAGATCTCCGCTAAAGAGCCCCTTTACGGGTGCCCGTCGGGTATTGCAGCGCCGACCCGACGAGGAGCAAGTCCAGATAATGAAGCATGACACCTAGCTTGCTGGGTGTGTGAGGACTCTAGTTCCGACAAGGAGGATTCCCTCCCCCTACCTCCTTAATACGTTGTCCGCCCTGGGGAACAGCATACTCTTCATGCAATGTAGAGAATCTATCTAAACACAGATCCCTCACCTTTTGAATACCTCGAGGCATCAGAATGGATCTGGAAACTTTTGCTTAGCAATCCCTTCCAGTGTTGACAGGGATGTCACACAATGTTATGTCAACTCCTGATGCTGTAACTAATAAGAAGGGGGACCCCTGACTCGATGGGGGCAGGTACGCAGGGGAAATAAGGAACACCAAATATGCAAGAAATAACCTGCCCCGTATGTTCAACACATGGCCCTATACAAGGATCCTACAGTTCATCCTCTATCTCTGGAGCAGATCAAGGAAAAAATGAACAATTATATCGAATTATACAAAATAAGTAGACATTTTATTAAATCCATAATCATTTCAACAATTAATAAATACACATCACAATAGTAACAATAATTGATAATCAGTAAGACACAGTTCAAAAAAGGCAAATATATACACCGTCCCACACACCTACTTAAAACAAAGCATTCATATCATCATACATTCCCAGACTTCATCAAATAGACTCACACATCATACACATCATTTTAACAAAAATACTACAAGTTAAAAATTGTGCATAAAGGCCACAAGATGGTAGGATGACAAAGAGAAATACAAGTCATCAGGGGTAGGGATGGGAGTAATCCAGCTGCCCCCACACGAATAACGCCAACGCGCGTTTCGGTGAGTTGCCCCAGCCGGGGCTACACCTTCATCAGGGCGAAAATGGACAATGAGTGGTGGGACAGAACACCTGCAAATATAAACAGGAAAGACATGTATAGTTTTTTTCCCATAGAACATATTCTTATATATACATATGTTACCCAAGCAATTTTTTAGAACAAATCAATACCACATCCTTGATGAGCTCCAGGAAGACTACAATAAAGCTAACTAGTGAATATTACAACTGGAATAGAAGGCAAACATAAAACATAGACATGCATCAGCAGATACTTATTATATTGCAATCCATAAGGAAAATCCTCAAATACATAGACCCTCTCATCATCGAAAGATCCGACTACTACACAAAGAACAGACATAAATAATGAACAAAATGTGAGTACCAACAATTTAAAGAAACAACCACCAATAGAGACAGCAACCCAAAGATAAATTAAATTAAAATTCGCGACCAACCACCAAGTGATAGGGGAGGGATTTGAGTATGCTCTTTGAATGCCTACCCGTAGTTCTGCCCTCCAGATGTATTCCGTATAATTTCCTAAGGCCGAGGGCGTAGGAAAAAGGGCCAGCAACAAAGGCTTCTCCGAAACGTTCTACAGAGGAAATATAGCATACAAAATAAAGTACCCTAAAAGGAATGCCGACAGGGAACAACCCTGTAGATAATGATCTAGGGCATTGGTCTAAGGAAACAACTCAAGAGACCTACCAAAATTCAAATAAAAAAGGTCACAATGGGATTCTTCTTCCGTAGGGTTTAGGAGGATCCTTATATGTAGGCCACACACAAAGTGATCTCATTCATCAAGATAGACCCAACCCCTTGCCGCGATTTCACATTGTTCAGATTAATTCTGTAGTCTGTTTAAACGTAATATCATCTGACGCGGGTCTGGAAAGCATAAAAAGGGGGATACGATTATCAGATAATCAGTCAAATCCCAGAAATGGAGAAATAAAGAATAAACAGCCCCGAAACAGTTACATAAAAAAGATCCGCGGGCATTAAACTAAACTAAAAATAGTTACCCCCAGTCTTAACTCTACACGGTAAAAAGATCTAAACTATAAACGGGAAATACAGTAAGAATAAGTATGCCCGTACGCAGTGGAGCAGATGAGTATAGCTCTCACTCAATATCTTTCTATCACCATGAAGACCCCGACAGACAAATAAACAAACCAACCAACGCCCCACCAAGAGATAACCCACTTACCGATAACTCCGTTTTTATGGCGAAAGACAAGGGGGGGGGGAAATACGAGGAAACGGGGGGACCCAACGGCACACCTCCTCGTTCTCACAGCGTGTCCGTGAACGCGTGTGGTCCTCGGAGAGAAAAAACAGCCAGCTATATACCGTGCTCATATCAGAATAAAGGTAGACAGGTGGGTGGAAACAAAATTGAAAAATGAAAGCGGACTACCGCAGGTCTACAGGAAATGACCAGTAACACGGCGGCCATCTTAGAGATGCTGCAGACACAACACAGAGACTAAAACCATTAGACAGGCTGCACATCTACACGTCTCGAGGAACAATGTAAACCTAGTAGACGCCTCATACACAATTAAACAACCCAAAAATATAATAGACAAAGTGTGATGAGAGACCAACAATTAAAAAGACCAAAAAACAAAATAAAAAATAAATCAGAAAACAGTTTCAGCAACCAAAGAATCAAAAACCACCCAACCCCCTCCTGGGAGTAGACCCGAGGGGTCACTTAGATAATAGCATTCTCCCATGGGCAATGATCATTCAATCCCTTTTTCACAGCATTGAGGAGATAGATCCAAAAGACCTCTCTTTCTTACGTATAGCCACAGGATCTTGACCAGGGTATGTCTGGATCCTTTACAATATCGACCACTTCAGATCACTTTCTAAGTGATTTTTGTCAAGCCAATGGGTAACAAGAGGGGCTGAGGTCTTCTTAATCCGTATGTTGGATTTATGTTCTCCTATTCTAGTTCGACACTCACGACCAGTTTCCCCAACATACCATAAGCCACACGGGCAAAAGATAATATAGACAATATTGGAGGTACGACAATTAGTCATTCTGGTGAGGGAAATAGTTCGCTCAAGAGTCTGTATAGTGTCGCCAACTAAAGCATCGGGGCAAGCCTGGCATTTGCCACATCGATAGTTGCCCTTAATAGGGCCAGAATCAACTATCGCTTTCTGTACCAACGCAGGGGGATCCTGTAGTTTCCCTTTCACAAGATAGTTCCTCAAATTTTTATTTCTCTTAAAGGCAAAAATAGGTTTGGGGAGATGTTCTTCATCATTACCCAAGTTCAGGAGGTGCCAACATGAGTTAATGGCCTGTCTTAATTTGTGGTTCAAATTAGAGTGTCTAGTTATACAGACCAGTTCTTTAAGGGGTTCCTTCTCCCTAGGCACAAACATAGTCTCACGATTAAAATATCTGGCACGCTTGAATGAATCCTTAATTAGTTTGTTAGGATAACCACGATGTAGGAGTTTATCTTTCAGTATGTCAGATTGAGTGAGGAAATCTTTCATATCAGAACAGTTCCTTCGAATCCGAAGGAACTGACTGAAAGGGATACTATCCCTTTGGCAGCGGGGGTGGAAGCTGCCATACTGTAACAAGGTATTCCTTGCCGTGGGTTTGGTAAAAAGAGACACATGTATCCTATTCTGTCTGTGTTCCACCCAGATGTCAAGAAACTCCACTTTACAGTTGCTGGAGTGGGCAGTAAATTTCAAATTGCAATCAGCCGCATTGATCCATAATATGAACTCATTCAATGAGTCCTGGTCCCCCTTCCATATAAAGAAGATGTCATCAATGAAACGAGACCAAGCTCGAACATTTTCATGGAAGGGGGCCATCTCGTTGTATATGTGAACCCGTTCAAAGTTTCCCATATACAAACAGGCAATACTCGGGGCACACGCGGCCCCCATACTGACTCCCTGGGTTTGCTGGAAATAACAGTTATTAAATACAAAGTAGTTTTCATAGAGGGCTACCTCAAGACATTGGATGATAAAGGGGGCATTGGTGAACATAGGTTCAGATGACAAAATGTCCTCCATAACACTTAATGCTCCCCTTTGGGGTATATTGGTGTATAGAGACTCAAGGTCCAAGGTGACCAAGAGTTCTCTATCATCCAGATATGGTATCCCCTCAATTTTGGCAATCAAGTGGCCAGTATCCTTTACAAAAGATTCTAAGTTGTTGACCAATGGTTTCAAAAAACGGTCAATATATTTACAGAGGGGCTCCGTCGCAGATCCAATGGTAGACACTATGGGTCTTAGAGGAGGGTCATGCACATCTTTATGTGTCTTTGGGATCCCATAAATAATGGGCATCCGGGTAAAGCTAGGAGTCAAAAATTCCGCCTCCTTAGAACAAATATATCCCATATCAACCGCCCGTTCAACCATGTTAAGGATACGGCGTTTTAGAGCAGGTTCAGGATTCCTCATAATTCTCTTATAAAATTCAGTTGACGATAGAAGGAGATTCATTTTCTCCACATAGGCAGGGGTATCAAAAATGACGATACCCCCACCTTTGTCACAAGGCTTGATGGTTAGATGTTTATTCTCCTTCAAAGAAGCCAAGGTGGTAGCTTCATCACTAGAAAGGTTATCAAGGGGTTTAGGCACATATTTGATACTCTTTTCAATTTTCAAGATAACCGCTTTTTCAAAAATGCCCACCTCGGGTCCAATTGTATCCAGCGTGGGAGTAAAATCAGACGGCGGCTTTAGGCCTGAGATATTATCAGGTGTATCAGGCAAAGACCTGGTGCCCCAAAAATGTTTTAATCTGATTTTACGGAAAAACAAGTGCAGATCCTTCAAGAACTCAAATTTACTAAAGTTAGTAGAGGGGACAAAAGATAAGCCCCTCGATAACAAACAAACCGTTCCAGGATCCATTTCCGTCTTAGAGAGATTAAATACAGGGATGTTCTTTACGTTCTCCAATATTGATGATGTCTTGTTTGGACATACATTTGGGGTTGACCCTGACCTTGATGGTAATTCCTCTGTTGGGGGGCCCGGGTCCTTGGGCGGAAATTCCCTCTGCGGTTGCCTAAAAAACGATTCGGTACAGCTGATCTTTCAAATGGTTCTGGTCGGGCCTGAAAGTTGGAATTATAATTGGGATCGTAGTTAGAATCGTAATTGCTGGCCCCCTCACCATCCGAATCAGTGGTATCGGAAAAGGTGGTAATCCATCGATTCCCCCATCTAGGAGCACCACCACGGGCATTGGAGTCATCCGAACTATTGTAAAAGTTCGTAGTCAGATAAGGATAAGCCCGTTCCTGACTAAATAAATGGATATCCTTTTTAAATTTGTCAGTCTTTCGTTTCAACAAATAGTCCGAAAAGGAATCAAGTTCTAAGGCTATTTCTTCCAATTTCTTTTTGCCCATTTCGACCGAATTATCTTGCTTAAGTTTTTCCTCAAGAGCCTCGATTTCTTTATTCAAGATGGCCAGGACCTCCCTGGCCGTTTCGATAATGAGCATCATCCAGTCTCTGGAGCAACGGTTGGATATCAACGCCCATCTCTCCAGAAACTGGCGGATCTCAACAAATAACCCGGGAATATTACGGACCCTCAGTCCTATGGGTATGGTACCAGCCTTTAAATAATCTAACATAAACTGAGCATGTAGTTCAGTGCGCTTGGATTTTTTCTTTAGACTGAGGAGTTTAATCCACTCACCCTCCAGTCCCTTAGAGAGGGTAAATTGTTTGTCACTACCTCCAGCAAGACCAATCATTTTGGCAAAATCTTCATCAGAGAATCCATAAGTTTTAATAACCTCCATAACTAAAACAACCAAGGTAATATAAAAAATAATAAGGACTAACAAATATATCAAACTTAGAGACAATGTGTTTATAGAGTAGACAAATTGTCAGAGACGACAACAATCAAAAAGGTATTTTTTACAAAACAACAATGACGAGCCAATCACCCGGATACCCAAGTGCAGATAGACCTACCAACAACAATCATAAGAAAAGCACAGCTATTCCAGTACTAACACACAGAACCCCCACAGCACAAGGCTGTGGAGCAAAAACTAATAAGAAGGGGGACCCCTGACTCGATGGGGGCAGGTACGCAGGGGAAATAAGGAACACCAAATATGCAAGAAATAACCTGCCCTGTATGTTCAACACATGGCCCTATACAAGGATCCTACAGTTCATCCTCTATCTCTGGAGCAGATCAAGGAAAAAATGAACAATTATATCGAATTATACAAAATAAGTAGAAATTTTATTAAATCCATAATCATTTCAACAATTAATAAATACACATCACAATAGTAACAATAATTGATAATCAGTAAGACACAGTTCAAAAAAGGCAAATATATACACCGTCCCACACACCTACTTAAAACAAAGCATTCATATCATCATACATTCCCAGACTTCATCAAATAGACTCACACATCATACACATCATTTTAACAAAAATACTACAAGTTAAAAATTGTGCATAAAGGCCACAAGATGGTAGGATGACAAAGAGAAATACAAGTCATCAGGGGTAGGGATGGGAGTAATCCAGCTGCCCCCACACGAATAACGCCAACGCGCGTTCGGTGAGTTGCCCCAGCCGGGGCTACACCTTCATCAGGGCGAAAATGGACAATGAGTGGTGGGACAGAACACCTGCAAATATAAACAGGAAAGACATGTATAGTTTTTTTCCCATAGAACATATTCTTATATATACATATGTTACCCAAGCAATATTTTTAGAACAAATCAATACCACATCCTTGATGAGCTCCAGGAAGACTACAATAAAGCTAACTAGTGAATATTACAACTGGAATAGAAGGCAAACATAAAACATAGACATGCATCAGCAGATACTTATTATATTGCAATCCATAAGGAAAATCCTCAAATACATAGACCCTCTCATCATCGAAAGATCCGACTACTACACAAAGAACAGACATAAATAATGAACAAAATGTGAGTACCAACAATTTAAAGAAACAACCACCAATAGAGACAGCAACCCAAAGATAAATTAAATTAAAATTCGCGACCAACCACCAAGTGATAGGGGAGGGATTTCAGTATGCTCTTTGAATGCCTACCCGTAGTTCTGCCCTCCAGATGTATTCCGTATAATTTCCTAAGGCCGAGGGCGTAGGGAAAAGGGCCAGCAACAAAGGCTTCTCCGAAACGTTCTACAGAGGAAATATAGCATACAAAATAAAGTACCCTAAAAGGAATGCCGACAGGGAACAACCCTGTAGATAATGATCTAGGGCATTGGTCTAAGGAAACAACTCAAGAGACCTACCAAAATTCAAATAAAAAAGGTCACGATGGGATTCTTCTTCCGTAGGGTTTAGGAGGATCCTTATATGTAGGCCACACACAAAGTGATCTCATTCATCAAGATAGACCCAACCCCTTGCCGCGATTTCACATTGTTCAGATTAATTCTGTAGTCTGTTTAAACGTAATATCATCTGACGCGGGTCTGGAAAGCATAAAAAAGGGGTATACGATTATCAGATAATCAGTCAAATCCCAGAAATGGAGAAATAAAGAATAAACAGCCCCGAAACAGTTACATAAAAAAGATCCGCGGGCATTAAACTAAACTAAAAATAGTTACCCCCAGTCTTAACTCTACACAGTAAAAAGATCTAAACTATAAACGGGAAATACAGTAAGAATAAGTATGTCCGTACGCAGTGGAGCAGATGAGTATAGCTCTCATTCAATATCTTTCTATCACCATGAAGACCCCGACAGACAAATAAACAAACCAACCAACGCCCCACCAAGAGATAACCCACTTACCGATAACTCCGTTTTTATGGCGAAAGACAAGGGGGGGGAAATCTGATCTGCTCCAGAGATAGAGGATGAACTGTAGGATCCTTGTATAGGGCCATGTGTTGAACATACGGGGCAGGTTATTTCTTGCATATTTGGAACTCCTGATGCTGTGTCTCGTGCGGATAAGACGGCGGTGCAGTTTCTTTCTGTACTCCGTTCATGCCAACTGATATGGGGCCTTAAGAAACCATCTTTAAAAATTAGTGTGCAGAGTTTAAGTATTGGAATCTTACTACTGATAGATTGTTATGAGACCACTCCACAGAATGAGAGGTGGTAGGGCAGGTGTGGAATCTGAGTTTAGATAGAGTTTCTACCAGAAAAGGCGTTACCAAAGATAAGTAACTTGTTCTTCTGATCAAGACTTCTAATTGCAGATTTCTCACCTTATAATGAGAATAGATACTAAAGCCTTACCTCCCGAGTGGTGGGTCTGTGGAATTGCTCAAACCAGATAATGCTGCAGGACAGATTGGGCAAAGTGCCTGTACTGCTGGACCTGATTGTCCAGGTAATAGTGCTTGCAAGGTAGTAGCCAGAAAATTAAAATAGCACCCACTTTGAACCAAAGCTCTTATGGCACCAAGAGCAAGTCATCGCGACCCTCCCCAGAAGATCCTGCTTATTTCTTTCATCCACGCATCTATCCATTCATCCTTTCATCCTTCCATCCATCCACTGATATCCACCATTTCACCTTCACATTCTGTCATCCATTCAATCTTTCATCCATCATTCAGTCTGTCACCATTCCGTCCATCAATCTATATCCAAAACCTATCCATCTTCAAACCTATTCATCAAACCAGTCCATCCATCCTTCGATTTACCCTTTCACTCAGACACCCATTCTTTCACTTAGCCACCCCTTTACCCTTCCATTCATCGTCCATCCTTTCAATCATCCATCCTTTTGCTCACCCACCTACCCTTTCACTCCATCCATCCACCCTTTCACTCCATTTATCCATCCTCTCTTTCACTCACTCATCCATCGATCCATACACCCTTTTACTCAGCCATCCATCCTTTCACACATTCATCCATCCTTTGACCCATTCATATATCCACTCTTCCATCCATCCATTTATCCTTTCACTCATCCATCCATCCTTTCACTCACTCATCATCCATACTCCCTTTCACTCATCTGTCTATTCATTCACCTTTTCACTCATCCATCATCCACCCTTTCCACTGCCATCCATCTACCCACCCTTTCACTCATCCATTCTTCCATCCATCCTTTCTCTCATCCATCCATATTTTCGCTCATCCATCCACCCTTTGCCCCATCCATCCACTCATCCATCCATTTACCCTTTGAATTATCCATTCATCTTTTCACTCACTCACCATACATTCATCCTTTCCCTCCTCCCTCCATCCATTCACCCTTTCACTCAACCATCCACCCACCCTTGCTTCCAGCCATCCATTTTGCCTCCCTTTCACTCATCCATCCATTCTTTCACTCATCCATCCATCCTTTGGCTCATCCATCCACCCTTTTACTCCATTCAGCCTTCCCCTCCATACATCCATCCACTCATCCATCCGTTTTCCTTTTACTCATCCTCCATCCATTCATCCTTTCACTCATCCATATATCCTTTCATTCATCCACCCATCCATCCTTTCACTCATCCATCCATCCACCCTTCGTCCCTTTCACACATCCATCCATGCGTTCATTCATGCATGCATCTATCTATCCACCCTTTCACTCATTCACCCATCCATCCACCCTTTCACTCACTCACCCATCCATCAAACACAAATCCATCCTTTCACTCACTCACCCTCCCACCCTTTCACATTAATTATGCTCCTTTGTCTGCCGAGTGCAGACAGAAGAGGCTCATCAAGAACCCCACCCCTGCTGTAGTTGCTAAAGTGTGGGGGGTTGGCAACATGACTGAGTGCTTGGTGAACATGTGTGGGGACAACCACATAGCAGCCTTGCAAATATCCATGACCAACACACTGCCCCTCCCCAGCGCCATGGCAGCAGCCTTTGCTCTAGTTTAGTGAGCATGTAAACCTTCTGGAGGCTGCTTTTTGGATAACCCATAACAGATCTAAGAACATAATACAATACATCTAGAGATGGTTCTCTTTTTACCTGCTCTCCCCTTTTTAGCTCCAGAGACACCAATAAAAAGTTGTTCATCTTGTTGAAATTCCTTGTCTCTCTGTAGGTAAAATCTGAGAGCCCTTTTAGGATCAAGGCAATGTAGTTGCTCTCCCTCGTTAGAGGATGAGGCTTGCATAAAAGGATGACAAAGTGATGAACTGTCATACATGAAATGGTGTAACTACCTTAGAAAGGAATGCTGCACTCCTTCAAAGGACCAACTTATTGAGAAAAAAAGAAACATAAGGAGAAATCAACGAGAAAACCTGAAGTCTATTCACTCACCTAGCAGATGTAATGGTAGAGTCAGCAACCGTGAAGAACAATTGTGCATAGGCTCAAAGGGCAAGCACATTAGGAATGTAAAACTAAATTCCAATCTCACTGTGGCATTACAAATGTGACTGGAGAAAACATATGGATCAACCCCTTCAAGAAACGCATCACAACATGTGATTTAAAGAGATATGGTTGATCCGGGAAATGTAAAAAGGCCGATAAGGAACCTTTAACTGTGGCCACAGTAAGGTCTTCCTGGGCCAATGACAAACAGAATAAGAGACTATCTGAAAGGGAAGCTTACAAGGGTTAGATATGACAGGAAGAACACCACACCACAAACTTCTCCTAGCATCGACCATAAACAGTTTTTGTGGAATGAGGCCTGGCTGACAGGAACACACCAACCATTTCAGGAGGTAGATTATATTAAATCAGATTTTGCCACTCAATCTCCATGCATGGATGTGTTAGTTGCATAAATTCAGGTGCAGAACACGACCTTGGTACTGCGAGAAGAGATCCTCTTGTAGAGCAGTCACACTGGAGGACCGATGCTCATAGCC
Source organism: Calotriton arnoldi (assembly GCA_963921515.1). Classification (NCBI taxonomy): domain Eukaryota; kingdom Metazoa; phylum Chordata; class Amphibia; order Caudata; family Salamandridae; genus Calotriton; species Calotriton arnoldi. The sequence continues at coordinate 1,116,975 of CAWUFW010002165.1, forward strand.
AGAAGTTCCAGGTACAACACTCTCCCCGTCCAGTCTGGAGCCACTAAGATGGCTTGAGCCTGCTCCCTCTTGATCCTCTTGAGTACACTGGGCAGGAAAGGTAAAGGTGGAAAGTCATATAGGGGTCCCGAACCTAACTGTAGGCGAAGAGTGTATCCGAGGGATGACTGTCTTAGGAACTCAAACTCACAGACCTCTGGACACTATGAATTCTCTTTGATGGCGAATAAATTGAGCCAGGTTTCTCCCTATTGGTGGAAGATGCCCTCAACACCTCTGAGTGTAAATGCCATTCGTGATCCACTAGACAATTCTGGCTGAGTTCAACCGCTCCGACATTTAAAGATCCGGCCAGTTGTTGTTCGATCAGAGATGTGCCCTGATCGGTCAGTCACTTCCAAAGGCGTAAAGCTTCTAAGCACAGAACCCACAACCCAATCTACCCTGTTTGTTGCAATACCACATGTCAGTTGTTGTCTGTGAGTACCTGTACTCGTTCCCCGTTGATCTTCAGAAGGAAAGTTTTTAGAACCAACTGAATCAATCGAAGCTCCAACCGATTTAAGTGAAGCTGAAGTTCGGCTGGGGACCAGAGTCCTCTGATCTCCATCTCTCCCAGCTGACCTCTACATCCCAGTAATGATGCATCCATCACAATAGTCAGTTCCTGATGGGTTAGAGAAATAGGTCTGTTGCCGGTCCAATTGTAGTTGTGTTGCCTCCACTGGAGGTCCTTTGGAGTCTCCTCTGACAACTGAAAGGATCTAGCAAATTTAGTTGGTGCTGAGCCCACAGAGATGTCAACTTCCACTGCAGAGCCCACATGTGCCAACTGGTGTGGGTCGTGAAGTAGGATGCAGGAGATAAAGAGACCCAGAAGCCTCAAAATCACTCTCACTGAGACCCAGGCTGCAGGCTAAAACATCAGGATCATAGTCTCAATGCACTGGACTTTAGGAGGCAAAGGGATGGCCCAAAACAGCACCGTATCTAGGATAGCTCTGATGAAAGGGAGTCTTTGCTAAGGCATCAGGCGTGGATTCAGCATATTGATGGAAAAACCCAGCAATGTGAACAGGTCGGCCATCTTCTGAAGATGGTCCACTACTGTTTGAGGCAAGCTCGCCTTCAGCAACCATTCATCGAGGGAAGGGAAGAATGGTATCCCCTAACTTCCACAGATGGGCCGCAACCACCACCATCACCTATGTGAACACCCAAGGTGCACTGGTCAGCCTAAATGGGAGTACTGAAAACTGGAAATGTTCTTGTCCCACCTGAAACCACAAGTAGCGTCTGTGAGATTGTAGGATGGGGATGTGAAAACCACCATCCAGTCTTCTGGATACTGGACAGATGGAACTTGGGACAGAGTGAGCATTTTGAAATTGTCTTTTCTCAACACAAAGTTCAGGGGGCAAAGATCTAAGGTGGGACGAAGACCCCCGTCCTTATGTATTAGAAAATAACAGGAGTAACAACCAGTTCCAGTTTCTGAAATCAGAACTCTCACTATTGCTCCCTTGGTCAAGAGTGCCTAAACTTCTCCTTGGAGAATTGACAAGTAGTATTCTGGAAGATGTTGTGGTGGTGGTGGGACGTCTGGGGAAAAGAACATAACTACGATCTGGAGCTCCCATTGGTCCATTGCAATCCTCCATCTCTGGAGGTAGTATGTGATTCAACCTCCTACTGGGCAATCGTGGGATGTCAAGGTTAACTTAGAGGGATTTTGAAGTGGCTGCAGAAGCAGGGGTTGGTGTTTGGGCAGAATGCTGCACCTGGCATCCTAAACGTGGTGACTTGCTCCATGATCACGTCCTCTGAAAAACTGGGTGGCCTGCTGAGGCCAATATCACTTCTGTCTCTGAAGGTATCCCTTCAAAAGCCTCGATGTTGCTGCTGGGGCAGCTGGTGAGCTGGAGGTGCTAAACCTAGGAATTGGGCAGTGGGCTTACTCTTCATAAAACTTACAAGGGCTATGCCTGCCTTCTCCCTGAATAATATGGAATTGCCAAAGGTCATGTCCATCAATGAATGTTGAACATCCGTGGAAAACCCAGTAGAACGGATCCATGCATGGAGCTAATAACTATACTTGTTTCCAATGCTCTTCCCAAATAATCGGTTGTAGGGTTGACTTAATAGAACATTTTGCAGCATCCTGTCCCTCAGCAACAAAAATTTGTAATATTTTGTGAGTTTCCTCCAGAACAGCAGCCAACACATCTGATACTCTGTCCCATAAAGCAATATCTTCCTAACAGATAGGAATTATTGACCGATCTTAGGGCCAAACTAGCCAAAGAGAATACCTTCTTAGCATAGGACTCAACTATCTTAGATTCCACGCCAGGAGGAGTAGTAAGGAAGGCATTGGGGTTAGTTCAGCTAGTTGAAGCTTGCACTATAAGGCTTTCTAGTGTCAGTGCTGAAGAAGGAAATTCAGATCCCCTGAGGCCAGCCAGTGCCTTCTAGTAATATGACGATTTTCTGACAGGCTAGATCCTGGCTTAGCCCAGGTGCCCATTAACACATTTGTCAATGCCTCATTGAAAGGCAATAAAGGCTCCTGTGATGAACAGCCATCTCAACCTGATCCATAGAAAGTCAGAATGGAAACACCGCCGTAGACAGTCCTGTGACAACTTTACCTAGAGGTGCTAGGTGCATCATGCGACCCTGAATGGTGTGACTGCATTGACACAGGCAAGCTATGTTTTGATTTTTTTAAGTTTCTTATAGCTCCGTTTGGACTTACTTGACTTTGGAGAAGTCTGATCTCGTGAACAACCGCGAGAAAGAGAACAAGTTCTCACTCTTTACCATGACCGGGACCGTCGCATTGTGGATGTTGACAGAGAATGAGTCTTTGACTTCCTCATCTCTGCTACCGCAAGTTTCATCTTGCAGTCTAAGATAGCTTTCTTATTTATCTTGGCACATGACGAACACGATTGTGGCAGGAACAAGACACCAAAAACAAATATCTTGTGGATCTATCACCGACACCTCTGTCAGTAACAAGCCATACACAGCTTAAAACCTAATGGCTTAGGTGACATTCTACAAACAAAAAAGCACAATTTAAGGGAAATTGACAAAAGACAGTTAAAGCTCCAGATTCGAGATTGTTGACACAGAAAGAAAGGAACTGATTCCATGCGCAAGCAGGTGACGTATGTATACTAGCTCTAACGTCCTATCCGCACAAGACAGAGCGGCAAGAGATGACACAACGTCATGCGGCCCACCTGCTGACGCTGGAGGGGATTGCTATGCAAAAGGTTCTTGTTAGACCTGGCTTTTCCAGCGGGTTTATACCCAGACTTTTTGCTTTTGGGCCTCCTGTTTTTGTTGCTTTTAGGACTCTGGGCACTTTACCACTGCTGATCAGTGCTAAAGTGCATATGCTGTCAGTGTAAATTGTTATGGATTGGTGTTTCCATAATTGGCTTGTTTGACTTACTACTAAGTGCCTAGTACCGTGCATTGTGTGTGCCAAGGGCTTGTAAGTCAAATGCTGCTAGTTGGCATGCAGCACTGATTGTGCCACCCACACAAGCAGGCTTTAAAAGGGTTCTCAGACCTGCCATTGCAGTGTCTGCACGCAGTTTTTACTGCCATGTCAACCTGGCAAGGGCACCCACTTGCCAGGCCCTAACCTTCCCTTTTATTACATGTGAGTCACCCCATAAGGTAGGCCCAAGGCACCCCTGTGGGCAGGGTGCAGTGTATGTGAAAGGTAGGACATGTCCTGGTGTGTGTGATATGTCCTGATAGTGAAATACAGGATATTTAGTTCTTCACTATTGAAAGGCTATCTGTCCCATGGGATAGAATGGGAGTTTATTCATAACATCTTATAAGTATAACTGCTCATTAGGACAAGGTAGGAAGATGGAGTTTAGTATGCCTGAACTCAGAATATAAAAATGCATCTTTTAGTAAAGGTGATTTTTATATTGTGTGTTTTAAAATACCACTTTTAGAAAGTGGGTATTTTCTTGCTTAGCCATCCTGTGTGCTGATCTTCGAAGTCCGAGATCACAGCACCTATTCTGAGGCAGGCCCTGCTGGACGACTGCAAGAACTGATGCATCGTGGGACCACGGCTGGAGAGATCCATGCAGCGCCATTGCTACCGCCTCGAGAACCGACGCATCCCCGAATCGTCACGCATCGCACCGGGGCATCAAGTCTACAACAACCCCGGGACCGCAGTAAGAAACTGACTCATCACCTCCCCGCACAGTAAGAAACCAACGCATCACCTCCTCTTCAGTAAGGAACTGACGCATCACCTCCCATGCATGGCAGCAAGCAACCAACGCATCACCTCCCTTGGAGCAAGGAACCGATGCATCACCTTCAGTGCCTGTAAGGAACCGATGCATCACCTTCCCTGTGGCTGTTTCTGTTTATGATTTTGATGCATCCAAGGTATTTTGTGTTGAACGAGTCGCATCTATTTTTTGCTATGGACAGAACTGTTTTTACCTTTTAAAAGTCATACCTTGATAACTGTATGTTGGATTTTTGTCGTTTTGGTCTTGTTTGGTTTAGACAAAGATTACTTATTTTTCTAAACTGGTGTGGTGTCCATTTGTAGTATTTTCACAGTATCACTGTATGCGTGCACAAATACTTTACACACTGCCTCTGAGATAAGCCTGCCTGCTTGTGCCAAGCTGCCTAAGGGGTGAGCAGGGGTTGTCTAAGGGCTTAACTCCCTTACCCTGACTAGAAGCAATGGTCCCTACTTGGACAAAGGTGCAAACCATTGCCAACTAGAGACCCCCATTTCTAACATTGGTGGCAGCGGTGGGATTCAAACCCATGCCTCCAAAGAGACTAATTTCTAACCGTTCTGGATCCAGTCTGATGCCTGGAGGTATTAAAAAAAAGGGCATCTGCAGTTAGAAGTCTCTATCAGAAACTATTGTTGAGTAACTTATTGAAGTATATAGATTTTAATCATCACTCATAGACAAAGATATGCAAACCTTTCCTACCATAAAGATAGGAAATATGAAATATGAAATGCTTAACATTTATACGACCTGTGTTTTCAGTTGTTTTCAGAAATGTATGTTTTCTAATAGTCTGAGTCCAGTGATAAGGACTTTCCAGATTTTAGAGCCTGATATAATGTTGCCCTGCAATCCGCCTCCCTCAATATTTTTAAAGTTCTTGATAGTGAGAAGGCAGAGGAAATAGGAACATGGTATCCATTTGGAACTAAGGCAATTATATGTTTCTTTCAGGTCATGAGATTTTTTTGCTTTTCTAAATAAGATGCCCTAATTGCAAAGGGTGAGCCCTTGTTCCCTGTGTCATGGGAGGCTGCTCCTCACTAACAAGGTGCAAAAAGGCTAAGATCGATCTGAGGTTGCTTGTGCTTCTGTCAAGAGGGGACCTGGTACGACAGTTTCCACTTGACTGTCCTTGTTGGGAAAGGATCAAGTATGATTTGAATTAGGTTGGTCTCTGTCTGGAGTAGTATAGTGGACAAAAAAGATGGACTAAAATACGGCTCAGCATAATTGCCAGTGGCCAACATTAATTCAAGCATTGTGTTCATCATTTTTTCCCCAGGGTTGATGTTGAGACCTTTTTGGACTAATAACAATGTTATCTTCAAATGCTTGATACTAGCCATTTCAATGATCATACATGAGGCTTTGTGTTATGACTTTTTAAACTCTGATGATTCATTTAATTGACAGGCTTTGACAGAGGTGATTGTAGAAATAATTTTGGGTCTGAGGATGATTCTGCCAATAGCACATTGTTTAGGTAGGTTTGGACTCTTTAGATGAGATTGATGCAGTTGTGTCAGGTTTGTAATTATGAATTAAATTTGGGACTTCATAAGTAAAGTAAATTTGAGAAGGGCTTCAGGGGGTTCTATTTAATGTTGGCAGCTGTATGCTTGTTATATTCAAGATTTTTATTAAGTGTTTGGCCAAACTAAATGTAATAGATTGTTGACATAAATATCTTGGAGTAGTATCTTGTGCCCATGAGGAGCAGGATCGGTACTGATTTGGATAAAGTAGACCTTGTCTAGAGTGGCTTGCTGAACAAATAATGAAGGACTGGAATGCGGCCCAAGTGATTGCCAGTGGTTGAGAGTAATTCAAGCATTCAATCCATCACCTTGTTGTTGTTACAGTTCATGCCCTAAGTGTGATGGGTAAGCCCAGATGTGAGTCTCGTGCTCACTATGCCACTGGACTCAAGCTACGCCCTACTGATGAGCCCCAATTAGGGCGAAACCAGTCTTGGTTTGCTCGGGATATCTTCTTGAGGGGGCTTTCCATGGCAGTTTGGAACAAACTGTTTTCATTAGGAGAAGGGTCGTTACTGATTTGCATAAGGTGGACCTTTTTCTAGATTGGCATGCTGGATGAAAAATGTTGCAATGGAATGTGGCACGAGTGATGGCCAGTGGGTGAGATTAATTCAAGTATTCCATACAACAACTTGTTTTTGTTGCACTTTTTGTGAATGCACCACTCAAGCTCTGAGACATTCCGCTTGCTGCTCCTTTTTTCAGGGTTTTTTTCTGCAGTTCTCTGCTATTGTTACCATGGGCTTTTGCCATTAAACTACTGGTTGCTTGTGATGTGTCCCACCTCACTTTTCCAAGGAGTGGGAAAAGACAGTGTGAATGAATGGGTGCAAAGAGAGTTCTTGTAGGTAATCTGGACATTACATCCTGATCTTTTTACTAGAGTCAGTATTTTGGGAAAAAGGGGGGCACGAACCAACCAACTAACCTTTAAGACCATAAAAATTGGATGATAAATATTTATTGATGCATAAACCATTGCTCAAACAGTACAAATGACAGACAAACTGTGAGGGGCCAAATATTCATCACCTATTCTGTGCTGGTAGTGGGTTGAGGATGTGCAACACCAATGCCCACCTCTGACCTTCTGCTTATGGGGCAGACGTGCTTCTAATAGACCATAACTCTTGTGGTACGGCTATATGTGACAGGGATATTAGTCATCGGGGAATCTGTAAGTCATAGAGAAGACTGACCTCACCTGGCTTCTTAAGGTAGATGTTCAAAATATGTCCCGTCTAACATGAAACACAATTCACAAAGAGACTTTCATGCTATTCGAGATTAGGGGCCAGATGTACGACCCTATTTTGCATGCGCAAATGGGTTTGCGACCCGTTTGCGCATGCAAAATACTATTGGGCCATGTACAAATCCTATTTAGCGAGTCGCAATTTATTTGCGACTCGCTAAATAGGATTTGCGACTCGCTATTAGGAAGGGGTGTTCTAATGGCGTGCCTTCCTAATAGCGACTCGCTACCCTATGTAAGAATGTTTTGCGACCGCAATTGCGGTCGCAAAACACTCGCAATTTACCACCCTCTTCAAGAGGGTGGTAAAGCACTCGCAAAAGGGAAGGGATTCCCTTGGGACCCCTTCCCCTTAGTGAATGCAGGGAAAAATGTTTTTTAGGGGCAGACAGTGGACCCAGGGACCACTACCTGCCCTTAAAAAATTAAACGAAAATGTTTCATTTTTCTTTTTTTAAATGCATCCCGTTTTCCTTTAAGGAAAATGGGCTGCATTTTTTTAAAAAAAATTGCTTTATTTAAAAGCAGTCCCAGACATTGAGGTCTGCTGAGCCCAGCAGGCCACCATACCTGGAAGGGCCAGCCATTCCCAATGGGGTCGCAAATTGCGAGTGCCTTAAGAATATTGATGAGGCATGCAATTTGCGACCCCATTGGGAATCGCAAACAGTGTCTCGGACACTGTTGTACATGGCATTTTGCAACTCGCAAATTGCGACTCGCAATTGAGCGCAATTTGCGAGTTGCAAAATGCCATGGTCGTACACCTGGCCCTAGAAGACTTAGCTAAAGAAATTACCATTAGAGACCAGCAGGTATGGCAAAGTCACATCGCACCTCCAAAAAATGGTATAGCATCTACATTGTAGTGCTTAACCCTCATGGATTTTTAGCTGCCAAATCCCAGATCCTAAATGGAAAACAGAAAATCAAAATACGAAGCACCTTATATGTACTATCCTTCAATCAAAACATATATGCAATCAAGATGCAATTATAGATTGCCCATTTTGTTTAGGAATGTTTAATTCCTTGACATGGCAACTTCCAAATCATAAGAAAGAGATCATAAGTCTTCAGTCGAAGCAAAACAGTTTTTCTTTTTTCAAGTATCAAATCGCCATTAAAAGAACATTTCAGCCCAGCCAGACAATGCATTTCATTCCTGTGAGGAACTTCATCAGGTCTGAAAAGATAGTCCACATTCAATTACACATTAACATCAAATATGCAACATATTTGTTTAGAAACAATATGATCACATCTTGTATTTATAGGTTCTCCAGCATCATTGAGTTGATAGAGAATATCTTTCCTAAAACAATTAAATGTTACAGTCTGATTTAAAAATTCCAGTTTTTACCTATACCCTATTGACCTCTGTTTCAGCCCTACCACAGCCCTTTGCAGTTTCATCCAGAGGAAATTACAGGAATCTAGTCTGGATTTGACTGTGGCACCTACTACCAGGTCTTGTGATGAGGAGACAGCAAGGGAGGAACGGTTTTATAAAAACAATCTCCTGCCACTATGTCTCTCTAGACATCCAGAAACATCTTATGTTCTATGTTAAGGCTCAGATGTCAAACCATAGTGCACAAGGTTGATGTCTGAGCCACCATCATAGTGAGATGAAAATATCTCAGATCTCCAATGGATTTCCCTCCAAACATGATAAACCTGTTTGGAACATCCCCATTTCAGGAAGGAAAGAAGAACAATGGTTCTACAGGTTAATCCCACAATCCTTGAGCAGAATGTCAACAGAGTGCAATTACACTATACAACTCTAAGAAAGAGTCCAGAGAGGGGGAATAGGGTTATAGGGAAAAGGATGGTATAGAAGAAATAGCATATTCACAGCCTTCCAGCACAGGTGGAACATCCCAGCAGTTGTGCAAAAAATGGCGATGTTAGGTTAACGCTGGGGCCGGCACTGCTCCTTAAGATAACAAGTAGAATGACAACATCATGGGTATGAATTAGCTCAGAAGACAACAGATACAACATAAGAGTTGGATTTGTGGCTTACCAGTTCCTTCTAAAAAGTAGACTACACTATGCCTCTGCAGGAACCAGGAAACACCACTGAACCCCGAAGGTACTGGCACAGTAGACGCCATCAGACCACTGCCTTGAGGTGCAGAAATTCAGAATTTTTGTAGATGAGGTTACATGTAAGGAATTCCTTGGAGTCTCCCAAGTGGTAGAAGGCAGAGACAAAAGCAAACCAAAGAAGAGAACCCGCAATAACAAAGGTGAGGGACGCAAACACAGTGACGTACTAAGTGAGAACAGAAGCCCTACTGGAAATTAAACAAATGTTGCTAGGCACCATTTCCCTAGTTCTAACTCTATTCAGATGGATCCAGAACCGCTGTGAGTACTCTCTTGCCTCTGCAAGCGCTGACCCGAAAGTGTTTCTGAAGTCCTATGTGTGTGTGCCTCAGCTGCCAAGAGCCAGTCCTCCATAGTCTCCAACCTTTCATGTAAACTCAATAAACACTGTTTTCTCCTCTGTTGTGTTCTCCTGAATGAAAACATGACAAAACAACAAGAGCTCCTGGAAATCATAAACTAAGTTTTAGATAACCAGCTGTACACCTGTCTGCCACCCTTGAAGGTTTGCATTTTTACTTCTCAAATAGCAAACAGATGAAAAAAGGGAAGCCATGTAGAAGTTTATTAAAAAGAGCAACAGTAGAGAGCCCAGGGAATATCCACATCCTGGGGCACAGGTGCTCAGAGACCAGAATCTAAACACACTTTTGATTCTTTGTTTTAGGGAAGAACCAAACCAGTTGTTGGCCAATGGCTGACAAGAATGACCTCCATAATTTTGTGAAGCAGAAGTGTATGATTTACAGTATCCAAACTACTTCATAGCCCCTGTCCCGGCATTTCCATAATCCTCTGAGCACAATTTGTTAGGCCATAGTAGAAAGGTCGCTAACATGCTGAGGATGACCAGGAGGCAGGCCACTCCCTCATCTACTCATCTCAGGATGTCTTTGCTAAAGCCTAACGGCACACTCTCCATACCGTGGTCAAGTCTGAACTATGACTGAAAAATGTAAAGTTCTTTGTTGTTGGAGATGGAGAACCATAGGTTTCTTCATTATTTTGCTAAGACTGTAAGGCTGATGATAGGCTTAAAATTAGATAGAGTGGCAGCATGTAAATTAGTCTTTCTTGGAAAAGAAGTAATTCTCCTGTCCTTGAGCTTAGAAGGAACTGAGGCCGCCAGGAATGAGTATTTAACCAGAAGATTGACGAGTGGGTTAAAAAGCCACACTGGAGGAGGATCCATTGACACATTAAAATGTTTGAAAAAGTTGAGTATCCTTTGTATGTCCATAATGATTGCTGGAGAGTGGACAACAGGAGAAGAGGTAGGCACTGAGGCAGAAACAAAGTTAAATGAGACTGAAAGGATATCAGTCAATTCCTACAGAGATGATTCTTCTTATTGTGCTGATAAAGGAGTTAAGTGCTTTGCAAAGCCTTGCTGTAGGAACCCCTAAAGTACAGCAATGAGACAGAGAGACAGCACATTTGTCTCGAGAGTGGTTAAAATCATTATATCTTTTCTCTTCCCAAATGTTCTTTTTGGCTTTCAGAGTAGCTTGTTTTTACTGCTTACAGACCAAGGGTTACATTTATCAACGTTTTGCATTACCCTTGTGCCATGAAGGCAACGCAGGGCAACACAAAACCTAGATTCAGATTTATCAAGCCACACAAGGCCATCCTGCCTAACTTGGTAAATTTGGTGTAACGCAAGGCAGCGCAGGACGTGGCCTTATGTTACACTGCATGGTGGGGGCATTACATGGGTGGAGTGTGGGTGTTCCCACGCATCCATCCAAGTATTCTGACCCAATCCCAGATTTACCAACACTGGTAGACCTAGTAATGCATTAGAATTGTACACCTTCCCATCAGAGGCACAACGAGGAGAAATATCTTAATTTCACTTAATTGTTTCCTCTTTCTAACTTTGCTGCATTCGGCAGCACAATTAAAAACAGGAAAATTCCTCTGAGGATTGTTTTTGTGCCGGAAAGTGTCCTTCTTGCACAAAAACAATCCTGCGTACAACGCAAGCACCCTTGCAGCATGGCGCAAGGGTGCCTACATTGGCACAAGGCAGCACATTGTGCGCCAGCACAAGGAGAGGACAGGAATGGCCATCTCTTGATAAATGGTGCATTCCCGCCAGTGGCGTAGCTAGGCACTCTGCCGCCCGTGGCGGTCCCTGCCTTTTGCCGCCGCCGCCGAGCGCCTAAGAGCGGGGGGGGGGGTGCTGGCGATAAATTTACCTGCCGCCCCGAAATCTCGTGCCGCCCGGGGCGTACCGCCCCCTCCGCCCCCCCCTTGCTACGCCAGTGATTCCCGCCCACTCCCTTTCGCTCAGCACAGTGCAGCAAGGTGTCTTGTTGTGTTGCGTTGCATTAAAAAATTACAAATCTGACCCAATATATTACAGCCAGTCAGCAGGATATTTGTGTTTGCTCCATTTGCAGTCTAGCGCTGGTCTTTGCTGTTTCGATAATTCAAGGTTTGAGTTAAAATGAGGGGCTACATGGGTTGCACTCTAGTAGTTCGTACTCAGAGGTTTATTGAAAATAAAGAACTACAAGATTTTCGAAAGACCTGAATTGATTGCTACAGGGCCCCTCATAAGTTATCATCTGCTTAAATAGAATAGACCTATGATCGCTCAAGATCATACAGTAATCGGAGGAAGACCTCTTTAAGATTAGAACTTTTGGAGTAGGAGCAGGTCAAGAATGGACTAATGTATGCCAGTGATAATCATTTAAGACGTGACAATCAAATCATTGAGGTGACCTTACCTACAGAGGCATTAGCATTCCTGGTGAAAACAGCATCTACCACAAGCCAGTTACATGAATTGGACCTTTGATTGTGTAAGCCCCAGAAGACTAAGGGAGATCAAAAAATAAGTGGACAGGGTGTCAGAGTTGTTCTCTAGCCAGATGTCCAAATCATGGAAGAGCTGCAATGCCGAGTGACGTATTATTAACAGTAATTCACGATTTGCCAGGAGGCATAGAGGGTCCCATTCAGGAGAAGTAGGAAATGATACATCTTGAATTTATTGCCACCTGCTGTATCGGTAATTTCAGATGCAAAATTATCAGTGCAGGATTATCACAAAGGTTGGGATGGAGCCCATTTTGATGTATTCCTAGGAGCTTATATTGCACCAAAATATTTGGCGATTCAGTACACATGTATTGTAACAGTACTGCAGAAAAAACTCATTGGGGCATATTTATAAGGGGATATCGCCACCAGAACGTCACTTTTAGCGATGTTCTGGGGCGCTACCCCTTCTCCTTACTTACAAATCGGCGTTAAGCTACTTAATGCGGCTTTACACCGCCTTGTAAATAAGGTCCCTTTTCACGCTTCACTCAGCATGAAAGGGAAGTGTTACAGTGGGTGTTCCACTACAACACCCATTCCTTCTTGACGCTGCCCCATATTTACAAGACTGGGGCAGCACCAAAAACTAAGACCAGGGAATACCTGGTCTTAGACTGGGGATACGTGTAGAAATAATTAATTTCTCCTCGTTTTTTGCTTTCTCCATGTGTGCTGCATTCTGCAGAACACATAGAAAGAGTAAATAGCCTTTCAGGATTGTTTATGTGCAGGAAGGTGTCCCTTCCTGCACATAAACCATCGCCCCTGCAGCGCAGGCACCCTTGCAACATGGCGCAGGGGTGCCTGTGCTGGCGCTAGGCAGCTTTATTAGCACCAGCGCTAGTGGAAAAACACAGAGGTGTGGCGAATTTTTGTAAATGCGACGCATGGCTGAGTTTTAAAAATGTTGGAGCGCGGCATTACCAATTTTGGCGTAACACCGAGCTCCGACATTTTGTTGTAAATATTCCCCATTGAGTTTGCTAGTTGCTGTGTGATTCTTTGACTAGAATGTTGTACTCATTGTCAAAGGAGGGATATTTATCAATAGAACCCTTGTAGCAACCACACACACGTGCAAAAGAGACCCTTTCACAATTGAGATCGCCATTTTAGTTTTTATCAGTTTCCAATTCTGGCGATGGTCTAAAGTGTTGGCAGTCTCAGCTCTGTTATAGAACATTGAGAAATATGTAAACAGTCACATGGAAAATAAAATTATGGCGATTCTCTAATGTGTGGGCAGCCTCCGCTCTTTTTCAGAACACTGAGAAATATGTGAAGTTCCACTTTTTATAAATAAAATTGCTCCGAAGTGTGTCAATCGATTCCTTCAATGGGCTCCTTTCCTACGTGTCTCCAACACCCACACAAATCCCTTTGATTACAGGGGACTGAGGATTGGAGCGGTTTTGAAAAATTCTTTTGGATTAGAATCCGCAGTGGAATGCACATCACTAAGCGATTATGGCCTCTCGTTTAAATGATGCATTTTACACGGGGGAGTAAATATAAACGTTCAGCAATGGAGGGGAAAGCGATGGATGCCATTACAGTCACCAAATGAAAGCACCACTACCGCTCTTCCTCGAATTACCACACGTTAGCAGAGTGCTGCTGTAATATGACAGCTAATATAACTCATTGGAGAGATTACTGGAGTGGACGAGGGCTCGAGGGGTCCTGTTACACCCCCCCCCCCCCGCACCCCCGCCTACAGCAGAGAGACAGACCACGCTGACAGGCAGGAGGATGGCAGAAAGACGGGCACATATACATTCCCTCCAGAAGCGTGGACAACTGTGTTCATGGTCATTACATTATCTGCAGAAATATGGGATCATGTCTTCTTCTGCGGTCTCTGAGATAAAGACAGAGTGAACATGAGAATACAAGCGTGCTATGGTAAAGCCTCGCAAAATAAAAATGTGCCATCTGCTTTTCATTTCACTATTACACTGCAAAGTATAATAGCCATTTTATCATCTAAAGTGTAGCTTTTAGCTTAAATGTAGTGAAACCTTGGACTGTGAGGACATTACTACTAAAGACTGAACCATCCCTGCTTTCCAATTTCCCAGCACGTCAGGAACCGACCTCTTCCGCCAGCGATATCTAAATATTGATTTATAAACCACCAACAACCTTGGTAAGTGTTATACCTGCTGCTCAGCCAGTGTGACTGGTGTGTGGAATGTTGGTGTGTGGTGATGCGGTGGAATGTTGGATGAGTAGGAGTGTCAGTTGGAGAATGGGCTGAGCAGCAGGAAGGCTGCTCCTGATGGAGCTCTTCTAGTCATCTACTTAAATAAACATCTTACATAATCTACCCTATCACATTCTTTATAGTACAACATTTTGGCCACAATTTGATAAAGAACCTGCGTGTGGGAACTGGATGAGAGAAGAATTATGGAAACAAGGTCTACAAGAAATTAGAGTCTAAAGGAACTACACAAGGAATAGCCTTTAATGAAACTACCAATACCTAGTGTGACTTATAGTCTCGCAGCCCTGAGCCCCAACAGTGACCTCTAGACCGGTCGGCCCCAACCTGGGCGTGCCAGAACTATATATGCCACCTTTAACATGAATCGAGTGGACCTCCAGTGAATTTAGCTGGATCAGCAGCGTCTTGCCCCACCAATGACCCATAGATCAATCTGCCTCAAACACGGTGTTGGAGGACCCAGCAGCGACAAATCTGAGGCAGCTTTGAGAGTCCCTGGGTAATGCACTGTGAGGAGATCTGCCGTGTTACTAGAGGTTTAGCTCATGGAGGAGCCTATACAGATCTATCAGCACTTGATATGGGCATCATTGGCGGACGTTGAATCTATATTGAATTGGCAGCTGTCAGGCGGATTATGCCCGAGAGTGGGGGGCCAGCGTATGGGAAAGAGACTTGGTGGACCGTTATTCCAGGGTGTGGTATGAATAAAGCTTATCTAATTCAAAATGCTCGTGAGGTCGCAGAGAGTTGCCATGGTGTCGTGACAAGGAAGGCACGTGGAGCTCCACCGAGTCAACCAGTGACGTCGCCACTATCAGGCTCTGGAATGGAACGCATGCTGCGCGTTAGTGTTTGAGGCACACATGAGTCGTGAACCACATGGCATGCTTTATCATTGCGTGTCGCCATCTTTGATCTTCTATCTCTCAAGCTAGTTTGTTCGCCGCACCTCCCCTGTCATACAGCTTCTCTGTATTCGGAGGTCGTCATGAGTCCTCTCCACCGCAGTTTCCTGACAATACATCTGCCCAGCAAATCGGAAGACTCGACTCCTCTTTCAACATAGCTTTTGTGTAGCAGCGCATGTTAATTCAAGCTGTGCAGTGATTTAAGTGTGTCAGCCACGAAACTGCGGTGAGCTTTGTCGGGTTTGGAGCACAACCTGGCAAGATGTTTAACTTTGCTTTGGCGCAGACCACGGAGACCACTTTATTTGTTTTGTTTTATTGTTTTTTCGGGTGGACAGTAGTGACGACTTCAAATGAGATGTGTATTCGTGTGTACTAAGAGGAGTTTCGGGTGAGAGGTCGCTCACCGGTGATCTTCAGAGTACTGGGGACTATGTCCTATGCATTGCCTCGTTATGTGTGTGCATTATTACTGATTTGTTGCATTAACGGCGTGATAGGTACCCCATACTGTATTTCCACCACAGTGTTGTTGCCTGGGTGAGAAATGCTTATATTTGGGCCAAAGTGTGAGGGTTCTGATATGAGGGTCCTATGGTCCTGAGGTGAGACCAGGTTCTGGTTCTGACGTGTGATTGAACTTTTTGTTCCACCCGTGCTATGGGGTTAGGGGTGAAGGGCAGTGTTTAAGCCAAGGTGTTCCACCCTGCCTATGGGGTCCAGGGTGAAGGGCAGTGTTTAAGCCAAATGACGTGTGTTTGAAGTTTTGTTCCACCCTTACTATGGGTTAGGGGTAAAGGGCAGTGTTTAAGCCAAGGTGTTCCACCTTTCCTATGAGGTAAAGGTGAAGGGTAGTGTTTAAGCCAAGGTGTTGCACACTGCCTATGGGGTCGAGGGTGAAGGGCAGTGTTTGAAGCCAACTAACATGTGATAGACGTTTTTCCACCTTTCCTACGGGGTAAGGGTGAAGGGCAGTGTTTAAGCCAACTGTCTGTGATAGATGTTTTTCCACCTTTCCTATGGGTCAGGGGTGAAGGGCAGTGTTTAAGACAAGGTGTTCCTCCTTTCCTTTGGGGTTAGGCTGGAAGGCAGTGTTTAAGCCAATTGACTTGTAATTGAAGTTTAGTTCCACCTTTGCTATGGGTTAGGGGTGAAGGGCAGTGTTCTGCCAAGGTATTCCATCTTTCCCTTTTTTTTTGTTTTCTTCGTTCGCTTTGGACGGTTCCCTACTGCGTCTCCGGTTGTTGGGTCCCTGCGTGCTGTCTTTTATGTCAGCCTCGCCAGCTGGCATGTTTGTGGCATTAGGGGTTTGATAGTGGAGTTGTGGTGTGGTAGAGTGTATGTTTTTGTTGATTGAAAGGGGGAAGATGAGTGAGGCGTGTTTGTTTGATCGTTTCCTCTGTCCTGTTTGGCATGCATAGGGTAGAGAGCATGTTCATAGTGTGTCAGGTTTACTTTTTTTTTTTTAAATGGTAATATGTTTGCACTCAACAAGTTTTTACATGTTTTCCATTTTACAGATACTTCTTTATCCCTTGTATCTTCTGTGGTCAGCATGCATGGTCTATCGCATTTATTATGTTACATGCATGTTTTATCACGTTTGTTTTTGTTGCATGTACTGTTCCTATAGTGAGTTGGCGATATTTTGCTTACTCAGTTATGCATCATACGTGCAATGTTTTCCACCTGATGTTTCCATGCACCTTTATTGCCTTCCATTTGCCATGGTGTAAACATGCATGCAAGAGACTCTAATGTTATCCTAGCTTTTGCTTGCACTTCCCTTTCTTCCCATTTTGCTTTTTGGTAGACTTGCATGGAGTAGTTGCTTATGATATTCTGGCTTGTGTAAGGAAGTGAGATGTGTTATACCTGCTTCTCAGCCAGTGTGACTGGTGTGTGGAATGTTGGTCTGTGGTGATGCTTGGAATGTTGGATGAGTGAGAGTGTCAGTTGGAGAATGGGCTGAGCAGCAGGAAGGCTGCTCCTGGTGGGGGTCTTCATGTCATCTACTTAAATAAACATCTTACATAATCTACCCTGGCACATTCTTTATACTACAACAGTAAGTCTTCTCAGGGTGCGGTTCTCGATGAAGCACCCAGCTGCAGAACAAACAGGTTTTTAAAGCTCCTCTTTGCTGGATCTCATTTCGTCATCAGGCAGCAATAGCTTCTAACATTGCAGGTGGTGAGGGACCCAACTCTCAACCTTTTATTTGGGACTCCACTGAGGTTTTTGTCTATATGTGTGCCTCAGACTTCATGTGCATCCTTTTGTGCTGGACCAGACCTTCGGACAAGTTGTAGCCTCAGTTGTGGCTGTGTCTGTATGAACAAGATCTAGGGGGATTTATTCGGGGACAATTTTCAGTTTTGTCTGGAAATGGACAACTTTAGCACTCTGTGGAGCTCATGTCAACACAGCAGGAACGATAGACCAACAACAATATCCAGAATGGGGCATGAGACCATCTGCATTCAGGCTTTGGGTTCTTTTGGAGAACCAGCTTGAGTCACGCTATCTGTGATGTGTCCTTAACATTTTTGGTCAGCCGGTGCCATTTCAATTGGTGATTGAATGAATGAATGAAAATGACTTATAGAGCACAGCAGTTGCCCGAAGGCGTCAAGGCACTAGTAGCAATCAGCTGCATAGTAGTCCTCCTTGATCATTTGAGCTGATTATTACATCAGATCATGAGCTGTGTGGTCTCTGTACACAGAAGGTAACAGCAGTGATTTCATGAGCATGTGAGTGCACTGGAGCGGGCAATGAATGGAAGAATATCTTGACTACAGTGCGTTTGAACTCGAAAGTGAGAAAAAATTAGTTACGTTGTATTGGGATGTGACAACACATGCGAGGGTACAACGTGACTTACTTCCTCGCGATTTCGGTATTGCTGGAAGAATGTGGAGTCAATACATCTAGTATTCATGAAAGAGTTGATTACGTTTGACTACACATAGAAGAGAAACTTTGCCTTTCCATAGTGTTCAATACTTTATGCCTTGACAAAGCCTTTTTTAGCATTGTAACGTTTTATTAATTTTACAACACCCTTCGCCTACATCCATTGGCCGGCGAGGTAGCAGAAAATTAGGGGGAGGTTGTAAGGGGGAAGTGGAAGGGGGAAACATAATCAGACATCAATAAACAATAAATATATGAGAACAATACATGCTAGTTTCACACTGATGATAAATCATCACTCCTTCTCTTTCCCTAAATCGTCCATTGGGGTGGTGGGCGTAATCTGCAGTATTCGCAAATATATTGGACATGTGAGTTCCTGGTACCCTCCTGAAAGGTGCTTTATACATGTTCCCCATCTTTTCTTGAACTTGGGTAGGGTGTGACTGATAACTGCTGTCAATTTTTCCATCCCCAATAAGTCCCAAAGCTTGTGTAGCCAATCTGCATGCATTGGGACAACATCAGTGCCCCATTTTGATAGCAGGACTTGCTTTGCCGCACATAATGCTAAAGTGATAGCCTTCCCCTTATTAGAATGAAATGGATAGGTTTGTGTATTGGGTAGTCCTAACAGGATATAGCTAGGAAAATGGAGCATTTCGGTATCAAACATCTGATCAATATCAGCCAGGACCACCCTCCAATACCTATGTAGCTTGGGGCAGTGCCATAACAGGTGGGTGGACAAAGCCTTTTTTAAAGTGAAATGCGTTGGCTGCGTTATTGTGAGAAAAAAAAGAAAAAAAAAGAAATGAAATAAAACGAAGAAGTTAACTCACCAACCAGGACTTGAGACCTTCCACTTACTTGTCTCTTAAATTTACAATGTTCACTAGTTGATTGTAGTTGCCTCTCTTTCTGTATATAATTCATGTTTCTGTTTTGGTCAATGAGCAGCTGATCATTGAGGTGGGCAACGTGTCTGTACAGTATAATATATGTGACGATCTCAGGTAGTGCGCCTGTTCAATCTCTGGCTGCTTCTCCGTCTTGGTCCGATAGCACTGGTGCTGCCCGCATGTCTCATTCCTGTTGGCATAGGCTGCACCAAAGGCAATGCAGAGAGCAGTGTGTGAACCCCAGCTGGTTGTTAGAGTTGTGTCTGAGGTGCTCTTCTACACCGCACACCATCCCATTTGTCACAGCATAGCAGGACATCTTTCTGAGCTTGCGTGCATGCTGTCCTGTTTTTCCCCCGTCCTCCCAGAAAAGGACCTCTGGGTTGCTCTCTGGCACACGCTCAACGCACTGACATGGCAGTGACAAGAGTGCATGGCAGCTCCTCTCCAGCTGCGACTAGTCCGCATCTGACAAACGTGGAGCACCTAGCATGCTGCCACAGGAAATTTAATAGCGCCGGCCAGGGGCTTCTTAGGACAATGGAGCTTTTTCTCCTGTCATCCATTCACAAATTTGTTGCCCTTTAATTGGCTTGGCATGACAGAAAAATTTCTCATGTGCTACCCAATAGGGTGCACTGATAATGATGATGAAAAAATAAGAATAAAAAGGACATAAGGGGCAGGGGTGGCCCTTACCCACAGGTCCCTGTGGGAGGCCTCAAAGAAACCCCATGGCAGTAAAATAATAATTTAAAAAAATATTCTTATCATGGAATTTCCAAATTCATACTGGATTCAGAGATCCTAGGACCGCCCGAGGTCCTGAAGACCTTCCTGTGGTCTCAGGATTCACTAATCCTCCATAGTATTTGTGAATCCTGAATAATTTTATTTTATTTTTCTTTGTGGGTTGTCAAATTTGTGCAAGATCGGCACCTTTAATGCCCAGCCCAGAACACTATTTAAATGCTATTTAAAAAATATATATATAAACTACTTATTTTTATGATTTAGATCCAAACAAGCAAAAGGAGAAAACTTCCGAAGGGAAGCATAAGGAAAAGTATTTAAATTAATTAGTCTTTAAATAATAATATAAAAAGATGTAAAATATAAATATTTTAATTTTAAAGATGTATTTCCACCCTGAAACACATAAGACATTTTACAGCATCAACCTATCAAATTAAAGATGTATGAAATAATTTAAATTATTAATTTAGTTTATAAATAATTATCTTTTTACACAATTTAAAAAATCACACCCTCATTACCATAATCATTTTTTAATATGTATTAAATTGTGTTAAAATTTTGTGCTCAACCAATTGACATGATTTTAATTTTTTTAATAAAAGTGTACAACCTCAAAGTAATAACATTTAAACAGTACTTTTATTAAAATAATACAATAATATTTTAATAAGTATATATTGTTTTTAAATGTACATACATGGGGCCGATTCCGATCTCGGCCGGTAGGGCTCCGAATCGGATTCGGCTTTACCGGATCCGATTCGGAGCCCTATTTCCCGACCGAATCGTACGTGCGTCCGGGCGAGCGAGTACGATGCGTGCGCTCGCGAAATCTCCGACCGACTCGTTCGGAGGACCCGACCGCTCCGACCGACTCGCACGGGGACGACTCGCACCGTGCAATGGAGACGTTCCCCGGCCGGGTAAGTACGATGCGCATCGCGACCGCTCCGACCGACTCGCGCAGTCCGGCTCCAAGGAGCTGTCGGAGCCGCACTTTGGGGGTCCGTGTCGGACCCCCCTGGATGCGTAGGCACGCGAGTCGCACACAGGGGGGACTCATGGGTCCCCCTTACACGTGCATGTACGGCGCGACCCGCACCGACGCGAACACGCTGTAGGGGGCGCCCTTGTTCGCGTCGTGCCCATTGAGTCAATGGGAGCCCGTGTATGCGTCGTACGACTGGCTCCCATTGACTTCAATGGGAGTCCGACCGAATCGAGTCCGATGGCATACGTGCGCATCGTACTCATTCGGTCGGACTGCTAGGGTCCGATTCGGTCGGAAATCTCTCCGGGTCCGGCTCGGTCGGAGAGATTTCCGGCCCGAATCGGAATCAGCCCCATAGTGTCACAATAATGTAATAATCTTATCATTAATGACTAGCAGGTATTATAGAGTTTTATTAGTTCTTAGGTGGTATTTCCATGCCTTCATTGTTTTCTGTGGCAGTGTGTTTCAATACCAGTGGACGGCCATGACTTACTCCAAATCTGGGCTTGAGTGCATTTCACCTGTTTTTACAGTTTGTGATTAGTACAGTTGTAGTAGTACTTTACGGACTACAAAATACAGTTTGTGTGGTGATAACCTAGGGATTTGTGATTTCATAAAAAGCTTCATTGGCACACTCTGCCATGACTTGGCTACCAGCCAAAATACTTTTTTGACCGTCTTAGGGCATCTTGGAAGAAATTATTACCATCTCCTGTAAATTGGTTAGTTCCCTTCTCGAAGTGTTGTACTTTGAGGAACTTGACTGTCTTTATGTATAGAAGAGGCACACCAAAGTAGTGTGTTTTAAAAAATGTCATAATGTGTTCCACAGCTATATCATGTTATGTTATGTTATGTTATGTTATGGTATGTTATGTTATTAGCATGTGTAAAGCATGACAATCACCCCTAAGGGCCTCCTGGAAGGAAATGCTATGCAAAAGCAGTTCAACAATATACCCAAGACAAATAATAATGTTAAACTTCATTCAAATAAAGCCAGCTCTTGAGCCCTGTCCTGATTGCATAGTGGTTTGAGGTCAGCTATAACGATTAAGGCAGGCAGTTCTAGTATTTCGGTACTAAGTAGGAAAATAAGTGACCATCAGCTTGTAGGAGTCGAATCATGGGTCCTCAAAGATGACAAAGTGCAGAAGATCTGAGAGTTTGTTTCGGGCATTGACAAGTCACTTTATAATTATATATAGGGTTGGAACTAAAAAAAAGCACGAGTCAAGAGAACTGATAGTTTCGCGGAAGACTAAAGATCAGGTGAAATATTTTTAATACACTGAAAACTATAAAGAACTCTATCAGAGAGTCCCAAATAAACTGAGGTACGGTAGCCAAGTCTAAATAAAATTAAAGCCTGGACTACTGTTCGCTTTGAAGAATTTGGTAGTGTGGTACAAATCTTATGAAGGAGGTGCAGATGGTGCAAGCAGAAGGCAAATAGCTTGGTAATGTGAAAAGAAAATGAAATATTTTGATTGAAGCAGAAGCCTAAATTGCAAAGGTCTAAAACTGGTGATGGGGGCTGCTGTCTGCCTCTGGCCACTATTTTGATGACATGAGACTCCTTTCCCCAGTAGGAGGATCTCAGTTGAATCTGCATTGAGTTTGAGGAAGCTGTTCATCCAAGCAAATACTTTGAACTCGAAATTTTGAAATTTTGTGGTAGTGTTGTCAAGGGGTTCAAATTGAAAGAATTTGAGAGTTCTCTGTGTAGGCTGTAAATGAGAGCCCTAAAGAACGGAAAGTCCCTTCTAAAGGTTGGACATAAAAATTAAGAAAGTCTGAGGCTTACTGAGAAGACTTGTGGGACACTCTGGTAAAGCTTCGCAAACTGTAATCTAAAGGTTGGGAGAGAAACTGCTTAGGCACTGTCTGCTAGGGATCACTGACAGAATATCGAGGAGCAAAATATCGACCTGCCAAAATATTGATGAAAAAATATAGAATGACAGAATATCGACTTCCTATCTACAAACAGGTAAGTACAAAAATATTGAATCCAAAATATTGTTGTAAATAATATAGGGGCCCATTACGATGGCGGGCGGAAGCACTACCGCCGTGCTGGCGGATGCAAAAACCACCAGTTACCGCCGGCACGCAGCAGTCCACACGCCCGCCCAATTACGATGCGAAAAGCAGGCCAAACACCGCCGGCAAGCCAGCAACACCGTCCGCCATCAAAGTGCGCCCGCACACGTAGCGGCGCAGCACAACTGACACACACCGTCCGACGAAACACGTCCCGCCCGGCGCATAAATTACGATGCCGCAAACAAACGGCTCCCACGGCAAAGAGACACCGCACGTGAAAGAGAGGCGGAAACACGGACGCAGAGCACGGACAACGAAGAAGCGGCACCCCGGGCATGAATCCAGCACTGCAGGCCCTTCCCATGCTTCTGCTGATGCACCACCAAGGACGCAACGTACCGCGGAGACGCAGGTAGGCACACACACAACAAGTGCACGCAAACAGCGCACACAGTGCAAGGGCGGATAAAGCGGACAACCCCCACCAGCGCGTGCACACTACACATCCACCATTGCATCCACATATGACACACAGGCCAAATCCTAACATCGCGGAACACATGTGTACACACCACCTGGGACTAGGAACCAACCACCCCGTCACGGCCCCAAAGCGCCGATGACGCCGCCACACATGCGCACAACGCAGAGGCCAACCGCAGCGCCATGCATGCGTCGCACACAGACACAGGGACACAACCAAGCAGCACACACACCAGCCCCACCCCGAACGCACATGACACGTGACAGGCCGGCCACAGACATGTCCCCAACGCCCAATTCACGGACAACACCCAACGCCACACAACCGACGCACACATGTCAGTTAAGTCACGCAACAGCAGGACACACCCCAGTGTAACAAACATGGCGAAGCACACAGCGGCGGCAACACCAACTAGGAGAAGCAGGGCCCCTTCGGGAAGAGGAACGCCAGTACCACACTGAAAAACCCATACCACCCTGCACATATGAACAAGACACATGAAACGGAACACCAAAGAGCCCGGGGACCGACAACAGGTGGCCCAAGAATTACATCCACACACAAGGCCCAACGCAGAGCGGAAAGGCAGCCTGCCGCCCACACAAGGGAGAGCAGACAGCACTGAATGACCTTCCATTCCAACACCGAAACCACAGCCCTACGACAGAAGCCGGTGAATACAGCCATTGTCCAAGAATAGACCAACACAGGCATGCCGAGGAGACCGACCACACGGCAGATAGCGCATATCACAGAAGCACACAACGGACGGGGAAGAAAGAAGAAAACACTCCCCCATGTCGGCCACATGCAAGTTAATTGGAAGGAGTCACACAGCACCGACCTTGAACTGTCTGAGAAGCATGTGGGAAGAGGGCCCGTGTCCTCCAAACAAGCCAACAGAACACAAGTCCTGTCTCCCCACGACTACACAGAGCTCACAGCAACCCCGGAGCGTGCACATTGCAGACTGCACACACAGCCGGAGCACGCCACCTCTACGAACCGCTGCGAAATGGCAACCGCAACACACCTACCCAACTACGCCGAAGAGCTCAAGCTGTACCAAACCAGCACGATACATACATTGGGATGCGATCTCCTGTCCCTGCTGAACGTAAGTTACCGACTGACTTACCGCATCACATTGTTCAGCTGCGTCATGCCCGTCTTCTACTGTCGGAGGTGTCCCTACCAGCACCCCGTCGAGATATGCCTCTCCAACCCGGCATGTCTGAAGGCGGACCTGCTACCACTACTCCTCCCTCTGGACGCACACGACAGGGCCTGCTCTGCCTATGGGGGCATGGCGTATGTGGCCAACATCGCACGCGCACTGAAATGGAACCACTGTGCCTCCACACGACGGATCATCGAGAACAGCTACATCGAATGTCACCCAGCATGCCCCATCATGGTCCTCCAAGGGACAACCTACGAACAACACCTTGACAGCCACCATCCGCTTCATTGGCTGGCAAACATGTACACCACCAATGACATGGAAGCCCTGCTGGACGGCATCGCATACCTGACAACCTGTAAATACGTCGGACCACAACGCAGGTTCCCCGAGTGACCTATGATGTCCAACCCCGCACCCATGCTTAGCTTCCGCACGGACTGGCCAGTCACCACCACAACAGCCATACCAAACGACCGGCAACTGTAACCACACCATCAACGACATCGCCATGACATCGGATATGACCGGGACATGCACACTGTTCCCCATCACATCCAGGAACACCGCATGCATCGTGGGAGGCAGTGGCATGGGCTCTGTGCATCGCACCCACATGGACGGAACTGCACGAACAACCAGGACACGACATGGATCCAGCGCCCATGGACACACAAACCGCTCAGTGGACATGAATAGGTCGCCTGGAGTCTGTGGGTGCTGCACCCCTCCCACCCCCGCCCCGGGAATCCCATACCAGGACCTTTGCATGGACGACAAGTGCATACAACAACAACACGACCCCAGTGACTGTGACATGTCCAGTAACCACCACAGTGCAACAACAAGTGGCACGCCGCTGCATGCACGCAAGCACATGCCCTGATGTCATCTCACATGCACGCGTGCATGAGGAACAACCGCAGCAAACCTGTCACATGGAACTGAGATGGACTGTGCCCATGATGCCGAGCGGTCTGGTAGGCTACATGTATACCGTCTGTGTCAAAGTCCGCAGCTCCGCAGCCATACGTAAATGTACATTAGCACAGCCTTGGCCAAGCAGATGTAACCCCACACCCTATCCCATTTGTAATCATGCTCAGTATATCCTCAACATGTATCCCGCTGCCAGTAGTGTCCACTATACTGCATCACAGAGGACAGAAGACTCAATATAATGTTTGAAACCAGAACTGTCTCCGCTGACTCATTTCACAAGTACGAATGAGAGAGGATGAGAGTATGTGAAGTACACGGCAGTCGTGACATGACCATGTAGTCCACTGGTATTGGATGTCAACGCAAATGAGTAGCACTACTGTGGAAGACACACATGTGTCGTGTGAAGTCGTATGGACGCAGTGCTCAGGTGGGTGGGTGCGACGGGTAGATGCGCACATGCCAAGTTGGAGCACGCCGTGTTGGGAGGGGTCATGAACAGTACACCACCGCTTCCCTGGGCATTGTGAGAGGACACCTGTCGGGGGGAGTGAACACGTGTGTGCACAGCAGCCGGGCACACGTACAAAGCGGTACCAGGCGCACCGAATGCCCACCCTCTGTGGACAAGCTGGATCCTGTTGTGCGCCCGCCATGCCCCTTGACAAGGCACACACAGCCCCAGTCGACCAGGTGTAACCCCAACATAGTCAATCCACACAGGCGATACAGGGCACGGGATGGCAGTGGAGCATGGTGTGTGAGAGGTCTCCTCGCGCTCCTCCTGGTCATATCACGCAGGCAATAGAACCTCAACGTCCAGCATGGCAAAAAGTCAAATGGAAGTGTAGGGGGACGCACCACAGCACGAGCAGCACTGACGTCACGGGAGGTGGCTCGCACCATCCCATCCATTGCCCATCATACCAACCACGCCACATGCCATTGCGACTAAGTGCAAGCGCGTGCGCCACCACCCCTGAGCCCTCCCCAGAGAGGCCAAAGAGTGAATGTGTGGGCCATCAGCCACAGACGGACGCGGCATGGCCGCAAGGGCAGCCACAGCCACTGGGTGTCGCAGGTGGCGGATCCGGAAGGCGAAGACTGTGATGCATAGTCCATGCAGGCCGGGTCTCCATTTGGGGCACCACGCAGGTGGACGGCGTCCCGCCACACATCATACCCTGAGACAGCCCACTCGTGCAACTGGACCCACACATGCACTCCTTGCCCTCTCTGGTGCGAGCTTGGGGCTGCCTGTGCAAGCGCTAGCCTCGCAGGTGAGCATGCATATTGGGGGGCGAGGGGAGGACATGAGGGCTGGGGCGAAGATGACTGTATCACTGTCAGTTAGTACAAGGGATGACCCAGATGTGGAAAGGAAGAGACGTGTCCCGTGTGTACTGCAACTAGTCGCCAATCCAACTACCCCCCATGTCCGGAATGTAAGCCCGCACCTAGGCCCGCCCATCCGCCACATCGAACATACCACCAGCACGACAACCTTCCCATTCGAAACACTGACTGGGGGTGGCGACCAGTGAACAATCATGTGTAGCCTACCCACGCGTACATGTGGGCCCTCCATGATCCATGTCACCTGCGGCAAAGACATGACATGCGCAATGAGGGAAGTGAGGAGAGCTGTCCGCCCCACGCGCAGAAGGTGCATCAGCTCCACAGACCCAGCAGCGAGTCCAGCAGGGGTCACATGTGCAGGGGCAGCTGTGCCTGGTGTGAAGGCACATGCATATGGACAGCACATCGACCAATGTGTAGTCTGCCCACATCCACAGTCCATCATCATGCGGACATAGGAATTGAACACAGGGCAACACATCTTAGCTGGTGCACCCACCGTGACCAACAATGCGCAATCATCGACGTACCCGCCCTGTGCATGGCCCCCCACCCAACGGAGGCACATCCAGTGCCACCATCCCACACACACAAGCCTTCCACGGAACATGCTGTGTCCAATGGTCAGTACAGAGTCAGCGCCCATCTGGTGGATCCTGAACAGGAGACACATGCACACACATGCCAGCTCCCACTATGTACGACTGCCACCTGGCACGTGCAATGTAACCTCTCACCTGTGACGTGTGACTGCAAGCACACAGCCGTCTTGGCATGGGGCTGTCAATGTGGACACCAGTCAATGTTTCGGGAGGTGTGATCCGTACAGTGCTGTACATAGGGTGCAGTGCTGACACCTACTACTGTCTCATATCCCCTCGTGCCACAGGTCCCACTTGTATTGGCCGCTCAGCCCGTGCCCACATCGTCGTCGTCGTGTGCCATACTCATCCAGCCTCGGAAGCAGTACCATGCTCAGCAGACACTCATGTTGCCGTGGCGTTGCCGCTTGACGAATATGCAGTCAGTCCCCATCAGCACGCCCCGCAAGTCATTGGGGCCTAGATCCCCATGTGCATGCACATGGCAGTGGTATGTCTCACTTGCCATTGCCATTGTTGGGAGACCTGTGTAAGTGTATTGTGGCCGTGCCGTCCCAGCTTGACAGCTGGGCTGTGGCCCATGTGCTTGCTCAGTCATGTCAGTGATGTGTATGCGAAATTGCTATGTGCCGTGTTGCTTTGACATGTGTCCTCTGCCATTTAACCCAGGCGGAGACCGAACATTGACCGCCCATACCAATTGCTGGCGGACATGGACGATACAGAGGTAATCAGGAAGTTTCGGCTGGACAGGCCAACTCTGCATCGACTGTGTGCCATGTTAGAGCCCCATCTCCGTCCCCGCAGGGTGTATCCGACTGCTGTCACCCCCACGGCTAAGGTGATGGCCGCCATGCATTTCTTCGCCACTGGGTCATTCCAGCACACAGTGGGCATTGGAGGAGGGATGTCCCAGCCCATGTTCAGCAAGGTGCTGAGGGATGTACTGGCAGCCATGATGCTGTACCGGAACAGGTACATCCGCTTCCCCAGGGCTCGTGAATTGGCGGCAGTGAAGGGTGCATTCTATGCCCTTGGCAGAATCCCACACGTCGTGGGAGCCATTGACTGCACTCATGTTGGCCTTGTTCCACCACAGGCCACTGAGCACCTGTACCGCAACAGGAAGCACACGCACTCCCTGAATGTGCAAGTGGTGTGCCTTGCGGACATGGTGATCACCCACGTGTGTGCAAAGTTTCCAGGCTCGGCCCATGACGCACACATAATGCGCAACAGCATCTTGCCACGACTGATGGCCAATCTGCAACAGGATCGTGGCTGTATTGTCGGTGAGTATGTGGAGTGGTGTAGCGTGCTGGTTGTGCGATGCTGTCCCCTGTCCAGTTGGAATAGCAACGGTTCTCTGTGTCCCTCACACCCAGGTGACTCTGCGTATCCGAATGGGGCATGGCTGCTCAGTCCATTGAGGAATCCTCGCACCCCAGCAGACGATCGATACAATGAGGCACATGGGAGGACCAGACGTGTGGTCGAGCGTACCTTTGGCCTCCTCAAGTCCAGGTTCAGGTGCCTGGACCGCACCGAGGGTGCACTGGCGTACTCCCCACAGAAGGTGTGCCAGATAGTGGTGGCGTGCTGCATGCTGCACAATCTGGCCATTCGGAAGCAGATCCCCCTCATTGTGGATGACGGAGATCAACCAGGGCCCCAGCCCGCAGACCAGGACAGCTCGAGTGAGGTGGACAGCGGAGAGGAGGAAGCTGGGAATGTGCGCCAGCAGCTCATCGCCCGCTACTTCACTTGACGGTGAGTGTCCATGTACGACGGATGATGTGTCTGTATCTATGCAGGTGTGTGTGTGCTGTGTCAGGGTGGCCGTATGTTCACTGCGTGCAGTGTGTCAACGCTCCATGGCCAGGGTAGTATGCCACTGTTGGTGACTGTGGCATTGTGCCCTATTGCTCTGTGCGATGTGTGTACATTGCTTGTAGTTGTTGACATGTACTGTGTGATGGGTGTGTGACACACTCATTGAATGTGCTCCTGTTCTGTCTCCCACCCCTAGGTCCCTACAGGCCCTCCGGATTCCATTTCCATGCCACGCATCAGGTGCCTTTCCGCCCAAGGTGGCCGTTGTATTCCGTACAATAAAGACACAGGGCACAAACAGCAGTTAGTGAAAAAGGTGCATTTATTACAAACTGTGACATGTGATTGTGTGTAAGGTGATGACAAAAGTGGTGCGTGCAGTGACAATGAGCTGTCGGTCATGGCTGCGTGATGATCAGGGTGTACCCACTGGTTCTATGTCCATAGTCCAACACACACATGCCATCCAGATGGCTGTGTGGAGTGGGATCGTAGAGCAAGTCAATGCAGTGGCTGGTCAAGGAAGGCTGGCGGAAGGCTGGCTGGCTGCCTCACTTGCGACTGGAGCGTGCGAAGTCCTCCCGGGAGATCTGTTTCCTCTTCGGACGGCCCCTTCCACGTTTGGGAGGGGGGTGTGTGGTGGCGACCTGCTGGTGGTGGGTGAGGTGTGCTCACTGGCTGTGGACGCAGGGGAAGTGGACACTGCTGCCCGAGCCTGCGCCCTAGCAGGTGGTGGCGGAGGTGGTGTTGCTGGCCTTGCCTGTGACCCCACCGCCACCACCAGCTGGCCCATGAGGTCCACGAGTTGGTCCATACGGGACACGAATTGGCCCATATGGGCGTCCATGGACCTCAGCACCCCCAGCACCTCCCGCGTGTCAGTAGCAGACCTGGCCCATTGTCCTTGGGCCTCTTCATAGGCCCCAAGGACTCTGGCCATTTGAGGCAGGGCATGGCTCCCAGGGGAGGCTGGCGTTTCCCTGACCCTGCTCCTCCTACCAGTCCTGCTGCCACCGGCCTGCCCACTAGCCACATTGCTCACCACGGTCCTCGCTGTGGCTCCCAGGGTGGATCCAGTCGGCCGGGCCACCACCTGCGCTGGGGCTGGTGCCAGCGAAGACGTGGTGGTGGTGGAGGCGGTGGTGGTCGGTGCGGCGATGGTGGCGGTTGCGGCAGTGGTAGTGGCCGCAATGACCGTGGGTGTGGCCGCAACGACAGTGGCAGCAGGGGACTGGGACTGTTCAGCATCCCTGGATGATGGGTTGGTGGGTAGGAGGGGTCCTGGGGAGCGGCTGGGCCCTGCCACGCCAGATGGGCCAGCTTGGTGGTCCGTGTCCGAAGAGGTGGACAGATCCTCCAGATCCGTGTGTCCTCGTTGGGGGCTTGTAGGCTGGCTGTGCTGGCTGCTGTCTCCATCCCCAGCGTCCAGCAGTTCGTCACCTGTGGAGAGAATGAGATTTGTTATTGTGTTGCACCTGGCGAAGTATGTATTAGTCGTCTGACATTGGCAGTTCGTGCAATCTCGTACATGGGTTTCCCGGAGGCGAGTGTGTGGCTGTGGCATCTGTAGGTGTGTGTGCTAGGCAATGGGACTGTGTGCTGTGCACATGTGGCATGGGACGGATTGGCCATGCCGATGGGTGTGTTGCTTTGCCCCTACTCATTGTGACTCTGGTGTATGCGGGCTCCTGGCCCATCCTGGGTCTGGTTTGTACTTTGCTTTTGGAGTTCAAATGGAACGCTTAGGAACGCATATGGCAATATGGGGGCCATGCCCCAGATTCGCATTTGGGAGGGAATATGCTTTTGGGGTTCAAATGGAACGCTTAGGAACGCATATGGCAACATGGGGGCCATGCCCCAGATTCGCATTTGGGAGGGAATATGCTTTTGGGGTTCAAATGGAACGCTTAGGAACGCATATGGCAACATGGGGGCCATGCCCCAGATTCGCATTTGGGAGGGTATATGCTTTTGGGGTACATGCTGTGAGCCATGGGTGCCGAACGTGACATGTGTTGTGGCAGCATGACAGTGCATGGTCTGAGGTGTGTGCATGCCTGACATGCCCTGCATATTTGCTGTCTGTTGTGGTTACTGGACATGGCATTGGACGCATCGTTATGAGTGAGTGATAGTTGTGTGCCAGCCAACGTATTGCAGTTGTCCCATCTCCTTGGTGTGCGTGCTGCCCTGTGCCATGTGCATCACTGCAGTGCTCGGGGGGGTGTGGCCCATGTTGTGTGTTGTTGCTCACAGTGTGTCGTGCGCTTAATTGACTTCTGGCACATGGTTGGTCATGGGCATGTGTCTTAGCGTGACTGCTGTATGTGTGGCAGCTGTGCGGATGACATGCCTTTCATGAGACTGGGGCTGACGGATGGGATGGATGGTATGTTGTATGTGCATGGTGTGTCTGTGTGTTTGATGGGTTCAGTGGTGTTCGTGTGCATTTCTGTTGTTCCGCTCTGTTGCGTCTAGTGTTGTTTGTCTTACATAGGCGTAGTTGTGGGGTGTGTGGTTGACAGGCAGTAGGGGCTACATGGACAGGACTTCAATGGTGTTTCGGTTGTGTGTGATGAGTTGCACAGTGGCTGCCGTGTGGGACTATATTCAGTGTGGCTTGTGCATGCAGACGTGGCTCCTTGGGTGTTGCTATGTCTGTGATGGGTCATGTGGGGTGTGAGTCTGCTGTTCATGTCCGTG
Organism: Calotriton arnoldi; assembly: GCA_963921515.1. NCBI lineage: Eukaryota > Metazoa > Chordata > Amphibia > Caudata > Salamandridae > Calotriton > Calotriton arnoldi. Next base: position 1,148,922 of record CAWUFW010002165.1, read on the forward strand.
TGCACATTGTTCACTTGTTCGTGACGGTGGGCGGTGCTGCGTGTTCGTGTGCTACGTGACATGTCCCATGTGTTGGTGGTGTTATGGTCCTCATGCCTCCAGTAATCCAGCCCTGTCCAGTTTCCCACCTGCAAGTTGTTCGTGCGTGCACTGTACTGGATGCCACATGGCTCTTAGCGGGGGTGCTCCATGTTGCAGGTCTGTGGGGGTGGGGGGTGTAGTGGGTCGTGGGGGTGGCTGTACACCCACTGACACCGATTGCTGTGGACCGTGATGTCTGCCTTTCGGCTGTCGTTGTGCACTGCGGTGGCTGACACGTGGGTGTGGGGTGTGGGGGATGCTCCTCCTTGCTGTGCTGTGGGACTGGGGACTGGTGTGTGTTGTACTTGGGCTGTCCCCCTCCGACCCACTGCACTTTGTGTTCCTGCCACTTACCTGTTACTTGTCGGTTGGTGCAGCTGTGCCTGACACATGGGTGTGGGGAGTGCTCCACCTTGCTGGTCTGTGGGAGTGGGGGCCTGGTGGGTGTTGTACTTCAGCTGTCCCCCTCCGACCCACTGCACTTCGTGTTCCTGCCACTTACCTGTTACTTGTCGGTTAGTGCAGCTGTGGCGGACACATGGGTGTGGTGGGTGCTCGTTGTGGCGCTTCTGGCATATTTGGGGACCTGTTGGTGGTTACGTGGCTGGCTTAGTGTACACATGTCCCCACGCATCTTACAGTTGTTCGGTTTGGCCTGTGTGTGGTAGTGTCTGTTGCATGTGCGTGTGATGTGTTGTGTATTGTGTGCTGGACATGGGGGTGTTTGTCCCTGGGAGCTGTGGCATGGTGGTTGCGCATGTGTGTACATAGCGGTGTGCTGGTATACATTAGTTTGTACTTACCAGCCTCCACTCCCCCTGCTAATCCGGCGAGGATCTCCGGATGGATTACGACTCGCACCTTCTCCTCCCACGCTTTGAAGGTCTTAAAGAGCGCGGGATTCCCTCCGCCAGTGACGGCAGCCAGCTCTCTGTTTTTGCCCTCCTTCTTCTTGACCAGGCTCTTTACGTCATTCCAACGTTTGTTTATCTCGGTTCTGTTCCTGGGCAGGGTCCCGACTGCATTGACCTGGTCTACGATCCGGGTCCACATTCTGTTTCTGGTGGCTAGTGGTGTGTGCTGGACCATGTTCCCATAGATTTGTGGGTACACCTTGATGATCTCGTCGACCATGACCGTCAGCTCCATGGGCGTGAACTTGGGCATCCTTTGTGGTGCCATGGTGTTTGTGGTGCTGGTGCGGTGTGTGTTGTGTAATGTGCAGGGGGTTTGTGGTGCCGGTGTTTGGTGGTGGTGGTGGTGGTTGTGATGTGTGCGTTTCTGTGGTGTGCTGCTGTCCTTGCTGTGTCACTGTGTCCTCTCCTCTCCTCTCTGGTTTGCAATGTAGCAAGGGGTTGTGGTCTGTGGGAGTGCTGCTTTTGTACTCACCTATGTGGGTGTGTCCTCATGGTCTGTTGTTTTCAGGTGTGTTGTGTCTGGGGTTCTGGCCTTTGTATTTTTTGTTTGTCCGGGGGGTGTTTTCGGGATGTGTACTGTGCTTGTGTATTTGTGCGTGCCTTGCTGTGTGGACTTGTTGGCCATGTTGTGTGCTATTGGTTTTGTGTGCGGATGGTTTCTGTGCAGGTACGTGGGCGCCATGGCTTCTGCCGTGTCGATTCTCATCGGCGTTGTTTGCGCTGGCGGGCGGTATATTTGTTGTTTTTCCGCGCTCATGTCGGTGCGATCGTAATTTCACGTGCGGTGTGTCGGCCGTGTGGGCGGGCGGTTTTGTGTTGTCGTGCGTGTTTCCGTCCGTGGCGGGCGGTTTGACTCCGACTCGGACGATGGCGGGCGGTATTTTGTATGATTTTTCCGCCGATGGCGGTTTTCAGTTTGTGTACTCATAATGGCGTGGTCGGTGTTCAGGCGGTGTGTGCGGGCGGATTTTTGCCGCTTCCATGCCTGGCGGATTTTTTTACGCCGGGTATCGTAATGTGCCCCATAGTTTGTTAAAATATCGAATTTTTTAAATGTCTTAAAAGTAATGTAAAATAATGAAATAATGAATATAATTAAGTAAAACATACTTAAAAATACTTAACCTTAAAATTAATAAATAATGAATGTAAATTAAAAAAAAAATAAACATGCATTTTTATTTTTTAATACATATATATGTTAACTTAATATTATTTTTAAAAAATCAATATTTTTAGTGTTGGATAGCGGGACGGTAAAATGTACTATTCCCACTCCAGTGAGTGCAACAGTAGGGAAAGCGTTGGCTAGCGGGAGGGTAAAAATTACTATTCCCACTCCAGTGAGTGCAACAGTAGGGAAAGTGTTGGATAGCGTAGGGGTAAAAATTACTATTCCCACTCCAGAGAGTGCAACAGTAGGGAAAGTGTTGGATAGCGTAGGGGTAAAAATTACTATTCCCACTCCAGAGAGTGCAACAGTAGGGAAAGTGTTGGATAGCGTAGGGGTAAAAATTACTATTCCCACTCCAGGGAGTGCAACAGTAGGGAAAGTGTTGGATAGTGGGTAGGAATAATTTACTATTCCCACTCCACCAAATGTAACAGTAGAGAAAGTGTTGGATAGCGGGAGGGTAAAAATTACTATTCCCACTCCAGAGAGTGCAACAGTAGGGAAAGTGTTGGATAGCGTAGGAGTAAAATTACTATTCCCACTCCAGTGAGTGCAACAGTAGAGAAAGTGTTGGATAGCGTATTACTATTCCCACTCCAGAGAGTGCAACAGTAGGGAAAGTGTTGGATAGCGTAGGGGTAAAAATTACTATTCCCACTCCAGTGAGTGCAACAGTAGGGAAAGTGTTGGATAGCGTAGGTGTAAAAATTACTATTCCCCTCCAGTGAGTACAACAGTAGGGAAAGTAATGATTTAATAATTAAATATATATAAATTAATTATGAATACCAATAAAAATGTATCAAAAATGAATTACCAATTACAAATTATTTAATAATTAATTAATTACAAATACCAATCAATAGTAATTAAAAATGAATTACCTATTAATAATTAATTAACAACAAATTAATTTTCAATACCAGAAATTAATAAGTAATAAAAAAATTACCAATTAATAATTAATTAACAGTAACTTAGGGGCCCATTACGATACCCGGCGTAAAAAAATCCGCCAGGCATGGAAGCGGCAAAAATCCGCCCACACACACCGTCTGAACACCGACCACGCCATTACGATTACACAAACCGAAAAACGCCATCGGCGGAAAAATCACACAAGATACCGCCCGCCATCGTCCGAGTCGGAGTCAAACCGCCCGCCACGGACGGAAACACGCCCGACAACACAAAACCGCCCGCCCTCACGGCCGACACACCGCACGTGAGATTACGATCGCACCGCCATGAGCGCGGGAAAACTACAAATATACCGCCCGCCAGCGCAAACAACGCCGATGAGAATCGACACGGCAGAAGCCATGGCGCCCACGTCCCTGCACAGAAACCATCCGCTGACAAAAACAATCGCACACAACATGGCCAACAAGTCCACACAGCAAGGCACGCACAAATACACAAGCACAGTACACATCCCGAAAACACCCCCTGGACAAACAAAAACTACAAAGGCCAGAACCCCAGACACAACACACCTGAAAACAACAGACCATGAGGACACACCCACATAGGTAAGTACAAAAGCAGCACTCCCACAGACCACAACCCCTTGCAACATTGCAAACTAGAGAGGAGAGGAGAGGACACAGTGACACAGCAAGGACAGCAGCACACCACAGAAACGCACACATCACAACCACCACCACCACCACCACCACCAAACACCGGCACCACAAACCCCCTGCACATTACACAAAACACACCGCACCAGCACCACAAACACCATGGCACCACAAAGAATGCCCAAGTTCACGCCCATGGAGCTGACGGTCATGGTCGACGAGATCATCAAGGTGCACCCACAAATCTATGGGAACCTGGTCCAGCACACACCACTAGCCACCAGAAAGAGAATGTGGAACCGGATCGTAGACCAGGTCAATGCAGTCGGGACCCTGCCCAGGAACAGAGTCGAAATAAACAAACGTTGGAATGACGTCAAGAGCCTGGTCAAGAAGAAGGAGACCAAGAACAGAGAGCTGGCAGCCGTCACTGGCGGAGGGAATCCCGCGCTCTTCAAGACCTTCAAAGCGTGGGAGGAGAAGGTGCGAGTCATCATACATCCCGAGATCCTCGCCGGATTAGCAGGGGGAGTGGAGGCTGGTAAGTACAAACTAATGTATACCAGCACACCGCTATGTACTCACATGCACTACCACCATGCCACAGCTCCCAGGGACAAACACCCCCATGTCCAGCACACAATACACAACACATCACACACACATGCAACAGACACCACCACACACAGCCCAAACCGAACAACTGTAAGATGCGTGGGGACATGTGTACACTCAGCCAGCCACGTAACCACCAACAGGTCCCCAAATATGCCAGAAGCGCCACAACGAGCACCCACCACACCCATGTGTCCGCCATAGCTGCACTAACCGACAAGTAACAGGTAAGTGGCAGGAACACAAAGTGCAGTGGGTGGGAGGGTGGACAGCCCAAGTACAACACACACCAGGCCCCTAGTCCCACAGCACAGCAAGGAGGAGCATCCCCCACACCCCACAGCCACGTGTCAGCCACCGCAGTGCACAACGACAGCCGAAAGGTAGACATCACGGTCCACAGCAATCGGTGTCAGTGGGTGTCCAGCCACCACCACGACCCACAACACCCCCCACCCCCACAGACCTGCAACATGGAGCACCCCCGCTTAGAACCATGTGGCATCCAGTACAGTGCACGCCCGAACAACCTGCAGGTGGGAAACTGGACAGGGCTGGATTACTGGAGGCATGAGGACCGTAACACGACCAACACATGGGACATGACACATAGCAGACGAACACGCAGCACCGCCCACCGTCACGAACAAGTGAACAATGTGCACACGGACATGAACCACAGACTCACACCTCACATGACCCATCACAGACACAGCAACACCCAAGGAGCCACGTCTGCATGCACAAGCCACACTGAATATAGTACCACACGGCAGCCACTGTGCAACCCATCACACACAACCGAAACACCATTGAAGTCCTGTCCATGTAGCCCCTACTGCCTGTCAACCACACACCCCACAACTACGCCTATGTAAGACAAACAACACTAGACGCAACAGAGCGGAACAACATAAATGCACACGAACACCACTGAACCCATCAAACACACAGACACACCATGCACATACAACATACCATCCATCCCATCCGTCAGCCCCAGTCTCATGAAAGGCATGTCATCCGCACAGCTGCCACACATACAGCAGTCACGCTAAGATACATGCCCATGACCAACCATGTGCCAGAAGTCAATGAAGCGCACGACACACTGTGAGCAACAACACACAACATGGGCCACACCCCCCCGAGCACTGCAGTGATGCACATGGCACAGGGCAGCACGCACACCAAGGAGATGGGACAACTGCAATACGTTGGCTGGCACACAACCATCACTCACTCATAACGATGCGTCCAATGCCATGTCCAGTAATCACAACAGACAGCAAATATGCAGGCCATGTCAAGCATGCACACACCTCAAACCATGCACTGTCATGCTGCCACAACACATGTCACGTTCGGCACCCATGGCTCACAGCATGTACCCCAAAAGCATATTCCATCCCAAATGCGAATCTGGGGCATGGCCCCCATGTTGCCATATGCGTTCCTAAGCGTCCCATCTGAACACCAAAAGCAAAGTACAAACCAGACCCAGGATGGGCCAGGAGCCCGCATACACCAGAGTCACAATAAGTAGGGGCACAGCAACACACCCATCGGCATGGCCAATCCGTCCCATGCCACATGTGCACAGCACACAGTCCCATTGCCAAGCACACACAACTACAAATGCTACAGCCACACACACGCCTCCGGGAAACCCATGTACGAGATTGCACGAACTGTTAATGTCAGACGACAAATACATACTTCGCCAGGTGCAACACAATAACAAATCTCATTCTCTCCACAGGTGACGAACTGCTGGATGCTGGGGATGGAGACAGCAGCCAGCACAGCCAGCCTACAAGCCCCCAACGAGGACACACGGATGTGGAGGATCTGTCCTCCTCTTCGGACACGGACCACCAAGCAGGCCCATCTGGTGTGGCAGGGCCCAGCCGCTCCCCAGGACCCCTCCTACCCACCAACCCATCATCCAGGGCTGCTGAACATTCCCAGCCCCCTGCTGCCACTGTCGTTGCGGCCACACCCACGGTCATTGCGGCCACACCCACGGTCATTGCGGCCACTACCATTGCCGCAACCGCCACCATCGCCGCACCGACCACCACCGCCGCCACCACCACCACGTCTTCGCTGGCACCAGCCCCAGCGCAGGTGGTGGCCCGGCCGACTGGATCCACCCTGGGAGCCACAGCGAGGACCGTGGTGAGCAATGTGGCTAGTGGGCAGGCCGGTGGCAGCAGTACTGGTAGGAGGAGCAGGGTCAGGGAAACGCAAGTCTCCCCTGGGAGCCATGCCCTGCCTCAAATGGCCAGAGTCCTTGGGGCCTATGAAGAGGCCCAAGAACAATGGGTCAGGTCTGCTTCAGACACGCGGGAGGTGCTGGGGGTGCTGAGGTCCATGGACGCCCGTATAGGTCAACTCGTGGACCTCATGGGCCAGCTGGTGGTGAGGTCACAGCCAGGGACAGAAGCTCCACCACCGCCACCACCTGCCGGGGCGCAGGGTCGTGCAGCTGTGTCCAGTTCCCCTGCGTCCATAGCCAGTGAGCACACCTCAACCACCAGCATGTCGCAAGCAGGCACCCCCCCTCGCAAACGTGGAAGGGGCCGTCCGAAGTGGAAACAGATCTCCCGGGAGGACTTCGCACGCTCCAGACGCAAGTGAGGCAGCCAGCCAGCCTTCCTTGACCACCCACTGCATTGACTTGGACTACGATCCCACTCCACACAGCCATCTGGATGGCATGTGTGTGTTGGACTATGGACATAGAACCAGTGGGTACACCCTGAGCATCACGCAGCCATGACCGACAGCTCATTGTCACTGCACGCACCACTTTTGTCATCACCTTACACACAATCACATGTCACAGTTTGAAATAAATGCACCTCTTACACAAACTGCTGTTTGTGCCCTGTGTTTTATTTGTACGGAATACAACGGCCACCTTGGGCGGAAAGGCACCTGATGCGTGGCATGGCAATGGAATCCGGAGGGCCTGTAGGGACCTAGGGGTGGGAGACAGAACAGGAGCACATTCAATGAGTGTGTCACACACCCATCACACAGTACATGTCAACAACTACAAGCAATGTACACACATCGCACAGAGCAATAGGGCACAATGCCACAGCCACCAACAGTGGCATACTACCCTGGCCATGGAGCGTTGACACACAGCACGCAGTGAACAAACGGCCACCCTGACACAGCACACACACACCTGCACAGATACAGCCACATTAGCCGTCGTACATGGACACTCACCGTCAAGTGAAGTAGTGGGCGATGAGCTGCTGCCGCACATTACCAGCTTCCTCCTCTCCGCTGTCCTCCTCACTCGAGCTGTCCTGGTCTGCGGGCTGGGGCCCTGGTTGATCTCCGTCATCCACGATGAGGGGGATCTGCTTCCGAATGGCCAGATTGTGCAGCATGCAGCACGCCACCACTATCTGGCACACCTTCTGTGGGGAGTACGCCAGTGCACCCCCGGTGCGGTCCAGGCACCTGAACCTGGACTTGAGGAGGCCAAAGGTACGCTCGACCACACGTCTGGTCCTCCCATGTGCCTCATTGTAGCGATCGTCTGCTGGGGTGCGAGGATTCCTCAATGGACTGAGCAGCCATGCCCCATTCGGGTACGCAGAGTCACCTGGGTGTGAGGGACACAGAGAACCGTTGCTATTCCAACTGGACAGGGGACAGCATCGCACAACCAGCACGCTACACCACTCCACATACTCACCGACAATACAGCCACGATCCTGTTGCAGATTGGACATCAGTCGTGGCAAGATGCTGTTGCGCATTATGTGTGCGTCATGGGCCGAGCCTGGGAACTTTGCACACACATGGGTGATCACCATGTCCGCAAGGCACACCACTTGCACATTCAGGGAGTGCGTGTGCTTCCTGTTGCGGTACAGGTGCTCAGTGGCCTGTGGTGGAACAAGGCCAACATGTGTGCAGTCAATGGCTCCAACGACGTGTGGGATTCTGCCAAGGGCATAGAATGCACCCTTCACTGCCGCCAATTCACGAGCCCTGGGGAAGCGGATGTACCTGTTTCGGTACAGCATCATGGCTGCCAGTACATCCCTCAGCACCTTGCTGAACATGGGCTGGGACATCCCTCCTCCACTGCCCACTGTGTGCTGGAATGACCCAGTGGCGAAGAAATGCATGGCGGCCATCACCTTAGCCGTGGGGGTGACAGCTGTCGGATACACCCTGCGGGGACGGAGATGGGGTTCCAACATGGCACACAGTCGATGCAGGGTTGGCCTGTCCAGCCGAAACTTCCTAATGACCTCTGTATCGTCCATGTCCGCCAGCAATTGGTATGGGCGGTCAATGTTCGGTCTCCGCCTAGGGAAAATGGCAGTGGACACATGTCAAAGCAACACAACACATAGCAATTTCGCATACACATCACTGACATGACTGAGCAAGCACATGAGCCACAGCCCAGCTGTCAAGCTGGGACGGCACGGCCACAATACACTTACACAGGTCTCCCAACAATGGCAATGGCTAGTGATACAAACCACTGCCATGTGCATGCACATGGGGATCTAGGCCCCAATGACTTGCGGGGCGTGCTGATGGGGACTGACTGCATATTCGTCAAGCGGCAACGCCACGGCAACATGAATGTCTGCTGAGCATGGAACTGCTTCCGAGGCTGGATGAGTATGGCACACGACGACGACGATGTGGGCACAGGCTGAGCGGCCAAAACAAGTGGGACCTGTGGCACGAGGGGATATGAGACAGTGGTAGGTGTCAGCACTGCACCCTATGTACAGCACTGTACGGATCACACCTCCCGAAACATTGACAGGTGTCCACATTGACAGCCCCATGCCAAGACGGCTGTGTGCTTGCAGTCACACGTCACAGGTGAGAGGTTACATTGCACGTGCCAGGTGGCAGATGTACATAGTGGGAGCTGGCATGTGTGTGCATGTGTCTCCTGTTCAGGATCCACCAGATGGGCGCTGACTCTGTACTGACCATTGGACACAGCATGTTCCGTGGAAGGCTTGTGTGTGTGGGATGGTGGCACTGGATGTGCCTCCGTTGGGTGGGGGCCATGCACAGGGCGGGTACGTCGATGATTGCGCATTGTTGGTCACGGTGGGTGCACCCACTAAGATGTGTTGCCCTGTGTTCAATTCCTATGTCCGCATGATGATGGACTGTAGATGTGGGCAGACTACACATTGGTCGATGTGCTGTCTATATGCATGTGCCTTCACACCAGGCACAGCTGCCCCTGCACATGTGACCCCTGCTGGACTCGCTGCTGGGTCTGTGGAGCTGATGCACCTTCTGTGCGTGGGGCGGACAGCTCTCCTCACTTCCCTCATTGCGCATGTCATGACTTTGCCGCAGGTGACATGGATCATGGAGGGCCCACATGTACGCGTGGGTAGGCTACACATGATTGTTCACTGGTCGCCACCCCCAGTCAGTGTTTCGAATGGGAAGGTTGTCGTGCTGGTGGTATATTCGATGTGGCGGATGGGCGGGCCTAGGTGCGGGCTTACATTCCGGACATGGGGGGTAGTTGGATTGGCGACTAGTTGCAGTACACACGGGACACGTCTCTTCCTTTCCACATCTGGGTCATCCCTTGTACTCACTGACAGTGATACAGTCATCTTCGCCCCAGCCCTCATGTCCTCCCCTCGCTCCCCCAATATGCATGTGCACCTGCGAGGCTAGCGCTTGCACAGGCAGCCCCAAGCTCGCACCAGAGAGGGCAAGGAGTGTATGTGTGGGTCCAGTTGCACGAGTGGGCTGTCTCAGGGTATGATGTGTTGCGGGACGCCGTCCACCTGCGTGGTGCCCCAAATGGAGACCCGGCCTGCATGGACTATGCATCACAGTCTTCGCCTTCCGGATCCGCCACCTGCGACACCCAGTGGCTGTGGCTGCCCTTGCGGCCAGGCCGCGTCCGTCTGTGACTGATGGCCCACACATTCACTCTTTGGCCTCTCTGGGGAGGGCTCGGGGGTGGTGGCGCACGCGCTTGCACTTAGTCGCAATGGCATGTGGCGTGGTTGGTATAATGGGCAATGGATGGGATGGTGCGAGCCACCTCCCGTGACGTCAGTGCTGCTCGTGCTGTGGTGCGTCCCCCTACACTTCCATTTGACTTGTGCCATGCTAGACGTTGAGGTTCTATTGCCTGCGTGATATGACCAGGAGGAGCGCGAGGAGACCTCTCACACACCATGCTCCACTGCCATCCCGTGCCCTGTATCGCCTGTGCGGATTGACTATGTTGGGGTTACACCTGGTCGACTGGGGCTGTGTGTGCCTTGTCAAGGGGCATGGCGGGCGCACAACAGGATCCAGCTTGTCCACAGAGGGTGGGCTGAGGTGCGCCTGGTACCGCTTTGTACGTGTGCCCGGCTGCTGTGCACACACGTGTTCACTCCCCCGACAGGTGTCCTCTCACAATGCCCAGGGAAGCGGTGGTGTACTGTTCATGACCCCTCCCAACACGGCGTGCTCCAACTTGGCATGTGCGCATCTACCCGTCACACCCACCCACCTGAGCACTGCGTCCATACGACTTCACACGACACATGTGTGTCTTCCACAGTTGTGCTACTCATTTGCGTTGACATCCAATACCAGTGGACTACATGGTCATGTCACGACTGCCGTGTACTTCACATACTCTCATCCTCTCTCATTCGTACTAGTGAAATGAGTCAGCGGAGACAGTTTTGGTTTCAAACATTATATTGAGTCTTCTGTCCTCTGTGATGCAGTATAGTGGACACTACTGGCAGCGGAATACATGTTGAGGATATACTGAGCATGATTGCAAATGGGATAGGGTGTGGGGTTACATGTGATTGGCTGTTGCATGTGGGATGTGGGCTTCAGAGTTACATCTGCTTGGCCAAGGCTGTGCTAATGTACATTTACGTATAGCTGCGGAGCTGCGGACTTTGACACAGACGGTATACATGTAGCCTACCAGACCGCTTGGCATCATGGGCACAGTCCATCTCAGTTCCATGTGACAGGTTTGCTGCGGTTGTTCCTCATGCACGCGTGCATGTGAGATGACATCAGGGCATGTGCTTGCGTGCATGCAGCGGCGTGCCACTTGTTGTTGCAATTTGGTGGTTACTGGACATGTCACAGTCACTGGGGTCGTGTTGTTGTTGTATGCACTTGTCGTCCATGCAAAGGTCCTGGTATGGGATTCCCAGGGCGGGGGTGGGAGGGGTGCAGCACCCACAGACTCCAGGCGACCTATTCATGTCCACTGAGCGGTGTGTGTGTCCATGGGCGCTGGATCCATGTCGTGTCCTGGTTGTTCGTGCAGTTCCGTCCATGTGGGTGCGATACACAGACCCCATGCCACTGCCTCCCACGATGCATGCGGTGTTCCTGGATGTGATGGGGAACAGTGTGCATGTCCCGGTCATATCCGATGTCATGGCGATGTCGTTGATGGTGTGGTAACAGTTGCCGGTCGTTTGGTATGGCTGTTGTGGTGGTGACTGGCCAGTCCGTGCGGAAGCTAAGCATGGGTGCGGGGTTGGACATCATAGGTCAATCGGGGAACCTGCGTTGTGGTCCGACGAATTTACAGGTTGTCAGGTATGCGATGCCGTCCAGCAGGGCTTCCATGTCATTGGTGGTGTACATGTTTGCCAGCCAATGTAGCGGATGGTGGCTGTCAAGGTGTTGTTCGTAAGTTGTCCCTTGGAGGACCATGATGGGGCATGCTGGGTGACATTCGATGTAGCTGTTCTCGATGATCCGTCGTGTGGAGGCACAGTGGTCCCATTTCAGTGCGGGTGCGATGTTGGCCACATACGCCATGCCCCCATAGGCAGAGCAGGCCCTGTCGTGTGCGTCCAGAGGGAGGAGTAGTGGTAGCAGGTCCGCCTTTAGACATGCCGGGTTGGAGAGGCATATCTCCACGGGATGCTGGTAGGGACACCTCCGACAGTAGAAGACGGGCATGACGCAGCTGAACAATGTGATGCGGTAAGTCAGTCGGTAACTTACGTTCAGCAGGGACAGGAGATCGCATCCCAATATATGTATCAGGTTGGTTTTGTACAGCTTGAGCTGTCCGGCATAGTTGGGTAGGTGTGTTGCGGTTGCCATTTCGCAGCAGTGCGTTGTGGTGGCGTGCTCCGGCTGTGTGTGCAGTCTGCAATGTGCACGCTCCGAGGTTGCTGTGAGCTCTGTGTAGTCGTAGGGAGACAGGACTTGTGTTCTGTTGGCTTGTTTGGAGGACACGGGCCCTCATCCCACATGCTTCTCAGACAGTTCAAGGTCAGTGATGTGTGACTCCTTCCAATTAACTTGCATGTGGCCGACATGGGGAGTGTTTTCTTTTTTCTTCCCCGTCCGTTGTGTGCTTCTGTGATATGCGCTATCTGCCCTGTGGTCGGTCTCCTCGGCATGCCTGTGTTGGTCTTTTCTTGGACAATGGCTGTATTCACCGGCTTCTTTGGTAGGGCTGTGGTTTCGGAGTTGGAATGGAAGGTCATTCAGTGCTGTCTGCTCTCCCTTGTGTGGGCGGCAGGCTGCCTTTCCGCTCTGCGTTGGGCCTTGTGTGTGAATGTTATTCTTAGGCCACCTGTTGTCGGTCCCCGGGCTCTTTGGTGTTCCGTTTTATATGTCTTGTTCATATGTGCAGGGTGGTATGGGTGTTTCAGTGTGGTACTGGCGTTCCTCTTCCCGAAGGGGCCCTGCTTCTCCTAGTTGGTGTTGCCGCCGCTGTGTGCTTCGCCATGTTTGTTACACTGGGGTGTGTCCTGCTGTTGCGTGACTTCACTGACATGTGTGCGTCGGTTGTGTGGCGTTGGGTGTTGTCCGTGAATTGGGTGTTGGGGACATGTCTGTGGCAGGCCTGTCACGTGTCATGTGCGTTCGGGGTGGGGCTGATGTGTGTGCTGCTTGGTTGTGTCCCTGTGTCTGTGTGCGACGCATGCATGGCGCTGCGGTTGGCCTCTGCGTTGTGCGCATGTGTGGCGGCGTCATCGCCGCTTTGGGGCCGTGACGGGGTCGTTGGTTCCTAGTCCCAGGTGGTGTGTACACATGTGTTGCGCGATGTTACGATTTGGCCTGTGTGTCATATGTGGATGCAATGGTGGATGTGTAGTGTACACGCGCTGGTGGGGGGTTGTCCGCTTTTTCCGCCCTTGCACTGTGTGCGCTGTTTGCGTGCACTTGTTGTGTGTGTGCCTACCTGCGTCTCCGCGGTACGTTGCGTCCTTGGTGGTGCATCAGCAAGAGCATGGGGAGGGCCTGCAGTGCTGGATTCATGCTGGGGGAGCCGCTTCTTCGTTGTCCGTGCTCGGCGTCCGTGTTACCGCTTCGGTTTGTCGTACGGTATCTCTTAGCCGTGGGAGCCGTTTGTTTGCGGCATCGTAATTTATACGCCGGGCGGGACGTGATTTCGTCGGACGGTGTGTGTCAATTAGGCTGCGCCGCTACGTGTACGGGCGCACTTTGATGGCGGACGGTGTTGCTGGCTTGCCGGCGGTGTTTGGCCTACTTTTCGCATCGTAATTGGGCGGGCGTGTGGACTGCTGCGTGCCGGCGGTAACTGGTGGTTTTTGCATCCGCCAGCACGGCGGTTGTGCTTCCGCCCGCCATCGTAATGACTCCCTTAATTATCAATACACAAAAATAATTTCAATAATTACTTTATTACAATTAAATTTCTTCCCACCCTATTCCCCTATAAACCCACAACCCGCTCCAAATAATAAATTAATACAATTAATATAATTATCAATTAATCAATTAATAAAAAGTAATTACCAATTAATAAAAATTAATTACCAATTAATAATTAATTAACAATAAATTAATTATCAATAACAATAAATAATTACTTAATTACAATTAAATTACTTCCCACCCTATTCCCCTATAAACCCACAAACCGCTACAGAACTAAAATGCAAAATTAAATTAAAATTAATTAATAATTCCTAAAAATTAATATTTAATTTACTATAATTAAATTACTTCCCACCCTATTCCCCTATAAACCCACAACCCGCTACGGAATTAAATTAAGCAAAAATTAAATAACATAAAATTCATTACTTTAAAAAAATGCAAACATACGATATTATGAAAATCGATATTTCTTACCTGAATTTCGATATTCTGCACCACTATATTTTTGTGACTCGATATTATGTCCACTCGATATTTAAAACTCGATATTTTGCCAATTCGATATTAAAAATTCAATATTGTGACTGTTCACCGTCGGCTAGATAGGAGGAGTCCAGTCATGGTCTTTGCTCTATACACTAGCTTTGGAGAGCCACGCCGAAAGGATTTTGTGTGAAATGCTGTCAAAAGCCACAGATATGCCAAATAAGACCAGAGCCACAGTGTGACCCCAATCTTCTTGAAGACGGATGTCGTCCATTATGAACCTTAAGGCTTTTTCAGTGCTGTGATAGGCATGAAAACTGGATTGTGCTGAGTCCAGAAGTTTATTACTGTCAAGGAAAGAAGAGAGTTGTGCATGTACTTCCTTTTCAAGTAATTGGATTTGAAGTGGAATTATGGATGCAGGCCTAAAGTAAGTGAGGATATGCACATCCGCGGAAGACTTTTTAGTAGTAGTACAGAACCCTCTTCCAGGGATCAGTTCCAGAGATTGATTAAGGAAGGCGTTATAGTATTGAATGCTTAATGAGAAATGTCAGCTGGACAGGAGACCATGCGTGACCTAGATTTTATTGATTAGGCAAGATGTTTAAAGTTATTTATTTCCAAAGGAGCAACCTCTGATAATATTGTGAAAGGGTTGATTTCTGATGTTGCACTGAAGTCAATTTGACAGATGCTGATAACTTAGAGAGAGACTCTGAGATGCTACTGATTTTCGGATGGAATAAAAAGAGAAAGATAGTCATATAATGCTGGTTAGTGTGAGATAGGGTTCTGGCACCAGTCCAGATTCAAGAGATTTTAAACTATCTACTGGAGACAGTAGGCCTCACAATAGGACCTTGTACTGTAAACCCTTCACATTAATAAGGAGATGCGACTGTTTGGCTGGAGAAGTGTGGTTAATACAGTACCAGATTTGAAGAATTGTCTTTCAGATGCTGGCTATCCTGGTTAAATATTGTTTCTTCCTGGCACTCTTTCAAGGTATGGACTAAAGTGTTGAGTGTTGTGCCATGGTACTAAGGTATCCTAAACCACTGAAAAACTGAAAGTAAAACCTCCTTTTCCCGTTTGGGATTATTTGGTTGGGCTATTTCACAAATGTAAACTTACACTTTTGTGTAAGTTTACTATTATTTTGGTATTCACAAGCTATAAGTTTAATTTTACTAATAGTAATTTTACAAATGCCTAGGCTCATTACTCAAGGCAGAGATTACGCACACAAAACGATAGGCCTGTTTTCTGTGGCCAGACCTAAAAAATCTTGACCACAACCATAATGTCCTTATATTGAATGACAGGAGAAAGTGGACTAATATGATCTAAATACACAACATTGAATAGTTAATGGCTGGGGTAGGTTTAGGTAGCAAAATGGAAGACAGGGTTATTATTTAACACATTTAACTGTGCAACAGTCGTTCATGCACTATTATGAGGTGATATCACTTCATTAGATGACCTAAAACCTGATTCATGAAGAGAATACCACATGAATTAGGATATGATTTGTTTTGATGCAAAATACTGTAAGTTCCAACCATACTGCTTCTTGTCATATAATATTATTTTTCTATAGCACATTTCTAATTTGACATATTCCTTTCATCATGCTTCGTATGGATGTGAAGATTTATCATTTCAGCTCATACTTTGTCTTTATGCCCTTTTGAAATGCTCATTGAGCGCCTGCTTGTCACATGTGACAAGGCAACATAATAAGCCCACGTGGGTGTTATTTCTTTAAGATCGCTAGCATCTTGGAAAGAGATAAAAGTGTCACCTATTTAGATATTTAAATAATGGGTCAATTAATGAATTTACAAATGACTTACTATGAGTATCCACAAAATGAATTTAGGGCCACACAGTTTCCGACAAAACGCACAACTATGAGTAATTCTGAAATGAATTCTGGAGCATGAAGTTCATGTTTAAAGTCTATGACAATTGCTTGCAGTTTATCAAATTGTGGGGCTTGCATTTTTTTAATACTCAGGTTTATGAGCTTTGCTGCAATGAATTTTGGGCTATGCAGTGCCTATTAAAGCTCATGACAATCAAGAGACGGCATCAATAGATGAGGAACCCGGCGCCGACGGAGCAAGACGGAGCCCAGTGGCTCTAAGTCACTGCCTGAGCATTCTGAGGAGCATGGAGGCATGGGGGAAGAGTGGGAGGGGTCACTGGACCCTTTAGAACACCAGTTATACACCCCTGATGAGAACTTGGACTGGTATGAGAAACTAGCAGAGGCCAGTGGACTGGACAGATCTCCAGATACTGGTATGGTCTCGCAACCTACCGTGGCTACGGAGGAGGGAGCATCTTATGCAAAGGTGGTGAAGAGGGCAGCAGAGGCCCTGGGCCTGGAGCTGTCCTCAGTGCAGGTCAAAACTAACCTATTGACTAAAGTGCTTCAATCTGGGGCTTCTTCATCTGAACCCCTTTTGCCCTTCAATGAAGCACTGACAGATGTCCTGCTAGCACTTGGTCCAAACCTAGCACAGGGGCTCATGTTAACAGGACAATAGCATGCTGTGATTGCCCTGCTCCGGGTGATCCTAGTTTCATCAGCCAACACACTACACCTGAGAGCTTGGTAGTACAAGCCTCAACATCCCATGGCGTATTCCCTGTTGCTCACCCGGACAGAGAATTCAAGAGGCTGGAGACACTTGGGAAGAAGATGTTTTCTTCTGCCACCCTAGTATTGCAGTTGGTGAAAATCACATGCCTTTTGGGCCATTTCTCCTATACCCTATGGGAAATGGTTGCACAAATGATGGCCTGGGCCATCCTCTGCCAAGCAGTGAAGGACATGAGAGATGCAGCAAAGTTCACCATTAGGTGTGGTCTGGATATGACGGACTCGCTGGACAAAGTGGTTTCAATGACAGAGGCCTTGCGGTGCCACGCTTGGCTGAGAACATCTGGCTTTTTGGTGGATGTCCAGGCCAACCTCATGGACATGCCCTTCGATTGGACTCGTCTCTTCGGAGAGAAGGCAGATTGGGTGCTGGACTGCATCAAGGACTCGTGGGCTACAGCCAAGTCCTTGGGCCTCTCAGTGACACCTCGCACCCAGTCTACCTTTCAACCTTTGCGTGGCTATGGAAGGGGCTTTCAATGACGCCAGCCATACCCCAGCCAACGTCCTGTGCAGGCTTCCTGAGTTGTGCGATGACATGGATGTGGTGCATTCCAATCACGTGGGAATGGGAGCCAGAAGTCAGCTGCCACTAACTCCTCACCAGCTGCAGCCTCAAAGCCTTCCAAGTTTGGTTCTGCAAGACCATGGGTGCCCAGTTGGAGGGAGAATCCAACATCATCTCCTCCACTGGCAGTCCATAACATTGGACAAATGGGTCTTTGGAGATATTTCTGAGGGGTTACTCCCTCCCTTTCAAATCATTCCATCCCCCTTTACCGCCATCTCAGGAACGGCTGGTGGAGGATCATCTTATCTTGCTCCAAGAGGAAGTTACAACTCTCCTGGCCAAGGGGGCTATAGAAAGGGTTTCGATTCCAGAAGTAGGCAGTGGTTGTTATTCACGCTACTTTTTGATACCCAAAAAGAACAAAGGTCTTCATCCTGTTCTAGACCTTTGAACCATCAATCTCTTCTTCAAAAAGAAGAAATTCAAGATGCTCACTTTGGCTCAGTTCTTGTCTGCCCTACACCAAAATGACTGGCTGGTAGCATTGGACTTGCACAATGCGTATTTTTACATCCCCATCCTGCCAGCCCACAGGCGTTACCTGCGGTTCAAGGTAGGCCACAAGCACTTTCAGTTCACTATGCTCCCCTTTGGCCTTACCAGTGCCCCTTGAGTGTTCATTGAGGTGAAGGCGGTTGTAGCAGCTCATCTTCGCAGGTTGGTGTTTTCAGTATTCCCCTACCGACGACTGGCTGTTGAAAGTGGCCTCGCCCCAGACTGTTGACTCCCACCTCTAGACTATGGCGGACCTTCTGCATTTGCTGGGGTTCACTATAAACTTGCCAAAGTCACACCTGACTCCTTCTCAGATTCTCCCTTTCATCTTAGCTGTTCTGGACACAGTGCAGTTTCATGCGTATCCTCCCGAGCATCGAGTCCAGGATATTCAGGTTACAATACCAATGTTTCAGCCTCTATCCTGGATTTCGGTGAGAATGACTGAGGCTGCTGGGCCTCATGGCCTCCTGATTCCTGTTGGTAAATCATGCTAGATGACATATACAGGCTCTGTAGTGGGACCTGAAGTTACACTGGCGAAGCATCAGGGGAATATCTCCAATGTGGTCTAGATCTCGGAGGGAACTACAAAGGCTCTGCAGCAGTTGCTAACGAACCGCAAGTGGGTCAGAGGCAGAACACTTTCCCTTCCTCAACCAGATCTCACAGTAGTGACAGATGCATCACTCCTGGGATGGGGCAGCCATTTTGGAGAGGTAGAGATCGGCGACTCTGGTCTCCGGCGGAATCCGGACTCCACATCAACCTGTTGGAGCTTCAGGTGATCCCACTAGCATTGAAAGCATTTCTTCCCTCAGTCAAGGGGAAGTTAGTGCAAGTGTTCAAAGACAACACCACTGCCATGTGGTACTGCAACAAGCAGGGCGGGTGGGGTCATGGACCATTTGTCAAGAGGCCCTGCGTCTCTGGATATGGCTAGAACAGCAGGGCATAACCCTGGTGGTTCAACACCTGGCAGGTTCTTTGAATGCCAGGGCAGACAAACTCAGCTGTCTATGCCTAGCAGATTAGGAGGTGGTGCAAGGTCTCTTTCAGCAGTGGGGAGAGCCTTGGTCAGATCTGTTCGCCTCTGAAGAGTGTTAGGTTTGAAAATCCCATTCCTGCTATGCACTCGTATCATGCTACATTAGGTTAGCTGTGTGTGGCTAAATAGATGCCATTTGTATTCACGTTATGCAACCCACTGAGTTATCCCTGCAACGTGCAAGCTTTAGTTAGCAAGTGTGACTCCATTTTGTATTTCTTAATCCCTATTAGGCTGTGTCTGAACTAGGCCTCATTATTCGTATTGCCTGCCTCAGCAGAACACTGTATTTAGTTATTATTTGTCTTTCCTGTTCAAGGCTGCTTCCTGACTTTACTAATGAATAGGCCATTCTGCCCTCGCATGCCTATCCGAGTGTGTAGTTCTGCTTCCACGTTGGGAGACGCTGAGACTCAGCGCGGTAACCTTGAGTACCCATCTGGCAGGTGGCAGCCCATCCTTCTGTGCCTTCTTTGTTCATGTTCGGCCCAGGCCGGTAACTTTCCACTGTGGGCGTGGTTGGGGGGTTCTTGGAGGAATGATCATGCATTGCAGGCCGTTGGGGAGCCAGTCCCTCGGCAGACATCTCAGGGTGCAGGTCAGATTGGACTCCTCTGCAGAGTATTACTAATAAATGCTTGTTTGTATTCTCTACTGTCTGACCGACTCTTCATTTCTTGGGAAGGCATAGCAGGTGGTTGTAAGTAACCCCGGTGGCCCCTAAGGGCCACTTCCTTGAGTTGGCGCCCGAACAGGGACCGCGCAAGGTGATCCAGCTCGCCCGTAATCGGGTTGCAGGGTCGGGGTTGCGTCTGGTTGGACGGGCGGATCGGGGTGCCCCACACGATCGAGCTTGGTTCTCGCAGCTGCCCCGCCCGTCTAATCGGGCGACTCCTCATCTAGTGGTCACCGGCTGGGGTCCTGTGAGAAGTTGGCCTGGTATATGCTGTTCACTAATTAAAGTGGACACCTTGCACCAGGGCAAATCGACTCTTATGGTAGATAGGTTTAAGACAACCTTTTAAAGAAAGCTATCCTAGTGGTAGCTGTGGAGAGCAGCCTTCAGGCTAAGTCTCGGAGGAATGTAAAGCAGCTTGTTTTACCATATAATCTCTTGAATCACCAAATGAAAAGACACCACACAGGTATATATATCAAATATATATGTATTTATTTCTAAATAACTCTCTACTAATCTCTTTATGAGATTAGAAGACAAACATATGCACAAATCAACGTTTCACAATAAGTTAAGCACAAAATATGGCTGGGGCCCTAGGGGCGTACCAGACCACATACTAAGTAAGAGACTTAGAAACAACGACTTGCAAGGAGACAAGGCCTAGGGCCTTCAGAAGTGCTGGGGCCTCACGAAACCACCCAAGGCAGGTAAGTAAAGGACCCACGGGGGACGCGTGCAGTGTGGATACACAGGCGCGAATCGCCGTTAACTTCAATGGGGCAAGTCGAGGTCGGAAATAAAGAGTTTTAGGATACTTCGGGAGAACCTACAAGCAAGTCACTTACAGGGTAAGTAGTTCTAGGGCCCACACCCACAGGAGCACCGTAGTGCTGGAGTTACCTCACCCAGGGAAGCCGGGTGCACAGGTGTCCTTTGGTGTCGGGTCGCGGCGTCGTTTTCAATGGCGAACAAAGAAGACTTGCTGCTTGCGGGAGCTGAAGAAGTGTCCGGTGGAATCCAAGCCTGGATTCTGAAGAAGGATGACCTGAAAGCAGAGGGGACAGTGTTCAAAGTCACTTGGCAGTGACCCGGGGCAAGGAAGATGGATGCCCACCGTCGTCGGTCGCTTCAGGTCGGTTGCGGGTGCCTTGACTCTTCAGCCACGTGGTCCAGGAGGCGTCGACGACAACCAGAAGCTGGATTCGGTGTGTCCCTCGACGTCTGCAGCTGAATGCGGTGTCGGCAGCTCGATCGGAGCCAACAAGCCTTGACAGCCGCAAGTCTCGGGGAGATGAAGAAAAGTCGATGGCGCAGACCAGCAAGGTCTGTGGAACTCACCCAGCAAGGGTAAGTCAGGGCAGGCCTGGAGCAACCAGGGGAGCCCTTTGGTTTCTTTAAGAAGTCTTCTGGGGACCCTCAAGCCAGCGGGCAAGGGATCGCAAAGACACCTCGGGCGGAATCACTCAACAGGGGCCCACGGTCACTCGGGACGGTGTAGGCCTTTGATCTTCGGAGGGATTCCTGCTGGAGGTCGGGACCACACGTGGTCCAAAGCACAAGTTCGTAGAACGTTGTGAAGGGGTTGCACTCGACAATAGTGCACGGTACCCAGGGGTCGCGGTTCCTCGTTACTCATGGGGTCCACTTGCCTCAGCTTCGCTGGGGACTCACGATGGCCTGGGAGAGGTCAGGAAATCCACTTCTTGGGCTGCAGGGACTTCGGACTCCGGCAGGAGCGGCGTAGTTTGCGACCGTCGTTGTCGTTTTTGGTGCCTGCCAAGCAGGGGAGTCACTCCTTGACTCCAAGGGAGATTCTTCTGTCTTCCAAAGGTAGTGGAACGTCGAAGGGCCAGGATTCTTCTGTAGAGCATCGTCCAGGGGTTATCTGCTTTGCAATGGCAAGGTTCCCCCTCTTATACTAAAAAGAGGGGATGGACTAGCTCTATGACCCCACCTATGGGAGGGTCAAAGGAGGGGGTGGCTACACCCACTTCCCTTTGTCCAGTTTCGCACCAGAGCAGGGGCAGGTAGCCCCTGAGCTGGTTTGAACTGGCATATGCACAGAGGAGCCTTCTGCTCCCCCAGTGCAGGACTTCAAAGCACTCTAAGAGTGCACCCACCCAGCCCCAATACACTAAACCCTGTCTGGGAGGTGGTCACACCTCCCTGTGACAGGATGCCTATTGTTGGGCTTCCTCCACTGTGAGTTTCGGTCATCAGCAGGAGGGCAGCCCAGTGTCTGTGACTGGTGGCATCCATTTTGTGATGCCAGGGCTCTGCAGGATTCTACCGCGTTTCCACAGCAGGTACATGTCTTATCCTCTAGAAGGGTGGAATGCTACCCCCGCCGCCAGGATTGGCGGGGGTTAGTATTCCAAGATGTTTGACACCAAACACGACATGTTTTGATGCAGCCATTCCAAAGTTAGCATTCTACCGCGAGGATATAATGCACTTAAGAGTATATGGTTTAACCGCATCCACAAACAGCACCAGAGAATGGACTCTGAGAACTGCAGAGGAGCCCTGCTCATGCAGAGGCACCCCCTCACATAGAAGCCAAGCACCCTGCCCTCAGGATTGATAGGGCCTGCCATAGGGGTGACTGATAGGGTTATATGTGTGTGCAGGAGAGATATAGGAAACCTATATCTCAGTGAGGGGTGCTAGCACCACCTCACCCAGGCTGCAGTAGCAGGCCTGTGGTGTCAGATTTAGTCTGCTTCCCAGGGGTGACATAATACATGCTGCAGCCCGAGGTAGGCCTGTGAAGTACCTATGCCCTTGGCACCTAAGGTACCATATACTAGGGACTCATAAGGCACCACAGTAACCAATCACTAGTGCACCTAGAGTGCACTCCATGTCATTTAGAGAGAGCAGATAGACTGGGGCCCTGAATAGCAGGATCCCAGTCCAACTAAGTCATAAACCAGCAAAACACCATAAAAAAAAGTGGGGGCAACCATATAGTCAGATTCCACCTTCCTACATAACCCCCCCAAACGAAAGGAGATAAGGCTAACCTTGGCCAGTTGAGCCTTTATTGACTAAGTGGCCATATAAGGAAGCACCTGCACTAGCATGGTTGCCCCCTGTCTGATGGTCCACTAAGCAATCCCTCACCCTAAGGGTATGAGAGGGTCTCCACCATGGGGAATCACTACCTGTGGTGTGCTTTGGTAAAGTACCAGGCTGGTGAGGTGTCTGAGTAGGGAAGTGTGGCACTAGGAATGTTGGCCTCAGCTTTCTCAGCTCACTGGTCACCATGTATGCCTGTCTTTCCATGACTGAGTGGTACTCTGCTCTAAGGGTCAACTTTTGACTGCCTACAGCCGGGGGTTGGGTCCCTTTGGGTGGAACACTGGAGGGACATGGCATGTTTGGAACCTTTTGGTCCCAGGTTTGCCCTTGCCTAACAGAGTCCTTCTGGGAGAGGTCCCTACATAAAGGTATGGGGGATCCCTCAGTGGGTTGAGGAATTGCTACCTGGCTAGGGCTACTAGCCTGGGTGCCCCTAATCTGCTGATGGGGGGTTCCTCTGGACAGGGGGCCCTGGGGGTCCACTGACCTCCCTGACCTCTGCAGCCCTGGGCTGACTGAGGCAGGGTAGAGAGGGGCAGGTTACCTGCTCCAGACTGGGTACCACCTTGTAAGGGTCCTCTGCCATCAGGGGTGGCCAGGCCAGGCCTGACTACCTCTGTGGCAGTTCCTTCACTAGGGGTAGGGTCAGTTCCCTGAGGAGGCTGACCCTTACCTACTGTCTGGAGGGAAGAAGACTTTTCTTCAACCCTTGTGCTCTCTTCTGGGGGAGAGTGGGCCATTCTTCCAGGCCATTTAAACAACAAGAGAGAGAGGGAAAGGAGCCGGTATTGAACACTCTTAGCCCCCCAAAATCAATAATCTAAACAACAAAAGAGTGTAACCCTTGAACAAGAGAGCAGGCAAAAGGGGGGAATCAAAATTTGATTCTATAAAAGCCCTCACTCACCAACCTGGTTGGTGACATGCTTCATCATAGGGCCCCACCCGGAAGGTCGAATACCTCCCAGGTGTGCTTCGACGCCAGAATTACTGCGGAACTGGTAAAAAATTGTTGTGACGTGATAGGGAAAAGTGAGTGTTAAAAATGCCTTGGATGTAACCAATAACTTTATTCGCCGGCCAACCAGGCACGGATAAAAACAAAGTAAGTGATGAAAAGCTGAAATAGGTATAAACAGCTAAATCTCACTACTAGTGAATGGTCAACATGTTTCTGCCACTGTCAAGCAAATAGCTGGGCATTCGTCAGGACCGAGGTGCGTAGACCCCGGTGGTATGAACACGCTAAGGCTCACCCAACCGTGAGTCAAATGTGAAAACAAAGAAACAGGGTGTATGGTTACAACCTGTTGTCAACGAAGGAATCCAACCTCATTTCGGAGGATTCCACATGTATCTGCGAAAAAAGAAGACACGAACAAACACATAACTCAGAAACTCGTATCATGTTTTAGCCATCATGCTCTCTTAGTAGTGCACTATAACACCCCTTCCACCAATTACCATGCTGATACCAAAATGGCATACATAGATGCACTCCTTGTGTTTACATTACTTCAGTGATACTATCCACAAGTATTGTAATTGTACCATGGTTTGTGGAAAAAGTATAGCGCACTATTTCACCTGCACGCCCTCTATGACGTCTATCGGTATCTATAGATCAATCGTACTTAGAAAATTGAAAAATTAAAAACCTTAATTACTAAGGTGTCGTGATAGCCCACCATCATGCGGTCCCACATACTCAATCGTAAAGAACCACTTTTCTTACACACTGGGTGAAAGCTCATCACACCATGGGTCTCGGGAGGGGGTGGTGGCTAGTAGGCACACCCTGTCGGAAACAAAAAAATTAAATCTATTTAGATAAAGAAAAAGCTACTTATCTGCCTCGATTACTGCCTACTGGTTTAGGATTACTCACGCCAGCAAAGCCAAGCACCCGCTTGGTACCTGTACAACCCTCTGATCACCGGACCCCGTCGATTCTTCCAGGCTCCATCTCTCCAAAATCTTGGGCTGGGGCTGTGGCCATCACAGCCCCACTAACCTTTACAGGGACACCCAACATCTTCAGATGGGTTTGGTGTTCAATTTCAGCCCAGGCTGAAATTTCCAGATCATTGCCCATCAGGCAATCGACAGGTAAGGTTGGGGACACTGCCACTCTTTTTGGGCCTGTGACCCCCTCCCAGCTGAGATTGACTATGGCCATGGGGTGATCTGTTCTGACACCATCAATGTTGGTCACCTGGTATTTAAACTCAGGTAAAAGCTGGTGAGGGGGGACTAGTTTCCCTGCCACCATGGTGACACTAGCCCCTGTGTCCCTAAATGCCACAGCTTTCTGACCATTAATTATTGGCTCCAGTCTGTACCTGCCCAATGCAGTGGGACCCACGGTAAAGGTGGCAAATCCTATACCACCATCAGAATCTGAGGAGTCTGTTGAGGGGGTCCTGTCTAAACTAGGGCCCACCTCTGTTCCTCTTGCAAAAGCACCTAACTTTTTGGGTGCACTACTCCCAACTGGAGGATTACTACTGGTAGTACCAGGAGGGGTGGTAGTAGTTGTTGGAGGAACATTTTCTTTATTGCCATTCCTGGGACAACTGGGATCAGATTTCCAGTGCCCAGGCTTTTTACAGACATGGCAATAGGGTTTCTTTTCAGGAGAGAAAGGAGTTTGGGACCCACCCCCAGAAGAGGAATTTTGGGGCCCTGTAGTGGACTTATCCTTGGATTTATCCCCACCTTTCTCTTGGGACTTGGTAGAATCTTTCTTGTGGTCACCACCCTGATTCTTAGGCCTTACTCTGGTTCTGACCCATTTGTCTGCCTTCTTTCCCAATTCTTGGGGAGAGGTCAGATCAGAGTCCACCAGGTACTGGTGTAAAAGCTGGTTTTGACAATTATTAAGGATCTGTTCTCTCATCATTAGATTATAAAATCCTTTGAAATCAGTAACCCTACTGCCAACCAGCCAACCCTCCAGAGCCTTGGATGCACAATCTACAAAGTCAGTCCAGTCCTGAGTCTGTGCCTTCTGGGTATCTCTGAACTTCAACCTGTACTGCTCAGTGGTTAAGGCAAACCCATCTATCAGTGCACTCTTCAGGACTTCATAATTATCAGCATCCTCTTCTCTAACAGTGAGGAGCTTGTCTCTACCTTTATCTGAAAAGGAGAGCCACAAGATTGCTGCCCACTGCTTTTGGGGGACCTGCTGTACTCTACAGGCCCTCTCCATAGCAGTTATCCACTTGTGGATATCATCCCCACTCTGGTAGGGAGGAACAACCTTGCTCAGGTTCCTATGATCAGGAATATATTCTCTGCCTCTAGGGACACTGTTGCTGCCACCAGGGGGTTCTAACCCTCTTTTCTAGAAGCTCTCTGGATCTCCAGGGCTTCCCTATCCAGTGCCAACTGCTTGGTTCTGAGGGCCACTCTGGCTTCCTCATACTGGAGCAGTTTGCACCTTCTCTCAGAGGAGGTCTCTCTTAAGTTAAAGTATGAGCTCCTCTCCTGGACAAATTCTCTGCCAGAGTGATAAGAGTGCTCAGATTCCCTGGAAGGGGATCTGTGCCTCTCATCCACTCTGGCAGTTCTCTTAGGGAGAATTCCTCTGTCCTGTTCAGGCTCCTTGAAGCCTGGCCCTTCAACCACAGAGTCTTGGTCATTCGGATTGTCCTCATCTGACCCAGATACTATGATTGACCCACCCACTGATTCAGACCCCTTAGCTCCTAGAGCCAATCTAAGGTCATCTGCTGTCAGCAGATCTATCAGGTGGAGTGTTGAGGGACTCTGTCCTAGTCTCAGGTGTCTGTCAACACACATGGCTCTCAAGTCAGAGAAAGCCATGTCCTTGTACTGAGGCTGAGTGGATCCACTGGGTCCACCCTTTAAGGACATTCTAGTGTTGTGCAGTGTTGTACTACCTACACTAGTTTGTGGCCTACTGATCCTAGCTTGAGCTGTGGAAAGGGTGTGCTATCCCTTGGCACACAGCTCTAAGTTCAGTAGAACTTATTGATACTAAGCTTGACTTTATATGTACCTTGAGTACCTATAATGGTTTTCAGTTAGTAATTCAAATAGAGATTTTCTGGTAAAACAATGGCAAGCTGGAATCCCACACGCTGCCCACCAATTTGCGAAGTTGGCCTGGTATATGCTGTTCACTAATTAAAGTGGACACCTTGCACCAGGGCAAATCGACTCTTATGGTAGATAGGTTTAAGACAACCTTTTAAAGAAAGCTATCCTAGTGGTAGCTGTGGAGAGCAGCCTTCAGGCTAAGTCTCGGAGGAATGTAAAGCAGCTTGTTTTACCATATAATCTCTTGAATCACCAAATGAAAAGACACCACACAGGTATATATATCAAATATATATGTATTTATTTCTAAATAACTCTCTACTAATCTCTTTATGAGATTAGAAGACAAACATATGCACAAATCAACGTTTCACAATAAGTTAAGCACAAAATATGGCTGGGGCCCTAGGGGCGTACCAGACCATATACTAAGTAAGAGACTTAGAAACAACGACTTGCAAGGAGACAAGGCCTAGGGCCTTCAGAAGTGCTGGGGCCTCACGAAACCACCCAAGGCAGGTAAGTAAAGGACCCACGGGGGACGCGTGCAGTGTGGATACACAGGCGCGAATCGCCGTTAACTTCAATGGGGCAAGTCGCGGTTGGAAATAAAGAGTTTTAGGATACTTCGGGAGAACCTACAAGCAAGTCACTTACAGGGTAAGTAGTTCTAGGGCCCACACCCACAGGAGCACCGTAGTGCTGGAGTTACCTCACCCAGGGAAGCCGGGTGCACAGGTGTCCTTTGGTGTCGGGTCGCGGCGTCGTTTTCAATGGCGAACAAAGAAGACTTGCTGCTTGCGGGAGCTGAAGAAGTGTCCGGTGGAATCCAAGCCTGGATTCTGAAGAAGGATGACCTGAAAGCAGAGGGGACAGTGTTCAAAGTCACTTGGCAGTGACCCGGGGCAAGGAAGATGGATGCCCACCGTCGTCGGTCGCTTCAGGTCGGTTGCGGGTGCCTTGACTCTTCAGCCACGTGGTCCAGGAGGCGTCGACGACGACCAGGAGCTGGATTCGGTGTGTACCTCGACGTCTGCAGCTGACTGCGGTGTCGGCAGCTCGATCGGAGCCAACAAGCCTTGGCAGCCGCAAGTCTTGGGGAGATGAAGAAAAGTCGATGGTGCAGACCAGCAAGGTCTGTGGAACTCACCCAGCGAGGGTAAGTCAGGGCAGACCTGGAGCAACCAGGGGAGCCCTTTGGTTTCTTTAAGAAGTCTTCTGGGGACCCTCAAGCCAGCGGGCAAGGGATCGCAAAGACACCTCGGGCGGAATCACTCAACAGGGGCCCACGGTCACTCGCGACGGTGTAGGCCTCTGATCTTCGGAGGGATTCCTGCTGGAGGTCGGGACCACACGTGGTTCAAAGCACAAGTTCGTAGAACATTGTGAAGGGGTTGCACTCGACAATAGTGCACAGTACCCAGGGGTCGCGGTTCCTCGTTACTCGTGGGGTCCACTTGCCTCAGCTTCGCTGGGGACTCACGATGGCCTGGGAGAGGTCAGGAAATCCACTTCTTGGGCTGCAGGGACTTCGGACTCCGGCGGGAGCGGCGTAGTTTGCGACCGTCGTTGTCGTTTTTGGTGCCTGCCAAGCAGGGGAGTCACTCCTTGACTCCAAGGGAGATTCTTCTGTCTTCCAAAGGTAGTGGAACGTCGAAGGGCCAGGATTCTTCTGTAGAGCGTCGTCCAGGGGTTATCTGCTTTGCAATGGCAAGGTTCCCCTCTTATACTAAAAAGAGGGGATGGACTAGCTCTATGACCCCACCTATGGGAGGGTCAAGGGAGGGGTGGCTACACCCACTTCCCTTTGTCCAGTTTCGCGCCAGAGCAGGGGCAGGTAGCCCCTGAGCTGGTTTGAACTGGCATATGCACAGAGGAGCCTTCTGCTCCCCCAGTGCAGGACTTCAAAGCACTCTAAGAGTGCACCCACCCAGCCCCAATACACTAAACCCTGTCTGGGAGGTGGTCACACCTCCCTGTGACAGGATGCCTATTGTTGGGCTTCCTCCACTGTGAGTTTCGGTCATCAGCAGGAGGGCAGCCCAGTGTCTGTGACTGGTGGCATCCATTTTGTGATGCCAGGGCTCTGCAGGATTCTACCGCGTTTCCACAGCAGGTACATGTCTTATCCCTCTAGAAGGGTGGAATGCTACCCCCGCCGCCAGGATTGGTGGGGGGGTAGTATTCCAAGATGTTTGACACCAAACACGACATGTTTTGATGCAGCCATTCCAAAGTTAGCATTCTACCGCGAGGATATAATGCACTTAAGAGTATATGGTTTAACCGCATCCACAAACAGCACCAGAGAATGGACTCTGAGAACTGCAGAGGAGCCCTGCTCATGCAGAGGCACCCCCTCACATAGAAGCCAAGCACCCTGCCCTCAGGATTGATAGGGCCTGCCATAGGGGTGACTGATAGGGTTATATGTGTGTGCAGGAGAGATATAGGAAACCTATATCTCAGTGAGGGGTGCTAGCACCACCTCACCCAGGCTGCAGTAGCAGGCCTGTGGTGTCAGATTTAGTCTGCTTCCCAGGGGTGGCATAATACATGCTGCAGCCCCTGGTAGGCCTGTGAAGTACCTATGCCCTTGGCACCTAAGGTACCATATACTAGGGACTCATAAGGCACCACAGTAACCAATCACTAGTGCACCTAGAGTGCACTCCATGTCATTTAGAGAGAGCAGATAGACTGGGGCCCTGAATAGCAGGATCCCAGTCCAACTAAGTCATAAACCAGCAAAACACCATAAAAAAAAGTGGGGGCAACCATATAGTCAGATTCCACCTTCCTACATGTCCTGAGAAGGCGAAACATTGGAGTTGACCGTTTGGTCCGAAGACTCAGCAGTGGAGAATAACTTGACTCGACCTGTGTGCACCAGGTGAGCGGTTTGATTCTTGAAAAAATGGTGCCATTCTTGAACGGCACGAGCCTACGGGCTGTGTCCTGGTACGGTCTCTGGACTGTCTTGCTTGAACGACATTAGCCGACGGGCTGTGTGGTCTCCGGAGTGTCTTGCTTGAACGACTTTAGCCGACGGGCTGTGTCTTGGTACAGTCTCAGGACTGTCTTGGTGCAGTTTTCGGACTGCCTTGCTTGAACTGCACGAGCCTACGGGCTGTGTCTTGGTACGGTCTTTGGGCTGTCTTGGTTTGAACTTGGTGGGTTTGTGGACCCTTTAAAAGACACAGAGTGTTTGTGAACAGTCTGCCAGGCCAACTGGAAATTTGGCCTGTTCTTGAAAAGGTCTGGGGCTAGAGCCTGTCTTCTTGAACTTGGTACAGTCTACGGACTGTAGGAAGCGGTCCTCGGACCGTTTTGGTTTGGTTTTTGAACAATATTTGTATTCTTTATTTTTTTCCTTTTATTATTTTGTTTGTTGGTGTTATATTTGTCCGTTGGGGACAGCGCATGTGTCTTATATTAAGATGCCTTGTCTAAGTAAACTGGGGTGTTTTGGATGTCGGTGTTGTTCTACTGAGGCTCGATTGGAAGAGAGCCAGCCCGCGCCTCCGTAGGGTACCCCAAATTTTGATGTATACGTCACGCACGGTATTGGCCCTATTATGTTTAGCACATTGTGGAATAAATATACGAGGGACAATACTGAGTTACAATGGCCACTCACTGGCTCGTTTGATGAGCAAAAATTGAATTTCTTGCAGGACAAATTGTTCGCCAAAAAGAGCAGGCAGTCGATGTTTGATTCTCTAAGAGTATGGCAGAAGGAAGCAAAGCAGCGGCGTATGAGAGCAGAGAAAGAGGCCCGGAAGAGGCAGACGCAAACTATAACGCAGAAAGTAGTGGCCTATTAAAGGGCAAAGATGGAGAAAGGCATATAATGTGCAGATAGAAAGTTTGGATTGCAGACAGATAAATGCTATGTTACTAGAGAGGAAGGTGATGTTTTCGTTGAAGAGCTATTGGATTCTCGCCCTCCTCCACCTTATGCTCCTGAGCGGATATACCCAAGGGTTCCAACATCTCAGTCCCTGGCCTCTGGTGCCGCACTTCCTAGTATTTCTGCCTCTAGTCAAACTGCTTCGGCCCCAGCCCCGCCTGCTCCCTCCCTGCTCACGCTAGGAACAGTGGTAGGAGCAGTTAGCTCTCCTGTTCCGTCTACTGACTCTGTATCTCCTCTACACCCCCTTTCACTCCTACAACACTGTCTCCTTTCATGATGATACCTGTCTCCTCATCTGCTCTTTCTCCCTCATGTATGACACCCCTAGCACTGCAGAATGGCGAGACCCCTGTACGTGGGATACATGAAGGGAACTGGGCGGCAGCACGAGACCGTATGGACAAAGTGTTGGTGCGTTCTGCTGTGGGTGATGAGGAGAAGCAAATGGTGGCGAATCAGGCGGCTCAGTGGACTCGGAACCCAACTATAGTGTGGAAGATGTGTGGAGTGTGATGAAAGATTATGAGCCCTTCATACAGCAGCATGCCCTTAAGCACATGTCGGCCACGCTAATAGGACTGTGGGAGCAGTGTTTTCAGGGCGTTGCACCGCAGATCATCTATGACATACGGGACAGGGTATATGCTGCAGATATGGCTCCTAATGAGGTTTTTAGCAATGTAACGACATTGGTGGGTTATCAGGGTAGATTTCTCCAAAAGGTTCCGACGATGGTGACCCAGTGCCCCATGAGAGAGGTCCATCCAATTTATCATCCTGAAATACCAGAACTGCGCGACTCCACGAATGCTGTAATTAGGCCGCGAGTCGACGCTCGGTTCCAGGAACAGTGGATCTATACTCCTTGGAAGAGGAGTGAGGTAATATCCCTTAAAAGTCAGTTGCCAGACCCTCGGAAAAACCCGACTGCGTATTACAAAGAGCTGACAGAGG
Source organism: Calotriton arnoldi (assembly GCA_963921515.1). NCBI lineage: Eukaryota > Metazoa > Chordata > Amphibia > Caudata > Salamandridae > Calotriton > Calotriton arnoldi. Next base: position 1,180,933 of record CAWUFW010002165.1, read on the forward strand.
CGGCCTCCTCCACGGTGATGACGTTAGCAGATATTGAGTTGTTCTTTGGCTTGTTGGTACCGGTAGATATATGGAGGCAAGTGCATACACAGGATCATGTGGTGGAATTGGGAGGAACATGGGATCAGCTCAGGGCGTGGGATAAGGACCGCAAGCCCGGTGACAAGCCGAAGGCGGAGATATTGGCTTTACCGGGCCGCATTATCACTTATATGCATTCCCTTATCCCGCCGAGACGGGTGGATTGGGACAAGTTGACTGCATATCGTCAGAAGAAGGAAGAGAGTGTGTCTGATTTCTTTACTAGGTTTGAAGGGGTGTTTCTCGACTTTAGTGGCCAGGATCTGTCATTGGAAGGTGGTGTCCAGTTGTTTGTCAGCAGGTTCGTTACCAATTTGCTTCCTGAGATTGCGACTAGGTTGCAGGCTTCAGAAAGCACTTGGAGCACCTCTTCCCCGTCGGTAATATTGAGCATGGCACAGTACTACGAGCATAGAGAGAATGAAGAGAAGGAGAAAGTGGAGAAAAAGTTGAAAGACTTGAAGACGAGGGTGTTGATGCAGCAAGTTGCGAGGGGTAACGGAAGAGGAAGAGTTCGGCCCAGCGGCTACCCAGGTCTAACAGGGGTGGTTCCTCGAGCGCACCTATTGGGCTCAATGTGCTTATTGCAAGCAGGAGGGACATTGGCGGAATGAGTGTCCGGAGTTAGTCCAAAAAGACGAGGCCCGAGAGGTCGGGGTTTTAGAGGACGTGTAAGAGGAGGAGGAGGCCGGGGGGAGACGCAATCGGAGAATACATCGTTTGATAGACAGAGCGGGAACTATTTTGACGACCCCCAAGGGAGGCAGTACTATCATGATGACTATGACATGGACGAAGTGACGGGGATGTCTCACAGCTAGGATAGCCAGGGACAGGGCAAGGGACCAGTTCCGGTGCCTGTAGATCAGCGCGGACCCTATGTTACTGCGGATTTACACAGTACGACCGAGAAATTCTTAGTTGATACAGGGGCTATGAATAGCTCTGTTTCCCGTTCACTGGTCCCGGGGGCGGCTCTGTCGGGCCAAAACAACATTTTGGTGGGTTTCTCAGGCGTGCCGATTGTCAGCCCCATTTCCAAACCTCTTGCTTTGACTATTGGCCCCTTCATGGTTGATTCACCATTTCTATTAACGTCCAATTGTGGGGAGAATTTGTTAGGGTTGAATTTGTTAAAAAGGTTGCATGTGACAATTTTTTGTTCTCCAGACGATGTTTACATGACTATTGGACCACAGGTGGCCCGTGCCACACAATGTCTCGCAAAGGATGCCCCCCTCCCCGCTGAGTTTAGAGATGTGCCACGCACACTGTGGGCTACAGGAGACACAGATGTGGGGTTACTCCAGATCCCACCGATCTCTATACAGATTAAGGACAACGCTGTATGGCCACGTATTCCCCAGTACAAGATATCCCAGGCAGGAGAAAAGGCCTTATTGCAAATAATACAGGATTTGTTTAAGTCTGGTGTGGTTGAGGAGACAGCGGCGAATGTGTGTCTTCAAGAGAACGTGCAATGTCAGCAGTTCTGCACGTTGGAGTTTCCAGGTGGCTATCGCTAGGCTATGCTTTTCATCGTGAGTGGAGCTCAGGCCTCTTGTACCCCTTTCTGCCCATACCACTCCTGCCCACAGTTCTCAAGAAGATCAGAAACAACAGGGCTCAGGTCATTCTTGTGGCTCCGGACTGGTCATGATGAGTTTGGTATCCCAAGCTTCTGAAAATGAGCATCGATCCTCCGATCAGGCTTTCCCTTCAGGAGGATCTTCTGTCGCAGCAGCAGGGGAGGGCCCTCCACCCGAACCAGTCAACTCTCTGCCTCCTTGCATGTAGATGGAGTGGCGACAGTTGATAGATTTTGACCTTCCTTACGAAGTTTGTATAGTTATTCTGGCGGTCCTCCACCCAAACGGTATACTCCTGCTGTTGGCAAAAAGTTGTAAGATATTGTACAAAAAAGTCTATTGACCCCCTTTCTGACTCTCTTTCTGATATTCTACTCTTTATTTTTACCCTTGCCCAGCAGGGCTCTGTTCTGAGTACTCTCAAGGGTTATCTTTCTGCTCTGTCCGCTTCCCTGCGGCTGCCTGACCAGCCCTCTTTATTTAAGTCCCCTTTTGTTAATAGGTTTCTGAAAGGGCGTATACATATGTTTCCCCCTTCCCCCTTCATCATGCCACAGTGGGATCTCAAACTGGTTCTCACTTACCTCATGTGTGCTCCATTTGAGCCATTACACAATGGTCCCCTCTGGCTGCTTACCATCAAGACAGCCTTTCTTCTGGCAATAGCCTCTGCTCAGATGATGAGTGGGCTTCAGGCTTTATCATCCAAGTCTCCCTGTTTTATGGTATTCCCAGACAAGGTGGTGCTTTTCACACAGGCCTCTTTCCAATTGGGACAATCTGTCACAGGCCTCTTTCCGTTTGGGACAATCTGTCACCCTGCCCATCTTTTATGCTCCTCCACATCCCTCTAAAGATAAGGAACAACTCCACCGTCTGGAATCAAAAAGAGCATTGTTGTTCTACCTTGAACGCACAATAGAGTTACGGGTGAATGACCAACTCTTTGTGGGCTAAAAAAGGTCAGGCAGTTCAGAAACTAACCATTTTTCGCTGGGTCATTCTCTGTATCAAGATCTGCTACGCCCTGGCTAAATAGCAGCCTCCTGAAGACTGACAGGCCCATTCCACCAGGGGAAAAGCTGCAACCACTGTGTTGGCTCAAGGTGTTCCAGTCCTGGACTACTGCCAGGCAGCAATGTGGGAATCCCTGCACACATTTGCCAAACACTATTGCCTGGACAGTCAGGTCCGCAGGGAGTAGCATTGCACCCTTTCTTTCCTGCAGGGCTTCTTAGTTTAGACAATCTGTCCGCAGCCCACCACCTGGATGCTATGGCTTGGATATCTATTCAAAGGTAAGGAAACTGCAGCTAGAAGTCTCTATCAGATCAACAAGTTACGTTCCTTCGGTAACGCATTAACTGGTAGAGACAATATCTAGCTGCAGATTCCTTACAGACCTACCCATGCCTCCCCGCTCTGAGGACACATTTATAGGGCTAGGGTTGCTCCCTTTTCAGGGCCCTAGTTTGGACACACACTAGTCAGTTCACTTCATGGCAATGTGCTCCTGGTGTGGAAAGTCATGAAAAGTAACTGACATCCATGCCCCTGAGTGGTGCCTATATAGGTGACCGTGACGTCACATCCGGTGCCAACGAAGCTGACCATGCCACGCGGAGCCAAACTGAGACACCCGATGGCATGCAGGGGTACTGCTCATGCAAACGTTTCCGGATATAGTCTGACGCCTGGAAAATTCAAAGGTAAGGTATCTGCAGCTAGATATGGTCTCTACCAGAAAATGCGTTACCGAAGGTAGGTAACTTGTTCTTTAATTCAATTAAATCCATGGGGAATAATGATGCGGACCAGGTTTTACTGGGTGGGATTCTGTTTTCCCTGTTCCAGGGGTATTAATGATCTCATTCATAACACACTCTGTGCAGGTGGTATATGTGAAATGGGAGTCTGGTGCTCGACAGGGATGGAGATTTAGGAGTGCTGGAGAAGGAAGGGGAAAGTGTCCCTGTCAAGGAGAGAGTATAACATGAAAACAATGCTCAAGCAGGAATGGGGACAGAGGCTTTGGCTGCCATTTTAGCCAGAACCTCATGTGTCATTACAGACTGGAATTACCAGCTGGTAAAATTGGCCTGATGTTCCCGCACCCAGGAAAACCGTGTGCAAGAAGAACACTGGGCCAGTTGTCATCAGCCAGAGGGGTATCCAACCATGACATACCACCCTGCCTAAGTTGTAATGAGCACCTTAGTGCTACTGGGGCACTTGTATTCCTTAGCTGCAGGAAAGCTGGCTGCATTTTCCCTGCATGCCTTAATTATTAATTTCAGTATTTAACATCGCTGTTAATCCCATGCCACAAGTCATAATGCACAGCTGCAATACCACCAAAATGATTTCTTGGTATAGAGGTATTCCCAATGAAGTAGTAATTTATAGCCACTAGTCTTTCTTCCATAGTCATGTCTAAGGGCGTGTTCCACCTCATGAATTTTAAGAGACTGGGTAAGTGGCATCTCTTTGTGCCATATTGAATTGCACTGCTTCAGTCCACTTTGTTCAGCCTGGCTCTTTATGATTTGTATTGTAGAATGCTAAAAGCGTGCCGAAACCTGACGTTTCCTGACAGAATGCAGTTTATGAAAACACACCACCAAGAGCACAGTACTCAGGGTCTTATTTATGAGCCCCAGTGTCACTTTTGCGCCACTCTTGCATCACTTTTTGTGACGCAGCGGCGGCGTAAATAATGCGCCTTGTTGCACCATATTTACGAAGTGATGCATCTAGGCAGATGCGTCACTTCGTAAACCCCTGCAATACATTATACCTGCGTCAGGTATAATGTATGCAGGGTGGGCGTTCCCCCACAAGAAAGGGTCGTAGGAGTGGTGCAGTGAAATCTATATGATTTCACTGCTCCACTTCTAGGACGCCAGTGCGTCAAAACCTTACGCCTGCCTAATGGCAGGCGTAAGGGTGACGCAGGCCCTTTCACATGCTGCTTGCCTCATGTGAAAGGACACATTGCTGGAGTTGCGTCTGTTTTCAGACACACCCCAGCAATGCGCCACTTTTGCGCCGACGGATACGTCAGTATACTGACGTATCTGTCATTCCTTGTGACATGAGGCGTCATACAGTAAATATGACGCATCGATCATGTTGCAAGGAGGGCGCACTGAGAAGTGTTGCATCGCTGCTTTCACGCATCGATGCAACACTTCTCATAAATGAGGCCCTCGGTGTGTTTTAAATGGCGTTCGTGCCTGCTCTGCGTGGCTGTGTGATAGGCGATGTGTATTAAATGAAGACAAGATGATTCACTTTGCCGCTGACCTGTTGTATCTGGCACCGACCAGAAATGAATGCACCGTTTCTCCTAGGGAGGCAGACAGTTGTTGCAGCCTGGGGAGAGGGAATGAAAGATAAAAGCAGATTTAGAATCTATGCTCAATGACAGCTGCATATTAATCTAAAGAATTTGTGAACAATCAAAAAGTGCTTTTTTTTTTGTAAAATATACCCCTAGGGCCTCCATCAGAAAGCAAGGAAATACACTTAAAACGGATTTATCTCCTCTTAAAAGGAGGAGCTCTTTGAAAGGCTATCAGCTGAAGCTGTCTTGCTTGGTTTTCAATCTTACAACAAAATAGTTCCATATTGTGTCAAATGAAAAGATAATCTTACAGCGTGAAACACGTTTTGCAATTACAGGATCAATCCCAAATAAAGGACATTCTTAGGCATTGGTGAGAAACGTCACCGCATGCAGACTAGCTTTGAAATATATCATGCATTGCATTGCATCAAGAATTGCTTAATTTCTCAAAATGCTACAACTCCTTCCCTTGCCAAGGCCAGAACCTTTCAGATCTATTTAGTGCTTAATTTGTAAAAAACAAAAGGAAGTGCCAGGGCCCTTCTCAGGAAGCCACTGCAGCGCGCACAATCCATTGTACCTGAGGGCGCTGCCAACAGCAGTACCAATGGAACTACTAACCATTGCACTCATACAAGTGTGACAATTTAGACTATTCCAAGCAACCCAAAGCTATAAGAATGGTGTGGAACAGTCTGAATAGTCATTTTTAATGTATAATGAATTATTGTTATGCTCATCTCAGAATTAGACAGACAGCACCACCATGTGGTAGACTGTCATTAGTGTTGTGTGTTCAGAATTAAGTGCTGGTGCTGAGCACTGGAAACCACCGGCTCAAATTAAGCACTGGATCCATGTGCATTTACTACACTCTTAATGGAATTTTTTTACAAGTAGTCGGATTTAGGAGCAGGGATTTTCAATTTCAGCTGGTATTTCATACAGGTTGTGGACCTGTAAACGTAGCGTGACGAGGACATTTGGGCCAAGGGTAGGCTATGGCATGAAAGGGGAGCAGCCCATGCACCCTCTGTGAAGTTACAGGCATTGCTTGGGGCTGTGGGGCATATTGCCACAGCCTCCGACGGTGGTTTTACCAGGTGCAGATCCGGACCCGGTGAATGCGGGCCTGCAGTTCCCTCACCTGGGATTACTTGGTGCTGGAAAATTTATCCTTATCAAAGTTTAAATAGTGGTGTCACACAACTGGGTTTGCCAAGATTACAGTGTGACTAAATAGAAGATAACACACTGTAACATTAGGTCACATAAAGTAGCATAGTGGGAAAGATTTATAATTTTTGTGTGCAATGCAGCGCAGTGCTGCATTGGGTTAGAAGGAAAGAGCATCGCACAACATAGTTCTACCAAGATATGTTGCTGCTGTTCTCTTCCCCAGTGCTAGTGTACAAACAGGCTGCCTAGCATCACACACACAACTTTGGACAACAGTGCTAAGGTGTGTGCGTGCTGTCTAGCATGGGCTTTGTACTGGAAGGGTGACCTTCCAGTACAAAATACTATGCTTAGACTAACTTTAAAACTTTTCACACAACGGGTGAGTGCTTACAGTGCAGCCCAAGGCTATGTTTGAAAAGCTGAGAGAAATGAAAACATTTCTCGCAGTTAATGCCTTTTTGAAGGAGGCATCATTCTCTGCCACAAGTAACGCCGTTTCTATCAATTTGTTACACAGCGTTTTGCGTCAAAAACATGGGTGGTAGCATAGGAACGCCCAGGTGCCATCCATGGGATGCTCCCTTGATGCAAAGTAGTACGAGGCAATGCAAAGCACTATTTACAATTTGGGTAGGATAACTTTTCAGTACAAAAGTCATTTTGCGCTGGAAAGTAAATACTTTATCAAGACGTTGCAATGGTTTGCATCACTTTGCATGGGCTCAAAGCTTTCATAAATTTGCCCCATTATGTTTTGCCCGCAAATATAAATGTGTTGTATTGCACAAATATCCTGCTTTGTTTTAGAGGACCATGGCATGTGAGAGAAAAATGGGCAAAGAGACCCAATTAGCGCTAGTTGGCATCCTCACAGAATAAAATACAATTTTTGGTGGCACAAAACTTGTATCATACAGAGTATGCTTTGTGTTGCACTGTAGGAGCAACACATATGCCCTTGCTTTGGAGAGCGGAGGCTCCGAAGAGAGGGCTTTACTGTTCCTAACTTAGCCTTTTCTTTGGGGAGCACTCAATACAAAACCAACACCATGGTCACCCATAGACCATATTGAAGACACAAAGACCACTCCCAAAAGCACACACTTTTAAAGATACTGCCAAGATTGTCTTAAAAGACCTTGGTTACATCCCCTTTCAAACTTATGAAGAAACTCCCTGATTCAGTCTCTATAATTCCATGTCAAGTAACACCAATCAGTGGCATAACACAAAATGATGCCCTCCCCTCTGCAGTATGGGGCGGGGTCCCTGAGTTTGCAAAGAAACTCATAGGACCGAGCTGATAGAGGGGCACTTGAAGAGTGGGAATAGTTCTTCATTCTAGATATGAGTGTCTGAAGATGTTGGAATTTTGAATGTATGCAAGACTTTTCTTTCAGTGTATTAAGGAAAACCTTATAGTGCGCTATAGAATAATTCCTTCCCCATGCCCATTCAATCAGTGACCTCTTTGGAAGGATCACCTTTTGGAAACAATACGGTATTCCATGTAATCCCATTCCATCATTGACCTCTTTGCTATAATCATGTGTATGATTCAGTGCTTTCATCTCTTTAAAATAAACATCGACACGCTTAGATGTGCGAGATGGTGCCATCTACATCAAACATGGTCTGTCCTATCCAGCACTTCGTTATATATTTCATTGGCTAATTGAAGCAGATGCATAGTAGAACTCCTGCAATCCACTGACTTGTTAAATAAAAGCACAGGGCCAAAACTGGAAACAAGCTAGTCAGTGGTTAATTTGTAAAAAAATAAGTGCCAGGGCTCTTGTCAGGAGGCAGCGTGCAGCACTACATTTCTCCTGTAATGCTGCCTAAAACAGAGCCAACTACTAACCAGGAAGTGGGGAGAGGATGTGGCCTAATGGCCAGAGCTGCCGACTTCGGACCTGGACAACCAAGTTCGACTCTCGGCATCGACTCAACAGCCTGTAATTCAGGGCAAATCACTTAATCTCTGTGCCTACCAAAAATGAGTGTGAAACTGTAGCGCCGGTGTTGATGATTAAGTGCCGGTGCTGAGCGCCGGAAACCACCGGCACAAATTAAGCACTGAAGCTAGTCGAAACAATTACTTGTATTTGAATTCATGATTTTAAAAAACTAAACATACCTTGACATTTCAGAAGATAAAAAATTAAAGAATATATTAAACATACCAATTTGAATGTATTTACTGTGCTAAACATATATTTGGGGGCCGATTCCGATCTCGGCCGGTAGGGCTCCGAATCGGATTCGGCTTAACCGGATTCGATTCGGAGCCCTATTTCCCGACCGATCCGTACGCGCGTCCGGACGAGCGAGTACGATGCGAAATCGCCGACCGACTCGTTCGGGCGTCCCAACCGCTCCGACCGACTCGTTTCCGGGTCGAACCGCACCGACCGACTCGCTCGGACACGACTCGCACCGCGCAATGGAGACGTTCCCCGGCCGGGTAAGTACGATGCGCGCCGCGAGCAGATCTGACCGACACGCGCCGTCCGGCTTGAAAGAGCAGTCGGAGCCGTACATCGGGGGTCCGTGTCGGACCCCTGTACGCGTAGCCGCGCGAAGTCGCACACAGGGGGACCCATGGGTCCCCCTACCTGTGCGTGTACGGCGCGAGTCGCTTCGCCGCGTACCCGCTGTAGGGGGCGCCCTTGTTCGCCTCGCACCCATTGAGGCAATGGGAGCCCGCGTACGCGTTGTATGACCGGCTCCCATTGACTTCATTGGGAGTCCGACCGACTCGAGTACGATAGCATACGGACGCATCGTACTCGTTCGGTCGGGCTGCACGGGTCCGATTCGGTCGGAAATCTCTCCGGGTCCGGTTCGGTCTGAGAGATTTCCGTCCCGAATCGGAATCGGCCCCTTGGTGTTTATGATATCCTATTTTAGTATTCCTGCTTTCATAAAAATTAAAAGATTTTATCCTTTGGGAACTGTAATGGCAACCCTACCCAAGGTATTTTAATTATTTTATCATGCTTAGCAACCAGTGCTTAATTTGAGCCTGTGGTTTCTGGTGTTCGGCACTGGCACTTAATTGTCAACAGCGGCGCTTGTGGCTGTCTGCCACAAGGTGACGCTGTCTGGCTAATTTAGAGATGACCACATCAAAGGTTAATTATTAATTCAATATACATTAAAAATGACTAGTACCTGCCGCCCAAGCCATTCTTATAGCTTTGGGGGTCTGGAATAATCTGAATTGTCACACTTGTAGGAATGTGATGGTAAGTAGTTGTGTTGTTACTATCATGGCAGCATAGCAGGGGCAATATGTGGTGCAAGCTGCAGTGGCCTCCTGACAAGAGCTCTGGCACTTATTGTTTTACAAATTAAGCACTGGTAGCAACATGGCTGTGTTATTTTTCTTGACAGCAATTGCTTCCATGCAGTGCAAATCAAAGAAGAGTGTAACGCACTGAGATCTGCTTAAAAAATGAGGATACTAAAATGAGCCAGGCACAGATCACAGAGCTATCAATACAATGGCCGTGTTCAAAACGCTGTCTCTGCAAATAGCTCTTTTTTCCTACCAGCAACAGTAGGCTAATAATAAAAAAATGAAACAAAATGAGAAAATGAGAAGAGCAAACTCATTCCTGAATCTTGAAGCTTGCACAGCTCTCTTATTTTGCCTCTCGCAGAGCAGTACTGCCAGCGGCGGCTTCTCCATTACAACGGAGGAGCGCCACCACCTGCCACCACCAGCAAATAAAACAGGTTTATACCTGTTTTATTTCAATCCCCTGGACCTGCCCCCAGGACTCTGACGAGTCTTGGGGGCAGGTCCAGAGGATGACGCTGCTGGTGGGGAGTTGTGGGCACTCCCTTCACTGCGCATGAAGGTTTGGCTGGCTGTCTCAGGCCGGCCAAACACCTCATGCCCAACTTGCCTGGGAGCGCAAGTTGCCAGCCCTCAGGCCAATCCCTACGCTGCTTTCATGCAGCATCATGATTGACCACAGTGCATTCTGGGAGCCTGTGCCCAGAAGAAGAAACCTGGAGGAGCGCGATGTGGCTGGCGGCGTTCAGGTAAGCTTTCATTTATTTTTTTATTTTTTTGTCCCCCAATTTCTCTCCCCCCTCCCCACCTCCATCTTCCGGCCAGGCCAGGCCTGCCACTTTGGCACTGAGTACTGCATATTAGTCCTTGTTGAATCAGATATTTTTCCATTAATGATGAAAGCGACCTTAAGTCTGACCTTCACTGCGATAGGTCAGATTAAAAAAAACTCAGAGAATAGAAAGAGGACTAAAATGGAAAGACAACATAGAATGTGACGACTCTTGCTCACGTCATCATTGTGCATCATGAAATCTCACTGCACATACCAGGAATATACTAAAATCAACATTTATATTAAACTCTTTCTAATATGTGTAACTTTCTAAAATATATCTTTGCAAACAAAAGGCAAATCTTTAATGTGCCACCTGCCAGTTCACAGTGGGTATGGAATAGAAGGGCAGTCAAATATGCCAAATATGAACCTAGGGTAATAATAATAATGTAAAGCAGCAAAACAGTTCAATATGGGCCTATTTAGTCCACACGTCGCAAGTAGTAGGTAAATAATCACAAGCGTTTCATCAACTCAATATATGAAATATTCTGAGATGCCGCAAAGTCATTCGACTCGCTTGCTTGGGCCAACGTGAGAACTGTTCTTTGGCTACTGGGTCTGGGCGCGTATTTCTTCAAATTAATCAACATATTATACACCCTTCGGCATGCGAAGGCTGTAGTTACCCGAAGACTGTCACATGCTTTTCCTAACTAGAGGTACTAGATCTCTCCCTTGTCCCCTTTAATGACACCAGAGAACACCACTCGCAGAGGGGCGTCTCATTTACAAACAGGAGGCTAATACTCTCTATGTATGACAATTACACTCTGCAATTTCTTAAGCATCTAAAGTGTTACTATTTCAGTGATAATCTAAATAATAAAGTTATGTGCGCCATTCGGAATAAAAATGAACTGGAACGAATCTGAAAAGCTTGTCATCACCACATATACAATGGGCCAGATGTACGAACCATTTTAATGGTCGCAAACAGCCTATCGGCCCGTTTGCGACCGGTAAAATGCATTTTGCCATGTACAGAAGGCAAAATGCGACTCTATAACTTGTCATCGAATCACAATTTGCTTTTGCGATTCGGTATTAGGAAGGGGCGTGTTTAGGGTGTCCCTTCCTAATACTGAATAGCACTGGTATGTATGAATGTTTTGCAACTGGGAATGCGGTCGCAAAACATTCGCAGTTACAACTAACTTCAAGTTGGTGGTAACCCATTCGCAAATGGGATGGGGTCCTCAAGGGACCCCTTCTCCTTTGTGAATGTGGGCGCCAAAATTTTTTAAGACCAGCATTGGTCCCACAAAAAGCAATCACAGACATGGTGGTCTGCTGTAACTTGGTGTAAGTAAATGCTGACAATTACTCCCTAATTCTGCTTCTGAAAAATAGACCAAACCAGTTGTTGCTGTATGCTGATGAAAAACCTACCCATGCTGTATGCATGTCTGATGTAACTTTCTGTATTTTTTTCTTTTCAACAAAAGAATAAAAAAAATATGTAGAATAGAACCCAATAGTCTTTTTGCGTAACTAGCAAAGCTTTACTAACTTGACCATCGTTTATATGTGTCTTCAATTTACCCACAAAGTGATCACAGTTAGAAAGTGAAGGGCCGTGACAGTTTGTGTATGTACACAAATACACATGATCAAGGAGCAGCAAAGAGATAGTTTTCCAAATATTCAGATGCACAACAGCATAGTCACTATAATGTTAGCAACCCTTAATCTATGTGTGTGTGGGTGTGTGTGTCAATGGTATTTCAACCTAATATATACAATGAAAACTTCATCATCAGGACATACAAAATTCAGAGCCCATCGCAATCTGTAGAAAAAAAGAAGCACACAATTCACTATCAAGTCCTGAGTAAAGAACTATGGGCCAAGGAGGCTTATGAGAGCAGCAAAAAAGCTACTTCGAAAAGCGGTTGTCCCACGATCTTCAAATTCTCACAATGTAGAAAATGGGAATAATATTTTGCTTATGGAATGTGATGTGATCTGTTCTCTTTTGAGATGGAAGTACATCCACCCTGCTTCTTTTCAAGCCAAAAACACATCATTCCTTTGATGTTCCAGTGAGAAATACAGATTTACCGCTGTCTAAGGTTGTACAATACTACATCTTTGACTCCTCAACTATTTAAATCACCGGTTAGCCCAAACTGTGATAGAGACCTATCTTAAGTTTGCACTTTTGGGGCCAGATTTTCAAAAAATACACACTTCACAGCGCAGCACCCAAAGAGGCTGTGCTGCGCTGCGTGACAGGGAGAGAGGAGGAGATCGCCATATCTACAGAGATATGGCGCTCTCCTCCCCTCTCCTTAGCGCCGGCGCTGCTGCTGATGTCAGCTGCCGGGCGCCACGCACACACCTTAGCGCGATAGCACTAGGGTGTATGCGTGAGTCTAGCACTGGTTTTGTACAGGAAGGGTAACCTTCCTGTACAATATACCATGCCTAGACAAGTTTAAAAGCTTTTCCCACTTTGTATATGTGCTGCACAGTGCACCACGTATGCAAAGTCGGGAAAAAAGAGAGAAATAAAAAAATCTCCTGTTAACGCCTTCTTTGAAGTGGCGTTAACTTGTGGCGCTAAACTCCGTCTACAAGTCTTTGTAGATAGGTTTTTGCATCAAAAGGCATGGGTGGTTGCATGGGAACGACCATGTACACCCCAGTAACGCCTCCTTGGCACTAAGCAGGGCTTTAACTTGGCCGGGTCCCGCCGGTGCTGAGCACTGGCAGTTCTAAAAAGCAGGTGCCTAGACGGGTCCCTATCGGGCTCTCCATTTTTGCCCCCAACCGCCAGGTGGAAAAAAAAATCTTACCTGCAGCAGGGTCACCTTTCACTGCTTTTGGGGTAACTTCGAAGAGACTTGTTAAAGTTCTTGCACAGTCTCATCATTTCAGAACTGAAGGATTTTCAAATTATATTCAACGAAGTCATAGTTGTTGCTTATGCAACTAACAACCATTGACAACGCCAATAATCCGGGCTTCTTGTAGGTGTAATGTTACTTGTTGTATTATATATCTAGATGCAATGACAGAAGCAGCAAAATACCAGTTGGGCGACACTCTATGCTAAGGACAGATTTTTCGCTAGGTGTTTTAAGCCACGCCCTTAATTACATCGACAACGCCCCTTTGAGACCCCCCAGTTTTTCATCCCACTTAAAGCCCTGGCACTAAGTAACACAAAGCAGTTCTTTGCGCTACTTTTAGGGTACTTTCCAGCGCAAAACTTCGCTGGAAAGGAAGTTCCCCCAAAAACATTTTGGGGCAGATTTACGTTCCCTGACGCATCCCTGCAAATCAGCAGGGATGCGCCAGGGAAGATGCGTGACTCAAGTTTACCCTTGCGCCACCACAGATGCGCCGCATTTACAATGCGGCGCATCATGGCGCAAGGATAAACAGATGCGTGACGCATCTGTCGGCGGAAGGGTGGCGGAGTACTGGAGTGGTGTCGCAAGTGCGACGTAACTCCAGTACTGCTCAGGGGTGCCCTATACCTAACATGCTGCGTCACTCCTTACGCCTGCTTGAAGCAGGCGTAAGGATTTGACGCAGCAGGGACGTCAAAGTGACTCCGTGAAATCTTGTAGATTTCACTGCGTCACTTTACGGGGCTTCTTGCGCAGGAACGCCCCCTGCGCCGGCACGCCCACATGAAACCTGACGCAGGTTTCATGTGGCGCAGGGCTTTACAACGTGACGCATCTCCCTAGATGCGTCACGTTGTAAATCCCCCGCAGCATGGCGCATGATTTGCGCCGCCGCTGCGTCACAAGAAGTGACGCAACGGCGGCGCAAAAGTGGCGTAAGGGGCTTGTAAATCTGCCCCTTTGTTCTGGTTAGCGTCGCTTCGAAAATCTACCTCTGAGTGTTTCAACATCCCTCATCACTCAAATCACGGAGGTTCCAAACTGCGATCAAACTTGCTGAAAGAGGAAATTCCTTAGCATCTCCACTGGGTCTCAGGGACGTCTTTCGCTGATTACCAGCAACAGACAAAGGTCAATAAATTAGCTGTCTAAAAGCAGAAGCATCACAAAGCGCCTCGCCGAAGGCTTTTCCAAACAAGAGTTTCCTCGGCACGCACACCCTGCACCAGTGAAAGTGCAACCGGCAGTGCCAGCCACCACCAGCCGCCCGAAATGTGCCCAACCTTCAGCGGCCCATGTGCCAAGGAAACGTCACAATCACTGGGTTTCCTCTCATTAAAACTTAATTAGTTGGACATAAGCTTCCTGCTCAGCAAGGCAAGGGGTACTTAGTGGTCATTAGCAAAGGAGCACATCACACAAATAGCTCAGAAACAAAAAAAACAACATACTCTTCGCTCTGCTCGCAGGATCTCCTCGCAGACGGTTCCGAAGGCCCTGCATTGAAACACAAATGAAATGCATTAGTCATTTGCCGCGTCTTCGCCTCCACAACACGATGATTAATTAATGGCTCCAGAGTTGTTTTTTGAACGGTGTCACATTTGAATCGGTTCTGTATTTATTATTCTATAACACGTAATGGGGCTTGGAGTTTTTTTGTTTTTGCATTATGTATTCGAATGATCTGATTTAATCTAGGTAAGTGGTCTTACTGCATGTTTGATTGAGCCCTCGAGGCACAGCTGTTGAATAATTTGCATTGCATTCCCAGCTTTTGTTAGAACGTTTGCTCGACTTGCAGTTCACACATTAGTGGTCTGGTTTCAAATGAGAATATATTCTTACTTTGCGCTTTCCAGTGCTTTGTAATACACAGGCAAGATGTTAACTTACGCATAAGACCCTCGTTGGGTTAGGTGGGAATGTTGGTGTAGTTTTCTCGCTCCCAGAATTTTAATTTCTTGTATAAATAATTCCGGGATAAGAGAATATTGAAGATTACCACACAAGGGAAGAAAGCCCACTACGATCCACACCACACGTAGTAGCTGAAACAACCGCTATGCGGTACACACCCACGACCGGCCTAAGTAGGTATCTGGAATCGTCTGCTGCCTCCAGCACAGGTGCCCCGTCGGTGCGCCTGATCTGCTGATCCTCACAGTATGGGCTGCACTAGCAGCTGCTCGCCAATAGCGGGCGCCAGGGTGGTGCCCTAGCTTCTTTCAAAACTTACTAGTGTTCCAGTTTTACATCAAGACAAACCATCTTATAGATCGTTTGTTTTCATGTAAGAAGCTGCAATGTCATGTTAACACCAGAGGGGGCTCCATCATGTCACTTGGGGCCATATGTAGGTGGGCTAATACCGGTTGGTAACGGGCGAAAATCGGTAAATTTCCCGTTACCGACCGGTATTTAGCCCTTTGCGATGTAGGAGGCCAGATTTAAGGAGTCGGTAATTTACCGATTCGTTATTTTAAGGAATCGGTAAATTACCGATTCCTTAAATCCTATGTAGGGAGCACTCAAGAGAGTGCATTTTTGGTTTAAGGATTCGTTATTTACCACCAACTACAAGTTGGTGGTAAATACCGAATACCTTTTAAAAAGCAATTTTGTGCTTTTTTAAAAGTGCCATGTGGTAGACATAGATGCCCTTAGGGCATGTATGTGCGCCACATGTGCACACATGCACGATTCAGGGGTGCAACAGGGTGTCAATTTGACACCCTGCCACCCTTGAATATGCTCCCCTATTACCGATTCGGTATTTACCGAATCGGTAATAGTGAATGGCTTCCCATTCATTCCTATGGGCCTCCAGGCCCATAGGAATGAATGGGAAGGTATTCCTTATTACAGATTCGGTAAATACCGAATCGGTAATAACGAATATTACCGAATCGGTAAAATTTACCGAATGTTTACCTACATTCTATTTACCAATTCTTAAATACCGAATCGGTAAAATTCGGTATTTAGGAATCGGTAAATAGAAATTACCTACATATGGCCCTTGGTGTCTGCATGTGTGAGAGCGTTGGCTGTTACAGCCTGGCTCTTCCATAGCTGACATGTTTCTCAATCCTCAGGCTGTGCAGCATGTCAGCTAATGGAGCTTTAGTGGGGCTTGTCAATCATACTCTCATATGCCCTATCAGAAGCCCGGTTAAAGAAGGAGTGTCGACCTCCAACCCTATCCTGGCTCCTGATCAGGCAGAGAGAGGCTCAAGCATATGAAGGCAGAAGCTGTGGTGTCAACTTCCAGGCCTTTGAAACAGGAGGCGGAATCCGTGATTTTCAGCACCAGCCAAGCAGGAACTGCAGCTTCAAGCGTGTCAGATATAGGTAAGTTTTCAATATTGGAATGTGTGGATTTCTGGATGTGTGCATGCAAGTGTTTCTATGGATATATGAGTGTTTAATTGCGGGCGTGGTGAGTGTTTCAGTGCAGTGCTACAATGCAACATATTAATTATGCTCACGCTTCCGTATGTTAAAGAAGTACAACTGTTTTAATTTTTAGGACACTTTAGCATATTTACTTGATGTTTGTTTATTGTATGAGTTACAAAGCAAAAGTTTTCAGGGCTTGTCTAAAAATGAACAAAAATGCTCTAATTGCACCACGTTTGTTTTTGTTCCATTAACAGATGAAACAAAAACAAATGTGGTGCAGTCAGTGCATTTTTGTTCATTTTTAAACGTGCCCTGAAAATATTTCCTTTGCAACTCATACAACAAACATTACCTAAATGAGCTAAAGTGTCCACAAAATGAAAACAATTGTATTTCTTTAACATATGGAAGCTTGGGCATTATTAAGAGGGAGACAGTTGACATGTAAAACCCTGTACAGACCCAGATTATTATAGACAAACATTATAGTCTATAAAATCAAACAATGGGTTTTTTTCAGCTGGTATTCTGAACTCACATATTTGAAAGTTCTTCAAATGCTGATAATGAAGAAAAAGGAGTTTCGTAAAATAAAATATGTCCTTAAGATTACACAATTTAAGTGGAGAAGTTCTGATTTATCCAGATTTTCTGATTTTACTATGTACAAATCAGCCACTAAATGGGTATCTTTCCTTTTTTATGTTAAAGCTCTCTTGTTACATTTTCTCTTTGTGCATTTTCCTTCAGTTTTCATAGAGAGCAAACTCTACCCAAAGGTGTTGCGGCGTTTTAGTGAGCACCAGTTACACCACACAAGGTAACTTAAAAGAGCAAAAGTAACCACATAATCTATTAGACCGTATCCAGCATCACCAATCACTTCTGCTTGCAATTTGACACCCACACAAACCCATTTGTTTCAACCAGGAGAGGATTCAACCAATATTCCCACTTTCTAATCCTTCCTGGTGCCGTGATAACCATATGGACACTATAGACAAACTTATGCTTCAGCCTCCAATGTTGGCATGGTTGAACAGCAAGAAAGGCTGGAAGAAACAGGTTATAGGTCTGAGATCATTTGCAGGTGGGTGACCACCATTTCTGTCACCACTCAAAGCCTCTTAAGCACCAATAATTATTTTGGGGATGTTTTTGAACCTTGGGTGACCTCCAGCAGTAACTAAAAATGCATTCCACTGCCCACTGATGACTATTGTTTACTATTATTGTCTTTTGTGTTATTGCTGTACTGGGGCTGTGTCAATTATTGTATTTTGTTTCATTTCTGTTCTGCGACTGTGTCAACTTGCCTGGGGTCGATTTTACCTGTGTTTTTGTTGCTGTTGACTTTAAGGTGTGCTTGTAGGAGTGCTAGCTTCAGCTGTTCTTGCTAATCCCTTCCAAGAAGAAATTCAGTCATACACAGAACTCACCTTCCCATTGTGAAGAAGCAAGATGGAAAAATGTGCATTTCATAAATGATAGGTCATGTAATGTGGAATTGACAGATTTTTGCTACTCCCTGTAAAATATACAGCTCTTTACCCAATTTTTAAGGAAAACTGTGATGAAAAACCTACTATTTTGCCCCCATTTCTTTTTTTTACAAATGTCCTTGGGGGAGTTGAGCTCCAACATGCTGCCAGGGAGTTGCACTTGCCTGGCACACCACAAAAAGAACTGGACTATTTCATTCAGCACCTTTGGATTTTTAGCCAATCTATGTCAAAAAATATACAGTAAAATACCGCATTTGGCCTTGTTTTTCAAAATGTTTTTGTAGGACAGATCCCCCTGAACACTCCTTTAGAGTGTCAGCATTGCTCGCTTGCTCCGATTCCAGGTACATATGTACGCCCACCTCTTTCAAAGTTCACCAGCCTCCACTGGGCTGCACAGCCTGTGTCTTACCAGAAGACAGGCAAAAAAAAACGAAGCTCTCATGATCGCGTGCCCGTGTCCTTCAGGTAGGAAGGAAGGAAAACTGCCCCCATACTGATGACACGCCTCCCTACGCACTCAGCAGTCAGGGAGGTGTGCAACAAGAATCAGACACCCACCAGACTGCACTCTGAATGGGAGGCTCCTCAATGATCGCTCTGCACGTCTCCCTCTAAGCCCAGCAGAGAGGGAGACATGCACACAAGCACTGTCTCCGCAGCCCGGCTGCAAAGATGCCTTGAACCATGCCAGGCACTCCAGCCACGCCCGAGCAGCTCCTGACTCATCTCATTCTCTCAACACTTAAGAAATCACTGTCCACAGTGTTTTTTATATAAAAGGAAAAGTTATTTATTGTAAACACTACTAAGTACTATTCACAAATTTACAAATATATGCAGAATGGCAGATGGAAATGTCTATGGTGTTTAAAGGGCCTCACAACCAACAGTGGAAGCAGACGAAAGACAGATTTCACAGATCAGGTAACTTACTAAATGTACCATGTA